>CM060328.1:36672315-36742315 GCA_030674155.1 Stramonita haemastoma | reverse complement strand
TAATCTAATTACCGCCTCATCACACTAGTATGACTTAAAACTATAACAAATTTTCTAAAGAACTATCCATTAAAGATTTTGTTATACGAAATGCCAAATTAAGATTTTTAAAAATCTTATCCAAGGATTTTTCCGAGAAAGAGGGTAAGAATGGTTTTAGACTCTTACATTCAAAAATTATGTGACTGTTTGTAATTTTCTCACCGCACAAACATTTTATATTTTTGCTATATTTAGTGATGAACGCATTCAGTTTTATCCGAAAAAATAAAGCCCTAACCTTTCTTGCTGTGAAAAAACTTGTATTGATCTCAGAGCGATCGATATCCTTTAAATTAGGGACAGTGAATGAAGACCTTTCTGATATGCGCTCCTTTGGATAATAAGCCTTTTTGGCCCTGCTCCACGATGCCTCTTCTAGTAAGTGATAGCCTTCTTGTAAAGATAATGGAACGTGTAGTTCTACAGAATCCTCTCCATGTTTTGCACCTCTCTTTGCAGCTCTGTCAGCCCACTCATTTGGTAAGAATCCCACATGAGAAGGTACCCAACAGAAAGTGACACAAATACCCCTTAAAGCTAAAACATGTATAACATGATTGATCTCTAATATAACTTTAGACTTTTTCTTAGAACTTGTGGATTTTAATGCGTAGAGTACCGATTTAGAATCAACGCAAAGTAAAGTTTGAAATATATTCAGCGGAAGATCGAGAATATGGTTAAGAGCCATTAAAATTGCTATTAGCTCAGCTGTGAATATCGAATGATGTTTGCCAACATAATAACATTTTTCTACTTTAAGCGATGGTATTACAAAAGCTGAACCTGTTTCTTGATCATCTAGATGTGAACCATCTGTAAAAACTTTTAGATGGTGACAATATTTCTGATCAATGTGCGATCGGACTTTAGAGATCATGATATTTTGATTTTCACTCTTAGCCATATTTGTGTATTCTATATCAAAATTTGCTTTGTTCATTTCCCATAAGGGATAAGGTAGAATTTTAGTTTGAGTGTCCATGATAACTTGATTGATTCCAGATTTTTCAAAAAGGTCTGAAACATACGTACCAATTGTCTTTACAGAAGTTATCTGTTTCGCCCTTTTAGGAAATTTGATTTCTGATTTTATTTTTACTTCGTCTGAAGTGAAATTTTCCGTAGTTGTGCTTCTAAGTACGTATTTTGCACATGCCAACTGTCGGTATTCATCTAGTGGCAATTCTCCAATTTCACGGTAAGTTCCAAGAGTCGGTGCATGAAAAGGTACTCCAAGGGCAAGTCTGTATGCCTTACAGTCCATACTTTGTAACTTTTTAAGTAAATACTTTGGTGCATTGAAGAATACCTCTTGTCCATAAGACAGTTTGGAACGAATAAGAGATGTTGCTAAACATTTAAGATTTAAAGTGCTTTGTCCCCAAAATTGCTTACTTACCATTTTAAGTAAATTTAAACACTTTCTTGCTTTAGTTAAGGTATACTCGATATGTGCGTTCCAAGATAGCTTAGACGTAAGAATAACACCCAAAAATTTTATTATGTTTTTATATTGAATAACTTCACTGCCAATCCTGAAAATCGGTAGCTCATCTGGATTACTACCATTGTTAAAAAGTACTAGATGTGTTTTTTCAGCAGAAAAAGAAAGTCCGTTCTCAAAAATATAGTCATTTATGTTGTCAAGTTGGATTTGGTACATTTTTCTGATGTAATTTATTGCCCGTTTTGGTGTGTTTCGCTTCATGTTGACATTCATCCACATACATATGTCGTCTGCATATTGCACTAAAACGACATCATTTGATAACTTTTTTGGAAGATATATATATTAATAATGTGTGTATGCCTGTCTGGCTGCATGCTCTCGCGCAAGCACACACGTGCACCACTCCAAATAAACTCATGTAAAATAAACCAGACAACAGGCTGTTGAGAAAGAAATCCTACAGAGACGTTGGCGATGGATAGGACACACCCTACGGAAACCTGTATCCAGCATCACAAGACAAGCTCTCACCTGGAATCCACAAGGGAACAGAAAGAGAGGGCGGCCTAGAAATACCTGGCGCAGGGATCTGGATGCAGATGCGAAACAGATGGGCAAGACGTGGGGACAACTGGAACGCCTAGCCCAGGACCGAGTTGCCTGGAGACAGCTGGTTGGCGGCCTATGCCCCAGAAGGGACCACAGGCAGACATGACATGACACGACATGACATAATAAACTTCAAATTGACCCTTTTTTTTACAGAATGTGTCTAAACTGGCAGACAGCAAAAAGGAGAAGGAAAGGTAGGGTCCGCTTTGTCAATTTTGACTTGTCACCAAAATGGAATCTGTAGGCATCACATTTCTTAAATAAACTATGTACTCGAAAAGGTTAGATTTGATTAGAAATGTGCTTTAAAAGCGTCTTTATCAATAATGTGTTTTCAAAGCATTTTTATCGTTCTGCTAAGGTGTTAGCTACCTAGAGTAGTAAAAACCTTAAAGTCGATTTTCTCAGAAAGTGAAATTACTGTATCACCCATTTCAAACACCCAAACCTTCGCCAGTTTTAGAGGTAGAACAATGAATCACACATTAATATTATAATGGTAATGATCTGTAGATTTCAGAAAATAAACCACAAAATTTGACCCACTTATACCTTAAGACTGCTTTTGTAAAAGCAAGTCACCTGAATAACACAAAGATAATAACTTCATTCTCACTCACAAAAACTTTACACATCTTTTATTGGAAACAGAGCTGGCTATGACCAGTGGTAGGACACATACCCAGCATGCGCTTTGAAGCTCCACAAACACAATGAGTCAGCAACTAGTAAGCTGTTAATTTCACTTAATGGATTTATTTGACAATATACTTGTAGTGCGAATATGGATTAAAATTCTCGCTATCATAACAGGTCACTGTTTAAAGTTACAATTGAGATAAAAGGCAGCAGTCAGTATGGCTTGACCATACTATGCCTAGTAGTCTTTGAGGCCATGGACAAACATGTCTGCTGGTCACGTGACCGAAGTCAAGGTCTTGAATTTTGAGTAACAAGGTTTGAACGGGTGATAAATAATCCATATAAACCAACAGGGGTCGGCAGGTAGGCTCTTATGTTTTGTTCACTGCAATCAATTTTTTTTTATGAACAAAACCGAGCACACGTGCACACGTGCACACACATACACTCATACTCACACACACACACACACACACACACACACCACACACACCACACGCACCCCACTGCCACCACCATCTCCACCACCACCATCAATAACATCACTACCACCACCACCACCATCCCCACCACCACCATCAATAACATCACAACCACCACCACCATCCCCACCACCACCATCAATAACACCACCACCACCACACCACCACACCACTACCATTCTCACTCCTCTAACCACTTTCACTCACACACCGATGTGTTACTCAGGTTTAATCGTGGACATAATTGAGGATTAGGATAATCTTGATGCTTGTAATCTTAGCCTTGTTGACTCGAGGATTAAAGAAGGATAATCTGTACCTGTTGTTTGGCTGGAGATTATTAGGATTAGGGAGCTGAGCAAGGAAGTGTGAGAGAGTTTGAGGGTCAAGCCGTGCATGATGGGAAGGTCAGAAAGAAAAGACAGTGATGCTGGTTATTCCCCCTTTTTGGTTTTCTTGCTTTTTGAGTGTGTGTTTTTCTTTTTCTTTTAGTGTTTTGGTTTTCTGGGGGGAAAGGGGGTTGTTTTGTGATTATTTTCTTTCTTGTTTTTGTCTCTTTTTTGTGTGTGTTTTTTTTTGTGGGGGGGGTGTTGGGGTGGGGAGGGTCGTTTGTGGATTGACTATTTTGGCTAATGGATTGGTTGATTGGTCATAATTATGGTTCATTTAATGAATGCATCGGTTGGTTGGTCGGTTTGCTAATCTATGTATTCATTCATTTCTTTCTTTTTTTTCTTCATTCATCTATTTCTTTCTTTCTGTCTTTCTTTCTTATTTATTTATTTATTTATTTATTTATTTATTTATTTATTTATTTATTCATTTATTTATTTATTTATTTATTTATTTATTCATGTGCTACCGTAATGGTGGGCACACAGTCCCATACGCAAACATCTCACCATCCGTGAACCTTGGAGTTCTAGCCGTGGAATGAAAAAAACATATTATTTTTGTCTAGGTTTTTTCTTCTGACATTTTATTTTGTTCTTTTTGATTATTTTTTCTTAATTCTTTTTGTTTATATACTATCTCATATCGTTTTTCTGTGTGTGGTTTTTTTTATTTTATTTAACTGTTTGTATGTAAGTTTACTTGCTTCGTTGACGTTATTGAATCTTTTTACTAGTCTATTTCCTCTTTTCTTTTTTTCTATTTGTCTGTCCTTTCTTCTGTCGTTCTTTTCTTCTGTCTTTCCTTCTTTCTTTCAGGTTGTAGTTCTTTCTTTCTTTTTGTAGCTTGTTTGTCAATCCTTTTTTTACTGTCTTCCCTATTCTCCTATTCAAAGTTGATTTATTCATGTGGAATGTATTGACCTTTTTTTAAAAAAAGTATTTCGTACTTTCACCCGATGACACATTTTCAAAGACACCTGCCAATTGAGATAAGCATCTTTTCTTCAGAAAGGGGTTCTATGATAGTGTACATGCATGAATTCCTGTAACTGTGATATGCCAGATAACCCCTTCAACGTAGCAGGTGTATCCGATAGTTTGATATTATTAGTGTTTCAAGCCATTCAATTCTAATCTCTCCTCTGTTGCGCAATCAGTTATTTATCCTTCTTGTTTATCATGAATACATTTGATCAGTGCAGTTTACTTATATGCTTATTTTTTGTAGATTTTGTGTTCTCAATTTTTTTCTATATGATGTCTATATGATAGGGGGGCGGATAGTTAAGTGGTCAAAGTGCTCTCTCTCCCCAGATCAAAGTTAAGCGGCATCGAGTGTAGTTACCAGTTGGATGGGTGACCGTTTGCGCACCTTGGTTTCAGTACAGCCCCCCAGTCCACCCAGCTGTAAGTGGGTACCTGCAACCTTTAGGGTCAAGAAAGGTAAATCAGCGATGGGGAGGAGATGGGCGCCGCCCTCTATGATATACCGGGCCCAAGAGAAGCTGAGGTCTCTGATTCCTTGCTCCCCTACGACCATTTAGGTTAAGGAACACATTTACCTTTCACCTTTTACTGTTTTTTCCACATGATGTCAAGTCATAGAATGGTTACTGAATCGATCTGTTTTTTTCGGGGGGGTGGGGGGGTGGGAGGGGCGGGGGGGGGAGGTTCTTTATCAAACACTGTCAAATTTTCCTTCTGTATACTTTTCATTTTATGTCTTTTTTTATTTTATTCTAAGTTTATCACAATCATCATCTTTGTTTTTCTTCTTCAGTCTACGTTTGCTTACAAGTAGCTTCTTATTGCTGTATATTTCTTTATTTTTATTTTATTTTTATTTTATTTTTATTTTATTCTTTTATATCTAGGATAATGGGATAAGCATGCTTGTGCTTTTTTTACATCTAGTCCCCGTGTGTGCAGTTTTGTAAATGTCATCTGTTCCAACCGGCACACGATGGCCTACTCTTACGAAAAGCGGAACAGGATTTAACTAGTGCGCAAGATGTTCTTCGTGCGTTCGCACACTGGGCCTCGGTTTATAGTCTCATCCGAAAGACTATTACTGAAGGACTATCCATTATTTATCTCTTTTTTACGGGAAAGCGAAAGGGTAGATGAGATTCCCTGTCTATTCCTCAGTGTATCTGTTCATGCAGAGGAGTGCTATCAGAGATCCATACTTGATTTACTACGCTCTGCCAATATCTCTTTTACAGTGACATCAGGATGATCTACCTGATAGCAGTTTACCCCATACCAAGTAGTATCGCATATGCCATCAAGTACCCATTTCATTCTTTTGTTCGACGCTAAACCATCCCATAAAAGCAAAAGCTCACTAAAAAATAAAGTTATAGTCAAACACTTGTGCGCGCGCGCACACACACACACACATACACACACACACACCACACACACCACACACACACACACACACACACACACACACACACACACACACACACACACACACACACACACACACACAAAACACACACACACACACTTTATCTATGACAACAACAAAATAGATAATAAAAAAGACAACGAAAGCTACAGCGTGATTTTATTTGTAATGTATTCATATCACCAACAAACAAGAGACAGATAGACAAACAGACAGACAGTTAGACGGAGACACTGAAGGCAGAATAAGAGACAGACACAAAGACATACAGAAAGATAGATGTACAGAGAGAGAGAGAGAGAGAGAGAGAGAGAGAGAGAGAGAGAGAGAGAGAGAGAGAGAGGAGAGGGAGGGAGGGAGGAGAGAGAGAGAGAGGGAGGGAGAGAGAGAGGAGAGGGAGGGAGAGAGAGGAGTGGGGGAAGGGGGAAGAGAGAGAGAGAGAGAGAGAGAGAGAGAGAGAGAGAGAGAGAGAGAGAGAGAGAGAGAGAGAGAGAGAGAGAGAGAGAGAGAGAGAGAGAGAGAGAGAGAGAGAGAGAGAGAGAGAGAGAGAGAGGAGAGAGAGAGAGAGAGAGAGAGAGGAGAGACGAGACAGACAGACAGACAGACAGACAGACAGACAGACAGACAGACAGACAGACACACACACAGAAAGACAGACAGACAGACAAAGACACAGAGACAGACAGAGAGACGCACGACACGATTAATCTCAGTACATTTTCCTGCACGCAGAAAAGCCAGAAGTGGGTGCCATGCCCCAATCAGTGCCCCATCTACCAGGAAGAGGTCTTTTACTGCTGTCAGGATGCTAATTGCTATCGCTGCCTGGCAATCACTGACAACAGTGATCGCTGAGGTGCCAGAGGAAAAGGGTCTAGTATGGACGGCGAATAGCCACGTTGTTTTTTTGTTGTTGTTATTGCTTGTATGATCTATAGGTATATTTTATTTTTAAGGCTGTTGAAATCATGTTAGTTTATTAATGTTAGTTAAATGTTTTCGGGGTGCTTTTTGTTTGTTTGTTATGGGTGGGGTTTTTTGCGTTTGCTTTTTGTTGTTGTTTTTTTTTTCCTTAGATAGATGGCCTGATGAAAAAAAGCAAATCAATGCTCATTCCATGTACCATCTGGAAATAAAAGATTTGACTCGACTTGACTCGACTTGACCGTGTGTTGGGGAAGAGAGGGACGCGAATGTGGTGTTTGCTTTGCTTTTTTGTTTATTTGTTTTGGGTTGTTTTTTTTGTAAGGAACTGACTGAGAGGGATGGTCGTGGTAGAGAGAGAGAGAGAGAGAGAGAGAGAGAGAGAGTGTGTGTGTGTGTGTGTGTGTGTGTGTGTGTGTGTGTGTGTGGTGTGTTGTGTGTGTGTGTGTGTGTGTGTGTGTGTGTGTGTGTGTGTGTGTGTGTGTGTGTGTGTGTGTGTGTGTGTGTGTGTGTGTGTGTGTGTGTGTGTGTTGATTGCCTTGATATAGAGGCATGCTATGGTTCTGATCAGGTTGGTATTAATGTTTCTCAGCCAAACTCTGTTGAACGCTTTCTTAAAGTCCACAAAAGCGTAGTGAAGATCTTGCTGGGGCTGCAGAATGGTAATCACTGAGTTTTTTTTTCAGATTAAACATTTGTTCTGTTGTGGTCTGCCCTGCTCTGAAACCTACCTGTTCTTCTTTGATGATCTCCTCAGCTTGTGGCTCCAGTCTATTCACAAGGATTCTTAGCTAGCATGACCTCACTTCAATGACTCTACGGTGGGCAAAAACGGTCGCATACGCAAAAATCTCGCCGTTGGAAAACCTCAGAGCTCTAGCAGAAGAACGGAAAAAATGCATTATACAATTACTAGTGTATCATGGTATTATGGTCCACGTGTGAACCTTCAATCAGAAAGGTGAAATCTGCGGGTAGTACTTATAACCATCGACCTATTCTCTTGTTGTCTTCAGTTCAACTAGGAGCAAATTTTTTAACAGAAAATAAGATTTTTACCTCTTGCCACCCAGTCCCAATAAAATATTTTTACCTCCTACAGATGTCCATTCGTACACGTACACACACACACATACACACACACGCACACACACACACACACGCGCGCGCGCGCGCGCGCGCACACACACACACATACATACATACACACACACACTTGAGTGTTAAGTCTTGCGTGCACTATGGACAAGCGCCTGCTAGTACAATAATAATCATATGAGTTTGCTATAGCGACTAAGGTAGGTGTCACTTTAGCACAACTTGACAGGTAGCTGACATGGGGGAGGGACATCTCCAGGTAAAGTCAGTCACCCATCCATCACCACCTGGCTGTGGAAACCACTGACTGCTTACACCTAACTCTCACCAGTACAGGGTTAAAAACTTTGACAGTTAGTGATGTCTCTAAGTGCCAAGGCCCACTTTAAAATGTTGTTTTGCTTTTGAGGGCTACAATAGGTGTGTGGATACAGAGCTTTTGACTTTCAGCCTTGCGGATCCTTGAAGTCGTGGGTTCGAATCCAGACAGCGGTATCGGGTAAAGTGAGAATGAGATTTTTTTAATAATCACCTGGATTAACTTAAAACGTAGGATGTACTTATTCAGAATTTCATTTACTTATTCTCTTATTCTTTTATTTCGGGGATAATGGAATAAACACTCGTCTGCTTTTTTACATCCAGTCCCTGTGTATATGCAGTTTTGTAAATTTTGTCACCCTTTCCCACCGGTACATAATGGCCTACTCTTCCGAAAAGTGGAACGAGTTTTAACGTGTGCACAAGATGTTCTATGTGCGTTCGCCCACAGGACCTAGGCTTATAGTCTCATCCGAAGGACTTTTGGAGGGAGTGGAGTCGGCACTGATGTTAACTCCAGAGGAAAAATCCTCTTGATGAGATTTGAACCAGGATCAGCAGGCCACGAGAGTAATGCACATCCCGCTAACCACCAAGCTATCTCGTCCCCAGAAGATCAAGTATGCATGTTAAAAAGACTGATTTATGTCAGCCTTCAATGGATTACAGAAACACGATTTCACCTAGCATGCAATCTGTACATGGAGACGGATGGACTGCGCCAAGGCCAGCTTGCCTGGGATGGCCTGAAAAACCCAGTGCTGTGCCCCACTGACTTCTCAGGAGGCTACGGGAGAGGAGAAAGATGCTTTGATGTGTTGTGTTGAGTAAGACAGAGTCCATATTCTAGGCGGGAGAAGAGAGAGATGCTTTGATATGCTGTGTAGAGTAAGACAGAGTGCATATTCTGGACGGGAGAAGAGAAAGATGCTTTGCTATGTTGTGTGGAGTGAGACAGTGTGCACATTCTGGGCGGGAGGAAGGGTGGCCCAGTATATAGAGCTTTGAGCTCGCAATCTGACCTTTCAAGCCACCACCGAGTCGTAGCCTACCGTTCAAAAGGATTTTTCCCATGGAGTTAACATCAGTACTGACTCCATTTACCCCACAAATCTTTCGGATAAGACTATAAACCAAGGGGCGTCCATGTGAGAACGCACGCAGAACACGCAGAACCTCTTGCGCATACATTAAGACGCAGCCTGCCTCTCTCCCCTCTCTGAAAACAACGTCATTGCGTGCCGATAGGAATGGGTGACAATGAATATAATTTTTTTGGTTACAAACGTATGCACACTGGTGTGTTTCCACATCATCTCCGAAGTCGGAATACGGCTACACAAACACACATGTTAGGCAAACATTCCTATACGAGAAACTTCACTATCAGTAAACCTTGGAGCTCTTGCTGAGGAACAAACAATGAAAAAAAAAGTGAGGTGACCGCCAGGGTATTTAAGCCGGCAAGCACTCAACAACAGCACCACCACCACCAACAACAACAACAACAACTGCAGCAGCAACAACAACAACAACTGCAGCAGCAGCAACAACAACAACAACAGTTAACCCAAGCTTAGTAGCAAGTCAGGGTGTACCCCGTGTTATTCAATGGTAAGGCCTTGACTCGTGATCACAGTGTTCAAGACCAGTAGCTCAGTCTGTGTCATACCTAGGTGAGGGCGGCTTGAACCCTGTTCTACCCAGACATGTCAGGCCATACTAGCGATTGTCTCTTTTAATGATTATGAATATCCCCGATGATTTATTGAGAGCTGAGTGTGATGGTGCAGAAATGTTTGATGAATTGTTTAGTGAGGGATGAAGGGGTGTACGGGGAATAAAGGAAAGATAAGCAAATGAATGATTATTTTCAGTGAATGGAAATAAAAGGAACTAACTTGCTGTAATATATGTTCACTAACAAATAATGTATGCACTTATGCCAGTTCCCACGCCCAAACGCATGCAAGCACGCACGCAAGCACACACATACACACACATAAGACACACCACACACACACAACACACACAACACACCACAAACACACACACACACACACACACAACACACACACGACACAGACACAGACACACACACACACACACACACACACACACACTCTCTCTCTCTCTCTCTCTCTCTCTCTCTCTCACACACACACACACACACACACACACACACACACACACACCGCGCGCGCGCGCGCGCGCGCGCGCGCGCGCGCGCCACACACACACACACACACACACACTCACAGAGAGCTATATACGCTTGACCGATCTGAACATTCGCTGTAGGGAAAATCCCCACGAAGAAACAAGACCACAGAAACCCCAACCCCAAGACAGCAGCAAACAGCCACCATGAGGCAACCACATGCACCAACGTGAAAGGACAACTCGGCTGATATCCTTCGACAAGCTGCGCTAATCTGCTAATCCTTTTGTGTTGTTTGCCAGTTGTTGTTTTTGTTATGATATTCCATATACCATTAACTTTGACAAAACAGCCTACAGGCTAAATCAACGATACAGAGCCATCGGTCATAAGGTAGAACACGCCCTGTGTTTTTTTGTGGGGGGTAGTGTGTTTGTTGTTGTTGGGTTGTTGTTGTTTTTTTATCAGGAACACATACAACATTAACTTTGACAAAACAACCTACAGGCTAAAGCGGCGATAAAGAGCCATCGGTCAGAAGGTAGAACACGCCCTGTGTTTTTTGTGGGGGGTAGTGTGTTTGTTGTTGTTGGTTTTTTACCAGGAACACATACAACATTAACTTTGACAAAACAACCTACATGCTAAAGCAGCGATAAAGATCCATCGGTCAGAGGGTCAGAAGGTAGAACACGCCCTATGTGTTTTTTGTGAGGGTTTTGTGTCTTTGGTTGTTGTTTTTTTTAATCAGGAACACATACATCAACTTTGACAAAACAACCTGCAGGCTAGGCTAAAGCAACGCTAGAAAGCTATCGGTCAGTAGGTAGAACACACCCTGTGGTTGTTTGGGGGGTTTCAGTGGGGTTTTCTTTTTATCAGGAACTGATGTTTTTCATGTTTCATTTATTGATTACTTAAGAGATAATTGCTGTGTATGCCAGATCAAGGAATTGTGCCCTTACGATAGAATGCTTTTGTTCCAGCTCTTGAACTTGAAAATCCCTGCTAATGATTTGCTTTCGTTGTTGTTGCTGTTGTTGTTTTTTTAAATACTGATGTTTGTTATGTTTCAGTAAATAATAAATTTTAATTAAAGAGACATCCTTTGCTGTGTGACAGATTAAGGAATTATGCCATTACTGCAGAATGCTTTGTTCCAGTTCTTGAACTTGAAAATCAGTTATTGATTTGGGAGGGGGGGGGGGTGTTGTTGTTGCTGTTTTTTTTCTTTGCTGTTGTTGTTTTTGTTGAAGTATCTTTTCTTTGTCCCAAATAATGTTGTCTGTTGCCTCATGGAAAATAGTATAGGTATAGATTGTAGTATAGACTGTATATTTAATTCTATGAAACATATGAAAACATTTCTGTGTCATGGTACATACTGCTATGATAATAACTTTTTCAGAAAGAAAAATCGTCACAAGCATCGTTTTGGCTTGGGATGTTTTTGTGTTATTCTATAAGGGTGTTTTTGTTGTTATTTTGGGGGGGGAGATTTCGCTTCTTTTTTGGAGTGGAGGGGGGGGGGGGGCATTGGAGAGTGGGAGGGGGGGCGGGGTTGGTTTTTATTTGTTGTTGCTGAATCTTCTCTAACGTTTAATCCTGCTGCTTTTACTCTGCTTAGTGTTTCCCTTTACTTTCTGCCTTTTTTTCTTTTTGAGTTTTCTTGTTTGCTTCTTTTCTTCTTGTTTTTGTTTGGTTTTGGTTTTGGTTTTTTTCGTGGGGGAGGGGTAGGAAAAAGATTGATTATTGTGCTTGTGTTCCTTTGTGCTTAGTTGTTCACTTGTTCGATCCCTTAGAACCTTGGATGAAAAAACAGTATTATACAACCGATCCCTATGGGAACATTGGCTGGCATTGGTCCCAAATCGATTCACAGTGGAGGGATTGTCCCTAGGAGAACATATGCGCTGCACTTGACGCCCAATCGATTTCCTTCGGAGGGACTTCCTGATTAACATCAGTCGACCCTCCCCAACCTTTCGATGACTAAACCGAAGCCCGCACGACCATGCAGAACATCTTGCACACACGTTAAATCATGTTCCGTTTTTTGTAAAGGTAGGCCAGCGAGTGCCGGTGGGAGCAGATGAAATTTACAAAAATGCATACACACGGGGACTGGATGTAAAAAAAAAAGCATATGATTGCTAATTCCATATCCTCGATATAAAAGAATAAAACAAATAAATAAATAAATAGATATCGGCACTGTGCCATCAGGGCAGGATCTTTGTGGAACGGGGTCTGTAGGCAGCGTACCTGTCTGAAACAGGGAGAAGTTGCAGCTTCCTTACCGCTGGGAAACTTTTCATTTTTGCAAGAATCTCCTCAATCGTAGCACTTGGAGTTTTTTGCTGAGAAATAAAGAGCGTACGGGATTTCATGTTACTCCATTTGATAAAGGGACATTTCCTTCATTTTTCCCCCTTTTTTATAAGTTACTTATTCTTTGTTTGATATATATATAATATATCTCTGTGTGTGATATATATATATATATATATATATATATATAATATGTATATATATATGTATATATATATGTATAAGTATAATACATATAATCTTAAATATGTATATATACTGTATATACTATTACCATTGATTTGAAAGAAAACAATAAACAATACATGAACTTTTGTTGGTTTTTCCTGATTCTTACATTGTTCAACATTCATGAGAATCTGCTCTCTATTCAAAGTGGAGTAAAACTAAAATACAGAAAACTTTCTTTCTTTGTATACAAATATCTATGTCAAGAAATAAGTCTCAATATTGGTAATTCAGTACACCCAGACAAGACATTTATTAATAAGATTACTCACAGTCCGGTCAACTGTTCCATGACTAATGCATTCTGTATAAACTCGATGACCAAGACATGGGGCTGTTCAGTGTCAGGCAGTACAGACCGAACCCTAACCAGAAAATTTATGGTTAGTTATTTCTTGACCAGTACTCGTGGGTGGCGTAGGAACAGAGTCACCCTTATAATGGTCAGACAGGGAGCGTTCCCTGATGGGTTCATATACTATTCCCGGTCACTTAGTCACCTACTGGTACAGTGTTCCTTTTTATGTCATTACTATGCAAATGGCACACTGCCGTGGGACCCCCCCCCCCCCCCCCCCCCCACCGACACACACACACACACACACTTTAGGAACTTCCGATGTGCATAAAACTCAAAATACATTTTGTTATATCCAATGTAAGCAACATAGAATAAGTAATACAATTCAACAATTCAACAATTTTTTTAACAATTCAACTCTTTTATTGTCCTCTATCAAAGGAAATGTGTTTTGCAGTGGTTAATAGCATCTCAAAACAACTAATGAAAAAAATTCTAAAAATTCTATAAAAAAAAATAGACGAATAACTTGAATGCACATGATAAGAGTAATAATAGCTGCTTTTCCTCACCACGCCATCCATAATCAATGATAGAACTCAAAGATTTTGAGAAAAACAGAAAGAAATAGTACCTTAATGCAACGAAAAAGAGAATGTTGCGTTACAATATCTTACCCACACCTCTACCCTATCCTTTCTCCTTCTTGTCTGCTCTTTCGAAAACACACTAAAACACATGCATTATATAAACTAAGTGTGTGTGTGTGTGTGTGTGTGTGTGTGTGTGTGTGTGTGTGTGTGTGTGTGTGTGTGTGTGTGTGTGTGTGAGTAGTTCTAGAGATATCTATAAAAATAATAAATAAAACTAAGTCCTTCCCATAATTCCTCAGGTGACATAACCCTAGTCATTTGTATTCTTTTCTTTCTGTTAACGAAGATGTTATGGTCGCATTCTTATTTTAATACACTAAAAGGACTACCATGCACATCTGAATTCTATAGAGAAAGAGGGACGAAGAAGTAGACATACAGACACACAGGCAAACAGAACCAGAGACCCATATCTAAACAGTCCACCACCAGTGCCACTCATAATATGCATGCCCTAAGTACCTACACCCTCTGGTACTGTCAATCTGTCCCTCCTTGCCCCACCTACCTTCTTCCACCCCTACCCACACCCCACCCCATACCATACCCATCCCCCCAGCCCTCATCTAGGGCCTATACCCTAACTCACCCCAATCACCCAGTCCTACCCTACCTCACCCTACCCTACCCTATCTCGCCTACACTAGTCTCATAACCTCACCGATGAGACTTATAGTATTGATCTCTTTCTACAAAAAACAGCTCTAATGCGGCCATCTCTCCCTACCCCACCCGCTTCACCCACCCCTACCCCTATCCCTTCCTCTGCCACTTACCCACGTGGACTCAGCATACGATCTTTGCTTACATTTTGCCATGCAACCAGCCAGCCAGCCAGCCAGTCAAGGAGCCAGACAGCCACGGCACACACACCCACACACGCAGCAAACACCTGACTCGCAGACAAGGTCAGTGTAAACATGCAGTGACTGGATGGAATCTTAGTATGAGCTAATGAGAATGTTTGGTAGAGGTTACATGTACTGCGAAAGTTAGTAGTACTAGTTAGTGCCCTCTGTGTGTGTGTGTGTGTGTGTGTGTGTGTGTGTATGTGTGTGTGTGTGTGTGTGTGTGTGTGTGTGTGTGTGTGTGTGTGTGTGTGTGTGTGTGTGTGTGTGTGGTGAAAACAGATAGAAGCCGCCGCGAGTCCAATTACAAGACGGTAAACAGGGATTAGGTGGGCGACAGGTATAAAAGGCGCTGGGAACAAGGGAGCCAGGTATAAACGGCTTATCGATCTACACTGATACTCATACTCACATCGTCTTCCTCAGCTGGTACCGGTTTTTAAAAATCGATTTGTTTCAATTCCTTTTTTTTTGAGGAGACAAGAGTTCATTGTTTTCCATCATCCTCGATTATTTTGTACACCTGTGTGAGGGCGAAGCAGCAGACAGAAGGTGAGAATTTTGGATTCTGTATGATGTCAACTGTATATTAGTATGTTTTTGTTCAATGTGGTGTGTTTATTTTATTCAGAACGGGATGTCTTCTTCTGAGTTTTAGGTGCTTTGGTTCTTGTTTTCATTTATTTCATTTATCTACAATATTGGGATTTTTAGCTATTTTTAAGTATTTGTTTACATCTTTTTCTTTGCTTCACATTTGTTCTCGATTTTGAACATAATACGCGCACGCGCGCGTACGCGCACGCGCGCGTACGCGCACGCACACACATACACACACACACACACAAACACACATACACGCCACGCAAACACACACACACACACACATACACACACACACACACCACACACACACACGCCACGCAAACACACATACACCACACACACACACACACACACACACACACACACACACACACACACACACACACACACACACACACACACACCACACACACACACACACACACACACACACACACACACACAAACTCATAATATAGCTTTTTTCTGTTGTGCACGTTTTGTGATATTTTTTTTCAAATGGCATGAAAACCTTAATTAGTCACTGACCAGGTGGCTCAAAGGCTAATTTTTTTGTTATATCAATTTTAGTGAAAACAGAAATAATTTAAGCTTTCAAGGACGTTTTTGGTGGAAGAAAAAAATATATAATGTTACATGGTGACAGTTAGCTCTCGTGGTAAAGAATTCAGCTTATGATGTAGAAAATATCTATTTTACGTAAAAAAAAAAATATCATGCAAGAGAGAATAGAGTAGAAATTACTGACAAAATTTGTTTCTACATCATAAAAATTTTACTGAAAAGTTGCCTTTGTGAAATTTGCTGTGAAAACTTGTGGTTACGATCATTAAATTTACTGTAAGATATCTGTTTACTTGAGAATTGCTTTAAAAGCCTGTGTCTGGATAATAAAAACTACAGAAAAAACCTTGTATGTGCATCATGAAAATTACTGTATAAAATTACTAAATTGCGTAACCACTTTTTTGACATTGTGGAAAACTAACATGAAAATTGATGAACACAACTGTCAAAACTTGTGCTTAAATTATTAAGATTACCCTGCACAGTTGTGTCAAAATCATAAAAAGTAATTTGAAAAAGTGTTTACATTGTGACACTGTAAAAAGTAGAATCTTTCATACGAAAATCACAAAGAAAAAACTGTTTACATGGTGAAAAAATGAAAAGATACTTAGCAGAGTAAAAAACACTTATGGATTGACTGTTTATAGGGTGGAAACTATTGTGAAAAAAATATTGTGAGTTAGGAATAACACACACGCAAGTACGCAGACACACACACATACACACACACACACACACACACACTCACACACACACACACACACACACACACACACAACGCACACACACACACACACGCACACACACACTCACACACACACACACGCACGCACGCACGCATACGTACACACACACACACATACACACACTCACTCACACCGTTCCCATGTGAGCCCTCCACACACAATCAAATAGACACCTCTCCATTTCTATGTCTTTTGTTTGTCACAGATTGAGAGAGAGAGAGAGAGAGAGAGAGAGAGAGAGAGAGAGAGAGAGAGAGAGAGAGAGAGAGAGAGGTTCTGCCTCGTTGACTCTTCCACAAAAAATCCCCAACCTGCTCCTCAACCTTTTCACCCCCACATCTGATCTTATCCCCCTTAACTATAATTTTTTTTTATATTATTATTCTTATCTCCTTTACTGTCTTTTCAAAGCGATTCGCTCCTTGGGCCCTTTTTTTCTTTCTTTCTTTTCCTTTTTTTTTTATCCTAACTTTTTCCTATACTGTCTTGTCAAACGGTGTCGTATCTCTGTGCTTTTCTGTTTTGATTTTTATCTCTTCTTTTTTTTTACGGTCTTTTCAAAATGATTGATGGCTAGGTTCTTGGTGGCCTACCTAAATTGATATTCTGTATAGATGCCCACTGTTGGAGCTGCCATACACATAGGGGTCTGTTTAAGCGGGAGACTTTTTCGATTTCTTCATGTCTGTTTAATCGTCTGTGACTAGGGAATCGTGCAGGACATACGTCAGCAATAGTTTATGCCTTTAAAAGAATAAAGCGTTTCTTTTAGGGCTTTTTTTTTAAAGTGAAGGTCGAACTGGATTTTGTTAAAAATCGTGTGTGTGGTGTGTGTGTGTGTGTGTGTACGTGTGTGTGTGTGCGTGTGTGTTTATTCTTGTGTTATCATTTCTGTCTGTCTGTCTATTTGTCTCTGTCTCTCTCCCTAGATAGATAGATAGATAGATAGATAGATAGATAGATAGATAGATAGATAGATAGATAGTAGATGATGGATAGATATAGATAGATGATATGATATGATATATATATATATATATATATATATTATTTCTCTAACTCAAAAAGAGAGACCTAGAGATATGAGATAAAAATACAGAATGGGGGTATCAAGCAGGAGAAGAGAGAGAAGGAGACTGATACAAAAACATGGAAACAAAGAGACAAAGTCAGACAAAATGTCAGAGACGATAGAGAGATTCAGGGAAAATGAAAATATAAAAGGAGAAAATGTAAATCCCATCCTTTCAAAAGCCAGTAGAATTTTTACATTTTTTACACAGAAATGGAAGCCAACACAAGACTAGACAAATAAACAGCCAGTTATGAGCTAACTAGACTGGCAAACACACATAATTACTCAACAGCAATACTAACAACACTATGCATATATTTCAAAGGGGACAAACCGTCTTCAAGCAGTTTTATATCCGTTGCAGAATTTTTAAGCTTAAAAGAACCCCTCCCCCCCCAAAAAAAAAAAAAATCTACAAAAAAACAAACAACAACAACAAACAAAGAAGAAGCTTGTAACGATTCTCTCTACGCTCTCTCTGCCCACTTGCAATGAATGACAGTGAATTCCTATCTCATGTCCACAGAGCGAGGTGAACAAGATGGGTACCACTACCGGTGACTCCAGCGCCCCTCTCCGCCGTACCCTGGTCTGGTCGCACAACACCTCCTACCCAGGCGCTGCCGGGGTGCACTCGGAAACGGGCAAGAAAGCTGACGTCATCACGCTGGGCGGCCAACGGGAGCTGGGCACGAGCCTGAGCAACCTTCGGGCCCTGCACCAGAAGGAGCTGAGGACGCTGCACCAGCACCGCAAGTCCTTGGAAACCTCTATGCTGGCGTACACGGAGAAGATGCGGAAGATCTCCTCGGAGAGGTTCCAGCTGGCTCACCTGCCCCCCAGAGACAGGAACCAGGAAGGCGGCATCGCGGACAGGCTGGTGGCGCCCACGGACTCGGTGTCCGCCATGTCTGACTCCAGAGGCAGAGTGTCTGTGGATTCCGGCGTGGACGTGAGCATGACTGACGTCACGAAGAAGGCATCCAGCAGCAGTGTGGGTGTAGCGGCGAGTTCATCCCCCAAGGTCACCATCAGCAAAGCCAGACCTACATCTTTCCATTCTGTGGACGAGACTCACTCTGCCAAACAAGCGGCGGTTCGTCCGAGGAACGCTGATCAAACCTCTCCCTCCATCGTGCACCGCAGACGCCGGGCAGGGACCCTGGAGCAGCCTGACGTCTTCAGCCTGAAACTCAGCCTACAGAGGAGCGACAGGAGAGACGAACCACCCAGTGTGAACGATCAGCAAACCTCGCCTCCCTCCCAGGACGGCTCCGTGAGTCCTCTAGAAATCATGCCCTTTCCAGAGTTCAAAGCCTCTGCCAGATCCGGCGGCGCTGAGTCTGACATGCTACTCAAGCTTCACGACGACTTTGACAGAGCTTCAGGGACATCCTCCAGAACGTCTCAATCCTCCACAAAGAAGCTGATGAAACCCAGAGAGAACTACTGGAGCTACCGGAAAAGCCCCACACACCGACTGAGCCTCCCGCTCCCCCAGCCCCAGGCGGCCAGGAAGAAGAGCACGGCTTCAGAGCCCCCTCAGCCCCCCATCCCGCGTCCCCGACCTCTCAACAAGAAGAAGGTCACGCCGCGACGCTCCAACAAGACCTACCACAAGTCGTTCCGCTACTCCATTGCCGTGGACGACGTGCTGCAGTCGCTGGACGAGGGGGCCAGCAGCGCCGTCCCCAAGAAGACCATCCGCCGCGTGTCTGAGAGTCTGCCTGTGCTGGACCTTCAGGAACTGAAGGTGGAGAAGGAGAAGCAGAGGCTGAGGCAGGACTCCCACAGGTCTGCAGGCACCCTGGACACGCACCCCTCCCCCTTCTTCTTCCTCTCTGCCTCTCAGGACCCAGACACAGAGGCTAACAACGTCTCTGACACGGACGACAACAGAAGCCAGCATTCTTCCGAAAACGACTCTCAAGGTGACAGACACGAGGTTCAAGAGGAGGGACTTAGTAGCAAAGACTATGATCACGGTGCTAGAGAAGAGGGACTTGGTGATGGTCTGGGGGAGGAATCGGCAGAGGGAAGCTGGAAGGAAGACGAGGAGGAGGGTGTCCGCGAACTGTCTGTACACCGGGAGAGAAGTGTGTCTATTCCTGATCGTCTGCTTCATGAAGACGTGGAGGGGAAGGTGACGGACGACAGCCGCGTACAGTATATCTTGGAGGACGACAAGGTGCAGCAGAGAGTATGAAACAGTACAAAAGAAAACTGATGTGTGTGGATGGTTAATTTAATTGTGATTGGCTATAGTGAAATATTGTGTGTAGTAGTATGTGGAGATAATTATTGTCTCACAATGTGTGTGTGTGTTGTGTGTGTGTGTGTGTGTGTGTGTGTGTGTGTGTGTGTGTGTGTGTGTGTGTGTGTGTGTGTGGGCTCTTAACAAGACTTTGCATTGTTTTGTTTAAGCGTAGGAAATAAGAAGCGTCGGAAAGTAAGCGTAGGAAATAAGAAGCGTAGGAAATAAAAGTATCGGAAAGTAAGCGTAGGAAATAAGCGTAGGAAATAAGAAGTATCGGAAAGTAAGCGTAGGAAATAAGCGTAGGAAATAAGAAGTATCGGAAAGTAAGCGTAGGAAATAAGCGTAGGAAATAAGAAGTATCGGAAAGTAAGCGTAGGAAATAAGCGTAGGAAATAAGAAGTATCGGAAAGTAAGCGTAGGAAATAAGCGTAGGAAATAAGAAGTATCGGAAAGTAAGCGTAGGAAAGAAGAAACGTAGGAAATAAGAAGCTTAGGAAATAAGACAATACTAAAATAAATGTTGATGAGAAAACGGAACATGCTTATGAAGAAAAGATTCGGATAGTGTCAGATAAACGAGGCAGAGGAAATGGTACAGTGTGGACCAACTGTTTGAGACAAATAAGCCTGAAAGTCCAGCACAAGCTAGATAATGTGCCACAGCTTTGCCTAAAGTAATGAAATGTCTTACTCGTAGATATACTTGCACACATGCATGCACTTGCACGCATAATTGAATACAAGATTGAATACATGCCTACACAACTTATGCACAAAAAGTCATTCACACATGCAACGCTTTTGGGAATATGCACATAAATATCTCTACACACAAATACGCAACTGGCTGTAATCTGTCAGATAGAAGCTGTAGAGTCGATCAGCGTCAAGGGTTGGGATTTAATCAAGAATCCACCAGGCTGGTTTCGGGCCTAGCTTCGTCATTGTCTTTATCATTATCCATTTGTTGATGCTGACATGAAAATAGAACAGATATTTTTTACTAGCAAGCATAAAGCAATATTTCATGTCGAATCGTGTTGCATGTAAATACTTGAAATAGTGAATTAGTGATTTGTTAAGTTAATAAGCTAGCAAGTTAATTAGCAAGTTAGCCGGCTTGTCGGTCGATTGGCTAGTAGGTGTATTTGCTAGTTGTTTTGTCTTTTTTGTTTTTGTTCTTATTTTTTCTTTTGATTCTTCGTTTATGTGTGGGTTCCTTAGTGTATACTAGTGAGCTACTTGGTGAGACAGAACATGCAGTCATCTTGACTGTAAAATCATTTCATTTACCATCTCTATAAGATCAACATTTCGTAGCTCATATTGTTTCCTCTATGATCTCATAGAGGATGATCTGTGGATGACAGATTTAACTGAAGCGAGGTGCTTTCGCAAATTTGTTCGTTTGCCTCGGTTAAGGTTAGAGTGAAGATGAACATGAGAAAATGGATGTATTGATATGGTCCGCTCATCTGGGCATGTTTTGTATGAACATGAATAAAATACTGTATATCATCAAATCTATCCAAGTGTGTTGCGTTGAATGCTCGATTGTTTATCTTATAGTTTGAGTAAATGCGAATGACTGCTGCAGCTATTACTAAACTGCTAATGCTGTCTCTACCATTACCACCAATACTTTACTACTTCTATTCCAACAACTGCTACGGCTGCTATTTTCTATGCTGCTCCTCCTCCTACCACATGCAATAGAAATGCATGATTTTTCAAAATTTGAATGAATGGCGGACAATATGGTTGCTTCAACCGTCTCAGTAGATCTTTACTTCTATTACTACTGCTGGTGCTGGAGCTGCTGCTATTTCTGCTGCTGCTGTTACTAGCACTTCTACTACCACTACTTTCATTACTACTACTAATACTTCATCTACTACTTCTACCACCATCACTATTCCTACTCTTCCTCATCTTACAACTACATAAACTTAGAGAATTTCAATTAATAAAGAAGATCGAATATTCCTGAACAAAAACTGATTAGTTAATAACCAAACCTAACTAGACTTGAGGAAACTTTGCTTTAAACACACACACACACACACACACATACACACACGCACGCGCGTGCGCACACACACACACACACACACACGCACGCACACACACACACGCACGCACACACACACACACATACACACGCGCGCACACACACACACACACACACGCACACACACACACGCACACACACATGCGCACGCTTCTTCTTCAACTCCACCACCACCAACAGCAATAGTATTACCAGAAGAAAAAAATAATGCAAAGTTTCCAACTCTTATTCGAAAAAAACACACATACGGAACCAAAAAAGTAAATGACCAATTACAATCACTCCGAGGTTTAAAATGAGGTTATGAATGAATGCCGCATGGTTTAGCATACGAATAGAAGTGCTTTTTTAAATTTCTTCAAAACACACCCACTGTCCGACAAGATTCTTTTAAAAGCTCAATTCCCCCCTGTCTTTTTGTCGCATAAGCTACCCACACTATTTTTCTTTTAACTATTTTTTTTTAAAGTGCATTGTTTCCTATTTTTTGATTATCTTATTTACTAGAATATTTCTCGCCCGTGGCCACATTACAACAAATGAGATGTTTGCTCCCACACCCTGTCGAGAAACATAGCCATGCCTCCCCCATCTCTCACCCCCCCCCCCCCCCCCTTCAATCATCCACACCTTCCACAATCTAGGACAGTTCTTCTACCCCTAAACATCCTCCTCCCTTTTCTTCATCCCCCCTCCCCCGACAAAAAAACACGTTTCTTGTTATCGCATCAGCTTATACCATGGTACCTATCTGCTTTTCTGTCCACATGTCGTGGGCTAAGGTTAATATCGAAGTTAAGGTTATTTGGGATTAGTGTCAAAAAGCTACTATCTGGGAGGGGACAGTGGGTTGGTTGGTTGGACTGCACGTCTGAATACATGTGGACACAACGGCATGTAGACACAATGATTGTGAGAGCCAATACATGTGGCACATTATCAGTCCTACTAATACCAAAGATTGTTTGAACTCGGTGTTTGTATTCTCCCCCCCCCCCCCCCTTAAAAAAAGAAAGAAAAGTGAACCCTGCTATCAGCAAAGGTACTTTTCAGCCTATGACAATTTTGACCAAGTTTTACACCTATTGCAAGATGACTTACTTTAAGATAAATCAGGTGGGAAAAAAACCCATCCTATCATTACCCAGCTCTTATTTGGCTTTCCTCTGATCTGACCATGTACATCATACCTCGTCCTCCCACACTACCTCTTCCCCTTATATCTCTCCTACAAAATCAGATAAGTGCCTGGTGCCCCCCCCCCCTCCATGTTCACACACACGCACACGCACATACACACACACA
This sequence comes from Stramonita haemastoma, assembly GCA_030674155.1. Taxonomy (NCBI): domain Eukaryota; kingdom Metazoa; phylum Mollusca; class Gastropoda; order Neogastropoda; family Muricidae; genus Stramonita; species Stramonita haemastoma. Next base: position 36,718,778 of record CM060328.1, on the reverse strand, counting down.
CACACACACACACACACACACACAGTGCTGACTCCACTCACCCCAAGTCTTTCGGATGAGACTGTAAACCGAGGCCCCGTGTGCGAACGCACGCAGACCATCTTGCGCGCACGTTAAATCCTGTTCCCCTGTTCGTGAGAAGGCCATTGCGTGCCGGTGGGAACAGATGAAAATATTTACACAACTGCATACACCCGGGGACTGGATACAAAAAAGCACACGAGTGCTTATTCCATTATCATCGATATAAAAAAATTAAACACACACAGACGTTCTTGGTATGGGGTTTCTATTTTTCGCTTTTATGTCTTATTCTGCTTTAGTTCGTTAGGAGTATTTTTGTCTAGTTTCTTTTGTTTATAAAGACACGTTTCGATTTTTATTTTCGGCTTGATTTACAAGTCTTGATCTGGTTTTAGACTTTTTTTTAGAAATCAGAAATGAGCTACTTTGATAGCAACATCAACACACGCCCAAGCCCAGACTCTATAAATCTGATGATACATTTTGAAAATGAGTTTACATCACTTTGCATAGGTTTAAATCCATGGTTTGTTGAACTTCGGATTTATATTGTTTATTAAGGAGTACTATAATGTACTAAAATGTACTAGTTATCTTGTGCATGCAGGTTTTTTTCTGTCAGGCATTTTGATAAACCTGAATGTGTCTAAGAATCAGTCATATAATATTGAATGAACTGGCAGTACATACATTCAAAGGGGAAAGAGATAAAGAAAGAGAGAGAGAGAGAGAAGAGAGAGAGAGAGAGAGAGAGAGAGAGAGAGAGAGAGAGAGAGGGGGGGGGGAGAGAGAGAGAGAGAGAGAGAGAGAGAGAGAGAGAGAGAGAGAGGGGGGGGGGGGGAAGGGGTTACAGAAAAAAGTACATACACAATCGAGATCTTGTACTCGTACTCTACATTTGAATAAACTAGTCATTCATGAATAGAGATCCTATGCACATAAGCCAGACTTATGTGAGCATAAACATTCATGGATGAAGATCTTATGCACATAATTTTGTAAACACATTTATTGATCAATGGAGATCTTGTTTACATATTCTACACTTATAAATACAGTCATTCATAAAAAAGAGATCCTATACACATACTCTACACAAAAACTGTCATTCAAAAAAATATCTTAAGCACATACTGTACACTTGTAAACACAGTCATTTATGACTAAAGATCCTATACACATACTATACACTTGCAAATACAGTTATTCGCGAATGGAGATCCTATTTATACACAAACTCTACATTTGTATAGACAGTCATTCATAAACACGTCTTCCAAAAAATACCCTGGCCAACTTTTCCTTATTTTTTTTTTTTTTTTTATGATTTTTTATTGAGTTGTATGACTTTCCATCAAGTTTTAACAAGGTTTTGTTTTCTACAAGTCATACTAAGGTTTCCTTTTCATCTTGTTTTATTTCAGCTGCGAGCCAGCTACCCAACCCTAACTTCAGCCTTTTTCGCTGGAGGGGGAGGTAGGCTTTTCCCAATGCTCTGACCAGCATTGACACAGCGACTGACCAACTGACTTTTGTTCAGCTACTAACATGATTTTAAAACACAGAAGTGATACAAAGCTTCTTAACTCCGGCCAGGTTCTCTTTTACAGCCAGGAAGCAAAAACCCCTGAACAAGAATTCGAAAGCATCAGCTTGTATGTTTAAAAAAGAGGGAGCTGTGCAAAGCTCTTATTTTTCTCAGCAAAGTATGACAGTTTGGTAGTCAAGTGCCAGTGGTGTGTGCTCACCACATAGTTTCTAAACTGTTTAAGCCATACATTTCTCAACCTTGTCCATGGCTCTTATAAAATACAGGAAAATTGGAAGCAAAAGTGGTTGCAGCAATTATGTTTTAGTTGATCTGCTTAAGGAATATGCAACATGTTCGACTTTTATTTAAATGGGAAAGCATGGGTTTTATCGCATATGATATCGGTTAAACAAATGGGGTAGTAACAATCGACGCTACAGAACATTTCCAGATGGGATTCTAGAACAAGCTTAACTGGGCTCAGGGTAGGAAAGATTTTTTTTATGTACAAAGCAAGGAAACCACTGATAAAAGTTACAACTTAAAAGCAAAAATATTAACACCCACAATTCATCCTTTTAAGGTAGTGAAGGGGATATTAAAAAAAGATACTAACTTAGCAAGGAAACCATGGATATCAGTTACAACCCAAAAGCAAAAGAATCTGACATACACAATTCATCTCCCCTCAAGGTAGTGAAAAGGATATTTTTTAATAGTGTACTAACTGAGCAAGGAAACCACTGATATCTACAACCCCAAAACAAAAACAAAAAAAGCTACCAACCTAACATGCACAATCCACACTTTCACGGAAATAAAATCAATTTAGAAAGCATCTTTGACTGCAACATATTTTAAAATAAAACACACAACACTAAATTGTCCCTGGATAAATAGAAAAAATGGAGATGGGGAGGCAAACAAAATGGAAGGTATTTAATGCATAACAAACGAACCGACCAGTGACCATCTATGCAAAAACATTGTACAATAAGTTTGCATAATAAAAATATTTTAAAAGCAGGCTTTAAGCCGTCTTCTTCAGGTTGGCATGATCTAGAAATGATACAGGCAACAAGCTACACACATATACTATCCTTCATTTTAAGATTAAAAAATGTTGGCATGGCTTGGATTGTGTGCATGAAAATACAAAAAAAATTATACGACTGTCCAGATAAAGCAGAAAATCCCCCCCCCCCCCCCTCCTCAATAAATATTTAAACATCAAATGAAAAGCATCACATACCATCTCAATTTAAAAGCAGGGCGTAATTCATTTAAGAAGGGCAATGCTATATTTGGATCAAAATAGTGTACAAGTTTTGCAGAAGAAATAATGTAGCAAAGTCAATCAAGCCAATGGTGGAAGAAGAAAAACATTCAAAAGCAGCATGTCCCTTACAGCTGGGGAATAGATCAGCCCAAGACGAAAATGCTTCACGAGCAAAACTATAATGTCACCACAACATTAACAATAATAATGTCAGGCTATGTTGGAATAAAAATCTATAAATACAGTGGGTTACATAGCAATTGACGACGCCCAAATTCTAACATCTACATTTTAAAGGAAAGGGCATCTGCTATACACTGCTTCCATTTTGAGCTGAGTACTTCAACACGAATATGAAAATAGTAATAATAATAACATCATCATTAAAAATAAAAAAATTAAAAAATAATAATATAAAAAATAATAATAATAAGTATATGAACGATTACATAAAAATCCCTGCATATGTGCCAACATTCAAAGACCATTCAAAAATCGTCACAATTCAAAAATGGGGATACAACCCTCAAATAACGCCCAGCCACTAAGAATCAAGTGCCACCCCTGGAATCTAGATCTATAATGTATACTATTATGAAATACTACAATAAAACTACAACAAATACTTAAATCGAAGCTAAGAAACCAACGAGACTATACTCTTGACAACAGAATGCTTTTCCAACAGACCACATGATAAAAATTATTCTAACCAATCATTATTCATAAAAGAAAACTGTTAAATGACAGCTCAAGCAGCTTTTTTCTTGAACTTCTCCTCTGAATTTTTTTTAAAAGGCTTTAAAAGAAACGTGTATTGACATGCACGCACGCACGCACGCACGCACGCATCCGCACGCACGCACGCACCCGCACGCACGCACGCACGCACACACACACACACACACACACACACACACACACACACACACACACACACACACACACCTTTTCCCGCTCCTCTTCCTTCCTAGCTAGATTATAGTATACAAAACTGCATACACACACTAGGACTGGATATAACCCATTTTTTTTTTTTAAGTAGGCCTACATGAGGGCTTATTCAACTATCCTCGATATAAAAGAATAAAATAATTGAACAAACAAATAGAGAAACACTTCATAACACAAAACTTCTTTTCCTGATAAACCATGGCCGGCCCCTTTCCACACTACGTGAAAAAATCCTGTTTCATGTACTGTTATTTTATGGAGTATAAGAAAATCCTCTTTACTTCATAGATTTAATATTGTTAAATGGCATCAGCACCGACATTATCATAAACCAAAAAAAACTGACTGTCCGTAGGCTTAAAAATCTGGGAACTATAGTATCGGATAAAAACCTTAAAATCTGCCTAGAATAGCCCAGAACACAGCTTCAACAACGAAGCTTAGAAGTCCTCTGAAACGACAAGAACATCACAATCAGCTTCAAGACCAGACCGATGCGTTCCCTGCTCATGTCCTCATTTTTGTAAGTATGTAAAACTTGAACTATAACAGCAAACATTGGAAGAAGGATACAAGCAGTGGAGATGAGAGATTTTTGCAAACTTCTTGATATCTCATACAGATCTCACATAACTAACGAAGAGGTCAAAACTAAAGTTGAAAACATCGTTGAGCTTTATGAAGTCTTTTGCTTCAGTGAAAACTACGCAAACTGAAGTAGTAGGAGCACGTCACACTAAGATCACGACTGAACAAGACTGTCCTGCAGAGAAGAGTACAAGGAGGGAAACGAAAAAGCAAACAAAGACAAACAGAAGATAATTACAAGAGAATAACGGGCCGTGAATGGAACGGCTTGCTACGGAGAGCCGAGAACCGTGAAGAGAAGCTGGTTGCAAAATTTTCAGTGATTGCCCAACATTCTACTAGACTATGGGATAGGTGAAGGCAAAAACAGAAACAAAGAAACCTGCTCACATTGATGTGGTTAGAGGCCAACCCTAAGTCGGAATACGGCTACCTTAACGGTGGGCAAAAAACGGTCGCATACGCATGATCTCACCATGGTGAATCTCGGAGCTCTAACCCAGAATAGTTAAAATTTAAAATAATAATAATAATAATAATAATAATAAAATGAATAAAATGATAATAATAATAATAATAATAATAATAATAATAATGATCATAAAAAATTAAAAAGCATAATCATAGTAGTAACATGGCCTCCAGAGGCGTAAGACAGGAACCGATAGAAGGGTGCTACAAAGGGATGCTTCTACAATGCATGGACAGTGCCTTAAAGAACTAATGGTCCTTCTGTCACTAAGTGCTAAAGTGTTAATGGTCCTTCTGTCACAAAGTACTGAAGTACTAATGGTCTTATCACTATTTTTTTCGCACGGTAGTGGTGATGTCGAATCTACACGGCCACACTTGAGGTTGACAACATTCAAATTCATTAACCAAAACTTTTGAAACAATGTTACAAAATCTATAGAGGTACGGTGTGTAGGTACGGTGGAATGACTACCCTACAGCAAACATTTCTTTTCCAGCAATGCCACCACCAAGGTTAGGACTGGCTTTTTTCTCATGTCATTTCTCTCGAAATCCGTATCACGATTGTATACAGAATAAGTTATACTAAACCACTCCTTCCCTGTGCTGTTGCTGTTCCCTTATACAACTGTGTCCCCATACCGCAGAACGGAGTCAGTTGGGTCAGTGTTAAGGTTAGAATCAACATGGTCAGGTGTTAGGGTTTGCGGTACGGGGCAAGAACAAGCGTTAGAGTTAAGAGTTAAGGGCAGCACAAAGGAACAGCACCAACTACAGGAGAAAAGTAGTTATCAGAAAACTAATGATCCATCTTCAAACATACAGCACTCGGCTTTAAGTGCTCAACTTTCTTCTTTAGCAAATTGCGGCAGTCAAGAACAAAATATCCATTTGTTGCTGTGAAAAGTGCGATGGTGATATACCCCTATCAATTTTGAAAAGATTTGCGACGTCAGAATTTTCATACGGTTATCATATGATCTCTCCCCTTAACGCTACATCTCCAGTCAGGATTTTCATTGTTTTGTACAAGTTGTGCCGATCGGAACTGGAGATTTAGAATTTTTCTGCGTCTAGGTACCACACCATGATGGCGTTGAAAGCATGTAATAACAGTGTTGGACCATTTCTATTTCAAACCAATAAAATTTGTTTCCTGCTTCTTCATTGAACGCTAAGACAACTTTCGCTATCTGTCACACAAGCAAAAAATGCGTTGTGCTGCCGTCAAGTGCCGGAAAAGTCGGGCCCAGCCCATGCTGCTTCAGTGTGGGAGTAACTAATCTTTTAAGTCCTTTTACAAAAAAACAAAAACAAACAAAAAAAGAAACCGGAGAAGAATGTCCTACAGGCAACAGAGCAAGGAGAAGAAGAGACAGAACACGATGGGGAGATATCAGAGAGTGAACAAATACTATGGGAAGCTGAGAACTGTGAGGAGTGGAGGAACCTCAGTATGAAGGAAAGAAAGTTATGCTTTTGTTCCAACCAACTCAATAAAAGGGAAAAATACTACACATCTTGATACCAACCAGCTCAATTTGAAAAACTGTAATACAGAGATGCAAAATGAATAACTTAACCAAGTGATTCAAAATAAAACACCGAGGAAATAAATTTACATAGTGATACAAAATAACATAGTATGAGGGAACTATCTATACGTAGTGATACAAAATAACTCGAACAACTTTGTACTTTGAAGCAAAATCACTAAACAGGAAAATTTTTATGTAAAGATACTCAAGATAAAAAAAAACCCGATGCATTCATTACAAACTGAATCATTATAAAGGGGAAAAAATTTAAAACTTTTCATACAAACTAAATGCTATGAAGAAAAAAAATATGCTTTTCATACTAAATTTGAAAGAAAAAAGTTATACAATGATACAGACTGAACATTTTTTTATGAAGGATGGTCTCTTTACTTCGGCAACAATTAAATGTGAAAAATTGTTTTTTTCATTGAAACCAAGTGAATCCATAAAAACAGAAATAAGCTTCAAAGTGTTCATCAAATAGCTCAATATAGATCTAAAGTGAGGGAAAAAAAAACCCAACATACTGCGACTCCAGGTAGATCAATATTTAATAGAAAAACTCATTCTTTGATATTAACAAACTCAGTATAAAAAAAGTAATTTTATACGTTGACCCCAGCGTTATGTTCTGCCGTTAACCTTAATACTGGCTTTCCATTTTGACGCTAAATTTGGTGGATGTGTATTTTACGCTTTATTTCCTCAATATGTGAGAAATAATATAGTACTCTGACACCAACTTCATGACAATCTGTTGATACAATTTCATGGATCTGCTAAAATAATTCAGTCTGTACAACTCAGCAGGCTGTGGTAAAAAGCTGGTGAAATAGACTCGGCATGGCTGAGTGATTTGAGGGATGTAGTATAGTTCTCATTGCTTCGTTTACAAAAAAAAAAACCCCAAAAACAAACGATACCAGTCACTAGCAAAACTATCACTTTTCCATGTTGATAATTTGAAGGTCCTTTCCAACACACACACACACACACACACACACACACAGCGCGCGCGCGCGCGCACACACCCCGCACGCACGCACGCACGCACGCACGCACACACACACACACACACACGTACATACGCGCACACACGTACATACGTGCACACACGTACATACGCGCACACACACACGCACGTACACACGCACACACACACGTACATACGCGCACACACACACACGCACGTACACACGCACATATGCACGTATACACACACAGAGCACGTCAACTTTGCATCTGCTGTTTTTCTCGAGTTGATGTTCTGAAGAGCTCTTCCAAGTGAAAATACTGACGAACTTTTTCCACTTTGAGGTTCTGTAGAATTGTTTTCACATTGAAGTTCTGTAGAGGTTTTTCACATTGAAGTTCTGTAGAATTGTTTTCACATTGAAGTTCTGTAGAATTGTTTTCACATTGAAGTTCTGTAGAGGTTTTTCACATTGAAGTTCTGTAGAGGTTTTTCACGTTGAAGTTCTGTAGAATTGTTTTCACATTGAAGTTCTGTAGAGGTTTTTCACATTGAAGTTCTGTAGAGGTTTTTCACATTGAAGTTCTGTAGAATTGTTTTCACATTGAAGTTCTGTTGAGGTTTTTCACGTTGAAGTTCTGTAGAGGTTTTTCACGTTGAAGTTCTGTAGAGGTTTTTCACATTGAAGCTCTGTAGAGTTTTTTCACGTTGAAGTTCTGTAGAGCTTTTCTATGTTGAGGTTCTGTAGAGCTTTTTCACGTTGAAGTTCTGTAGAGCTTTTCTACGTTGAGGTTCTTTCTTTCGAGGTTTTTCGCGTGGAGGTTCTATAGAGCTTTTCTACGTCGAGGTTCTGTAGTATTTTTCCATGTTGAGGTTCATAAGATCTTTTCCGCGTTGAAGTTCTGTAGAGATTTTTCACGTTGAAGTTCTGTAGAGATTTTTCACGTTGAAGTTCTGTAGAGATTTTTCACGTTGAAGTTCTGTAGAGATTTTTCACGTTGAAGTTCTGTAGAGTTTTTTCACGTTAAGGTTCTGTAGAGCTTTTTCGCGTCGTGGTTCTGCACAGCTTTTTGACGTTGAAGTTCTGTATAGGCTTTTTCCACGTTGAGGTTTTGTAGAACTTTTTTTTCCCTATCGAGATTCTGAAGAATTTTTTTCCCCATCGAGGTGCTGTGTAGTTTTTTTTCACGTTGAGGTTCTGTAGGGCTTTTCTACGTTAAGGTTCTGTAGAGCTTTTCTACGTTGAGGTTCTGTAGAGCTTTTTTACGTTGAAGATCTGTAGAGCTTTTTTACGTTGAAGATCTGTAGAGCTTTTCTACGTTGAGGTTCTGTAGAGCTTTTCTACGTTGAGGTTCTGTAGAGCTTTTCTACGTTGAGGTCTTGAAGAGCTTTTTCTATGTTAAGGTTCTGTAGAGCTTTTCTACGTTGAGGTTCTGTAGAGCTTTTCTACGTTGAGGTTCTGTAGAGCTTTTCTACCCTGAGGTTCTGTAGGGATTTTCTACGTTAAGGTTCTGTAGAGCTTTTCTACGTTAAGATTCTGTAGAAATTTTTCACGTTGAGGATCTGTAGAGGTTTTTTACGTTAAGGTTCTGTACAGCTTTTCTACGTTGAGGTTCTGTAGAGGTTTTTCACGTTGAGATTCTGTAAAGCTTTTCTACGTTGAGGTTCTGTAGAGCTTTTCTACGTTGAGGTTCTGTAGAGCTTTTCTATGTTGAGGTTCTGTAGAGCTTTTCTACCCTGAGGTTCTGTAGGGATTTTCTACGTTAAGGTTCTGTAGAGCTTTTTCCACGTTAAGGTTCTGTAGAGCTTTTCTACGTTGAGGTTCTGTAGAGGTTTTCTACCCTGAGGTTCTGTAGAGCTTTTCTACGTTAAGGTTCTGTAGAGCTTTTCTACGTTAAGGTTCTGTAGAGCCTTTTCCACGTTGAAGTTCTGTAGATTTTTCACGTTGAGGATCTGTAGAGCTTTTTTACGTTGAAGATCTGTAGAGCTTTTTTACGTTGAAGATCTGTAGAGCTTTTCTACGTTGAGGTTCTGTAGAGCTTTTCTACGTTGAGGTTCTGTAGAGCTTTTCTACGTTGAGGTCTTGAAGAGCTTTTTCTATGTTAAGGTTCTGTAGAGCTTTTCTACGTTGAGGTTCTGTAGAGCTTTTCTACGTTGAGGTTCTGTAGAGCTTTTCTACCCTGAGGTTCTGTAGGGATTTTCTACGTTAAGGTTCTGTAGAGCTTTTCTACGTTAAGATTCTGTAGAAATTTTTCACGTTGAGGATCTGTAGAGGTTTTTTACGTTAAGGTTCTGTACAGCTTTTCTACGTTGAGGTTCTGTAGAGGTTTTTCACGTTGAGATTCTGTAAAGCTTTTCTACGTTGAGGTTCTGTAGAGCTTTTCTACGTTGAGGTTCTGTAGAGCTTTTCTATGTTGAGGTTCTGTAGAGCTTTTCTACCCTGAGGTTCTGTAGGGATTTTCTACGTTAAGGTTCTGTAGAGCTTTTTCCACGTTAAGGTTCTGTAGAGCTTTTCTACGTTGAGGTTCTGTAGAGGTTTTCTACCCTGAGGTTCTGTAGAGCTTTTCTACGTTAAGGTTCTGTAGAGCTTTTCTACGTTAAGGTTCTGTAGAGCCTTTTCCACGTTGAAGTTCTGTAGATTTTTCACGTTGAGGATCTGTAGAGCTTTTTTACGTTGAAGATCTGTAGAGCTTTTTTACGTTGAAGATCTGTAGAGCTTTTCTACGTTGAGGTTCTGTAGAGCTTTTCTACGTTGAGGTTCTGTAGAGCTTTTCTACGTTGAGGTTTTGTATAGCTTCTTTTCCCCGTCGAGGTGCTGTTGAGATTTTTTCACGTCGAGTTTTTTCCCGTTGAAGTTCTGTAGAATTTTGTTCACGTTGAAGTTCTGTAGAGTTTTTTCCACGTTGAGGTTTCAAGAGGTTTTTTTTCACAGTAGGGTTTTGTAGAGCTTTTTCCACGTTGAAATTTTGAAGAGGTTTTCCACTCTCAATAGTTTGCAGAAGGTTTTCATTGTTGCGGTTTGGACAACGGCTTTTCATACTGGGTTTTAAATGTAACTTTTTATCATGCTGAGATGTTGAACAGTTTTTGCTTGCTGAGGTTATGAAGACACGTTCGATGTGGAGGGTTTGAAGATGATCAGTTTTCAATGGTGAGGTTTCGAGTATTTTCATGTTCAGGTTTGGAACAGCTTTTTCAAGTTGAGGCTGTGGACATCTTTTTGGATGTGGAGGTGTTGCAGGTACTTTCCGGAAGTCTTTTCTGTTTAAAAAAAAAAAAAGAATTTGATATAAGTGATGAGAAAAAATAATATAGAATAAATATAACGACATTATCAATCAAAATCATAATTATCAATAACAATATTTATAATTCATAATGATTAGTAAAGTTTTGATTGATGGAGACCATTCTACATGTTTTTCTACGCAGCAAAAGGATTGTAAGGTATGAATAAACTGAAAAGGATAACTATAAGAACCCCCCCCCCCCCCCCCCCCCCCCCCGTTACAACAACAACTACTACAACAAACTGTAGAAAATGAGAACCCCAACCACCCCTGAATATTTTACAGATAGAATATTGGTGCGTGTACACAAGTCAGATTATCTGGCCTCAAATAAAAGGAAACTCCCGCCTATATTTAATTTTACAGAATACACTTAGAATTTTTATTTAATCTGCTGAATGGATTTGGACAGACACTAACAATCATTCTCTCCCTTGTTTTCCAACAAAGGACAGTTAAATCCTTACTCCATGTTTATAACCCTGCCGACCACAAAGGCCTTATAATTATGGGCTGTGATCCCATTCACTTCCAGTTCTTGGGGGGGGGGGGGGGGGGGGGGGGGGGGGGGGGGGGGGGAGGGGAGGGCAAGATAGCCTTATAGTGAGTGTATGTTCAAGGATAATTGTTTATCCTCTTCGAGATGATAATCAGTACCCCTCCATTTAAATAGTCTTTCGGATAAGAGTTTTAAAAAAAAAAAAGCACTAACGCATGCAGAAGATCTTACACTCACATTACCAGATTCAGCGCTAAATAAATCCGATAATATATTATTATTATTATTATTATTAATTATTATTATTATTATTATTATCTCTCAACTATTTCATTCCAGAAGGAACAGATAGCATGAATAAAAGAAAACAACTGCATGCACACCCGTGTGGTGTTAAGAGCTAATCCTTGAAGACAGAATCCTGCTACCTTTGATTGCAGGCAAAATGATTGCATTAATTATGCAAAATCTCACCATGGGTGTAGTACGCACCTCAGAGCTATCAAGCTGATATCAAACCAACAAAATAGTGTCATGATTTTCAATGTGTTGAGATTGCCTTTATCCACGGAAAATTCTCAGCGTAACCTGTGCTCTCCATCAAAATAAATTCTCTGAAGCCAGAATATAGCTGCCTACCCAGCAAGCATTTGAAAAACAAGGAGCACGGACCATCAACGCAAACTCCTCAATTACTGTGTACTTACTAGATGACAGTTATTGGTATGTATGACAACCAGAGGCTTATTCTTGAGGGCCTTCAGAATGTTAATCTGGGGAACGCCCAGCTACATCAACTGACATACCTTGTTCTGTGCTTCCACTTGCTCGTGCCGCGTCCTCAGGCATTGAAGTACCTAGGACGGAACAGCCTCCATGAAAATATTCTGCACACACACAAAATATTTCAGATACTTTGATATCAAATCCATGTGCCTGCGTACATGTGCGCACGCATGCATGCACACACACACGCACACAAACGCGCGCACACACACAATCACACACACACAATCACACACACACAATCACACACACACACACACACACACACACACACACACACACACACACACACACACAAAGAGGCGTAGTTAGAGAGAGAGAAATACAGACACAGACACACAGACAGAGACACAGACAGACAGACACACAGACAGACACACACACACACACAAAACACAGAAAGGCTCGAAATAAATAAGACAATCATTCAAATAGATAGGAGCATCCCGGCCACATACCTCGTTCTGTGCTTCCACTTGCTAGTGCTGCGTCCTCAGGCGTTGAAGTACCTAGGACCGGAACAGCCTCCAAGAAAATATCCTGCACAAGAATTTGAGATACTTTAATATTCAATCCCTGCGCGCGCGAGCACACACACACACACACACACACACACACACACACACACACACACACACACAGTGAAAGACAGACAGACACACAGACACATGTATACACACACGCGCGCGCCAACACGCACACACACATACCTGGTTCTGTGCTTCCACTTGCTAGTGCCGCGTCCTCAGGCGTTGAAGTACCTAGGACCGGAACAGCCTCCATGAAAATATCCTGCACAAGAATTTGAGATGCTTTAATATTCAATCCCTGCGCGCGCAAGCACACACACACACACACACACACACACACACACACACACACACACACACACAACACACAGAAAGACAGACAGACAGACAGACACACAGACACATGTATACACACACGCGCGCGCCAACACGCACACACATACCTGGTTCTGTGCTTCCACTTGCTAGTGCCGCGTCCTCAGGCATTGAAGTACCTAGGACCGGAACAGCCTCCATGAAAATATCCTGCACAAGAATTTGAGATGCCTTATTATTAAATCCTTGCGCGTGCACACACACATGCACACGCACACACGGCAGACAAAAAAAGAGAAATACTCAAATAGGCAATCATTCAACACACACACACACACACACACACACACACACACACACACACACCATGCACACGCACACGCACACGCACACACACACACACACACACACACACACAGAGTGAATCGATGGTTTAGAGGTAACACACCCAATTTAAAAGATGGAAAGGTGGGTTCCATTGCTGAGGACAGAGCCACAGCTTTGCCTCCATCCTCTAGAGAAGTGATCTGAATGCTTGTCTTTCGTATGGGACGATAAATCTAAGCCCCTTGTGCAACACACATTCAGGGCACATAAAAGAACCCACAGAAACAGCAGAGCTGTCCCTGGTATAGTAACTGTGTTCACTCTTTTTTTTTTGAAAGGCCTGCCAGTTTTAGTCGTTAAAAAAATAAGTTTTACTCAAAGTTTGGAAGCTGTTTTCCCCTATCGGTAAGTTGTGGAAGAACAGAAATGTCCTATATAAATTCAAGGCTTAACCGTGGTACCACGAAAAGCTAAAAATGAACACGCACCCCCGCCCCCCGCACCACCACCCCTACACACACACATACACACTTGTCCAAAAACAACCCACAGAAATCCCCCCCCCCCAACCTGCCACAAAAACCGGACAATAAACAAAACACCCTCTACCCCTATCTCAAATACATGTACTTACCTCTGTGAGATCTTCATACGTGCAACAACCACAATGTGAAGACAAGGCCAGAGAGCTAAGATGACCCACATGACGACTTCTGACATCTATGCTAGGACTTTAAAAGAATCAGGGCGAGAAGGAAAAGGCTCAGAAGCTCGAGCAAATGCCTGAAGAAAGAGTCTGGGGACCGACTGTGTCCCTTCCCCCTTAGGAGCACTGTGAGTGTGCCAGGGGGTTTAGGCTGTGTGTGCCATTTTAGGACACCTTCCCCTTAGGAGCACTGTGTTTGTGCCAGGGGTTTTAGGCTGTGCCATCTTAGGACATCCAGATCAATGTGTCATTTCAGGACACCAAAATTGGTGTCAACTTCAAGACTGGCTCCAGCCGAGATTGCTGGTGAAAGCTGAAATGCTCCTGACGAAGTCTTGAAATGTGTGATCATTGAGACTGATCTGTAACTTCAGGGACAAGCACTGATTCGAGCCCAGATGACCGAAATGCTGTGGTGAATATTGTGCTCACACATACGCGGTGACAGGATGTCGGCGGTACAAGCATACCTGTGAAGTGTGCAGGGTAGTGGTTGCCTGTCCGGAGGCATTGCCTCACTACCTCTTCCTACCTTCTGCTGCATGTCGGATAGCAGAGGTCTACGAAGGTGGTCTTCTGTGGTAGTCCTCACTGCTTGCATCGCATTTGAACCCTGAAGTGTTGCAGAGATGGGAGGTCATGTAGACACCACTCTGAGATGAAAGCCCCCAGACTCCTCTCAACTTTGCCTTTCAATGCGCGGTGGAATCGGTAAACGGCTGTGCGTGTCGTAGATCCTTAGGCAATAATGCTAGGATCACAAGACCGATATCGGAAAACGGACATGCATGTTGCAATTCCTTGGGCAACAATGCTAGGCTCACAGAGTTGTATCGGAGAACATATGCATGACGTAGATCCCTGGGCAACCCTGCCAGGCTAACGCCGAAGAATCGGAAAACAGATATGGATGCCGTAGATCCCTGGGCAACAATACCACGCCCTACACTAGATTGGCCCTTTTAAGATTTTGCTTTCCAGGACTTTGCCCTACAGGGGCTGGTGGGTTTGCCCTTCAGGGGCTGGTGGGTTTGCCCTTCAGGGGCTAGTGGGTTTGCCCTTCAGGGGCTGGTGGGTTTGCCCTTCAGGGGCTGGTGGGTTTGCCCTTCAGGGGCTGGTGGGTTTACCTTCAGGGGCTGGTGGGTTTACCTTCAGGGGCTGGTGGGTTTACCTTCAGGGGCTGGTGGTTTACCTTCAGGGGCTGGTGGGTTTGCCCTTCAGGGGCTGGTGGGTTTGCCCTTCAGGGCTGGTGGGTTTGCCCTTCAGGGCTAGACGGTTTGCCCGTCAGGGGATTGTGGGTTTGCCCTTCAGGGGCTTGTAAGTTTACCCTTTAGAGGCTAGTGGGTTTACCCTTCAGGGAATAGTGGATTTGCCCTCTGGGTTTGCCCTTCACAGATCTACTTTCCAGTTCAGGTCGTGTAGGTTTGACCTACAGGATTCTACTCTTCAGAGCTTTTGTCTTTCAAGGCTTTACTCAGCACAGATTTGAAGGTGTGCCCTTCGAAATTCTGTGAAATCATCTCCCATTCTACGCCCTTAAACCTCTAAGTCTCTAGCATAAGTCGAGTCAAGTCATGTGGGTACGGACAAGTTCACTGGCTCCTGTGCTCCAACATCGTGATGCTGGCGTCTGCAGAGCCTGCAGCGGGAAGGTCAAGGACGTGTGGAGAAGATCTGGTGAAAAAAAAACCAAACACAACTGACGGGCGCCGTAGCCGAGTGGTTTAAGACCATTTGACTTCAATCCCATGGGTCTATGAAGTGGGTTCGAATCTTGATGGTGTCTGGTGAATTAAGGGTGGGGATTTTTACGATCTCCCAGTTCAACTTTAAGCGCAGATCTACCAGTGCCTCAATTACCTTTGTTGCATATACACATGAAGAAGATCAAATACGCACGTTGAAGCGTTAGCTTAAGGTGTTAGCGTTGGGTGGCTTACAGAAACACAAACATACCTATCCCACATTCTTCGGATGCGACTATAAACCGAGGCCCCGTGTGCTAACCCACGCAGAACAAAAAATGTCTTCAGTTTGTCATCATCCATAAGGAGAATATTTTCGATAGGCAAAACTTGACTTTCAAGAGTTTTCAAGGTGGTGTTTGACACGGGTTGTCATTTTTGGTCATTTTCAAAAAGATTGAAGGTCTTGGATCTAATATTCCTCATTTCTTTATTTTATTCTATTATATCGAGGAAAATGGAATAAGCACTCATGCGCTTTTTTCATCCAGTCCCCGTGTGTATGAAGTTTTGTACATGCCATCTGTTCCCACCGGCACACAATGGTCTACTCTTACGAAAAGCGGAACAGGATTTAACGTTTGCGGAAGATGTTCTGCGTGCGTTCGCACACGAGGCCTCGGTTTACAGTCTCATCCGAAAGACTTTTGGCGGGAGTGTAGTCAGCGCTAATGTTAACTCCAGGGGAAAAATCCCCTCCAACGGGAATCGAACTCGGTTGTCAAATTGTGAGCACAATGTTCTGACCACTATGCTATCCCGTCCCCCTCACAGAGAGAGAGAGAGAGAGAGAGAGAGAGAGAGAGAGAGAGAGAGAGAGAGAGAGAGAGAGAGAGAGAGAGAGAGAGAGAGAGAGAGAGAGAGAATTCAAGTTGTAAAAGTGACTATGTGAATGACAGTGTTATACAGTGTATGTGTGAGTGCTTAGTGCGTGCATGAGCGCGTGCGTATGTGAGCACATGTGTGCACACACACCTGTGATTGAAAAGAGAGCCTTCTTGTAGCTGTACCTGTAAGCATGCATAATTATGATATGTATAGTTATGTGATGGGTGTATAACTGGACATAATTATGCGTGTATGCATACCTTACCTTCATCAACCGGCCCAAAAGCTTCCTTGAACTGATGCCATCGTGGTTGTTTCTCATCAGCGGGTTGGGCAAATTTTGGGATGGGGTCAGATCTGGGTGAGGCTGGTGTGGCAGGGTCAAGGCTGATGGGTGAGGTTGGTGTGGTAGGGTCAAGGCTCAAGGGTGAGGATGGTGTAGAAGGATCAAGGTTCAAGGGTGAGATTCACAGTCTGCTCTAGGACAGGGTGAAGGGGTTCCTTGTCCTGGTGAATTCAGATGACCTGTGTGGAGAGAGAACAGTTTATTTAGTTTCCAAGACGTTTTTTAAAATACTTTTTTCAATTTTTTTATATCGAGGATAATGGGATAATCACTTGTGCTTTTTTTTACATCCAGTCCCCGTGTGTATGCAGTTTTGTAAAAGTCATCTGTTCTCACCGGCACACGATGGCCTACTCTTTCGAAAAGTGGAACAGGATTTAACGTGTGCGTAAGATGTTCTACCTACGTTCACACACGAGGCCTCAGTTTACAGTCTCATCCGAGGGACTTTGAGGGAGAGTGGAGTCCGCACTGCAATTCTAACCACATACCATGCCACCCACTCCCTTGCAAGCAATGACATAGCCGACAATAACATGGGTGACAATAACATAGCACCATTGAGACAATAACATAGGTGACAATAACATAGTTGACAATAACATAGGTGACAATAAAGTCCAGATGAAACTATAAACCGAGATCCCGTGTGTGGTGAACGCACACGGAACATCTTGCGCACACGTTAACACCCGTTCCGCATTGTGTGCCAGTGGCAAGGATGACAAATTTTACACAACTGCATACACAAGGGGACTGGATATAAAAAGCACACGAATGCTATTCCATTATCCTCGAAATAAAAATTCAATTTTTTAAATAACAGGGGACTTCTGCCACTGGGAACTTCTTGAGGACTACGCTGCACTGAAGTTTGGGGACTGTCAGCTAGATATAAATTATTTCTATCATCCATATCAACGTCCATGACTAGTCTCTACGGAAAAAAATTGAGGGTGCTTTATTTTTTTTAATCTTTTTTTAAAGTATGCATATGTTCCACTTGCAACTCCTGGTTAAACATTTCATTGAAAGAACCTACAACAGAATGGAGTTGGATCAATAACTCTCTCCCCTCCCCCCATCCACCAAAACTGACAGTGAAGTCACTAACTGAAAACCATGTCCAGGATGAATTACCATCACGATTTCGACATTAGCCTCTAAGCTGTTCTGTCCTATAGATATATTGGTGAGGAAAAATGGGGAGGTAGGGAGTGATGTGTCCAGAAAAAGCCCCCATATATCATTCATTTCATATGCATAACAGAAGTTGGAGTTTCAACTTTTAGGAGCTGAACATGAACTAACTATAGTTCTTAATTTTAGACAAGCTAAGAATGTGAAAGTCCTATCGTTGCAAAACTGCTGTAGAAACAATTAGAATAGCCTACCTTAAATCTGCATTTCGGAAAATTAACAGTGATGGTATTTTTACTTACGGATCAGCTCCTTCAGGCGTGTTTACTTCATGCGACCCTGGGTGGTTCTCCTTTGAAGTGTCCCTCTGTCATGTTTCAAGCAGCTGTCATCTTTCTCAGCTCTGAATAATTACTCGCTCACTGCAGCAGCGCCAATGTGATTTTTCGGGGTAGAAGCCAAGTACCCGTATTGAAACTTCGGGTAGAACGATATGCTCGTGAAAAGCTCGTTTGTTTTGAGTTTGTGAGCTGTCATTCATTGTTTCCTTTGCACATGCTCACACGTGCATTGTGGCACTCCTACACGATTGCCCAGTTGCTCTATTGACGTGATGCAATACGTGCATGCATGCCCTCCGTGCGCATGTACATACGGATGCACGACGCGAGTTCGATTCCCGTTGGAGGGGATTTTTCCCCTGGAGTTAACATCAGTGCTGACTCCACTCTCCCCAAAACCGAGGTCCCGTGTGCGAACGCACGCAGAACATCTTGCGCACACGTTAAATCCTGTTCCGCTTTTCGTAAGAGTAGGCCATTGTGTGCCGGTGGGAACAGATGACAAGATTTACAAAACTGCATACATACGGGGGCTGGATGTGAAAAAAAATAATAATAAAAAAGCACATGAGTGCTTATTCCATTATCCTCGATATAAAAGAATAAATAAAATAAAATAAATAAACAAAAACGTCTGTGCGCATATGTTCGCGCTTAATTTCCTCATTCTTGCCAGTATATGATGGATTTCTAAACTAAAACAAAATATCCAGCATGTACCCGAGACCTCGCCAGCGCATCAGATCATGCTGTTGGTCAAGAGTGTCTTTTTTTGTTTGTTTCCGTTCCTTGGCCAGAGCTCCGAGGTTTACCCATGATGAAATATTGCGCATGTAACCTTTTTACCCACCAGTAAGGTAGCCACATTCAGACTTCGGGGATAGAATGTTTGTATTAGGCTGAACAAAAGTACACACCAAAAAAGACTCGAACTTGCGCCCACAAGTACTAACCACTAGCCACTAACCACTAGCCAAGCTACCGCCCCTATGATACCTCCATAAAGAAGCAAAAAGACTTTTAAAAATAAAAAATAGGCCACTTTTCTTATGTGTACACATCTGATTGAGGCACTAAACCCCATTTTGACAGAAAAAAAGTAAATGGCAACCTATTCAAATGGGATGACAAAATAGTATTTGCGGCTGTCACAACGAATACCTTCAACACCCATTTACCGATTGATCAAATCAAATCAATAGGCTTCCAGCTGAGCCTTCATATTATTACCCAAAGGCTGAATGGATCAAGTTCTCTGTAGGAGGCCAGTTTGTCGACGTGTGAAACTTTATCGCATAAAAACCCGTATCAATCTTCAATGGGGCCTTTTCTCTTCATTCCAGTCCTAGCGCTTACGTACGTACGTACGTACCTGTCGTCACGAGGGGAAGGAGGGAGGGGGGGGGGACAGATCAGCACCAAAGAGGACAATCCCTTCTTTTTCAGGTTGTTTATTGGAAGAGTCAAGTAGTTATGTGTCTGAAGTGAAAGCAGGTCAGAGCAAATAGGTCCAGCGGGTACGGGTGGGCTGAGATTTCGTTTGAAATGTGACACCGGCTGTAAACAGCTCTGTCAGTTAGTGATCTCATGTGTAAACAAAGTGCTTATAAACCTACATAGCTTTGTCAGTTATTGATGTAGTTTGTATACAAAGTGCTTAAAGACGTGCATTATAAAATGCTGTTAGGATTTGAAATGTGTCGTCGAGATTGTATTTTTCATACATAATAAGCTTTTTAGCGTAACAACCTGTACCTTGTATAGGTCTAGGAGAAAAAAAAATCATCTGAAGTCGCAGTATGGCTGCCTTCGTTTTTAGGGGTTTTTTCCCCCTCGGTTAGGGCTCCATAGTTCCATGGGACGACTATTGTTGTCCATCATTTAAGTAGCCACATTCCGACTTCAGGGAATTTGATCATCTAGGCTTATCTATGCTCTGAAGTCGGAGTGTGTTGGCTGAGGCCAGCGGACAGATCCACCCCTGCAAAATGACAAGCACAGGGGAAAATAAAGCCACAAAAAGAAACCCAGGCACTGCGCATACCACCCCGTTAAGGAACGCAGAGAGGAAGAAGACAATACGAACGAACGTTTTTGTCTATGATGATTTTTTTTCCCACGGTAAAACTAGCACGTCTAAACAGGGATTTTGAAAATGATTTGATTCTGTGTAGTTCACATGATTTACAAGTGTTGTTTTATTGTTGTTTTTTCTATGAGGGAGCTGCCTGCTGTTATGTTAATTTTATGCTCGCACGCGCTTTCTGTGTGTGTGTGTGTGTGTGTGTGTGTGTGTGTGTGTGTGTGTGTGTGTGTGTGTTTACTATCTCAATATATCCTTCATAACAACGGTAGCTGGATATAAAAAACAAACAAACAGCAAGCGGCTGCTTATTCGTTATTCGAAATAATGAATTTAGCCTTGCCTTGCGCGCCCCCCCCCCCCCCCCCCCCTCTCTCTCTCTCTCTCTCTCATGATGGCAAGGTCTAAACAAAGTTTGTGAGAAGTTAGGTTTAATTAGTTTTTTTTTATAGATTTTTTTATTTTTTATTTTCTCTTTTCACCCTTGTTCATTGGCATGTAGGCTTACTGTGGCCAAAGGCCGAAATGCATTAAACAATTTCAAAGTTTTAGAGCTAGCTCTCTCTCTCTCTCTCTCTCTCTCTCTCTCTCTCTCTCTGGATTGGATGTAAAATAGCACACAGTGCTTATTCATTATCCCCGAATAAAAGAATTTGCCTTTCTCTCTCTCTCTCTGGATTGGATGTAAAATAGCACACGAGTGCTTATTCATTATCCTTGAATAAAAGAATTTGCCTTACCCTGCTTCTCTCCTCTCTCTCTCTCTCTCTCTCTCTCTCTCTCTCTCCTCTCTCTCTCTCTCTCTCTCTCTCTCTCTGGATTGGATGTAAAATAGCACACGAGTGCTTATTCATTATCCTCGAATAAAAGAATTTGCCTTACCCTGCCTTTCTCTCTCTCTGGATTGGATGTAAAATAGCACACGAGTGCTTATTCATTATCCCCGAATAAAAGAATTTGCCTTTCTCTCTCTCTCTCTGGATTGGATGTAAAATAGCACACGAGTGCTTATTCATTATCCTTGAATAAAAGAATTTGCCTTACCCTGCCTTTCTCTCTCTCTCTCTGTGGATTGGATGTAAAATAGCACAGAGTGCTTATTCATTATCCTCGAATAAAAGAATTTGCCTTACCTTGCCCCCCCCCCCCCCCCCCCCCCCCCCCTGTCTCTCTCTTAGCACCACCATTATGAAATATTAAAAACAATACTAATAAACATCGGGTAAAACAACACAAAACCCACAATAATCATTCTCTTACGCAGGTTTATGCAAATGCACTTGACTGCAAAACAGCAACCCGATGCGCGCGCGCGCGCACACACACACACACACACACACACACACACTTCTAAGCAAACGTTACAAACAGGTAAAACACACACACATACACACACACACACACACACACACACACACACACACACACACACACACAATCTCACTATTGGTAAACCTTGGAGCTCAACCCCATGAATGAAAACACACACTGTACACACACGCACGCACGCACACACACACACACACACACACACACACACACACACACGATTGATCAATAGGAAGAACGATGTCAGTAAATCTGTCTCAGTCTCGGTTATTGAATGTAAGGTCACTAAACTCTCGCCATGGGGTCTCTTTGTCAGAGCATAAATCTGTGCTGAAGAAGAGCGCAGCACACACCCACACACCCACCTACCTGTTTGCCTGCCTGTCTTTGAACTTATCATAGCTTTCTTTCCATAGAGATTGTTTGTGGGCTTTAAAGTGGAATCATTTCAACATGAATGATGAGAAAGAGAGAGGTAGATAGATAGATAGATAGATAGATAGATAGATAGATAGATAGATAGATAGATAGATAGATAGACAGATAGATAGATAGATAGATAGATAGATAGATAGATAGATAGATAGATAGATAGATAGATAGATAGATAAACCGACAGTCAGACGGACGGACAGACAGAGAGACAGACGGACAGAAGGAGAGACAGTGTTTACTTTTTTGTGTGCGATAAAATTCATTTACTTTTATTTCTAGTTCAATGAATACGCACTAATGTGCTTTTTTTTTTTAACGAGTCCTTGTGTGCATGCAGATATGGAAATTTTTCATCCGTACCCACCGGCACACAATGACCTATTCCTGTAAAAGGCAGAACGGGTTTCAACGTGGCAAGATTTTCTGCATGCTTCACATAGGGGACCTCAGTTTAGTTTCATCCCAAGGGGGTGGGGTGGGATGGGGGGTGGGGGTGCGTGCGCGCTAGATTCCTCCATTAAATCAGTTGTTTAGCAGAAATCTTGCCATTACTTGGTTGAAAAAACAAAAAACAAATAATAACTGCTCCTCTCCCCCCCCCCCCCCCCCCCCAAAAAAGAATTCTTTGTGCACCATATAAAAAGGGACGCAACTGTGTCAAGTCTTACAGTAGCATTGGAGCAGTTGTGCCCCCTGCTCCTCAAATTTCGCAGAGGCATGGCAAAATTAGTTATGAGAAATACAGAAAATTTATTCCGAGAAATACAAACTACTTTTTCATCATTTTAGCAAAGGAAAACAGAAATGTGTATGATACTAACTACATACGCATATCTGAAAAATTCATGTTTATTTTGCTATTTTCTTCGGCACTGTCTGTATCAGACAGAAAAAAAACTTTTCATTGTAATTGATACGAGTATATGTTGTTTTGCATATCATTTTTCAGTAAAAATAGGTATAAAAAGGGGAAGACGACAAAAAAGCAGTTTAAAAAGTTGAACTTAATGGCAAAATATACCTTATGTACCATTCCTGACAAAATATGTTCCATTTCCACTTAAACTTCCTGTAGAAAAACCTCAGTGACAGAAAGCTATACACAAGACAAATACAGTAAGACATGGTAATGATTTGCAAAGTCTGAATGAAGACACAAGGAATGACAGCAGAAGAGCTGGTTTTAGATCTGGTTTTTATCTGTATATCGATGGTTGCACAGTTTTAATCTTAGATTTAAAATCTCACAAGACAACAACCCCAAAATGACTTCTGTGGTCAGCCGGCCAGGCTATAAACAACACAATCAGATTGAATCGGATTGGACTGAAGTTTTTTAGGAATCTACTGAGGGAAGAAAGTCACAAGGCCACACCAGGTGACAGTACTGTTTTGGCATAGGCATTTTTATCATATGCATCTGATTCCTCCCAGCCCACCCCCATTTCACCCAGCTGTAAATGGGTACCTGCCCTCTACAGGGACAGGGAAGGTAAAGCAGAGAGGGAGAGGAGATGGGAGGCGCCTTCAATACGCTGGCCCCTGGAGAAGCTGAGGTCTCTGAGAAACACCTTGCTCCCCAACAACCGTAAAGGTTATGGAAACACCTTAACCTTTTTCCGTACTGCAAAGAATTTCTTGGCATGAACAAGAAACCAGCTTTCTGAAAGAAAAATAGACTTCTTTTGTGGTAAGAATCTTACCCAAAAATGTTAACTGGTAAAAATGTATTAAAATATCCATCTATCCATCATTCAGTCAAAAAGAAATGAAGAAAAAAAGTTCTGAAATGAAATTATGAAGGAAGGAAAGAAAGAGAGAAACAAACAAAAAAGACAGAAAGAAAAGGTGACAGACAGTTGAGGAAAAAAAAGGAGAAAAATGGACCAGATATCTTTCTTAAACTGTCAAACACACGTTTATAAAGTGGTATAATCACAGGCATAATTTTATTCTCATCATCACAAACATACAACAGGGAGATAGCACTGCTATATTTTCTCCCATTTGGAGTACTCTTAATCAGGGTTCGCGATAACCGGTAATTGTCGGTATTTTACCGATTGCAAACAGGGAATACCGAAAATTTTCTAAGCAGCCGGTACCGCGTACCGATTCTGTTTGCCTGTGACCAATTAGATTTCCGTCTAAAAAAAAAAAAAGTCTGAAGTGATATTTTCTGACAGTCTGTTATGCACCTGTACTGTGCTTACGCACCTACCCTTCCCACCCCTTCAGACGAACATCTTTGGCGCCAGCCTCATTAGCGTAGCATGCAGAACAGCAAGCTTTACTGTGAAAGAATAGAGCTTCGCGCTCTTCTCGGCATGACAGTGACTTCCATTTACAATGAGTGAATGGGGCCTAGATTTATTTAATCTTTATTCTTTTAATCTTTTATATCAAGGATAATGGAATAAGCATTCCTGTGCTTTTTTTACATCCAGTCCCCGTGTGTATGCAGTTTTGTAAATGTCATCTGTTCCCACCGGCACACGATGGCCTGCTCCTACGAAAAGCGGGGGGTGGGTGGGGGGGGGGCGGGCGTCTATGACTATGAATTTGCGCGTTGCTTTCAGAGAGAAAAGTCGAAAACTAAATCTAAATTGAACAAAGATCTAGATGAGCGCAAAGCATAGAAACAAGAAAGAAGAATATAAGTCGCACGAAGATGTCATGCAAAACAACAGACTGACACAGGACAGTGACACAGGCGCTAGAAAAAAAAAAATCCTATTTCCTGCGTGGCTTCGTGCCCAAGAAGCGAGTGGCAGCAGCACGGCAGTCAAAGTCTCTGAGAGATTTGCGTTCAATTTAGATTTAGTTTTGCTGCCGAACAACCCCCTCCCCCTCCCCTCACTGAATAGTTTCGTTTTGTTCACAGTATGTACCGGATTTTATTTTCTGGGGACCGATTTTTGGGGAGTTGGTCAAGATATCTCTGAAATGGCAACTCACAGTACCGGTTTTAAAAAATCCTAGCGCGAACCCTGCTCTTAATCAAATGTCACACATCATGCAGCACATAAATCATTCAGATTACTTTTTTATTTTTTTCATAGACCAGCAAACCACTCAGGTAATGCAGCTGGGTTGAAAACAGATGCAGTCATCAAGCATTTAAATCCTACCACATCATTTCAAACTATCCTGTTTGGGAAAAAAAAAAACCCTTCACACACAACATATGCATGCCAGCACACACAGAGAGAAACACAGATACAGACAGACAGACAGACAGACAGACAGGCAGACACTCACACTCACACACACACACACACACACACACACACACACACAAAGAAAGCAGAACTTGAAAATCACACACAAACTTTCATGAATAGTAAAGACTTTTATCAATTCAACCACAACAAGTTTAGATGAATGATTCCTCCACTTGTGATGCACTTTGTCATTAATCAAAAAAAAAAAAAATTCCAGCACAGACAATATTTTTCAAAACACAAATAATATACAATTAATTTATGGCTATGTATGACGGCATATTAGCATTCTCAGGTAATGCAATCCTTCATCAGAAAAAAATACACATAATTATATATTACATTCTCCTCCATTATGCTGTTCAATACTCTCACTGCTCAGCTTATGTCTCTACATGCTGCAGGTTACCCAATTATCACAAGAGCAGCCTTTCTCTATAGCAATTTTGTTTTGGCAAAAAACTACATGTATACAAACTGCATTATGTTTACATCCAGTAGTAATAAAACGTTTTACCTGAAAGTTTGAAGAACTGATCAGCTGACTGTTTACATCAATAAGAATATTTTACTGGAAAGTTTGAAGAACTAACAAACTGATTGTTTACATTAATAAGAACATTTTACTGGGCGTTTTTAAAAACTGATCAACTGATTTTAATTAATAAACAAGCAGCTGACATTTGCAACAGTTCTGATCTCTACTCAATTTTGAAACTAATGTGCTCACTGTACATGTATAATCACAGGAAAAAAGGTAGCTACAGATAAAAAATAAATCTTAAGTGAATTATCAGAAATGTTTGAAATAAAGTTGACTGCTTTGCCATCACACAAAGATTGAAGGAGAATGAAATTGCACTTGTAAAATACCTGATAATACACATGTAACAGAAAGCAACACATTGCACTTAAAACATTTTGCAAGTCAGCCATCTCAGCTGTACCATTTGAAAAAGGTCTTATGACTGGGAATGTAAGGGAATGTTTATTCTCATGAATCCATTTTCTCTTTAGCTGTATCAAAAAAAGGCAAATCAGCTTTAAAAAATCAGTTAAAAACTGAAGCATGTGATTCACAACTGAACTTGCTGGGAGAGTAAACCAGTTATATTTCTTGTTGGTCTTTTTTTCTTTTTTTTCTTAATTGCTCATCTGACTTGCAGCACGAGAAAAATCATACGTGCTCAACCCCAATCTCGGTTGATGTAATTGAGCGTCCCCCATCTAAGCACCATCCATGGTCACACACAATATGTACTGTCTCACTCATCAAGCAAACCAGGAGAATCAACTGTGAGACTGTAAGTACACAGAAGATGAGAACTTAGCGTTAATGGCTGTTGTCAGGTACCACTCCCTGGCCATATGGGCAGCCATACCTCTGCTGTTTTCAACACCAATCCTCAACCCCATATCACCCTATTTTGCCCTTTCTTGTCTCGAGTTCTCTCATTTTTTTGTTTATACAGTTACTGTTATCCCCAATATCTCTGGAAATGTATTTATCATTCTTCATATCATAAGACATGCAATCAAGAGCAAACAGTGTTGAGTTCTTTCTCCAACATGCTGGAATTTCCTTAACTCACTCAAGACGGCCAGTCTTCTCCCTTGCTTTTCCCCAAAGACGGCCCATTTGTAATTGTCAGTAAAAAAAAAATCATAGAAAATACAAAACACATAGTAAGAAAGTGAAATTTTCTGAACTTATGAATAACATGCTGGGTTAGTACATATCGAAAAATTGAAACTCTCACTTAAATATTTGAGCTTTGACTAGCATGAAGAAAATACTATGAATTTTGTACTTTGTGTCGTTACTTTGTGTCGGCTACTCTCTGCAACCACGAACAAAGAGTTTGGAACACATGAAATCAACTGACGACACTCTTCATTTGATCTTGGACAGGCTCATGAAGCTATGTTAAGCTGTACTAGTCATAGTATCATACGGCCGCCGCATGAAAAATCTGCAAACAGCAAATCCGCTATAGCAGACGGCCATCCAAAACCATTGCTTTACATTGATCCGCAATAGCATACGGCCGTCCTCTGAGAGTTAAGAAGCTGAAAGTTTAAGAAAAAAGAAAAAAGAAAAAGCAACTTCTAAACCAACCACTGTTTTCCAACACTGGGAGCAAACTGTCATATCATATGTGTATGCAACACAGTTTCCTTCAATCAATGTGTTTCCTTTTCACCAATAATCTCCCACAAACTTTCTTTCCATCAATAGGAGTCAAAGGGTCCATGATTTGAGAGCAGAAATTAAGCACGAGTTAGGCATTATATTATACATCCCAACACAAGCTTTGTTCTCATGTTGTCTCTCCCAGAATGTCTAGTTTGTACATCGTGATGCGTCCATAGAAATCTGTGCTGGTGCTGAACATGATGCGCAGCACGGTAGTGGGCACAGTGGCTTCCAGGGCAAATCTGTGAAATTCATAAGGAAATTCTCCCAACATCATTCTGGTGGATTAGTGGTCTAGTGGTTACTAACATGCCTGTCTACAAAGCGAAAAGTCCGGGTCAGAGTGAGTGGTGGTTCGAATCCCGTTTTGGCCCAAACCTTTTCCCCCCATCCATTAGATCATGTGATGGTCTGGGTGCTAGTCTTTCAGATGAGACAATAAACCAAGGTCCCGTGTGTTACACATCATTATTTAGTGCATGTAAAAGAACCCACGGCAACAAGAGGGTTGTCCCTGTCAAAATTCTGTAGAAAAAAGCCACTCTGACAGGGAAACAAATACAACTGCAGACAGGAAAAAGAAAAAAAGAGGGTAGGCGCTGCACTTGTGGCAACGTGCTCTCCCCGGGGAGAGCAGCCTGAATTTTATGCAGAAAAATCTGCTGTAACATAAAGTCATATAAATAAATAAATGAATAAATAAATTCTAATTCTGCTATGATCCCTGAATTGCATAACCATTCAGTAATTAAAATCACACACCAAATCTTACTTGTAACTTCATTAGAGATGTATGAACCATTACGGTTTGATTCTGAAACACCTGTGTGCCAGCCTGCTCGTTCACTTAACAGACCTGTGCACCCCCTTACTACTGATTTCAGTATTTTCATGGCAATTTTCAGTATTTTTCACCGAGTTTCAGTATTTTTGCGCATTGTTCGTGATACACTTTTTCAACATGAAGCATAAACGTCTTTTTTTTAATTTGGTTTTTGTATCTGTATTTGTTTGCTCATCCCCCTTCCAATTTCTTTCCATTGTACAAAAGCTCATAAGCTTTTTCTTTTATCAACTAGCAAATCTGGACAGGTCCGATGACTTCATAAGTGATGTAATATACAGTGTAGAATTGGGAGAGAAAAAAAAGAGGAAATTGAGCCGGGGTCCAGGGGCCGCTTAGGCCCCGGTGGGGTGCAGGGGCAAAGCCCCGCTGGGGGGCCCAGGGGGCAAAGCCCCCCGGCCGAAAACGATTTTTCGCATTTTAAAGGCAGTTTGGAGGCATCTCCAGGCACAATTTTGTGCAATGTGGAGGCATATGTGTGTGTGTGTGTGTGTTGTGTGTGTGTGTGTGTGTGTGTGTGTGTGTGTGTGTGTGTGTGTGTGTGTGAGAAGAGAGAGAGAGAGAGAGAGAGAGAGAGAGAGAGAGAGAGAGAGAGAGAGAGAGAGAGAGAGAGAGAGAGAGAGAGAGAGAGAGAGAGAGAGAGACTCAGACCTTCCATAAAGAACCACCGGAGTATGTCAAACTTGTTATAAACAGATCTATTCTGGGTAGCGGTAATATAAGTTTGTGTGTACCACTGTGATGGTTAATGGAAAACGTGGAGAGAGAGAGAGAGAGAGAGAGAGAGAGAGAGAGAGAGAGAGAGAGAGAGAGAGAGAGAGAGAGAGAGAGAGAGAGAGAGAGAGAAATACACTCTCTGGTGAAGATTTAAGAAGATCCTATGCCTTTCTCATTTTATTTTTAATCTGATTTCGGAGTGGACTCACAATGACAGTTTGCATGGCCAGAAAACAAGTGCTTTGTATGTGTGTGCTCTGCTGCTGTCGAGCGGAAGCCGTGTTCGGTACGATATAACTTCAGAGCGAGTTTTCATGTAACTTCAGAACAAGTCACTTTGCCGTTTTAACGATCAACTGATTTTTCGAAGATGCGAGAAATTTTACTGTTCCATGATTTTCCAAGAAATCAGCGCTTCTATAAATGAAGAGCCGTGGTTTGCTATGTTCCGACCGCATTCCATTTTCCAATTTTCGACACCACTTGCGAATGAAAGTTCAACTTTCACTAGCGAGTAGCCTGATGCGAGAGATGTAGCGCAGGTTTCAAACCTTACTCGGCAGAACGAACAGCCAATTTTGCTGCTTATGCATCTATATCCACAACTGTACCTCTTTTAGCCCCATCCTGGCCTGTTAGCGTCATTTTGCATTCACTCCGCGTCTTTCTTTGCTTATAAGTGTATCAGTTTGGTCTGTTTCTCCGCGAAAGTTTACACTTTCCGCCATTTTGTTTTGAAGATACTGTTGTGCGCATGCGTCGTCAGGGGAGATAAGTAACTGAACGATAGTCGATAGGGCTTAGCAGACGACGTAACGCGAGATAAATGGCATCGCTGAACGATAGAAGACGACGTTTTCGATTTCCGGATTTTTCGTTGACAAAAATCGGATTTTGATTAATAAAATCGTATTTCCGTATTTTCCAACTTTTTCCGGAACAAATACGGAAAAATACGGAAGGTGCACAGGTCTGACTTAAGTACCTGCAACCCCCCCCCCCCCCCCCATCCTCCCCCCCCCACTCTTACACAAATGCACACACCCCCTCCTTCCCTCCACTGACATACACGCAAACTCAACACACACACACGCGCACACACACACACACACACACACACACACACACACACAAGCCTAGTGGTCAGAACATTGCGCTGGCAATTTGACGACCCGGGTTCGAGTCCGGTTGAGGAGATTTTTCTCCTGGAGTTAACATCAGTGCTGACTCCACTCTCCCCAAAAGTCTTCGGATGAGACTTTAAAACCGAGGCCCCATGTGCGAACGCACGCAGAACATCTTGCGCATACGTTAAATCCTGTTCCGCTTTTCGTTAAGAGTCGGCCATTGTGTGCCGGTGGAACAGATGACAATATTTACAAAAACTGCATACACACGAGTGCTTATTCCATTATTCTTGCTATAAAAGAATAAATAAATAAATAAATAAATAAATACATAAATAAATAAATAAATAAATAAATAAATAAATAAATAAATAAACACACACACACACACATTCTTACACAAATCCACACACCCATCTCTTATTCCCCCCCCCCTCCTTCCCTCCACTCATATCATACATGTGAACTCCAAATGGTTCAAAAGGATATCTGTACAGCACTGGTGTCTTCAGGGTAGAGGTCAGCCATCTTGACAAAGGTACCCTTGTCCTCTGCACTGCAGTCCTTGTATTCCACCCGGGTGTCCTTGCCCACAAAGCCACCCTGGAACTGCATCACCAGCTTGCACACCTTCACCGCTGTGTCAAACTCCAAGACAATGAACTGGGGGGTTCCCTGCACACAAGACAGTTTTGGGGTTAGCTCATTGCGGTGAAAAATACAACCACTAAACTAGTACTGGTGACTAATATTACAAGAATGCTGACTCCACTCCACTCCCCCCCAAAGTCCTTTGAATGAGACTATAAACCGAGGACCCGTGTGCGAACGCATGCAGAGCATCTTGGCACACGTTAAATCCTGTTCCGTTTTTCGTACCTGTAAAATCTTTAGCCTGTTCAATGTTCCATGACACCATGCTTCTGTGGTTCTAAAAATGCCAGCCTATGTTAGAAAAAGTCATCATTATAATGACAGATAAAAAAAAAAAGTTCTATCCATCAAAAAAACCGAAATCAATCGACCAAAAGATTTTATATATGGTCACAGTGTGTAGTCCAACATCACTCAGTCAAGAGTGCTAAATTTAGCGCTCCCCTTTCTTTTACCTAGTCCAGGTGTGGTCACTTCCTGGTATGATGAGCACCAGCTGGCCTCAACTGGACTGGGATGGGATGGAATAATTAGCAGCTGAGAGGAGCGGAAACTAAAAGTGGGCAAAAATGACAGAGCTCTGTGAGTTACCTGTCACAGATGAAAAAGGCCAGCGCTTAGACTTATAGCTCATACACATGTAATATGACAGTGAGTGCTGAGGGTGTGGGTTTGAGTCTCCGCTCAGTTCTTAGGGTTTTTGTTTTGTTTCTCATCTCAGCTAGTACTCCAAGGTTCACCAAAGTGAGATTTTATACATGTATGTGACCATTTTTTACACTATTAACTGAGGAAGGTAGCCACACTTACTTTGAGTTTGAGGATACATTGAATAAATATTACACTATTTGCTTGAGAAGATTTTTCTTCTGGAGTTAAACACTGGCACTGACTGCATTCTGCTGATCATCTTTCTGGGACTATAGATTAAGGTCCTGGTGGTTCACACACAAAATATTGGAGCCAGATGAACGACAAAACAAAATACTTTATACTATTTATAATCAGATTATTTTTACAAACAACCATGCTTTTATTTCTTGAAAACAACTGCTGGTTTTTTTTTGTTTTATTCTTTAACTAATCAGACTTGATACACTTTAAAAAAAAAAAAAAAAAAAAAAAAAAGTAAAAACTCATGCCTGAGATGATTACTAATAAGTAACTGTCATCATAGTAGACTTCTGTGATATCTACTGTACAGATTTATCAATTCAAACTGAACCTGACGACACACTCTGACACTGACCTGGTCTGAGTTCCAGCAGGTTTCCTCTTCACCATCCAGCAAAAACTGTTTTCCAAACTGCTTCACATCACGGTTCAGCACAGAACTCACGCTGTCAACAATAACAAACAAGAAGAAATTCAATAATAAATAAACCCACACCTTGTTCAGAATTTCTATAGTATTAGTATTTAGATACTGGTAAATAACAGCTGCAACAACAACCCCCCCTCCTCCCCCCCCCCCAAAAAAAATCCAATAACCTTTTCAATTCTTTTTTTTATTTTTAATAAAACCCTTGAGGCTTAACACTACAGACCATGGATGCTGCAATAGAACTAGAAGCCTTTAGTTCAAGTACAAGAACTAAGAACTTAACGTCTTAAAGAGAGGGCACTAGGTAAAAGTAGGTTTATAAGTGTGTTGATCATTTTTATTTTTGAATACAATTCTGCTTTGGGGCTGAAAAAAATGACTGAATAAAAATTACAATATATTTGGGAAAAAAAGAGATAAGCCCCTTTATGATTATAAATAGATCTACGAAATCAATTACTGAGTTATTGAAATAATATTTCTCATGAAGCATACAATTTAGAAACAAAATAATGACTAAGAGAAAACAACCAAGCAAACAAAATAAAAATGACTAATTGAGCATGCCCCCCCCCCCCCCCCCCCAAATATCAAACAAAATATATACATTACTGACTTACTCACTTAGTGACTAGATACACCCCACAAAACAATAAGTTGAATAACACTGAAAAAGTTATTAAAAGAATGTACAAAAAGGTGAATATAACTTAGAGGGAGACACCAAATAATAGTAAGGTAAAAACATAGAAAAGGAAGGAGGGGGAGAGAGAGAGAGAGAGAGAGAGAGAGAGAGAGAGAGAGAGAGAGAGAGAGAGAGAGAGAGTTTATTATTTATTTTATTATGCTTTTATATTGAGGATAATGGGATAAGCACTCGTGTGCTTTTTTACATCCAGTCCCCATGTGTATGCAGTTTTGTAGATCTTGTCATCTGTTCCCACCGACACACAATGGCCTACTCTTACAAAAAGCAGAACAGGAATTAATTAATTAATTAATTAATTAATTAATTAATTAATTAATTTATTTATTCTTTTATATCGAGGATAACAGAATAAGCACTCATGTGCTTTTTATCATCCGGTCCCCGTGTGTATGCAGTCCTGTAAATATTGTCATCTGTTCCCACCGGCACACGATGGCCTACTCTTACGAAAAGCGGAACAGGATTTAACGTGTGCGCAAGATGTTCTGCGTGCGTTCGCACACGGGGCCTCGGTTTAAAGTCTCATCCGAAGGACTTTTTGGGGGGAGTGGAGTCAGCACTGATGTTAACTCCAGGAGAAAAATCTCCTCAACCGGACTCAAACCCGGGTCGTCAAATTGCCAATTAACGTGTGCTAAGGATGTTCTGCATGCGTTCGCACACGGGGCCTCGGTTTATAGTCTCATCCGAAGGGCTTTTCGGGAGAATGGAGTCAGCACTGATGTTAACTCCAGGAGAAAAATCTCCTCGACCGGAATCGAACCCGGGTCGTCAAATTGCGAGCGCTATGTTCTGACCACTAGGCTATCCGTCCCCCCAGCCTTAAAACAAGACACTTTTCTCAGTGAACCATTTACTAATATCATTTCCGTCTAATATCACATTAAGTGAACAGACGTAAAACTGAAGACATACCATTTACTGATTTACAAAAGCAGCCTACATCTAGTTCTACGCCTATATCATAGTCATAATCATTTTGCTTCTCTACATCGAGCTCTCTAACAATGAAACCGAAACTTGACTAAACAATTTCTCACCGAACTCTAGACACATGTTTGATCAAGGAAGCCGCCATGATGATTAATTCTTTCCGGCAATAAATGTCGTGAACAAGCCCATTTGTCAGATGGGGTAAAAAAAAAAAAAAAATTAGAATACAAAATACCTATCACCTACTGAAAATTACTTTTAAAAGGCATCCAAAGATTTGATTATGCTATCTAATGACAAATAGCAACATCTACTTAAACATACGCTTTTTATCCTCTTATTTACGAGATTTCTCCAAAATTACACACCTTTGGATCGCTACACTTACGCTACATTGCTGTAACTAGTCTTCTCAAGGGGACATAACCCAGTGTGATGTAGAAATGAAAGTTGTGGAAAAGAATTGTTGGTAGTGTAAACAGATGGAAAGGATGATCGAAAAGTCGGTAATCTTTTGTTCCTACGATGGTTCGATATCCTGCTCAGTTAATTAGAGCTGCTGTTTGCAGGATTTGTTTTCATAGATATTTGCCTGAAAAGGCATGTTTTGTCACAACGACTGAAACTTCGCTGCAATCGAAGATGCCCAAGAACAAAAAACAAAATCAGGTAAAAAGTAACCTTGAAGTTCTTGATCGATCAATCATTTGTTCTTCTCTGCCCCAGAACTCTTATCCTTTTCCTCTAAAAGAAAGGCGAAAAAAGTCGTTTGACAACGTGTGTGTGTGTGTGTGTGTGTGTGTGTGTGTGTGTGTGTGTGTGTGTGTGTGTGTGTGTGTGGTGGGGGGGGGGGGGCGCACACGCATGTGTAACAATACATATATATATATATATATTATTTTTATTATATAAATATAAAATATATATAATTTTTTAAATCAATGAACAATCTGTAGACTTTGAAAGGCTTATCATTAAGGTGTAAGATTTGTTGTTTTGTTTGTTTAATTGCTTGTGTCTGTGTCTGTGTCTGTGTCTTTCTTTCTGTCTGTGTTATATATGTTGTCAAAAATGTGTTTGTTTGCTTAAGTGCTTAAAGATATACTGGTTTTTTTCAAGATCATTCAGAAGTATTTTACCCTGTGTGATATTCAGTACTTCCCACCCACTCCATTTGTTTGTTGTTGGTGGTGTTTTTTTGGGTTTTTTTTTACTTGAGTGTTAGGTTGTTGTTGTTTTTTCCCAAGGTGTTGGTGCTGTATCAATGTATCATGTATGAGGAGGGAAAATCCCAGATGATGAAATCATAGGATTCAGACTTGTCACCCTATCACACTGCCAGAAAGAAAAACAACTTGATTTTCTTCATATTGGAATTCATTACATAATTCATGTTTGTTTCTCTAGAGTACTAAAGCAGCCACACCCGGAGCAGCAGCAGCAGCAGCAGCAGCAGCAGCAGCAGCAGAAGCAAGTCCTGTGGAACTGAACACTAACAACACCATCACCATCAGAATCCTTGCCAAACCTGGGGCCAAGCATAACTCCATTACTGGTCAGTCCAGTGTGTGTGTGTGCACATGGGTGCATGCATGTGCGTGTGTGTAATTGCTAAGCCAAGTGTGTGTGTGTGTGTGTGTGTGTGTGTGTGTGTGTGTGTGTGTGTGTACATGTGTGTGTGTGTGTGTGTGTGTGTGTGTGTGTGTGTGTGTGTGTGTGTCTCTGTGTGTGTGTGTGTGTGCGGGCATGCGTGCATGTGTGCGTGGTGTGTGTATCACTGTATACATGTATGTGTGTGTGTGTACGTGTGTTTGTGTGTGTGTGTGTGTGTGTGTGTGTGTGTGTGTGTGTGTGTGTGTGTGTGTGTGTGTGTGTGTGTGTGCATACATTTTATATGTTATGTTATATATATATATATATATATATATTATATATCATATATGATATGATATATTATATTAAAAATTATTATATTGTATCTATCTATCTATCTATTATCTATCTATCTATCTATCTATCTATCTATCTATCTATCTATCTATCTATCTAGCATTCAAAGTAAATTGAAATCATTTGATAATACCTCCTTTTTGTGATATATATTATATCAGTCCCAAGACTCCAGACTGATTTTATAAAGTTTTATACTTTAACATGTGTACAATTGTTTTAGCTGTAATGTAAACTGTATCTTCGTCTCCCTCTGATGACAGATTTGAGCATTGAAGGTGTGGGGAGTTCAGATAGCAGCACCTCCAGTTGACGGTGAAGCCAACACAGAGCTTGTCCGATACCTGGCCAGTGTTCTGAAACTTCGCAAGTCAGATCTGTCTTTGGAAAAGGTAAGAAAGCTTGATTTCGTCATCAGTGTCAATGTTCATCTGTTGATGCTCACAAGTTCATGCAGGTTCCAATATAAGTTCTCAGTTCTTGTTAGCTCAGACTCATCCTATGGTCCATCCCTTTCAGCATTTGTGTGTCGCTGTTGACATGTATTAGTATGTCTGTTTTTAATCCACTTACCTGTTTTCTTTTTCTGTTTTAATAACTTGTGTATTATCATTTATTATGGATGAAGGTATCAAGTATATGTCCCTGTGCATAATGTAATTCCTTTTGTGTGTGATGCATAAGGTATGAACCTGTACTGTTTGTGGGAGGGTTTGAGGGGGGTTTTCATGGCTAAGCTTTATATTATTGTATTTTGAATATTTATTAAGGACTGCTTTATGTCCCGCAATGCATTGCATCTTTTTTTTTCTTTGAAAAATTTAGTTGATGTGAACTGATTTACCCCATATAGTTTTGGTAACTGATCTGAAGGTACACATTTAAAGCAGCAGAAAATTTTGGATATGGAAACAGTTCTGTTTAATACATTTTTAGGCAGTGACATATATCTTAAAATATATTACATCATGCTCTCTCCTCTAGATTTTACTTGTGACAGCACCGTTTTTAATGTATGCTGATGTTCAGGATTACAAGTGACCTCTGTATCCACATGTGCTGAATTTGGCTTGTCACATGCAGACATATAATCTGTATTCATGATTATTCTGCATGCCTTAAGAAACATATTGTTGAGTCTCCAAGAAGGGTTGTTGTTTTTCATACAAGAGCTTTGATACATGAAAATCTAAGCCTTTTGTGCCAGCTGGAGAAAAGGGACAAAACAATTGAGTGTTGCTTTTATGGGTCATCTGAGATTGTACATGTAGTTGAAAGTG
Source organism: Stramonita haemastoma (assembly GCA_030674155.1). Taxonomy (NCBI): domain Eukaryota; kingdom Metazoa; phylum Mollusca; class Gastropoda; order Neogastropoda; family Muricidae; genus Stramonita; species Stramonita haemastoma. The sequence goes on along the minus strand of CM060328.1, from coordinate 36,681,755 downwards.
TGCAGCGCATAGGCCTTTACACTTTTAGGTATCCATTAGCGTTTTCAGAACATGTTTTTTTTTTTCATATTTAACCAGAGGTTGTTGCGGGCCATGGCATCTCTTCATGTTTGATTCTGAAATGAATTGTGACACTGTAAATTTAGTTGCTTCCCTTTGCTTGAATAGTTATTACAGCATACTGGCTTCTTGTATATATTTCTGTGAATGATTGACATGTAACAAAAAAATAAAGTGTATGTGTCATTATGTAAGAACAGTTTTGGGAACACATCTTTAAATAGTGCAGCACACAATATGCTTAAAAAGGGAGCTTTGGTGTCTATCACATATCTTGCAAACTCATCATCACTCTTGACTTCACAAGTACATTTCTGAATTCTCTTCCTGTGCTACAGATTTCTTTCTGTCTTACACATTGTCCCTTGAACTAGTAGAAGTGTAGAGTGTGCAAGTTTCTTGTTCAGCCAGGAAATTTCAGAACAAAGAACCTCCAAACAGATCATTGTCACCATAAACATGATCTCTCATGCTGTTTGAGATGTCTAGCTCGTCCCAGTCATTTGGAATGCATCAGGGGGCAGAAGAGTTTAGTGGTCAGAGTGGTCGCTTTCCCCAAGTCAAGTTCAGCAGCATCAAGCGTGATTACCAGTTGGATGGGTAACAGTTTGCGCACCTTGGCTTCAGTACAGTCCCCCCAGTTCATCCAGCCTTAAATGGGTACCTGCCCTCTTTAGGGTCAAGGAAGGTAAAGCAGCAAGGGAGAGGAGATGGGCGCTGCCCTCAATATGCTGGCCCCTAGAGAAGCTGAGGTCTCTGATGCCTCGCTTCCCTATGACCACCTTGGTTATTGGACACCTTTACCTTCACCTTTTACCATGTTCTGTTTCATTCAGATGCTTGCATCTTCCAGCCTATCACTTCTCAACTTGAAGATTTTGGCTGTGATTTACATGCAAGTGTGTGTGCTATGTGTACATGATTGAAACCTCGGAACTCACAGCATTCTTTCCCTTTGATACCTTTCAAATGTTTTGTGCAGTAGTTTGTTCTTTTTCATATGCATACTGAAAGGTCCAAACAGACATGTCTGAGTGACAGTCCAGCTGAATGAAAAGATCGCAAAGAATGGTGTGTTGCTAGCTTTGTAATGATTCTGCTTCTGCACAGTTACACTTCGTCTTGACTTATACAAGTGTATGCGTATGCACTGATGGTTCTCAGATACTGTGGAGTCAAGTCATTATCCATTCAACATTATCCCTATGTTAAAGTAAAGAACCCCTCCCATTACATGTGCACTGTGCACATTTGTAACATGCTACCATAACCCAGTAGTGGGTGATACAAAGGGGATGGCTAGTAGATGGTTTGTTTTCCTATATCGGGTATGGAAAAGTAGCATTCTGAGTTCTCAAATAATATGCTCAATCATTATGGCATGTGTGTATGTTTGTGGTTGATACATTTTGGTTACTCACCTTTTTTCATAACTGATAATCACTAGTGTACACATGTTTGCATTTAAGAAGGACCCAGATTTTATTGATGAAATTTTATAGATTTATAGTTGTGTGTGTGTGTGTGTGTGTGTGTGTGTGTGTGTGTGTGTGTGTGTTTGTTTCAACTTGTTTCTTTCACTGAGATTTGTACACACAAACACACACACACACACACACACACACACACACACACACACACACACACACACACACACACACACACACACACACACACACACACACACTGCAGAGGAAAACAGAGTCATCACACCAACTTTGCAGAATACATCCAACAGGTCCTAATTAGTTAAAACAAAAAAGCAAACAGAATGCACATGCTCTCTTGTGAAATTTCACAGGTACATAGCTAAACATGACAGAGTTTTATTCCTTTTTTATTTTATATAATGTGTTTTAATTGTCTTCAGATATCTGAAGCATATTGGTCCCCAAGTCATTGCTCTGACTATGTGAAAACTAACTCTTGATTTATAATATTTACCTTTTTATAACCTTTAAACCAGTCTGAAACTGTGGAAGTTGCCACTATCAATCTTCAGATATATATACATGTATATTTGTGATAAGCTGTTATTGGGCCTCCATCAACTGATACAGTGGTTTTCTTGGTTGTTGTTTGCTTCAGGGATCAAGGTCTCGTAACAAGTCGGTTGTGGTATCAGGGGGGCTGTCTAGAGAAGAGGTCCTGAGTCGATTGCAGTCAGAGATGGAGAGATGATGTTTGTCAGCTTGTGCTGAGCTTACAGTATGAAACCTGAGAATGGATGAATTAACCCCTGAGGCAGTGCAGTCAAAAAAGGCAAATATATATATGGATGTGTGTATGTCTGGAGAGAAGATATGTGTTCTGAATAAAAATCATTTTTGAAAAAACAAAAAGGGTTACCAATTTCAATGTAAGATTTCTTTTTTTTCTTTTAAATTTTACTAAATGGTGTAGTTTTGGGTTTGGAATGTGCTGGAGACAGCTTTTTAAGAATACGTTTCTCACAAATGTTTGTTTATTGTTCAAGTGCTTCATGCTTTGAAAATAAATGGTAATTTTATTTTGCCACTTGGCACTTCCAGTTTGAGAAATCAAGTAGTTTTGATTCTCTTGAGCCTTAATGTATTTTCACTATGGTGTATATATTCATTATTTTGTGTCAGCAATTGTATCCCCATGCTTCTCTGCCTTTGTTGGTTGCTTCTACTGGAATCAGTCAGAATTTTTGTTGTTGATTTAATACGGAAATAGAAAAAAGTATCTGCACTGAGTGGACAAGGCTGGCATATTTGTTGAACTGTAACACATGTAGAATCTCTGTTGTGAAATGAACATCAGGATTATGCAGTAGGTGGATCATCTATTCAGTTTATTTCTTGATGTATGTTGTGTAATTGAATAATTGAATAAACTGCTTGTTGCATTGTCTCCTTTGGGAATAATGGGAATGTGTCAAAAATACATATCTTTTATCCTGCCTTTCCTGGTGCTTTTTTTGTTTGTTTATAAGCAGTTCTGTTTCTCCTAGATCAGTTTCTGAACTATGTGGAGTATATGTCATTGTATCTCATTCATTTTGATATTGAAAATGTACACAAGTTACAATAGTTCATACTATGTTGGAATGTCCAGAGGGCTGATTGTGCCATAAACATGTATTTAAAATTGTTCATGAACAGATTTAGGCATTGTCAAGGACAGTCCACTGAATGACAATTTGTAAATTTTATTTAGTGTAAGGAATAATGTACTTTACCAGATGTTGGCACATTTCTGTCACCAGTGATTATGTGGTGATTTTAACATTCTGTTCATAGTTAGCTCTTTACTACAAATGATACAAGTTTTCCAATTTTTGGGATTTTTTTCTGTTCTGTTTTATCCTTTCAGAATGAAAATTTTCAAGAGTAAGCATCTTCAGTGGTGTTCCTCGTTTAGTAGTTTTTCCTGTTGAAAGACCTTGTAGTGAGAGAATGAATATATTATACCCACACTACAACTCTCACCAAGATTCTATGGGTTAAGTCTCTTTGGTGCCTGCAGAGTTACACTTACAGATCAGGTTGTTTCCAGCATCTCATCAACTTTGCTGCAGATTAATTTTGACTGTAATTCCCAGTGTGCATTTAAGCATGCAGAGTATTAAAAACAATGTGCATACGTTCCTGGAGGATTGATTTTTGACCTAAGGTGGTTGTAGATAATAATTGTAAATGACGTAATAAATGGTTAACACCTCAAAATCTGCTTGGTCTCAATGGTTTGTGAAGACAAGGTTGAAGTACACACTGAAGAGGGACACACACACACACACACACACACACACACACACACACACACACACACACACTGCTGCTACTTACCACTTCTACTATTTGATGGAATGTACACTCACTGGGTAACAACAGTTACATTTGTCCCAGGCATCATGGCAAAATCTCTGCCTTCAGAAAACTTGTTTGGAGCGTCAGCTGTCAGCATGTTTGTTGGCTTACTCAAATGTAACCACATAATTATAGAGTCTTGATAAATGGCCTTTGTACGTTATTACTTATGAACTGATTATTACTCATTGGGATGCAATTCTGAACCTGTACATTTCCCTTGAAGGTTTGCAGACTAATTCTGTAGTATACCTGCTCGTGACCCATGCTCGTTCTGGAAGAAAGGTGGTAATAATGAATGAATTGGTTGAAAGTAAGGAGGTTGAAAAGAAAACGAGAGGAGAAGCAGGAAAAACCTGAAAGTACTAGAGGAGAGAGAAATCGTGACAGTATTAAGAGACAGACAGACAGACAGACAGACAGACAGACACAGACAGACAGACAGACAGAGACAGACAGACAGACAGAAGACAGACAGACAGACAGACAGACAGACAGACAGAGTTTCCTCCTTTGAGAGAGCCTAAAGAGGTTGTCATGGATGAAAACAATCTCAACAAAACATTTCAAAGCATAAGGCATGCATCAAGAACTGACAAAATTTTTGGGATGGAGCTGGTGGAACAATAGGACCACCACTACCAACGCCCCCCCCCCATCCCCCTCTCACTTTGAAGTTCACCCATGGTGACATTTTTTTTGGTATGTGATCGTTTTTGCCCACCATTAAGGTAGCCGCACTCTGATTTGGGGGGAATAAGAATGAGTAAATAAAAGGACCTCCATCCGACAAGGACTAATGCAAAAACAAAATGATACATCATATAAGGAACAACTGTTATCAAACAAGATTTGAAAAGACCATCAAAATAACTGAATAATCTGAAAACGAAAATGAAAGAAACCGAAGAGGAGGAACTTCTCAGGGTGAAACACTTCATTCTTTTGCAGGAAGGTGGTGCTGTAGCCTATCCTTTGCTCTTCAGACACACACTGAACCCCTGATGACTGATAACAGCTTTTCCTTGACCAGAGAAGCTGGATGGATCAATGACCAGCTACCGAGTGATCAAACAAACCCTCGCCTTGCTGTCAGGATCCGTGTACAGTCAACATTACTAACTACTAGGCCCAGGCCAAAAGCTTTGTCAGTTACTGATGCAAACTAAGTGCCAAGGCTTACAACAACACATTGACATGCTTTTAAAATGTTAAGGTGACACTGTCTTTAGTCATGGCAAGCTCATGGAGTAACAGCCTGCGCTTTTCTTTCAGGATTTTGGAAGCAGTTTAACTCTATGGCTTGACAGAAACATATTGTTACCACTAAAGTGACTTCATATAGTACGAAAGACAATTGGCTGGCTAGCCAGTGTAATTATTCTAAGAGAGAGAGAGAGAGAGAGAGAGAGAGAGAGAGAGAGAGAGAGAGAGAGAAGAGAGATAGATTTCATTTAGATACTTTTTTCATTTGGATTGCAAATTTTATTATTTTCAAATATATGTACAACAATATTTCATGCCTCTAAATTTGGCAGAAAAAAAAACCTTTGCCGTAAAGAGACATTTGAAGAAAAAAATACTAAAACAAAAAAAGATATAAATTACAAGCATGAACACATTCTAAGAGGATTATCTACCAGCTTCACAGGCTGATTTTTAATCTAGCTGGTTTTTGAGCCTTCCTTGTACCGTCAAGGATTTCATTACGCCAGATGTTTTGATTTACACAAGACTTGTCCATGATTCTTCCTCCAAACACAGGACTTGCCTCCTTTCATGTTTCTCCAATGGTTTGATCACAGGTCCATATCTTCCTCAGACTGTTCAGAAGCTTCTTTGCCACCCGACTTCTTGGATTTGTCTGGGACGTTTTTGATTTCTTTTCTCGGTTCCTTATCATCCTCCAGTATGATATCTTCTTCCACAATCTTTCTGGTCACTTTTTTAGACCCATGGGGTATTTTTTCGAATACTACTGTTTCTTCCATGTTATTTTTCTTTGACTTATCATCCTTTTTCCCGCCAGCTCCCTGCTTTTTCGTGTCACCTTTTTTCTTGTTTTTCTTATTGCCCTTTTCTTTACCTCCTTGCCCATCCTCCATATCATCACCCATAAAATCTTTCTGCTTATTCTTGTCGGAGTCCTTCCCGGGCTTGGCTTCGTTCTCTTCGGAATCTTCACCTTGAGATTGGTCACTTTTGTCCTCTGCTCCGAAGGCATCATCAAAGCCAGACTTACCTTTGCCCTTTTTCTTATCTTTGGCGCCGCCTTTCCCCTTTTTCGCTTTCATGGGGTCAGCTTCTTCGTCATCATCACCTAGGGCAGATTTCTTTTTGTCCCCCTTTTCTTTTTTGGTGGGGGAGTCTTCATCTTCCTTGGGTTGTTCACCTTCCATACCGTCTAAGTCTGAGTCTCCGCCTCCATCTAGTCCTCCCCTGGATCTTTACCTTTCTTGCCTGACTTAGGCTTTTTATCCTTCTTTTTCTTCTTCTTGTACTCTACTCCGTCCATGTCGCCTAAAGGATCACTGCCGCTTTTCTCATCACCCTTGGTTTTGTCATCACCCTTGGTTTTTCCATTTGATGATTCCTGGTCCATGCCTGGTAATTCGTCCTCCAAGTCATCTGACCCTTTCCCTTTCTTCTTTCCTTTGTTCTTTTTATTTTGTTTTGGTCCTTTTTTATCAGATTTTTTTCCCTTTTCAGGTTCATTCGAGTTATTTAGTTTCGGCTCAGATTCCACGATACTTTGCGCTTGTATTTTCATTATCTCTTTAGTCTTTGAACCAAGATTACCGTCGCCACCTAGTGGTGAGATACCGTTTCCAGAAACCATTTTTTCTATGTTCAGGACATGTTCGTAGATTTTGTTCAGAAGATCTGGATCTTTATCCCCTGATTTATTCTGTTCATCATCAGATTTGCCTTTACCTTTTTTGTCCTTTGTTTCGTCCTTATCTTTTGGGGACCCCTGTAGCTCTTCTTCGGCAGAATCTGAATCCTTCTCTGGGTTTAACATGTCATCATCTAGGCCACCTTTGTCTTTTTTACCTTTTTTCTTCTTTTTTTTGGCGTTGCGTTTCAGCATATGGTGGTGATCTTTTCCACTGTAGATACCAACAGTGTGTATTTCTGTTTCTGCATTGTGTTTAGCTTCTGTCGTTTTATCAGCATCTTGTTCATTAGAAGATGACTTCTCTTTCTTCATTGGTATTGCTTCGTTTGACTTTGCTTCCTGTTTGAATTGATCGAATACGTCCACGCCATGAGGATTTTGAGATCTGGAAGGGAGTTGTTGTGTGTACTTTGACTGGTTTATTATGATCCGATCCGTCTGATTTGTGGTATCTTCTTTCGTTCTCAGTATTATGTTTTCTTGGTCTGTCATGGTATCTTGTTCCATTTCAGATGTTTCTTTCATATGTTTTGGTTTGTTCCTGTTTTGTTCAACGAGTGCATTTTGCACATTCATCGAAAATTCGCCGTTGTCAGACATCATTTGATCTGGAGGGTGCGTATGGGTATGAAGGCTGGTTGCGTTAGTTTTGATTTCAGAAAGTTTGCTTTTATTTTTTGCCATACTGGTGTTCGTGCTATCATTGCCAGTCGATCCAAATGTTTGGAGATGTTCGTTTTCACTGACAGATTCAGTATTCAGGGGGTGTGTTCCAGCAATGTCCTGGTTGGTGTGGCTGGCTTCGTCCATAAAGGCTGGGACCACTTCAGACCTGATGAGGCTGTCCAATTCTCTCCCAGCCTTTGACAATTGAATGCCTGTCTCACCATTTCCATTAGTCATGCCAGAACGATTCTCAGTCTCTGGACTTTCCTGTTTTTCGGCCATAATTGTGCCTGTGTTATTCATGGCTGCATGGAGTTCAGAGACCGGCTGACCCGACAATGTTTTGATGTTTTCCTCGTTTCTGTTTTGTTTCGATTCCCTTATCCTTACTTCTTTAGCCTGATGAACGGCACTATGTTTGATTCGCAGGCTTTGTATCAGGCCTGCTTTGCTGGCATGTCTGACGTCCCTCTTGTGGTTGCGAGAGTTGCCTTCAGTATTGTCAGCACTGGAAGCATTTACGTGGCTTGCTAAACTGACCACTTTTGCTGTGTTCTTACCTTTTCCATCAATTATGGATGTTTGGCTACTTAACATTTGTGTGTGTGTTTGGTCATTGGTAGTTTTTCCCTGACTACTAGTTAGAGAAGTTGTATCTTTGCTTGTGACTTTTTTGTTGAACCCTCTGTTGCTTTTATTTTTCTCTTGCTTAACGGTAAACGTGTGTGCTGCGTTGACAAGGTCTGGACTGTTGCCCCAATTGAGTTGTTTCGCAGATGCAGCTTTTGTCAGTGTGTTACGTTTTCTGTTGGATTTCTTTATGGCTCTCAAAATGTCCATTACACTGCTTTGTATGTTTTTCTCTTTGCTGTTGATTCGTTTTCCTTTTCTTTCCATGGGCAATGCCACCTCAACATGATCTTTGTCGTGAACAATGATAGTCAATGGAAAGGATTTAATTGCTTGCAAATCATCAAAAGAGCTACTCTGTTCCACATCCCTATCATCAACAGTACTCTTTGCTTCATGATTTTTTCCTGCTGTGTCTCGTTTTGTCGAGTGCCTCTTGATGACATGAACACCTTCAGACACTTCATTTGCTGGCAGTCTTTCCTTTGACCAGCCCCCGTCATCCCTGGGTGAACGGTTCTTCCTGTCCTCAGAGCTCTGACCCGTGAATCTTTTTCTGTCAGAAACCATTGAATGGTCACCAGAAACATCATGAATATGACCTGGTGAAACACTGTGACGGTTGTGCCGCACATGTCGCGGAACCCTATTGTCAGATGGTGCGTCTTTTCTCATGGAATCCTCCTGAACAAAGGCCGTGTTTCTTTTTTCCCTGTTTTCGGCAAGGTTACCCCCCACGGTACCGACTGTCATGCCTGCAGACACTACATCATTCTCATCCGTCATTTCAGTGGCCGTTTTCCGTGTCAGAGTACCTCTGCTCTTTCGTGCGCTGGAGTTGCGCCTCTTTCGGCTACTTTTGTTTTGCTCAAACTCCTTCTCTTCTTCCAGATGGGGTCGAGCTTGGTGCTCATTTTGGAGGGATCCGACTTGGATACCCCGTCATCTTTGCCGCTGGTGCTCAGCTCCAGGTCCGTCAGCATGTAGGCCATCTCGTCAATGTCCCGCTGCTCGTCCTTGGACAGGGTTTTCACCCCCTCTTTGGGCGTCAGTATCGGCACGTCCTGCTCTATCATCCGAGCCAGCTCGGCGTCTGCTTTTTCTGGAGACCACACAAAGTTTTTTGGGGGGTTAACTTAGAGGTGTGGAGGGTGGGGGCGGGGGTGTTGGAGGGGGGGGGGATGCGTGGGGGGGGGGGATACGTGTCGGTGTGTGTGGGTGGGTGGGTGGGTGCGTGTGTGTGTGTGCGCGCGCGGGCGCGTGCATGCGTGCGTTCCTCTGTGTGTGTGTGTGTGTGTGTGTGTGTGTGTGTGTGTGTGTGTGTGTGTGTGTGTAAGTGTGTGTGTGTGTGT
>CM060328.1:36644815-36667315 GCA_030674155.1 Stramonita haemastoma | reverse complement strand
TGGTATGCTCTTTCGAAAGGCAGAACGGGTTTTTAACTTGTGCGCATCATGTTCCTGCGTGCGATGGCACATGGGGCCTCGATTTACAGTATCACCCGAATGACGACAGAACCTCATTCAAAAGAAGTCCAGCCTCACGAAAAAGAAGACAAAAACAACACCACTAACAACACAACAGAAAAAGTGCACAAAAACTAAGTGTGTCCCTGTAGGCTACCCGCTGGTTCTTTAGCACAACATGGTCATTAAGAAGAAGTGTAGCTGGTTATTGTTCCTATGTACCTTTTGTGTAGTTATTGTGCTTGTACTTTATGTGGTATCCATGACATAATTATTCTCATCAACAATAATCAACTGTCCGAACAAAATTCAGAAGCTGAGCCTGCTACCTACAGCCTATATGATTTTTCAAACTTGGGTTAGATTTAGTACTGTGTGCATATTCCATGTAACTGGAATTTGGCGAAGTTTCATTTTAAAAGGTCGATTATTATCAACTTTGTTACTTCGACTTCATCTACTTTATAATTACGTTAAAATTGATGCTTTCTCCAAGTTGTTGACAAAAATAAACTGAACATGATTCTTAAAATCATGAGATGGAAATAGATCTCCATGCCTTCTTAGAAACATTTTACAGTGGCGCAAATTGGATTAGGGTAATACTGACCTTGATTCAATCCCCTGTTGCCAAATAAAAAATATCGCTGATGACAATAAAAACAGCTGCGAGGAAAAGTGCATCGTTTCATCTTGCCTCCATAACCTAAAACTCCTGACGAAAGTTGACTGTGCTATGCTACGTCATTTACCAAATGACGTAATTTTTGCTTCTGTCACAAGACAGGCAAAGTTCAGAGAGAGGGGGACAAAAGCCAGCTTGGGGCATGGTTTCACACAACAAAATCATTTTGTCGAGTAGAAAAATTAGAAATAAATCAGATTAAAAAAAAAAAAAAGAATAAATATAACATGCAACAACAGCAAAAATAAAGAAAACCCATAGCACAACAACAAAAAGAAACAGTAGATCTATGTTGCGTTATGCGAATTCCGCGGTCTATATGCATGCTTGTAGATCTATAGATAAATTGATAGGCAGATAGCTAAAACACTAGATAGATAGATAAATAGATAGATAAGTGCGTGCAGATGTGCAGAAATAAACAAGCAAACTTTTGAAAGTATTGCTAAATCTAGTCTCCAAGTAGATCTAGGCCTAGTGAATACATGTGCAAAACTGAAAAAAAAGGAAGAAAAAAAAGAAGACTATCTTACGTACACGTCACTTGAAGGCGCATTGTGTCATTTGCACAAATTAAACAAAAAGGAAACCATTATCATTTTTATCATCCTCATTCTTTTCTTCATCTTTTTATTCTTTTTTTTTATCGAGGATAATGGAATAAGCACTCGTGTGCTTTTTTTCCCATCCGGTCCCCATGTGTATGCAGTTTTGTAAATCTTGTCATCTTTTCCCACCGGAACACAGTGGCCTACTTTTACGAAAAGCGCAACAGGATTTAACGTGTGCGCAAGATGCTCTGCATGCGTTTGCACACGGTGCCTCGGTTTATAGTTTCATCCGGACTTTTAGGGAGAGTGGAGTCAGCACTGATGTGAACTCCAGGGGAAAATCCCTCGAACGAGAATCGATCCCGGTGGTCAAACTTTAACAAATGTGTTAATTGCCTACTGATAGGTTGGCATCATCTTTACCAGTCTATAGGATGTCTCTTAGTCTACGGAAAAGGTGTATTTTCCTAAATCAACTGGCTTGCAGACTTGGTAGTGCTAGGCCTAGCTCGTTTTCATGTGTACGCTCATGCAGAAGATTTGGAGTGTTTGTCTTTATGATCTGTATTTTAGAGTCAGTGTTTGGTGGAATATAATTCACACACACACACACACACACACACACACACACACACACACACACACACACACACACGCATGCACCTACGCACGCACGCACACACACACGCACGCGCGTGCGCACACACACACACACACACACACACACACACACACACACACACACACACACACACACACACACAACATCTTGCGTACACGTTAAAACCCGTTCCGCTTTTCGGAAGAGTAGGTCATTGTGTACCTGTGGGAACGGATGACAAAATTTGCAAAGCTGCGTACATACAGGGACTGGATGGATAAAATCACATTGGTACTTATTCCATCATCGTCGAAATAAAGGAATAACATAAAAAGAATAAATCTCTCTCTCTCTCTCTCTCTCTCTCTCTCTCTCTCTCTCTCTCTCTCTCTCTCTCTCTCTCTCTCTCTCTCTCTCTCTCTCTCACGAAATGGGTTCGAAATCAAAAGATGTTTCATACTAACCGCTCCGTTTTTGGCAGTTGCTTTGCCATTGCTGTATTTGTTGTGTGCAGAAGTGATGTGTTCATCAGCGGAGTCTTATGTACCATTTTGCTAACATTATGTATCAGACACAGGACCAGATTGTTGAGGATACTGACGGTCAAATATGGCTGGTCTTTTCTGCAGTTGCTGCACTGCAAAATCTGGCTCCGTGTACTATCTATGATGACTCTCTCTCTCTCTCTCTCTCTCTCTCTCTCTCTCTCTCTCTCTCTCTCTCTCTCTCTCTCTCTCTCTCGCACACGTTAAATCCTGTTCCGCTTTTCGTAAGAGTAGGTCATCGTGTGCCGGTGGGAACAGATGACATTTACAAAACTGCATACACACGGGGACTGGATGTAAAAAAGCACAAGAGTGCTTATCCCATTATCCTCGATATGAAAGAATAAAATCACAAAATCACAAATCTCTCTCTCTCTCTCTCTCTCTCTCTCTCTCTCTCTCTCTCTCTCTCTCTCTCTCTCTCTCTTCTCTTCTCGGTCTCTTTCAGCGCTTTATGCGTGTTTATGAATATGCATGCATGGGTGTACACTATTGTATTGCCAAGGTCTAAGGAAACCTTGTGAGAAGGCATGGTTAACTAGGTTTTCCTTTTTCCACCTTTTTACCTTGATATATATTGTGGCTAAAGACCGATGGGCATCATTGTACAGGATGTATGCTGGGTATGTTCGTGTTTGCCTAACCCACCGAACGCTGACACGAATTTCGGAATCTTTGAAGTACATATTTGATCTTCTGCACGTGTATGTGCACGGAAGGAATTCAGGCACTGGCAGGTCTACCATTGAAATTGACCTGGGAGATCGTAAATACCCAACCCTTAATTAATTCACCAGCAGACGCCGTTACCGAAATTCGAACCCAGGACTTGAAGGACCCGCGGGATTGAAGTCAAACGGTCTTAACCACTCGTTCATTAGTTCAAAACTGGTTTCACCATTGTTGATAGTATGCTATTTGGGCCTCAGTCGCAGAGCAACAATAATCGGTTTTCTTCGTCCAATATTTCCCCGCTAGAGACAGCAGTATTAGACAGCAAGACCATTAGGATTCTTTCAACAGCTGCCGGAAGTCCAGTGACTGGCATTTTGAGATATGCCACAGAGATTTTAGCACAGCTGACGTGAAAACACGTCTTTTTACTTCGTCTCAAATCACGAGATGAAGAGAGAGAGAGAGGAGAGAGAGAGAGAGAGAGAGAGAGAGAGAGAGAGAGAGAGAGAGAGAGAGAGAGAGAGAGAGAGAGAGGTGCTGTGTGTGTGTGTGTGTGTGTGTGTGTGTGTGTGTGTGTGTGTGTGTGTGTGTGTGTGTGTGTGTGTTTATGCCTTGTTACACAGGGCAGTATTACAACAACTTGTTTTTACAAAAACCGCCCCAAGAACAGACACAGTGTCATTGAAAAGAAATCCATCTCCATGTATATGTATTTCAACACAAGAATAGAGGATTCACATTATGTAGTCTGTAAAGTCTACTACGCTCAAGCAAATAAAATATATTTAAAGTAAAACAAACAAAACAAAACAAGACAAAAAACACAGAGTCCAAATCGACGCCGATGTTTTATAATCAACACACAGTTGGATCAGTTAACATATAGCACAAGAGTCTTGAAGAGAAGACAAGCGACATGGAGTTCGAGACAGACACAGAAGCAGTCACAGGCATTCATTGGGTATCGGTGTTGGGTTTTCTTCCCCCCCCCCCCCCCCCCCCCCCTACATTATTAACCAGGGGTGGTGGTGGTGGGGGAGCGCCTCCTACAGGTGGGGGAGCGCCTCCCGGGGGTGGGGGAGCCCCTGGGGGAGCGCCTCCGGGAGGAGGGGGTCCCCCAAGGGGCGGGGGGGTGGAGGGTTCCTTGACGATCTCCACCACGTGCAGCACGAGTGGCTTCTTGTGGGAGGGCATGTCCATACTGTCGTCCTTGTGTTTGGTGGTGATGGACACGGGCACGAAGTGCACCCGCTTGTGCGAGTTGAGGTGCCCGTTCTCCATGCCCTCCTCGATCAGCACCTCCTCCACCTCGTCCTCCTCCACCTCCGTCTCTTCAGGCTCCTCCTCCTCCGTCTCCAGCTCGATGATCTCGCTGCGCTTGGTCCTGGACAGGAGGCGGCGGAACAGGGTCCAGAGGTTGGCGGCGGCCACCGCCTCGGGAGAGTCGCTCAGGTTCTGTCGCGCGTGGCTGGCGTTGGTCTGTTTGAAGGCGGTGAGCGGGTGCCTAGTCGTGTCGGTGGTGTTGTTGTGTGGGGCGGGTCTCGGGACTTTGGATGTGCGTTGAAGAATTGGGTTGATTGATACGCGTTGAAAAATTGGGTTGATTGAGGCTGGCGTCCTGTCGCTGTTTTCTTTGGGCTGGCGTGGTACCTCGTTTGGCTTTGGGGTCACAGTGTTGCTGCTGCTGCTGCTGCTGCTGCTGCTGCTGCTGCTGCTGCTGCTGCTGCTGCTGCTGCTGCTAGCACCACCATCCCGTAGGCCTGTGGAAGTGTTAAGACATAGGATAGTGATCGTTTGTTCATCTCAGAAAATAATTTAATGATTTCTTTTTGTAATCTCCTGTCTGTTATTTTTGGTTACTTTGTTTGATGTAAAGGGGCTTTTTTTTCTTAATACGTCAGTCATACACATTCTCTGACTGTCTGTCTGTCTGTCTGTCTGTGTCTGTCTCTCTTTGTCTCTGTCTGTCTGTCCCTGTCTCTGTCTCTCTTCCTTGAAACCTAAAAGATTTTTTGTTTTTAGACAAAGACTGATTGATTGCCATTGGCAACGGTAAAATGAGTACATACAATCTAGTGATTGAGATACAATTTATCGACAATTTCTAATTTGACGTCAAACATTGTCTGGAACTTGATACGGACATGCATTGTGAAAGAATAAAAGGGCTAGATTCAGACTTGGTTTGTCAGATAAAAATGCTTAAAAACTTAGACGCAGAATGCATAGTGAATCTGGTACAACCTTCTGTTTATGTTAAGAAGCAACAGAAGATCAGGTACGTTTTGTTTTATGTTGTCCTGCTAAAGACATTAGGCAAACATATAACTATTCCAGAAAAATATGCCAGCCAGTCTAATGCATCATCTATCTTGTTCACCTCAGAAGAAAACTCATATATGTCAGTCATGAACATCTCTCTCTCTCTCTCTCTCTCTCTCTCTCTCTCTCTCTCTCTCTCTCTCTCTCTCTCTCTCTCTCTCTCTCTCTCTCTCTCTCCTTTAAATCGCAAAGAGTTAATTGCTGTTTTTCAGACAAAGATAGAAACAGAAACGATAAAAGAAACAACATTATATCAGCAAACTGGGGAAGGGCTAATCCAGTGGTTAGAGCGTTGGGCTATGGACTCGCAATCTGACGGCCTGGGTTTGAGCCATTCACTGAGGCACTTGTTAGAAAGGATTTTTTGCTATGGAGTTAACATCAGTACCGACTCCAGTCCCGAGGAAGTCCTTCGGATGAGACTATACATTGAACTCCCTTTTTGCGAACGCACACAGAACATCTTGCCTTGCACACAAACTAAAACCCCTCCCGCCTTTCTGAAGAGTAGGTCATTGCATACTGGTAGAACGGATGACAAAAATTAATGTAAAAAATATATTTAAAAAATGCATGCACACTGATTAGACACCATCTCCAAAGTTGGAATGCAGCCACCTTAATGATGGGCAAGAACGGTTCCATACACAAAAACCTTACTGCTGGCGAACCTTAGAGCTCTAGCCAAGAACAGAAAAGAGAAACTATCGGCAAAACAAAAGAACAGGATCATAGTAACAAGGTTTCGTACCAGCGGCGTTTTTGCTGGTTACTGTAGCGGGGGTTCTCTCCACCGCTCTTTCCGCCGTTCTCTCCACCATTTTCTCCGTCGTTCTCTCCAAGTTGGGTGGGAGTCCATCAGACCGTACTTCAAATGCCATCTTCAACCAGGTTCCGTTGCCTGTGGGTCTTATCCATGCAGATGCCATAAAGTTGAGAACTGTGTCTCTTTCATTACCGTCATCTGCTGGAACCCTCAGTCTTGGACTTCTGGAATCCAGAAACAATGATGCTTTAAAAAAAAAGAAAGAAAAAAAAAGATCAGGGTAAGGTGTAAGGAGAAGTAGTACCTCTTAGCATACCAGCGAAAAATTGCGTTGCTATAAAAATGAATTTAAATCCTATTTCTTGGGATAGTAGTGGGGATGTATTGCAACTGTTTTCCTACTACTGACTCCACCCAACCCCCAATCCTGTAACTATTGACTTGTTCACTTACTTACTAGCTTATCAAGCTGCTCAGTCTCCATAGACATTCAAGTATTTTTAGTCGTGTTATTCTGCATTGAAAGGCCCTGTAAGCAATGTGCCGTTTGATTTGACGGTTGTATGTCGTTCACTTAGTATCATTTTTATCATGACCGTTGTTGTCAGGATCATTATCATCACACCATTATCATCAATTTCACCTAGGCGAATACCTTTATCGGTTATTGATATAAGTAAAGTGCTAAAATCTACTGTTACCTTCAATTTTTGTTATGCTTTGATATATTATATGGAACTTATGATCAATTATGGCAAGCTTCTAGCACAACAATGTATATCGTTCAAAGACAATAAAAAATAAAAAAATTAAAGTCTGACTAGGGCTGCCTACCTTTATTATCTTCGTGTAGCCTACAGACTGGGGGCAAAGACAACCCTTTTCTTTAGAAAAAATACAATGAAAAAATTGAATTTGTCTTACGAAAAGGCCATCCTGAACGTTTTCTTGCAAAAAGTGGACACCGAAGAGAAATGGCATGTACATTACAAGCTTGGAGCACATCTGCATGATGAAAGAAGCATTATTTTGCTTAGATGGTGAATTCAATGCTCTGTTTAATATTGGCAATCGCTTATATCAATGCTACGTTTGATGCTCGCTTTGTTAAGACCCCGTTTTCCGATATTCTGCTGGTATGTGTGTTCGCTTGCTGTCTGTGTCAGATTGATTAGACATCTCGGCTTTGCTTATCAGTGTTGTTCCGATCTACTTCAAACTCAAATCACTAGTTTCAAACATTCTATTTGTTTATCACAATTATATATTTGCAGACATGAAACGGAGCCCTTGAAATAAAACTGTAGAACCCAGTTATGATTATTGAAGTTTTGTGAAATTTATGCAAGCTACAAAAGTGTTTTTTTTCCCCCTCATCAATGTAAATTTGGGAACATAGAGCTTAAGAGTAATTTTGATTGGCTTAAGCTTTGTGAGATTCCGTGTGTGGTGGATTTCAGTTGTTCATTTTGTACTTTTTGAATAGTAATAAAGGTGTTTTTATTTTTTTAAGAACAAACATTGCAATAACGGAAAGCTTGATAATAGCGATTTGATAAGAACGACTTAACATATATCAATTCAAGCATGTCATTGATAAAGAGCTTTTGAAATTAATCAAGAAATGCAAAAATTTGACTAATCAAGAAAATCTCAATTTGTACAAACATTCACGACAACGTAGGCGTGTACGAGGAAACAGTACTGAGACTTTCAAAATATACAATGGTAAAGTAAATTTGAAATGATAAGTATTGCAAATAAGCCTAACCCTTATGAAAAGATTCTGTAAATTAAGAATGAAAAAATTTTGATCAAAAGATTTAATGCTAAAAAGAAAGCAATAACTGTTTTAGTAGGTATTAGAGTTTCTGATCTTTAGAATTCCTTATAATTATCTAGGAACCAACTATTCACAATTTTTTTTTTAAAGAAGAAAAACTACAGCTTATGGATGACAATGGAGTCTTCAAGCGGCTATTTTTGTTTCAAATATTTAGTTCGACGATTAATTATCAAGGGATGTTTGGCATCCATTTGACAGAGGAGTATCTTGAATATGGAAAGGACAGAAACATTACAAGGATACGATATTCAACAAGCTGCAGGGTTGAAGTTTGTGCCAGCCCCGACTCGTAAGACTACTGCTTTTACTTCAATCGGTATTTTACTCAAAAGTAGTGAAGCATGCTCTTCAAGCAATCAATCTCTTAACAAACTATGGTAACTTACGCAGCAACTGATGAACCATCCTCAAGGTAGCACCATACCAATGCGGCTAGAACTAATTGAGGAAGGAACATATTTGCTTCACTGCAAATGATCTCATCTTTTTGAAGCAGGCTAAAGTTATTTGTTGTTTGATTACGTCTGAGACTAAAGTGACGTCATTTATTCATGATGTCAAAAGCTTTTTTCTGCGTCTGCACTAGTCTAGCCTACAAGAATCATGAAAGCCCCCCCCTTTTTTTTTCCCATTATTGAACAGAAACAAATCAATGTTTGTGTTAGTCTATGTCCTCTCTGTTCCAGGAAGTGCAATAAGTCCTGCACATTGCAAAGTAGGTTCTGGGATAACCAAAAAATGAGGGTTTTTAAAAAATTTTTTATCGGACTTCTTAACAGGAACACAATGTCCAACAATGGCTATGGTTGCCTAGGCATCATTGAAATCATCTGAAATCAGTGGGGTGGTGGGGAGGGTAATACAATCTAAACACAAGGAACAATAAAATTGAAAAAAAAGGTCTATACATAAAAACAACTATCAAAAAGTCTCGAATGAACTTAGTACAGTTTCTTATGATTGTGTTGCCACAAATGGCCTACTCATATAAAAGGCGGAACGGGTTTTTAACTGGTTTTCAATGTGTTCTGCGTGCGTTGGTACACTGAGGCTCGGACTTTAGTCTCATCCGAAGGACTATTTTGTATTGAGTTGGGTTGTATTTCGTTGTACTGTGCTGCTTTGAATCTTATTGTATTATGTTGTCTTGCCATCATAACCTTAACCTGTGTAGACTTTGGGCTGATCTCATAAGGGGAGAGCGTCAATGCAGTTCCCTACCATCAACCTACCTCTGCCACACCCTTCCCCTTCAGTTTCCTGCTGGCATTTATGGTTGTTTTAACCTACGAGTCCAGAATGATATCTCTGCAAGTTTTTTTTGCAAAGACTTGTTCCGAGCTCTCTTCCTGTTATTTCTTTTCCATCCTCTTCTTTCTCCTCACTCTTCTTTTCTTTCTGTTTGTTTCTTCCTTCACTCTGTGGGAAGTCATAGGGACACCACACTGTAGATCTGTGCACTAGAGTCCTCCATCTGTGTCAGTGGTGTGCCAAAACCTGGGTCTCAGAAAAATTAAAGAAAGTTGTCCATTCTGTCCATTTTTAGGGGGCGGGATATCGATAGCTAAGTGGTCAGAGCGCTCGCTTTCCCCTCAAGTCAGTTAAGCAGCGTGGAGCGTGGTTACCAGTTCGATGGGTGACCGTTTACGCGCCTTGGCTTCAGTACAGCCATCCCCCCTCCCCCCCCCCCCCCCCCCCCCCAGTTCACCGAGCTGTAAATGGGTACCTGCCCTCTTTAGGGTCAGGGAGGGTAAAGCAGCGAGGGAGAGGAGATGGGCACCGCCCTCCATATGCTGGCCCCTAGAGAAGCTGAGGTCTCTGACGCCTCGCTCCCCTACGACCACAAAGGTTAAGGAACACCTTTACCTGTCCATTCTGCAAAGATGTTGGGGTGCCGGTATCCAGTGTGTGTGTGTTTGTGTGTGTTGTTTTGTTCTGTTTTTTTTCTGTCTGTTTGGTTTTTTGGTTATTGGTGTTTTTTTTTTTTGCTTTTCCCCATGTTTACCCACCGTATCATTTTCCTCGGTAATTCGCTACAGAATACTTTAAGGCAAGAAGGAGGGAACACCACAGCTTTCTATGCGGCTATACCAATAAACTAACAGTTTCATGTCACTAGTCAAGATGCGTTCCAGGAATAGTAGAATTAGGCTGAACGGTGGGGGAGATAGAAAGCAGCACCAAGAAACCCCGACCGAAATATGCAGTCACTTGTCAGAAATAGCCATAAAATGATGTGTGAGTGTTATGCTTGCTGTTCAGGGGTACAGCTGCTGGGGGGTGTTGATTCCACTGCCTTCTTTGTGCAAAGTTCCTTTAGTGAGGCCCAGTGTGTTTCTTGTCACACTCTATCTAACGCGGTTTTTTTTTTTTTTAAGTGTATAAAGGAATGGCAGAACTACTTGTAATGGTAGAGGATGTGTTTCTCTACTGAGGCCCAGAGTGTTTCCTGTCACACTCTATCTAACACGTTTTTGAAGTCTTTAGAGGAATAGTAGAACTTCTTGTAATGTTAGATACTGCGTTCGCATAGGACTCATAGATTCAAGAGCTGCTGAATTGTACTGCTCTCTTTGCGGATTCCAGCCCGTTTTTCAGCATGCAGTGATGGTGTCTGTCAGTAACTATTGTCTCTTCAGAATGATTTTGATCACTACTCGGATTTACTCGGTAGCTGGGGTCGTCGTAATCCACTGAAACTGAATGAGGTGACAGCCTTGATATGGCTTTTGCGGTGGGTAGGGCTATAAACAATATGGTATGGTATGGTATGGTATGGTATGGTATGGTATGGTATGGTATGGTATGGTATGGTATGGTATGGTATGGTATGGCATGGTATGGTATGGTATGGTATGGTATGGTATGGTAATCTAACAGTTACATGTTTGCTATTGATTCTTTTATCCTTTGATATTTTAATCCGTTGCTCGAAATCTACGTGAATTTCTCTCTATTTGTATTTGAATTTACTAAGAGCATTGGTTAGAGTTTTATTTGAAGTGTCTGTGCAAGGGGAATTTTGTCCTTGAGTTCACATTGAAACTGAATCTATTATCTTGAAAAGTTTTTGAATGAGACTACAAACTGACATCCTGCAAACAGAACACTATACAATACACCTCATATCTCCTTCCCTTGTCATTGGAGAATGCACCTACTAAGACTCTTGGGGTGATTGGCAGCACATGACAAGAATACCCTGTAAGCACCTCGCTAATATTGCACTCGACAGAGATGGACTCCACCAGGTTTGATTTGCCCATGACAAACTGAAGAATTCACTGTATTCCTTCAAGGACTCTCCTAGAAAATGACACCAGGAGTCAGGTCAAAGTTATATGCTGGCACGTGTAGTTAAAGTGATGATTCTGTTCTTCTGGCAATGTCGGAGAGTTTCCTTCTTATGAAACGTGCCTTTCAAAATAAATCAATCAATCAATCAAGTGCCATTAACATTTGATCACTGCATTGTACTTCTCCATAAAGCCCCATTAAGATTTGAGAATGAAGTGTGCCCTTCCATAAAGCTTCATTAATATTTGTGATGCTCCACCACATAATGGGTCATATTGTACTGGAGGTCATTTTTTGATAAATATTATTAATCTACAATAACACAGCTACACAATAAAATAAAGCAGATTTAAAATAGAATAATTCTATATTTAAAAAATTTACAAATTAAAATGCCTGACTCCTGGAAGTTACTTAATCAGAAATTGAGGGATTTTTACATCGTAATAGTTCGTTAGGATGAGTAGTTTGTGGGGAATTTTTTTAACGTATTTTTAAAACAAAAGGAAACGAAGTTACGCCTGAATATTTTACGACCAGGTAAAAGACAGGTGATACTTTTATAATCAATCCAGATCTTAAGAATGATAACATGACCTCCACCTGCCGAAAATTGTTTGTTTTGTTCGTCGTGTCCGACGATGACCTCCAAATCAGGACAGAAGGCAGCTGCTGGGCAACTGGGCAAAAAAAATGAATATAGTGGAGATACCTTGCCCATAGTACATTCCCACTCTCGGCCAAGAGGGAATAACGACAGTCAGCGTTGGAGATGTTCCCCGAAGCCCCCAGGGCTGCAGCACATAAAGAGTGTGCAAGTCAAGCCTTCTAATCAGTCATAGTCGGTCAGTAAAGACTAAGCTGTAAAGTGGGATTCCATGGGCGGGAAAGCCACTGATCCTACAGCCTCTCACTTTGTTGTTACCCCCAGCATCATGGCGTAATCAAGAACTGTGATAAAGCCCAGGCGCTAAAGGCTTGCCTAAAATTACTCCAAGTGTAAAAGGTGGGTCAGGTGCAGTTGACTCATTTTATTTGGAGGGTCACACTTTAATGAATTTTCTTCTCATTATTATCAGCCGCTGCCTTTCCTTTTCCTCGAACACACACACGATACAGAGAATGATCAGTTCTCATTAAATACTGGTTAAACTCTGGTCACTGTATAATTATCTAAAGCAAGTAAAAAACATCAAGCAGTCCAGTCCACTGATACGGATGAATATAAATCTTCACTAGTACCCCCCCCCCACACACCACACACACACACACATGTGTATATAAATCACGTATCCATGCAAAAGATGAATAAGCAAATTCGTTCGTAAAGTTGTAATTGTCACACTTTTTTTTTATTTTTTAAATGAAACCTCTGCCTGCCGAACACAAATGTTTGTACTAAGTAGATTCTAGTAAATGGATTGCTCTTTCTTTTTTTTTTCTTCAGAGTATGAAAGTCAAAGAAATAATATATATTTATATCATAAACATTTTTGTCCACTAAAATTACTTGCCACTTCAAAAGCTGCTATCAAAGTTTTTTCAAAAGAAGTTTAGTGGGTTTTTAAAAAAAAAAAAAGCTACATTCCTAATAAAAGCATCAGGCGTACATATCCTACCATCACACAGTAGGAAATACTTGCTCCTGCTGCTGCTGCTGCTGCTGCTGCTGCTACTATTGTTTATGTCACTGATGTTGTTGCTGCTGCTACTGCTGCTTCCTGAGAACTGCTACTTTCGAAGTTGTGGTTGTTTGTTGTGGTTGTTGTCCTTGTTGATGTTTTCGTGGTTTCTGGGAGTCCTGGCTCATCTAGATAAAAGTCAGCAGCAGGCAGGAAGCCAGGGACATGATCAAGATGCGCACTTTGGCAGACAGTGTGTGCAGGTCTCTGGAGTCTGCCCCAGCGTCCAGGTTCACTGGGGTGCCCGGCCCTCCAGGTGGAGGGGGAGCAGCAGCGGGAGGAGGAGGAGGAGGAGGAGGAGGGGCGCCTGCGGGAGGGGGAGGGGGAGGGGGAGAGGGGCACCAGGGGGAGGGGGAGCGGCAGGGCTAGCCCCGAGGTCTGGAGACCCTTGCAGTGACGATTCTGTTTGTCTTTCGATCTTGATGCGGTAAGGCTTGTGCTTGCCATGCAGGGCGTGCCAGGGTCGGACTTTGACCACATGCTCTTCGGTGTACTTCTGCCAGGGCGACGTCTTCACCACGATAGGGTGCTTGATGATCTTCTTCCTCCTCTTAATCCTGGGGGGCCCGCCAGCCAGGACCTCGTCCACCACCTTCAGCACGTGCCTCTCTTCGTCGTCCAGCTCCGAGTGGTCGTTCTCGCCCTCCTCCACGGTGATGCGCTTGTTGCGTGACAGTGTGAGGAGTTCTGCACAGGCTTCATTGTCTCGGCGGAACCGCTTTCGGATTTGGCGTCGTGATGGCTTTGGGACTTGAAGAAATGCGATTTCTGAAGTTTGGTGCGAAGAGGGTTTGGGCAGCTGGTGCCGCGATGCCCGTGACGTTTGGGTAGGGGCTGCCTGGAGTCCGCTGGCTGGTCTCTGTGTGGTTCTGGCTGATTGCCCTGCAAGTCTGGGTGAGGCCTGACTGTTGCTAGCTGATGCCTCTGGGCTGCTGGTTGATGTCTCTGGGATACTGATTGACGCCTCGGGAATGGGAGATGATGCCACTCGGATGGGTGCTGATGTCTTTGGGATGAGGAATAATCCATCGTGGATGGCTGATGACCTCTCTGGCATGTGCAATGACGTCTTTGGAACGCCAGTTGACGTTTCGGGGATGTTGGAGGATGCTTCTGAGGCGTAAGCTGGAGCCTGTGGGATGTGAAGAGGTGGCAGTTCCACTTGGAGCTGTGGAGGGGATGCGTCTGAAATCTGCTTCGGCGATGCTTTCCCATTCCGGTCATGGGATACTGTGGGGATCGGGCGGGGTGCTGCATTGGAGAGCTCAGGTTGCGGTGAGTTTTGCATCGCCTGACGATTTGAGAGCTTGGAGACTTTTCCCGGTACAATCGTTTGGAGATCTTGGGCATCCGCATTCGATATGCTGAAAGCAGAGTCGTGTGGGTCCTCTGGCTGTGGGTTTTTCCCTTTCTGCAAAGAGACTGTGTCTGCTACAAGGGGTAGGGAAGGCCATTGCTTGGTTGAGGGGGGTGGGGCGGTTCGTCTTCTGACAGGGTCTGAAGCATTGCTGGACAGGTCAACTCCGCGTTGTGGAACTGCTGTTTCGCCTTGTCCCGTGGAGACAGGCTCAACTGGCTTGTTTTGAATCCCTGTCAGACAGATTGTCGTGGGTTCGGTTTTAAGCGGGTTACACTTTTTGTTGGTGCTGTTTATGGTTGGTATCGTCAATATTACCATCATTGTTATCATCATCATCATTATCACCATCGTTATTATGACCATAATCATCAACATCATCATCATCATCATCATCTCATCATCATCATCATCATCATCATTTTCGTGACTACCATTGTCATTACCATCAACTGCAGTATGCCTTGTCTGTCTGTCTTTCTCCCCCCCCCCCCTCCCCCTCTCTCTCCTGTATATAGTCAGTCTGTCTGCCTGTCTGTCTGTCTCTCTTTTGTATACAACTATCTGTGTGTGTGTGTGTGTGTGTGTGTGTGTGTGTGTGTGTGTGTGTGTGTACGCACGTGCGCGTTTGTTTTTTGCGTTTATTTGGGAACACATGCCTAAACATAGACACAGGATGAGAGAGAGAGAGAGAGAGAGGAGAGAGAGAGAGAGAGGAGAGAGAGAGAGAGAGAGAGAGAGAGAGAGAGAGAGAGAGAGAGAGGAGAGAGAGAGAATGAATGAATGAATGAATGAATGAATGAATGAATGCATGCATGCATGCATGCATGCATGCATGCATGCATGCATGAATGAATGCAAGCATGCATGCATGAATAAATGAATGAATGAATGAATGAATATCTATTCCTTTTGAGGAGAGAGAGAGAGAGAGAGAGAGAGAGAGAGAGAGAGAGAGAGAGAGAGAGAGAGAGAGAGAGAGAGAGAGAGAGAGAGAGGCATGCAGACAGACAGACAGACAGACAGACAGACAGGCAAATAGACAGACATACAAAGTAGACAAACAGAGAGAAATCCTACTGCCGGTAGATCATAATCATGGTCTCCCTCAACTGAATTCAACCACAGCCACGCAGCACCATCCCATTCATCCTTCAGATCCTCTCTTTCCAAACCGTCCTCACTCTCCAAGAGGACACCCTCCTTCCTTGGCTGTCCCGAGTCTGCCTGTGGTCTGGCACCTTCCTCGTTGGTGACCTGGAGTTCCAGCCTGCCCTCTACACGGTCTTTGAGCACAGACACCACGGTGCTCACCACTGCTTCTTCTTCCTCCTCGTCTGCATTTCTCTCCGCTCTGATAGGTCTGTGTATGCAGTTATAGTAGCATTATTTGGGGGTGGGAGGGGGGGGTGGGGGGGGGAGACTTGCTTGAGGTGATGTAGTGAGTGTAGGGTGTTGTAGTTTGGTTGTTGTGTGGTGTGTGTGTGGGATGGGGGGGGGGGGGGAGGGGGTGGAGGGAGGGGGTTGAATGTGTGTGTGTGTGTGTGTGTGTGTTGGTGTGTGTGTGTGTGTGTGTGTGTGTGTGTGTGTGTGTGTGTGTGTGTGTGTGTGTGTGTGTGTGAATGTGTGTGTGTGTGTGTTTGTGTGTGTGTTTGCATGTTTCTATTTGTATTTGTGAGTGTGATATTCAGCCAAATAGGTTCTTTCATAGCGGTATCATTATAGACAATTTTCCCATAAGCCGAATAGTGGGTAAAAACAGGTGGAGACACAAATTCTCTCCATTGGTGAACGTCGGAGTTCTAGCCGAGGAGCGGATTAAATATATAGTTAAAAGTCTTGGGTTTTAAACTTCACCAATCTACATACCAGATCATAGAATATCTATCATGTGATAGATTGAACGCTGGGAGTTGTGTTAATACAAATGGCCAGTATCAAAGTGGACTGAGCTTTTGATAATTGAAACATGTGTGATATTAAAGTTAGAGTTAACACATGGCATCATCTCCCTGGGTATATGAAACTAATTCCATGGCTATAGTATGGCAGTAATTTTAAGTTATGATATATACCAAACCAATTGTTAATCCGGTTCTAATATGTTTTAAATTGTTTTATTAGATTCAAAAACATGAATATGGGTTGATGTTTTCCATTATTTTTCACTAGTAACAGAATGGGGGAGGGGGGGTGGTTGGGGGGGGGGGGGGGCTTTTAAAAATCTTTTTAGTTTCGAGGTTGTCTGCCTCTGAGAATAAGATGATTCCTCATGATCATATAATTAGTCAGATGTAATTTTCAACATCTACTAATGTCAGTTTACAGCATATCAATGATTCTGCTTCATGAACCCAAATAAATTTCAGAACTTGCTTTGACATTACACTAATCACCCAGGAAAGAAAAGAAAACCAACCCCCAATTTCTTTCTCTGGTTACCAAATCAATGCTTTGTCATTTCAAATCCGTTTGCTTTCTGTAGGGGACGGGATAGTTCAGTGGTCAGAACACTCGCTTTACCCAAGCTAAGGTTAAGCAGCATTGAGCGTGGTTACCAAGTGGATGGGTGACCGTTTGCACACCTTGGCTTCAGTACAGTCCCCCAGTCCACCCGGCCCAGATGTAAATGGGTACCTACCCTATTTAGGGTCAGGGAAAGTAAAGCAGCGAGGGAGAGGACATGGGTGCCGCCCTCAATATGCTGGTCCCTGGAGAAGTGGAGGTCACTGATGCTTCGCTCCCATACAACCATATAGGACACCTTTACCTTTTACTTTCTGTTGTACAGTTATCAAATCTGTAACCTATTCTTTGGATGATGATGTTGTTTGAATTTTATCTCTGTTCACTGGCAGTGGTATGAGTTAAGAATTTCCACGTTTAGAGCTATCTGACGAACATTACTGCCAAGTGGTTAAGATTGTTTGATTTCAATTACTTGGGCCCATGAAGTTTCATGGGTTCAAATCTGGGTAGCATCTGGTGACTTATGGATAGGGATGTCTACAATTTCCCAAATCAACTTCGGGGGCAGGTCTGCCGCGCCAGTGCTTTGATTCCTTTTTGAGTATATGCACACGCAGAAGATTAAATATGCACGTTTAAGATCCCTTAATTTATGTCAGTGTTCGATGGGTTATGGAAACACGAACATACCCAGCATACATCCCCAAGGTCTGATTGTGGCTGCTTTCATGTTGGGCAAAAACGGTAGCATACGCAAAATGTCACCATCAGTGCACCTCGAACTCGAAGCTCTAGCCGAAGATCTCGTATAAAAAAGAAGCTTACAAAAATCCCCAGAGCTGTTTAAAGATCGAACGATAGGGCTGTACCAATTCCAAATGAGAATCCTTAGATTAAAATACAGCACGATCAAACATGCAGGACAAAATATTGATTATTCTTGGGTCTGTATTATTCTGAAAGTGAATTACAGATCGATTAATTGCGTCACTATCCATTACTGACTAACATTGAAATCATAAGCCAAGAACTCACCCAGCCTCCGATAAACATGGAAAAAGTGCGAACACAACCAGTGCAAGAAATAACTGAGGAAGCAGCATTTTTTCCTCAATACTTCAGATGACTAGATCTACATCTTTTTTTTTCATCTGCACTGTACTGTTGGCGTGAAACATATTTGACGTCATTGACTAAATGATCTCACTGTTAGAATTGCGTAATGAAAGTATCTTTTTGTTCGATTCATTTTACGTCTTTTCACAAAAGTGATATTAGACATTTAAAAAAAAAAAAAAAAAAAAAAAAAAGAGTGTAGGTGTGTGTGTGAGTGTGTGTGTATGTAGGGAGGGGGGCGGGGGTAGGAGGAGGAGTTTTGGAAGTGGGGAAGTGGGTTAGTTCACTTAATCTACACAGAACAGTTAAGAAAAAAAGTAAAATAAAATAACAACAAATGTACATAATTCTGCAATACAGAATAGTAAAAATTCCAAATTCTAAACAAGATCTAACGCATGAACAATAAAACTATTTACACCTATAACCAACAAGAGAAAAATCTAATCAACAGAAGGAAATGACTTTTAAGTCCATAATAATCATAATAAAGAACCAATAGGACAGTGCAGTAATGATTTGAAAAATGTATACCTCAGTAATGGATCACTGAATATCTCTGATGAGGATGATGAGGTAAGAACAGGTATATAACTTTTCAGCATGCGGCACATCAATATATGATCAACATTTATACTATGTCCACATATGCAAGATACATGTCCAACATATTTTGTTTTAAAACACTTCATTTCCCATCTGCAAGCCAGAGAAACAATTTCTCTTATACAATAAAAATCTGTTTCATATATTTTAACAAAAGACTGAAATTTTACCATCCCTTCATATACACCTAGGCAACCAAGTTTCTTTTTTTCATATTGGAATAACTTTTGTTGTGCTTTTTCCACGATCTGATAACATTCTTGTAGTGACAGATGAAGTGTCAAATTTTCCACATCTATCAATTGTTTTGCCCCATTTTTTGCTAAAATATCAACTTTTTCATTGTAATATATACCAGAGTGAGATGGAATTCAACAAAAAGTTATATCTGAACCTTTTCAGGTGAGGAGATGAATTAAATGACAAATCTCAATAACAAGTAACTACTCGCTATCTTTTTGTGTATCATGCTGTTACCATACTGATGTCAGACGGGGGTTAGATGGAATAACATCATGTTTTTGAGTTCTTGTAATCTTCTTTGCCGTGTTGTTGATTGTCGTTTTAATTAAGTAAAAATAATATTAGTCTGCAATATGACAAGCTATTGCATTTTATGAACGTGTGCATGCTTTAAAAAAAAATTGTCATCCGTTCTTGCCGGCACGCAACGGCCTACTTTTCCGTAAGTCAGAACGGGTTTTAACATGGTGCATGTCTTCGCTCCCGGGGTCTCGGTCTACAATTTCATCTGAAGGACTTTGGGGGTAAGGAAATTAGGACTGGGGTTAACCTTCTGGGGAAATAATCATCCCCTCAAATACGTATCATATCTCGGTGGTGGCATGAACTTTGGCCTTCAAGTAAGAAGAGAAACGTTCTAGCTACTGGGATTTCCCATCTGCAGATGGATTGGGTGATATTAGTCTATTCAGTGGGGGAAAAAATGTCGATGTCTTTTCTTTTCCCTGACAGGAATGCACACAACACACACACACCACACACACACACAACACACACACACACACAACACACACACCTTCACCACCACCACCACCAGACACTCGCTCACCCACCTACCCCCCCCCCCCCCCCCCACACACACAACACCACACCACTACCTCAGACTCGCTCACCCTACCTACCTACCTACGCACACAGGGATCCTAACTCCCGACTAATTCTGATTGTCTTGGGGAAGAGAAAAATCCATTAAGACATATCCATATGGTGCAGAATTGTTGCTAAATGATAGTTATATTGCGCGTTATATGTCTGAATTATTCAGAACTCTGTGTGTGTGTGTGTGTTGTGTGTGTGTTGTGCGTGCATGTGTGTGTGCGTGAGTATCACTTACAGTATTGTAGAAAATCACCCACGAGTGTTTTGCGGAAGCGCATTTAGACAGGTACAGTTTATTATTGTGACGTCTACCCAGACTTGTTATGACGTCACTCATTTTCATAGGCGCAGGACAAATTCTTTTTCTGTCTTTACTTGTGTGTGTGTGTGTGTGTGTGTGTGTGTGTGTGTGTGTGTGTGTGTGTGTGTGTGTGTGTGTGTGTGTGTGTGTGTACCCATGTGTGTATATTGTTAGTTTAGGTGTGTATATTTACTTCTTCATTTACTATCAGTTCAGCTACCTTGAAATCCAATTTAGCTAGCAGTGTGTTGTTACTGTTCTTAATGAGCGCAAACCAACAAAACATTACCCATAATAATAATGATGATGATAATAATAATAATGATGATGACGATGATGATGATGATGATGATGATGATTATCATTATTGATAAAGATGATGATGATGATGATGATGATGATGATGATGATGATGATGATGATGATGATGATGATGATGATGATGATAACAACAACAACAACAACAACAAAGAGAAGAAGAACAAGAAGTAGAAGAAGAAGAATATACAATCTTCAAAGCGCTAAAATCTTGTATT
Organism: Stramonita haemastoma; assembly: GCA_030674155.1. Classification (NCBI taxonomy): domain Eukaryota; kingdom Metazoa; phylum Mollusca; class Gastropoda; order Neogastropoda; family Muricidae; genus Stramonita; species Stramonita haemastoma. The sequence goes on along the minus strand of CM060328.1, from coordinate 36,646,778 downwards.
ATAGCAAACAAACCAAAGCTCTGTTTCGATCACACCCACCTAGAGAAAAAAAACAACGACAACAAAACCCCAAAACCAACACTAAGAAGCCATAAGCAAACACATCCTGGATGCGAAGTTTCTGTGTATAGCGTGTGTTTAATGAAGAACCCTATCGTATAAGCCGCCATATTCCACCTGAAAAGGATAATTCCCCCCCCTCCCCTCCCCCTTTCCCCCCATTAAAGAAATGCAAAGACTGTTATGCTAAGAGCTTGCCTGCTTGTCGGGACTAAGGGTAATCTTGAACACTTCCAAGCGTATTAACGATTTCTGTAGGCTTTGGCCGTTTGATCTCCCTCATCACTGATTGAAGTTTGTGGTCTGAAATAAACAATTATACTTACGTAACAGTTAGTCATAGTTACAATGAAGGTACTGTTACTGGGTTGTTGTTTGTTTGTTGTTGTTGTTGTTTTGTTGTTGTTGTTGTTGTTTTTTGGGGGGTGCTTTTGGTTGGTTTACTTTTATGGGTTTTTTTTTTAGTGTTGTTGTTTTTTGGGTTTTCTTAGGGGAGGGGGGGCGGGGGGGGGGGGGGGGCAGGGGGAATTGGTTTAATGCAGTGTGTGTGTGTGTGTGTGTGTGTGTGTGTGTGTGTGTGTGTGTGTGTGTGTGTGTGTGTGTGTGTGTGTGTGTGTGTGCAAACAATAATGTTAGAAATAGACACACACTCTGACATACACACTAACACACACCTCACACTCTCACTCTCACTCACACACACACACATACACACACACACACACACACACACACACACACACACACACACACACACACACACACACACACACACACACACACACACATTCACTACCCTACGTTCGCGCGTGACCGGCTGTGAAATGTTGATTAGTGTTAGGCATGTTCGTAAAATGCAAATTACGAGCTGATTGCTGGGAGTGTAATTTTATACAGGACAGATGTAACAGTTCCTGTTACAGTGTGTGTGTGTGTGTGTGTGTGTGTGTGTGTGTGTGTGTGTGTGTGTGTGTGTGTGTGCGTGTGGTGGTGTGTGTGTGTGTGTGTGTGGTGCGTGGTGTGTGTGGCGGTGTGTGTGTGTGTGTGTGTGGGGTGTGTGTGTGTGTGTGTGTGTGTGTGTGTGTGTGTGTGTGTGTGTGTACGAGGAAGCATATTTTTTTTATTGCCAGTGTTGACAATTTGCAAAGATGTGTGTGTGTGTGTGTGTGTGTGTGTTGTGTGTTGTGTGTGTGTGTGTGTGTGTGTGTACACGGAAGTATAATTATTGCCTATGTTAATGTAAGCATATGCAAATACACCATGTGCTTATGTACAGGTGTGATTGTGCATGTCTCTATGTACCTGTCACGGATTTAAAAAATATATATATATATTATGCTTCGAGGTTTATGGGTAAAAAACAAACACAAACCAACAACAACTGGTAAACAAAGAAGAGAAAAGAAGAAAAATAAAATGTAGTAATTGCTCAGGTGGGAGCACGTGCTATTTTGCATGTTTGCATCTGATCCGTCATTCGCTTATTTCCTGGTGCAACTTTTGTACTGTAGTTTTGAGTGATTTGTTACTGTTGTGTACAAATATCAACACCCACACACCCACACACTCACGTGCTCGCGCGTGCGCGCATGCACGCACGTACGCACGCACACACACACACACACACACACACACACACACACACACACACACACACGCACAAACACACACACACACACACACATACACTAGCTAAGAACAGATTTTGTTTTCACCTGTATACTCTCAAAGACTTTTAAAGTATAATTTCATTTTATCTATTTATTTTTGTTATTTTATTTATTTATTCTTTTATATGGAGCATAACGGAATAAGCACTCATGTGATTTTTTTACATCCAGCCCTCGTGTGTATGCAGTTTTTTTTTTTTTTAAATTCTTGTTATCTGTTCCCACCGGCACAC
>CM060328.1:36632315-36634815 GCA_030674155.1 Stramonita haemastoma | reverse complement strand
AGAGAGAGAGAGAGAGAGAGAGAGAGAGAGAGAGAGAGAGAGAGAGAGAGAGAGAGAGAGAGAGAGAGAGAGGAGAGAGAGAGAGAGAGAGAGAAAGAGTACATAACAGCATGATTGTTTTAGTCCAGACAGAGGAGCCAAGAACTTCCTGTTCAACATCCGACCAATCAGAGGGAAGCATAATTAAACAGAAGCAGTTGAAATAGACTGGAACATTTCACATCCTGGACAGAGATATTCAAGATGACCCTTCCTTTTGACTCCTTTGATAAAGCCAACAAAATGGTGATGATCTGTTGTATGGAAGATTGACTTGGTGTTAAGTTCTGTTTTTGTACTGTTGTTGTGGGAGAGGGGGGGGGGGTAAATTTTAAGGTTAAAAAAAATATTTAAAAAAGAGATATTATGCACCTGTATATAGACAACGGTTGGGATATTGTTATAATTGTTTTCAGTGTAAGTTTCTGGTGTGACGTGGGTTTGTTGTTGTTGTTGTTGTTGTTTTTAGGGGGCAACTTGAGCAAGTGTATTAAGATCATGGAACGTGTTGTCAGTGTATTTAAGTGTCACTGCGCGCATAAGGTTCTGTACTTTTACTATGGCTTCTTCCCAAGACACCCACTTCCCAGATGAATGAACGCACTGGGGACCCCGCAGGTGCCTGCTGAATATACTCCTGTTTTTGGCACCTATGGAGTACTGCAGCTTCTGTTAACAACTTAACTCTGCAGAAATAACATGATATGCACTTGCATGTATGCATGCATGCATGCATGCATGCGCGTGCTCGCGCGCGCACACTCACATACAAATACACACACATACAAATACACACACACTTACAAAACACACAACACACAACACACACACACACACACACACACACACACACACACACACACACACACACACACACACACACACACACACGCACGATTCCACACCCCTTCAATATAATACATTTTTTTATGTTCGTGGACCAGTTGATGTCTTAATTGGTCAATAATTCGTCAAATCAAAACAACTTTAGGCACCACCTTCCCAGCCCATGACTTTTTGTATCTTTATACCCGGATAGATAGCCATAGCGCTTCCACATCCTGGACGGTTAATGTCAGCTGAGGGTTTAAAGTCCAATATCCAAACAGTATCAATTTCACTACCGTGTTCAGACCAGAGTGTTTTTTTCCGCTTTTTTCGACTCATACATATAATTCACTATGCTGCTATCTGTCTTGATTAGGTTGGACTCAAATCAAGAAAACACCGAGATTGGATGTAAAAATACCCACAAGAGTGCTTATCTTATTAAACATGAATACATATAGCCATCCATCCATCCATCCATCCATCCATCCATCCATCCATCCATCCATCCATCCATCCATCCATCCATCCATCCATACTACATACATACATAGAAAAAAACAAACCCCAATGAATGTCATAGTTCTGATTCTGTCCAATAAAAAACAACAACACGATTCTGCCTCAAAACAATATTGATTTTACTGCCGCGTTCACAATAGAATATTTTGTATACTTTTTGACACGAATGCATATCCATACTACATCCTTTGCCATATCCTGGAAAGGTCAGGTACAGGTCAGGTAAACAGTCACAGTCGGTAAATTAAGTCAGGCAAGACGTGGAGCAAGATCTACATCCTGGATAAGGGACTGGAGCATACTTACCGTGTCTGTTCAGCTTCGGTGCCTTTTAATCGATCAGTTAATCATTCTGGAAGTCTAAATTACTTGTCATGCTAAGTGCCAGCGTCACTGTTTCGCACTTGCCAGGAATTATCGGAAATATAAAGAGATATGAAAGGTATACTTTGTGTCAGTTCCTGTGTTTGGCGATAGGAGCTAAGTGGTTCGTAATTTAATGAGCATGGTTAGAGGAAACGAAACTGTATTTCAATTTTGAAATATAAAGAGGTAGGAAAGGTATACTTTGTGTCAGTTCCTGCGTTTGGTGATAGGAGCTAAGTGGTTCGTGAATGATGAGTATGGTTAGAGGAAACGAAACTGTATTTTATGGAAGTTAAAGCATTGTTGTTCAGTTTAGAAGTGGATATCATCGTGAGTATTGTTTGTACTTGCGTGTCTTACTTTCATTTTTTTGTTCTTATTTTTTTCTTTTTCTTTCTTTCTTTGTCTGTTTCTCTTTCTTTTCTTTTCTTTCTTCTCTCTTTCTTTCTTTCTTTCTTTCTTTCTTTCTTTCTTTCTTTCTTTCTTTCTTTCTTTGCATACTACCTTATTTACGTCGTCCTTTTTCTTCCTTTCCTTTTTTCATCCTTTCCTTTTGTTTTTTTTCTCTGGTAAGCATTATCATTACAGATTTTTCGGCTGAAAGCACAAGATACCAGATCAGAAAGAAGGTTGTGTCGTAAAATCGACGTGATGGTTCTCCCATTGGATGCAGCATTTGTCATTTAAGAAAGAAAGAAAAAGAAAAAAGAGGAAGTTTACATAGCAAGATATATGCTCCTATCAA
>CM060328.1:36614815-36622315 GCA_030674155.1 Stramonita haemastoma | reverse complement strand
TTCACATTTCGTGATATTAGAAAAGACGTGTGTGTGTGTGTGTGTGTGTGTGTGTGTGTGTGTGTGTGTGTGTGTGTGTGTGTGTGTGTGTGTGTGTGTGTGTGTGTTGTGTTGTGTTGTGTTGTGTTGTGTTGTGTTGTGTTGTGTTGTGTTGTGTTGTGGTGTGGTGTGGTGTGGTGTGGTGTGTGTGTGTGTTGTGTTGTGTTGTGTTGTTGTTGTGTTGTGTGTGTGTGTGTGTGTGTGTAATATATATTTGCTCCTGTGCAAGTCCTGACAAACTGAACGCTAGATAAGGGGCGGCATTGCGTCGCTTCGTGTTCTTGCTGCGTTGTTTTGTAATTAAGATAGTGACTGCTTTTATTGCATTTTAAAGTGTAGTGTAGTGTAGTGTAGTGTAGTGTAGTGTAGTGTAGTGTAGTGTAGTGTAGTGTAGTGTAGTGTAGTGTAGTGTAGTGTAAGGCAGTGTAGTGTAGTGTAGTGTAGTGTAGTGTAGCGTAGCGTAGTGTAGTGTAGTGTAGTGTAGTGTAGTGTAGTGTAGTGTAGTGTAGTGTAGTGTAGTGTAGTGTAGTGTAGTGAGTGTAGTGTAGTGTAAGGCAGTGTAAGGCAGTGTAGTGTAGTGTAGTGTAGCGTAGCGTAGTGTAGTGTAGTGTAGTGTAGTGTAATGTAGTGTAGTGTAGTGTAGTGTAGTGTAGTGTAGTGTAGTGTAAGGCAGTGTAGTGTAGTGTAGTGTAGTGTAGTGTAGTGTAGTGTAAGGCAGTGTAGTGTAGTGTAGTGTAGCGTAGCGTAGTGTAGTGTAGGGTAGTGAAATGCAGTGTAGTGTAGTGTAGTGTAGTGAGTGTAGTGTAGTGTAGTGTAAGGCAGTGTAGTGTAGTGTAGTGTAGTGTAGTGTAAGGCAGTGTAGTGTAGTGTAGTGTAGCGTAGCGTAGTGTAGTGTAGGGTAGTGAAATGCAGTGTAGTGTAGTGTAGTGTAGTGTAGTGTAGTGTAGTGTAGTGTAGTGTAGTGTAGTGTAGTGTAGTGTAGTGTAGTGTATACCCTTTTCAGTCACGTCAAATTTCTCGGCGTGAAACTTGAGCTTTTCTTCCGGGGGGATAGTATGATTATTGACACAAGGCCAGTGTTATATAATATGATACAATTTTTATGATATATATGTATGTATAATATATACCAATTCTTCCTGTCTCTACTTGCATTTGTTTCCCTTTCCAAGGGGCTTTTTCCTACAGAATTTTGCCAAAGTCCATTGTCAATGCAGAGACACTGACACAAAGAGGAAGCAAAACAATGTCAGTTAAAACTACAGTGTGAATCAAGTGATGATAACATCAGGCAGAAAGCCAACTGGTGATACATGTTAACAAACGGGATGAAAGCTTACACTAAAATATTTTGTATCACCAGAGAAATGGAAGATCAGTGTCGAATCCAGTCTCCCGAAAGTCCTTCAGATGAGACTATAAACTAAGGTCCCCAGGATGCATTTGAAACGTGGACAAGCAAACGTTGAAAGAAGACATTGAAAGATTGAAAGAAGCAGACATAAAAAAATCATCAGACATTGAAAGAAGGGTACAGGCGATGGAGATGAGATGCTTTCGCAAACTCCTTGGTATTCCATACACTGATAAAAATGATAAAATAAAATAATGGGTAGGTGCTGCACTCGTGGCGACGCGCTCTCCCTGGGGAGAGCAGCCCGAATTTCACGCAGAAAAAATCTGCTGTGACATAAAGTGGTATAAAATAAAATAAAAATACAGAGATCACATAACTAACAAGAAAGGAAAACAAAACCCAGAATATTTATTGAAAACGCCATTAATTTGGCTGTGAGAAAAGCTCTTAACTTCACTGAACAAAAAACACAAACTGAAGTTGTACGGGCACGTCACGCAAACATCTGGACGAGCCAAGACTGTCATACAGGGTCTACTTACTACCTTTGATGGTGGGTAAAAACGATCGCAGGCGCAAAAAAAAAATCATCATTGATGAACTTAGGAGCGGTAGCTGAGGAAAAATGAAAAAAGAAAAACCCGAAAAAGACTTGTCTTAGAAAAACAAAAAGACGGTTTCTTTGGTCCGGAGAAGGATGGGGCTCCAGTAGATTCAATTTGTCTTCGATACCTTGCCAGAAAAAGTAAGAGCTCGTGCTGTATAGTGTTAGTTAAAGTATGTCCCGAGCCTAAGGCTCGCTTATCCCGGTTTCTGTGGCGTTAAGCGACTGAGAGTCATAGACTCCCCCCTGGATAGGACACCAGTCTATCGCAGGGTTAACCCCCAACACAAGGTTGGTACCCCTTTTACACCTGGGTGGTGTGAGAAAATTGCCGTGAAGTGCCTTTTCCAAGGGCACAAAGCCATAGCCGAAAGCTGGGATCGAACCCGCAACCTTTAGATTACGAGTCCAACGCCCTGACCACTAGACTACAGCAGCGGCGCTGTATAGTGTACTAAGGTCTTTCACGTCGTTAAGAAATTCACTGGTCAGTCAAAGTCCATATAGACCCACAAAGTAAAACCACATGTGACGTTATATGTTTTATATGTCATAATTCTGTTTTCAGGAAAATGCAGGACAATGCCATTATCTTTAGAGAAGGCTCTCTCTCTCTCTCTCTCTCTCCTCTCTCTCTCTCTCTCTCTCTCTCTCTCTCTCTCTCTCTCTCTCTCTCTCTCTCTCTCTCTCTCTCCTCCCTCCCCTCCTCCAGCTGTCTCGTGTGTGTGTGTGTGTGTGTGTGTGTGTGTGTGTGTGTGTGTGTGTGTGTGTGTGTGTGTGTGTGTGTGTGTTTGTGCGTGCACTTGCGCGCACGCGCGCTCTGTGTGTGTGTGTGTGTGTGTGTGCGCGCGCGCGCGTGTGGGGTGTAGAGTGGGGGTTAGCTCTAACCCAAAATAAATACTTTATCTAGAACAGCAGAGTTGGTTTGTCTTTTAACTGATGAAACGAACCAGGGAACAAGAGCGTGTCCTCTTCTTTAACACTTGGACCACAACTCATGGCACAGTTCTCAACTACAGACCTACTCTCTTTCCTCACTACTGGTCTGGAAGCCCGGTACCTGGCTAGCTCCTGGAATCAATCATCCCTTCATCGATCCTGCAGCAGCACCAGTCTCTGGTTAAGCACACACAGAGAAGAAATTCGAACACTCACCGATATTAATTTTCATCCCAGGCCGTTCCCTCCCTACCAATCAAAACACGCCTGTGGTACCTATTTGCATACAGAAAGTGCCGGTTACCGAGGCGTCATACACTGACGTCAGAGGCGAAAATTCAGGTAATTGGGTGGTTCTTTTAGAGTGAGCAAAGGTCGGCCAGGGTTATTTTGTAAGTCACTGCGGACGTCTTCAAAGAAAAGTTCTGGTTCCCTTTTTTATGTTGAAGAAAGTGAAGTGTTCTAAAACTTGTTTAGAATGGGGATTGCTTTATTTGGAATGGTTTGGGGTGAGTTGGGCGAAGAGTAAAAGGACCTGATTCATGGGGATACCTTGAAGTATCCATGAAAAGAAGTCTGTCTTTTGTATTAGTGTCAAACCTGCAGGACACTGCCGCGAAATTTTTTTTTAAGCTAAGCACACTTTTAACAAGCATTAAAGGAAACAAAAACGTATCAAACTGCAGCTTAAAAACCGTTTGTTCTGAAGATGAAGAAGAGCAACAGACCTGTCGGAATCTGGACGGTTAAACCCATAGCTCCAGAAAAAGCTTCAGCAAAGAAAACACATCCCCAGCTTTCTACACATAACAAAATCCTTCCAGTAAAAGCATGGACAACAGCTACACAAAAAGCTAAACACTCCACGAAAGAGTCAGCATCCCTCAAACCAAACTCTGCCCGAAAATCGCCCTCACTGGAGGCTCTGGAAGAAGAATTAAACAGTGACACCACCCTGACAGAAACCGTCACATCAGAAAAACGAGACACGGCCAAAGGAAAAGCTCTCCGGTCATGGGTGGACATCATAAAGGAGCACCAGTTTCAGTCCAAAGCCTTTTCAGACACGGTGTCCATGCAAGGGCTGGGTCCCATCTTTGACCCCAAGTCGAGCGGGAAGAGGAAGCTGGTGTGGATGACCATCGTGCTGATGGCCCTCCTGTTCACGGGCTTCAACATCCTCACCCAGATCGCCATGTACGTGGACAAACCCATCACAGTCCGCGTGGACTTCCGCAAAGCGGAGGACCTCACCTTCCCCACCGTCACCCTCTGCAACAACAACTTCGCCAGCCTCGCCACCGCCAGCCACTTTCACGCCGTGTTGGCGCTGCAGCGGATCAAGCCTCTGGTGTTCCAGGAGAAGGAGGTGCCCGACTTTGCCGCCCTGGAGCAGCAGGTGCAGTACTTCAGGGCTGCCGGCTGGGAGGTCTTCTACCACCTGCTGGCGCAGAACATGAGCCAGATGCTGCTCAGCGTAAGTGAGCTCTTGGTGTACTGGGGGCTACATCCTATTTATTTATTCATTTATTCTTTTATTTATTTATTCTTGTATATCGCAAGTATTTATCCCTGGGGATGCCGGGGACCTGTCAGTATAAATAGCATCCCCACATTGTGGAAATTCTGTGCTAGAAATTTCTTCTTTTCTATCACTCTCTGTTTCTGCCTTGTACCTATTCTTCCTGTCACCTCTTTCTCGTCTATTTTCTGCCTTCTTGGTCCATTTTCCTGGCTTTTTTGTTTATTCTTTTATATCGAGGATAATGGAATAAGCACTCATGCGCCTTTTTACATCCAGTCCCCGTGTGTATGCAGTTTTGTAAATATCTGTTCCCACTGACACACGATGGCCTACTCTTACGAAAAGCGGAACAGGATTTAACGTGTGTGCAAGATGTTCTTCGTGTGTTCGCACACGGGGCCTCGGTTTAAAGTCTCATCCGAAGGACTTTTGGGGAAACCTTGTCAGTAGATAGATACAACAAAAATATCTTCTGTAGATAAACAGTGAGGGGAGTATGATACCAATACTGTTCATTGCTTTTATATTGTTTGTTGGATAGTTCATAATGTGTTTTTTTTTTAAATCTTCCTGTTACTTAGAATTCAATGTTTTGCAAATGTTTATTGAATTTATCATTACTACAATTAAGAGAATAGCAGGATAAATGTTCAATGTTTGGCAAATGTTCATTGAATTTATCCTTATCACAATTCAGAAAATAGCAGGATAAAGGGGGAAAAAACAAATTATATGTTTTGGTCACTCTGTGTCTTGATTACTTTCAAGTTGTTGTTTTTTCTTTGTAATTCTCTCGTTTGTTTTTAGGTTGTGTCTACCTGGCCAGGTCACTCATGTGTTTTACCTTAGGTCTGGTACTACTTGGTTCTTTTCCTTGAAGTTTAAGGTGCATGTATGATCCGAATAAAATTTTGAAGCATAAACTATGTATGAGTTATAATTGATAAAGCCTTTTGGCGGACTGTTCGCTTTTGTGCAATGGACATGTGTGTGTGGTGTGTGTGTGTGTGTGTGTGTGTGTGTGTGTGTGTGTGTGTGTGTGTGTGTGTGTGTGTGTGTGTGTGTACGTGCGCGCGTGCGTGCGTGTGTGTGTACATTTGTGCGTGTGTGTGTGCGTGTATGTACGTGTGTGTGTGTGTGTGTGTGTGTGTGTGTGTGTGTGTGTGTGCGTGTGCGCGCGCGGTGTGTGTGTGTGTGTGTGTGCCTGTGTGCGTGCGTGTGTGTGCGTGTATGTACGTGTGTGTGTGTGTGTGTGTGTGTGTGTGTGTGTGTGTGTGTGTGTGTGTGTGTGTGTGTGTGTGTGTGGGGTGTTCACCATTGCTTTCAATGCATGTTGTTGCAGTGCCAGTGGGAGCAGACTCCATGCAGCTTGTCCAACTTCACCACTGTCTTCACTGATATGGGGCTGTGTTACTCCTTCAACTGTGAGTTGTAGCCACTGTCTTTGTCTCGTTCTGTTGTTGTTTTTTTACCACTACTACAATCCCTAGTGCCATCATAATGTCATTCTTTGAACACTGTAGGTTATGCCACGATACCTATTGAATTTTTCCATCTTTGCGTTGGTGCCATGATAACGTTGTTTTCCAACTGTGAGTTGCACAGCCATTGTACACATCAAAACATTGTTTTCTGCAAATCGTAAGTTGCAGCCAAAGTAATACTAAAAGAAGATAATAATGATTCTCTGGAATGTTGTTTATCAATGTAATTGTATATATAAGTGTGTGTGTACGTGCGTGCGTGCGGGTGTGCGTGTGCGTGTGTTTTCTGTGTGGCTGTGTGTGTGTCTATGTGGCTGTATGGCTGCGTATGTGTCTATGTGGCTGTGTGTGTGTGTGTCTGTTTCCTTGCGAGCACGCACATGCGCGCTCACGCATGGGCAAGACATCTTTTATACACAAAGCAAACCAAACACTTATATCATTCTTGAATTTCTCCCCCGTTTAAACCTTCTATTTTAAAACTTTAATCTCTCCGAGCTTTTCTTTTTGTTAAAGACTGGTCAAACACCAAGAGACCTCTCATCAATACAGATGATGTTCCGCTTAAACTGGCGTCTGTTTACAAACTCATCAGTTATTCTGTGGAGGTCATATTGTGGAAGTGAAATATTATCCTCCCAATAAACAGAATATAAATCAATTGAAGATCAACTTACTGACCGATACCCGTTATGAGACTGATTGAAATTTCGCGCTTGGATGTACAAGCTTTTAAAAAAAAACATTTAAGAAAAAAAGCAGACGGGAGAGAAGAGAGATGATGAAAATGAGGGGCAGAGATTTATTTATTTATTTATTTATTTATTTATTTATTTATTCTTTTATATCGAGGATAACAGAATAAGTAATCATGTGCTTTTTTTCATCCGGTCCCCGTGTGTATGCAGCTTTGTAAATATTGTCATCTGTTCCCACCGGCACACGATGGCCTACTCTTACGAAAAGCGGAACAGGATTTAACGTGTGCCCAAGATGTTCTGCGTGCGTTCGCACACGGGGCCTCGGTTTAAAGTCTCATCCGAAGGGAGAAGAGAGAGAGAGAGAGAGAGAGAGAGAGAGAGAGAGAGAGAGAGAGAGAGAGAGAGAGAGAGAGAGAGAGAGAGAGAGAGAGAGAGAGAGAGAGAGAGAGAGAGAGAGGAGAGAGAGAGAGAGAGAGAGAGAACAGAAGCAGCAGCAGCATTAGCAGCGGTACCAATAACAGCAACGCTAGCAACAGTAACACAAACACTACCATCAATAGCATCACATGAAGAGATATCAACCCCTTTAATACTAAATCCTGTCTCCAATGCGTGTTCTGACCACTGCCCAGACGAAGGCAGTCTGAAGGTGCGGGAGGCAGGACGGGCCTATGGGCTGAAGCTGACCCTGGACATCAAGCAAGACGACTACCTCAGGAGCATGGACGAATACTACGGTGCTGGATTCAGGGTCAGTGAGTGAGTGCGTGAGTAAGTGAGTCAGTGAGTGAGTGAGTGAGTCAGTCAGTCAGTGAGAGAGTGAGTAAGTGAGTCAGTGAGTGAGTGAGTGA
>CM060328.1:36604815-36607315 GCA_030674155.1 Stramonita haemastoma | reverse complement strand
TTTACCCTGTCACCTTTACCCACCTCACCACACCCAGTGCATAGCCAAGCTCTTTCTGCCGCTCCCCTAATTACAATGGTGACAAGCGAGTGAGTCTCCCTTATTGTGTAGCCGAGACTGTCAGGGTGAAACAACACCCCTCACATAATTATTACCTGTTACCGTTGGCCCAGGCCAAAAACTTTGTCAGGTAATTATGTCAGGTAATTTCCAGGGCCTTCACTAAAATGTTGTTATGTTGTAAAATGTTGTGTTGAGATTTGTCTTCAGCCATGACAAGCTCTTAGCATAACAGCCTACAGTCTCCTTTAAACGAGGAAAAAGTCCTCGGAAGTCAGAGTATAGCTGCCTATGTGGTGAGGTACTTAAAGTCATACGCAAACTTTCTTATTCAGTGTGCAATTTCAATCTCCCAGTGATTCCCAGCATGGATGAGTAAGTCAGAGCGCACATTCTGGGTGAACCTAAGAGTGTTAAGCTGGGGAACGCACAACAACAACCTGTTACCGTAAACATACATTTGAAATGGCTTGATTTGTCAGGACTAAGTCTACAGTTTGAAATGCGGTGTGTTCTCTTTCAAACGCATTTTGTAAAATGTTGCCATCAGTTTGATAAAAAAAAAAAAGAACACGGTGTATTTCTCATATCAAGCCAAGCCTTCTTTATACATTGCGCCAGTGTTGTCTGCCATCTTGGGTAAGAGCTCGGTCCCTGTTAGTATGCAACAACATGTCATCCATATCAAAAAGAAAACGAAAACTTCCGTGATTAAAAAAACTGATCATGACGTGTATACGCAAAGTATATTCGTATTTCATTCCAAATTCAACAAAGTTTTCACAACTTTAGCATTAAAACGACTTTATTACCTTAAAAATCAAACAACCAAAAAATACCTAAACACAAATCAAACTTATACCCCATCCCTAAGCAAAAACATATTTCTCCCTTCATTTGTATCTATTCCTGTTTTGGATGGTAGACATGAGATAAAGAAAAAAAAAAGTGCCACAGAAACAATTGTTCTTAACGTTTCCACTGGACTCTGAAGATGGGTAGCGGCTGCATAATGATGTCTCTCAGTCGCACATGTCGCAGAATTTCCGGCAGTTCTGCCGCATGAAGGTGTAGTCATAGTCACAGCTCTCAGGGTCGTAGTCACGGCAGTTGTTCAGCATGTCCTCACAGACAGGCGATGGGGTGGAGTCCACGCTGCTTCCTTCACCTGTACACACACACACGCACGCACGCACGCACGCACGCACGCACACGCGCACGCCACACGCGCGCACACGTACGCACGCACACACAACACACACACACACACGCAGGCACGAGAGCACGCCACGCGCGCACACACACACGTGCGCACGCACGCACGCAGGCACACGCGCACGCCACACGCGCGCGCGCACACACACACACACACACACACACACACACACACACACACACACACACACACACACACACACACACACACACAGAGTCAGATTTATTTACTCATTCTTTTATTTCGAGGACAATAGGTTAAGCACTCATGTGCTTTTTACATCCAGTTGTATTGTTGTATTGTATTGTGCATGCAGTTTGGTAAATTTTGTCATCCGTTCCCACCGGCACACATGGCATACTCTTCCAAAGAGTGGAAGGGGCTTTAATGTATGGGCAAGATGCTGTTCATGCGCAAGGTGTTCTGCGTGCGTTCACACACGGGACCTCGGTTTACAGTCTCATTCGGATTTTTGTGGGGAGTGGAGTCGGCACTGATACTAACTCCGGAGGCACAGATATGACTCTCTGCTGTTCTAATTGGTGTTTTATTGTATTGTATTCTTTTCGTATTGTGTTGCGTTGTGTTGTATTGTATTGTATCGTATTGCATTGCATTGTATTGTATTGTGTTGTATTGTATTATATTGTATTGTATTGTATTCTTTTCGTATTGTGTTGCGTTGTGATGTATTGTATTGTATGTATCACATTGTGTTTTATTGTTTTGTTTTGTATTGTGTTGCATTATGTTGTATTGTGTTGTATTGTATTGTACTATACTATGCTTTATTGTTATGTTTTGTATTGTGCTTTGCTGTGTTGTGCATGTGTTGAGTTGCCTTGGGTTGTATTAAATTATGTTGCATTTGATTACCACACGTTGTGTTGTCTTGTGCTGTGTTGTATTGTAATGTTGTGCATTGTTTTGTATTGCATTGGTGTATCGTATTGTATTGTATTGCATTGTGTTTTTTTGTGTTGCATCGAATTGTATTGTGTTATGTCGAAAACGGGCGGGATAGCTAAATGGTCAGAGCCCTCGCTTTTCCCCAGTCAAGTTAAGCAGCGTTGCGCGCCTTGGCTTCAGTACAGTCCCCCCAGTTCACCCAGCTGTAAATGAGTACCTGCCTTCTTTAGGGTCAGGGAAGGTAAAGCAGCAAGGGAGAGGAGATGGGCTCCGCCCTCAATATGCTGGCCCCTAGAGAAGCTGAGGTCTCTGATG
>CM060328.1:36582315-36599815 GCA_030674155.1 Stramonita haemastoma | reverse complement strand
CTCTGAAGTCGGAGTATGGCTGCCTATATGGCGAGGTACTTAAAAACTGTCACAGTGTGAAAATTACATAGAAACAAAGGCTGAAAAACAGAAAGAAACATTTCTAGAGAGAAAGAGAAGCATAGTGACAGACACAAAAAAACTGACCAAAAGACAGACAGAGGACAGACAGACAAACACAGGTAAACCAAACAACTTCTATCAAACAACAATACCTGTAAAAGACAGCGCCACCATGAAGAAAATCAGACTGAGTACAAACACCATCTTGACAAAATCAGACGATATGTTTTCTCCGACCACAGGTGATGAAGGTGAGACTGGTGATGCTTCTCCCAAATCTGTGTAGCTGAGAGTGGGGAAAAGCTGAACTATATATATACACCACACAGCCTTCTTTTTTTCTTTTTCTTTTGTGTTTTGGTGAGTGAGTAAGTGTGTGTGTGTGTGTGTGTGTGTGTGTGTGTGTGTGTGTGTGTGTGTGTGTGTGTGTGTGTGTGTGTGTGTGTGTGTGTGTGTGTGTCTGCACACAGTCCGTGTGTGCGAAATGCATAGGAGTATGACCTTTCTTGAAATGTTGTCTTTTTCCCGTTATTTTTGTCTTCTTCGTCTGTCTGTCTCTGTCTCTGTCTGTCTCTCTGTCTCTGTCTCTCTTTTAAATGGGTTAACAGGGATAAGAGTACTTCTGAAAAAAAAATCAACAATTACGTTTAGTTTTGCATTTAAAAGTTTGATGTCCCACATTTCAGATTTTTTGTTTGGTTGTATTAGGGGTCCTTTTTTGATTTGGGGGGTGGGTAGGTGGGGTAACGACCTTCTTCCCTTAAATTCTTTTAAAAGTAAAGACAAAGAATAGGTCTACACAAAAGTTGGTCTAAAGGCAGTACAATCACCACTCGTTCGCGTGCTATGGCCTGTCAGTCTGCATGCTGCGCTGATGTGTAGCAGTCAGTCACTGTGTCACTGTGGCATTGATGGATGACAGTTTGGGGTTGTAGTTTTGTTTGTTCCTCGGCTACAGCTCTGATATATTCCTCAATGGTCAGATTCTGTGTATGCAACCGTTTTTACCCACCATTCAAGTAGCGGCATCTCGACTTCGGGGATGGTGTCTAGGCATGGCACCTGCGTTTTTTTTAATTTTCAAAGAATTGTCATCCGTTTCTACCTGTGCTAAATGGCGTACTCTTCGTAAAAATGGAACTAGTTTTAACACACACACACACACACACACACATACACGCACACACACAAACACACATGCAACACACACACACACACACACACACACGCGCGCACGCGCGTGGGCGCTGGGATAAAGCTGCTTTGATGATGGAAGGCCTACATGTGGAGAATGTGATCTATCAAATATTGCTTTAGAATGTTTCCAGCGCAAAATCTGTTTTTTCGTTTTTGTCTATTCAATTTTTTGTTTGATTTTCCTTCTTTGAATTGCAACATCCATGTTTGGTTGTTTGCTTTATATATATATATATATATATATATATATATATATATATATATATATATATATATATATATATATATATATATATATATATAATTATATATATTCTTTTTGTTTATTTGCTTGATCTTATTTGTTTGTTCTTTGCACTTCAATCTATTCTTAAAGCACAACAATGTAAGGATGTAAATCCTCACAATCCTACGCATAGATTTATATGCATTTCAACGTTATATAATGAATTTTTTTTTAAATAAAGGAAATCCACAGACTCGAAAATATGACCTTAAAGTCTTGTGAATCCTACCAGATGTTTAAAAATGTCATTGAATTAAAATACCTTTTTAAAAAATTACGATGATTTTTTTGGTTTACGATTCACTCTAGATCCAGCTACATAAATTTTGCTTTGTTGTTAGCATATTATTATTTTTTTAAATGTCTGCAAAATAGCCTTAAGAAAAGGACGAAGATGCAGCAAGCAAAGTGCATATAGATAAATACATAGTATGAGAGAAGAATGTTGAACCAGACTCTAGTTTGATGAGATATGACCACTGACTGACTCAGAGATAAGAAAACACGTGGACAGCACTGCAATCTTATCTTTTCAGATAATTATGTAGGTATTAGTACGCTGGAGTTTGGGTCGCTTGAAAAGTACAAGCAGATAAAGTTATAGCCTTTTCTTTCGTTTTCATAGTGGAGAAGGGTTGGGGTGCTTTGCAAGGGAAGTTTCGTAGAAGATTTTTGTGTTTAGCCACAACAAAAACAAAATAATCATCACCTTCACACACACACACACACACACACACACACACACACACACACACACACACACACACACACACACACACACACACACACACACCACACACACAAACACACTCAAAACACACAAAACTATACCTGTAAGGAATCACCACTATTTTCTTTTCATGTTTTCGTTGTAACAATCGCTTTCTTAATTACCCCATAACACACCATTACTGACAACAACGTGAACAAACTGTGATATGCCATCGCTATAAATAACAACCAGTCCATAACACAACAAAACAACGATTAAAAAAATCAGACTATAGGATCGTTATTCTGCATCAAACGACAACACAAAAAATCCCCAAAATGTTATAATACAAATCAAAGCAAAAAAGAAAAAAAAAAAAGGTTTAATGACTTCAAACACAAAATCACACACACACACACATGAAACAGCATCACAAATGCCCCTGCAAATGTTAAAATGCAAACAACATAGTTTATTGAAGTCAAATAACAAATCATATCATAACAAAAATTAACTGCAACATTCTCAATTAACTTTACATGACAGAAAACATAAACAAAATCGCATTAGAACAAGTAAAAAAAAAATCACTGTAACATTCTCAATAAACATTACTGCAAGGAAATATTCCAACAAACCCTAATAACATCAAGTCAGGATAACACCCTCCACCATGCAGAACATCTTGCGCACACGTTTAATCCTGTTCCACCTTTCGTAAGAGTAGGCCATTGTGTGCCGGTGGGAACAGATGACATTTACAAAACTGCATACACACAGGGATTGGATATAAAAAAAAAAGCACACGAGAGCTTATTCCATCATCCTCGGTATAAAATAATAAATGAATAAATGAAATAAATGTCTAGTAAAGGGAGCTTACAACAAAGAGAAGACAACCCTGTCTTCTCAGTCCCACCCACTAGTCTCTCAAGGTAAAGGGGGGTTATTGATGTCCAACTTCACTCTGTGTAATCTGCAACAGCTCGAGGACATTCTGAAGTACTGGGCTAAGGGGCCAGGAGCCCAGTGGTAGCATGGTACTTGTGCCCTGACTGTGTCTGGATGTATAGGTTCGAATCTTTACGGAAGTGTTCAATCTAGAGGAGAAAGTCTAGTCTATGTGCGTGTAATGGTAGATATGGCTCATGTTTCTGTAGCTCATTGAACGCTAACATAATTATTGCTGAGGAAAGGCATTTTAAGGGTGCATAATTGTGTGCATCTTCGGAAGACATAAAAAGAGTGCAATGCATCAGTAAGTTTAAAGCTAAGTCGGTTGGTAGTGCAATTATCTCGGCCACTATGCATAATTTTATCGTGTAAGTGTCTCCATCTCTTTCGCGCGCGCGCGCGCGACACACACACGACACACAGACACACAGACACACACAGACACACACACACACACACACACACACTCTCTCTCTCTCTCTCTCTCTCTCTCTCTCTCTCTCTCCTCTCTCTCTCTCTCTCCTCTCTCTCTCTCTCTCTCTCTCTCAAAGTACACCGAAAAGAACAAAATACACACAGCTTTTAAAAAACTCAGCTATTTATCAAACAACATCTTTGAAAATACAACGAGAAATCAATATTACACACACGCACGCACGCACGCACGCACGCACACGCACACACACACACACTAATAAAAGTAAGAAATACATTTCACAAGTGTTTCAAATACTGATGTTTACTACATACCATACATAAATATCGTAACATTTACAATACCAACAAATGATGAATCATTACAAAGTATTTGAATAACGCCAAACTCAGCACATTCAACCATATAACACTGTCAATATATACAGCCAGAACAATATGTAACAACAAAATGTTGATTGATTCAACAATCCGAAATAACCTCGAGCAAAATATGACAACAAAACCGATACACACTGACTAAAATCCTTTTGTAGTCTACAAAATACACTCACAACCAACTGATGTCCTTTCTAACATTTGGAATCACTCAATAATAAAAAATAGATGATTAAATTACACAGCAATATTGACACACGTAACAGTACTGGCAATTACCAGTAACACACACGTTTGGTGGTTGCATGTCCCACACTCCTTTCGAATGGTTTCACTGTTTAAAATCGTCTCTTCCACATTTGGGGATTTTAAAGTAAAATAATACTACAGTGTCACAAACAAATTTGTTTACGTTACAGCCTTTCAAAAATAATGTCCTTCATCACTTATAAACACACATTTTATTCAACATTTTTACACGCAAGATAAGGCACATAAAGCATTGTATAGACATAAGAACTGAACCACAGAGGAAAAAACTAAGTACAAGCTATACTACATAAATATGTACAAAAACTGCAAATTGTCGACTAAGTCTCTCTGCTGAATTTGAACTGGATTCATTTTTGTTTAGAACAAATGGTACAACATAAAAACATGTGCCAATTAATTTTGTTCGCATTACAAAGCTACAGCCTGGAGTAATCAATGATTTGCATAGATTACAATGCGAATCAGTTACGTCTTTATTGCAATGAAGTGTTTGCATGCTTGCAAAAAAAAAGAGAGAAAAGTACTGAACACACACACACACACACACACACACACACACACACACACACACACACACACACACACACACACACACACACACACGAATACACACACACGCACACACCCCCCCACCCCCCCACACACACCCACCCACCCCCCCTCCCCCCACCCCCCCACACACGCACACACCTCTCTATCCATTACGATATTCACACTCAAGCCATCACTGAGTTAAAGCAAACAGGAACAGTGTCATGTCTTCAGCACCAGTTTGAGGACGGCGCCGTTTAGGAACGGCGGTAAAAGGAGTAGCGGGGAGCGAAGGTCAGGGTGCCTGCAGTGTTGTCCGAGTCGTCCTTGTCCTTGATGCTGACCTGTCCGAACACGCACTCCTCGTAGCTTGGAGGCCCTGGAAAAAAAAGCAGTTACAAAGAATTAGTTTTAACGGTAAAGGCGGTCCCATAACCTATGTATGTGGTCGAAGGGGAGCGAAATATCAGAGACCTCAGCTTCTCCAGGGGCCAGCATATTGAGGGCGGCGCCCATCTCCTCTCCCTCGCTGCTTTACCTTCCCTGACCTTAAAGAGGGCAGGTTTCCATTTACAGCTGGGTGAACTAGGGGGGATTGTATTGAAGCCCAGGCGCTCACACACGGTCATCCGTCCTCTTGGTAACCATGCTCGATGCTGCTGGACATTGGCTTGGGGAAAGCGAGTGCTCTGACCATTGAGCTATCCCGCCTTCTTTAGGGTCAGGGAAGGTAAAGCTGCGAGGGAGAGGAGATGGGCGCCGCCCTCAACATGCTGGCCCCTAGAGAAGGGAGGTCTCTGATGCCTCGCTCCCCTACGACCACAATGTTTATGGGACACCTTTACTTGAGAATACTCATGAATACATGCAAACTTCTCATCGATTTGCTTCTTACTGTCTCTTGGCGATTCCAAAGTATTCTTCAATTTTTTTCCCTTTTTATTACGAGGGTTAAGGAATAAGCACTTATGTGCTTTTTCTACATTCAGTCCCGGTGTGTATGCAATTTTGTAAATGTCATCCTTTCCCAACAGCACAGAACGGCCTACTCTTCCGAAAAGCAGCAAGGGTTTTAACGTGTACACAAGATGTTCTGCGTTTGGTGAGTAAGACAGGGTGCACATTCTGCTGACCCATAGCGTGTCAACCAGACTAGCCAGTGGTCAACAACTTGCCGCTGCGGCTGCCTGTAAATATTTCTTCTTTTTTGTCGAAATCTCAGACGTTGACAGCGACCATTGTTGTCTGTCACATGAGCGAAAATGCGTTGCACTGCCTTTAAGCGCCGAACAAATCAGGCCAAGCGTATCCGACTTCGGCGTGACAAAGAATTGTTATTTGAAAAGTCTTTTTGGAGAGAGAAAAAAGGCAGGAGAAAGGACCAAGAAGGAAGAAAATTGACAAGGAGGTGACAAGAAGAAAAGGAAGAAGGCAGAATCAAAAGAGAAGGATAGAAAAGAGCGGAATTTCTAGCACAGAATTTCCAGAAAGTGGAGATGTTTTTATACTGACAGGCCCCAAGGAATCCCCACGGGGGAGCTTCAAATACTACACTACCGCTGCTACAACTGCAGGTGCCACCACAACACGGATCGGTGGTCGGGGTGGTAACACATCTTGCCTAGAAAGGAAAAAAGTATGGGTCAGAGTGTGCGATGGTTCGTATTCCGTTTGGACCCCAAACTTTTCCCCCATCCATTAGACTCTGAGTGGTGGTCTGGGCGCTAGTCTTTCGGAGGAGACGATAAATCGAGGTCCCGTGTGTTACACATCACTATTTAGCGCACGTAAAAGAACCCACGGCAACAAGGGGGTTGTCCCTGGAAAAATTCTGTAGAAAAAAGCCACTCTGGTAGGGAAACAAATACAGTTGCATGCAGGAAAAAGAAAAAAAAAAGAGTAGGCGCTGCACTTGTGGCGACGTGCTCTCCCCGGGTAGAGCAGCCTGAATTTCACGCAGAGAAATCTGCTGTGACATAAAGTGGTAAAAAATACAAAAAAATACAAAAATACAAATCTGCAACGGACATCACCAATGCAGCGGCACTGACCTGTGACGGTGCTCTGTGCTGAGGGTTTTTCGGCCATCCAGCACATCCAGAATCACGTCGTCTGCTGCTGCCTTGGCCGTTTTCTTCTTGCCCTTCTTCTCCCGCTCCTTGCTCCTGTCCATGGCCAGGGTCAGCTCCGTGGGGGTGGGGGGAGGGGCCGGCACCAGGGGGATGGTGCCGATGATGATCTCATCTTCAAACTCTATGTCGTCACAGGAACATTTGGCGTCAGAGCTGACGATAAACTGTGCGAGGGAAGAGATGAAATAGTTATACCGTTAGACAAAGAGTGTGGGTAAAAAAAAACTACTTCAAAAAGATAGATTGTCAAGTCAAGTTAAAAACGCTTTAATCATCCCTGAAGGGCAATTACTTATCTGTTCTTTGTTTTGTTTGTATGCTTGCTTTTTTTTTTAAGGGGGAGGGAGAGGAAGTCATCCTTTTTGTTTTGTTTTTATATAGCCTACAGGAAAAAAATTAAATCAACATTTTTTCGTGAGTGTGTGTGTGTGTGTGTGTGTGTGTGTGTGTGTGTGTGTGTGTGTGTGTGTGTGTGTGTGTGTGTGTGTGTGTGTGTGTGTGTGTGTGAATAGAAAGAGTCGTCAGCCGTTATTCATCCATTCATTTGTTTTATAGTTCCGCCGACCACAGAGGCCACAACTATCAAAAGTGACATGAGATACAGAATGCAGATGCTTCCAGCCCTACTTTGCTACCAATAGAAACGATTAATTATTTATTTTGTATTGGCTTGATACGAAGCGAGAGTAGAACAAGAGGATGGCATAAGGAGCAATATTGACTTACGAGGAAGAACGGTAATTTTGGCTACCTCGAGTATAAAGGTACATAATTATTGATAATTATAATGGTGCACAACGTCGAGTACTTTCCCTTTGTCTTACTGGCTTGCAGGTTGTTTCCCCCCCCCCCCCCCCCCCCCCCCCCCTTTAAATTCAATTCAAATTCAAGTGAAAATACTTTATTAACTCAAAAACAGAAAAATTTCGGCAGGTTACAAGCTATACCTAAAAAGAGTAAACATGTATAAATAATATAAAGGATACATAATTATAGCACTACATAGTTTCTGAACATCAGCACGCACAGAAAGACGTACACATTAAGAATGTTGTGTTCTATTGTATTGTTTTTGTGTTGTTATTATATTCATTCCCCGTCGCTACATATTTCTCTCCTTGCTTTAAACATGTGTTACTTATAAGCGTTATCATCCAAAAGACTAGCTCCCATACCATCAACCACTGTTAACTAACTGTAGTGGAAGGGGAACACTTTTAGGTTCAAATGGGGGGATCAACCTCGCACATCTCTCTTCCAGGTTAAGTGTGTTTGCTACCTTTAGACCACCAATACATGCACTGGAATGCTCTCTCTCTCTGTCTCTCTCTCTGTCTCTCTCTTTGTCTCTCTCTCTGTGTCTCTCTCTGTGTGTCTCTCTCTGTCTCTCTCTGTGTCTCTGTCTCTGTCTGTCTGTCTGTCTGTCTGTCTGTCTGTCTGTCTGTCTGTCTGTCTGTCTGTCTGTCTGTCTGTCTGTCTGTCTCTCTCCTCTCTCTCCTCTCTCCTCTCTCTCTCCTCTCTCTCTCTCTCTCTCTCTCTCTCTCTCTCTCTCTTCTCCTCTTCTCTTCTCTCTCTCTCTCTCTCTGTCTCCCTTTTCTTTCCTCCCTCCTCTCTCTCTTACCCCCCTTTCCCTCCCCCTTCTTTCTCCCCTCTCTATCCCCCACCCCTCTTCCTCTCCTCCCTCTCCCCCTCTCTCTTCCATCCTCCCTCTTCTTCCCCTCCTCTCTCCTCCTTCCTCTCTCTCTCTCCCTCCTCCCTTTATCTACCTCCCTCCCCTCTCTCCCCTCTGCCCCACCCCGCACTCTCTCTCTCTCTCTCGATGGAAAATAAATTATGAGTTCTGTATTTACCCTTAGAAAATAAAGATTATTCATCCATCCATCCATCCATTCATTCATTCATTCATTCATATCATTCATTCATTCATTCATTCATTCATTCATTCACTCACTCATCCATCCATTCATTCATTCATTCATATCATTCTCTACTCCCCCCACCCCACTCCCACACAACCACCCATGCCCCCACCTGTATCTCTCACCTGCAACAGATACTGTGATGTGATGAGCTTGCAGCCCCTGAGGTAGGAGGGGGGAAGAGGGGGGATCTGCAGCGCCTCTCTCCACGTCGTGTTCTTCCCCCTTTGTATCTCGTCCATGTGCACGCGCCGTATCACCTTCTTCTCCTGCTTGTACTTCCGCCCGGAAACGTAGGTCACGTGCTGAGTTCAGCCAATCAGAAGACGTGTCTTTGGTTTTTAAAGAGTTCAATCATTTCTGATAAGGTATTTTTTGTAAAAAAAATAAAAAAGAATAACAAATGATCTGCGCGCGCGCGCGCGCGCGCGCGCGCGCGTGCGTGTGTGTGTGTGTGTGTGTGTGTGTGTGTGTGTGTGTGTGTGTGTGTGTGTGTGTGTGTGTGTGTGTGTGTGTGTTTGTGTGTGTGTGTTATATTTTGATTTTTTTCTTTCACTGCTTGACTTAATTTTTTTTTAAAGGTAAAGGTATCCCATAACCTGTCTGGTCGTAGGGGAGCGAGGTACCAAAGACCTCAGCTTCTCTAAGGGCCAGCATATTGAGGGCGGCACCCATCTCCTCTCCCTCTTGCTTCCTTACCTTCCCCGACCCTAAAGAGGGTAGGTACCCATTTACAGCTGGGTGAATTGGGGGTACTGTCCTGAAGCCTAGGCGTACGAACACTCACTCATCCACGTGGCAAACACGCTCAACGCTGCTTCCTAAATAACCTTAGCTAGAGGAGTAGGAGGTGTTCTGCCCGATGAGCTATCCTCTCCCCTCACCTCAGATCAATACTGGACTGTAATACCTCACTCACTAAATAATAATATTATAGCTGCACAAATAAGACATACTCAATTTTTATAAACACCATTTCTTGCACTATACAAAACTCTTTACTCTTTGTTTTTTACTCTTTTATTTCGAGGATAATGGCATACGCGCTCAGATTTTTTTTACATCCAGTCCCCGTGTGTATGCAGTTTTATGAATACTGTCATCCATTCCCTCGTTTCTTGGTCTTGACTGCACAGAGTCACACACACACACCACACACACACACACACACAACACACACACACACACACCACACACACACACACACACACAAACACCCCCATACACGCACAAACCCACCCATCCCACACACACACGCACCCCCCCCCCCCCACACACACACAAACACACAACCCCCCACTCACTCACCCACCCACCCACTACACACACACAACACACAAACCCTCCCCCACACACAACACCCCCCCCACCACCCCACCCACACACACCACACTGCACACACAAACACACATACACACAACTCCCCCCCCCCCTCCCCCCACACACACACACAGAACACACACACAACAATCCCCTCACCCCCCCACACACACACACCCCACCCACACACACACACACAGCTGTAAGACTCCATGGACAGCCTCTCACCAGCTTGAGGCGGACTTCAGCCCAGCAGGAGGAGGAGGTGTAGTTCTCTATCTCGGAGTACAGCAGGAGGTCAGTGCCCGGCACGAAGCCCCGATAGTTGGTGCAGAACCGCCCGCTGAACCGTCCTGAGGGCACACAGCAACACCCCGCGCTGATCTCCCCGTGGTAGTGGAGAGACTCCTGAAACAGTTTGGATAGCGATGAAAACAGAGTTCTCATGAAGTGAACTAAAACTGTGATCTATCACATCTTATAAAAACTTAAAGGTGTCTCGTAACCTATGTGGTCGTTGGGCAGCAGGGCATCGGAGGCCTCGCTTCTCCAGGAGCCAGTATATTGAGGGCAGCGCCCATCTCCTCTCCCTCGCTGCTTTACCTTCCCTGGCCCTAAAGAGGGCAGGTACCCATTTACAGCTGGGTGAACTGGGGGGCCTGTATTGAAGCCAAGGCACGCAAAAGGTCACCCATCCAATTGGTAATCACACTCAATGTTGCTTAATATTGGCTTGGGGAATGCGAGTGCTCTGACCACTGAGCTATCTCGTCCCTGTCATCATATCTTATACACCAGGTCAAAAACCTTGAAATACTGTTTGCCATAAAAAAATTGAATAGAGACCGCCAATAGTGTGTAGACGATACGAAACATATTTAGCAGTTGGCACTTTTCCCTGGAAATTTCTATACAATAAGGTATTGTGATTTTTTAAAATGAAAATTGAAGCACACGGACTAAAACTGGAGAAGCATCAATTTTCACCAATGCGTTTCATTTTAAATGAAATTGAGATGAGGTTGGAAAATACATCACACTTAACATCAACAACAACAGCAACAACATAAACACATACACACACACAAACATACACGCACATACAAATACACACAAACACAACAACAATAACAACAACACACACAAACACACCTACTTACACACACACACACACACACACACACACACACACACACACACACACACACACACACACACACACACACACACACACACCACACACCACCACCACCACCACCACCCACCAACACAACACACACACCACACAACACACACACACACACACACACACACACACACACACACACAACCCCCTCAACACCACACACACACCACCACCAACCACCCCCACACACACACACACACACACACACACACACACACACACACACACACACACACACACACACACACACACACACAACACACACACACACAACACCAAAACACACACACAACACCAACCCCCCTCCCCCAACAAATACATCCCCCACCACAAACCAAACAAACCCACAGGCGCTGTAGGTTCGTGGTTCAAATCTAGACGGGAGATGACGCTGAACGCTCTCTTGGTGTGGTGGTCAAACTTCCAGGGCCGGTCCACGGTGGCTTTGGTCCAGTAGCGGATGTAGCCGTAGTCGCCCTCGAAGGAGTGGGGGAGGTTGTTGGGGAGGGTGAAGGAGAAGGGGAAAGTGTGCTCCCCGGCCGCTACAGAGTCGTTGTCCTCGCTGGAGTTGGAACCTGCAACCCATTTTTTTTAAATATTCATTTTATTTTAATCTTTTTTTTTATCGTGGATAATGGAATAAGCACTCTTGTGTGGGTTTTTTTTTTTTTAAATCCAGTCCCTGTGTGTGCAGTTTTGTAAATGGGGGTCATGTGTTAGTCATTACTGTTGAATGATCGTGGTGGATACGTTGGTGGTCTATTTATTTGTTTGTTTATTTATTTATTCTTTTAGATATCTATTCTTTTATTCATTTATAATATTCTTTTGTATCAAGGATCATGGAAAAAGCACTCGTGTGCTTTTTTTTTTTTTTTTTTTTACATCTTGTACCCGTGTGTATGCGGTTTGTAAATTGGTGGTCCATTTGTTTGTTTGGTTGGTTGCTTTTTTAAATAGGCTATATATATATTTTTTAATTTTTTAAATAGAATACAAAAATACATACTTCAGAAACATACCCCCTATGCCCACAAGCACACAAACTATTACCAATTACCAATTTCAGCAAGGAAACCACAAAAACATCCTAGAAAGTCATAAGAACAAAACAAGACTACAAACGTCGTTACCAGTTTGTTCATTTATTTATTTACTTACTTAGTTATTCTTTTAGTTATTTGTTTATTCTTTTGTATCGAGGATAATGGAATAAGCACTTATGTGATTTATTTTTTACATCTTGTCCCCGCGTGTATGCAGTTTTGTAAATTTTGTCATCTGTTCCCACCGGCACACAATGGCCTACTCTTACGAAAAGCGGAACAGGATTTTACGAGTGCACAAGATGTTCTGCGTGCGTTCGCACCCGGGGCCTCGGTTTATAGTCTCACCCGAAGGACTTGTGGGGGAGAGGGAGTCAGTACTGACGTTAGCTCCATGGAGAAAATATCCCCTTGAACGAGATTCAAACCTTGATCGTCAGATTGCGAGCGCAGTGTTCTAACCACTAGGCTATCCCGTCCCCCTACAGGTCACGTGCCTGCCTAGAAAGCAACAAGTGCAGATTGGAACCTCAACTTCCCCGTCTTCCCTCTTCCCTGATCTCCAGGCCATGGGATATGGTATGGGTACTAGTCTTTCGGATGACACGATAAAATGAGGTCCTGTATGCAACATAATTATATTCAGGAAACATAAAATAATTCACAGCAGCAATAAAGATAGACTCCAGTTCTCTCTGGCAAGATTCTGAAAAAAGCAAGTCTAACAAGGAAACAAATATGCATGCTGACAAGAATAATAGATAACGGATTTTGCTGCTTCTATGTCCTAGTGGTCAGAACATTGCGCTCACAATTTGACGACCCGAGTTCGACTCCCGTTGGAGGGGTCTTTTCCCCTGGAGTTAACATCAGTGCTGACTCCACTCTCCCCAAAAGTCTTTCGGATGAAACTGTAAACCGAGGCCCCGTGTGCTAACGCAAGCAGAACATCTTGCGCACACGTTACATTCTGTTCCGCTTTTCGTAAGAGTAGGCCATTGTGTGCTGGTAGGAACAGATGACAATATTTACAAAACTGCATACACACGGGTACTGGATGAAAAAAAGCACATGAGTTCTTTTTCCATTATCCCCGATATATAGGATAAATGAATAAAGAAAGAAAGAAAGAAAGAAAGAAATAACGCGTTCTCCCAGGGAGGAACAGACCAAATTTCATGTATGGAAACATGCTGTCATTGAAAGCGGTATACAAGGCAATACATTACAAAAGAATGATATGATTGATAATATATAGAGTATTCACGACAATCGTCACGACCAACGCTATATCTCAATGGATAGGAGCATTTGACTTCCATTTCTCTGGGTCCATGAAGTCATTTATGGGTTCTAATCTCGACAGTAGCGTCTGGTGAGTTAAAGGTGTGGGAACTTTTACGATCTCCCAGGTCACCTTGGAGTGCAGACCTGCCAGTGCCTAAATATGTATTATGCACACATAATGAAGATAAAAAAAATGCACGCTAAAGATCCCGTTATTCATGTCAACGTTTGGTCGGTTACAGAGATAATACATAATATACAATACAAAATAATAATGATGATAATAATAATAAGGCTACTACTACTACTACTACTACTACTACTACTACTACTACTACTACTACTACTACTACTACTACTACTACTACTACTACTACTACTACTACTTCCATTACTACTATTAATCATAATAATAATGATGATGATGATGATGACGATGACGATGACGATGATGAATGATGATGATGATGATGATAGTAATGATACAACTAGTTATACTTAGCACTCAGCCTGTGTCTAGAGAACGATGCACTTTACCCCGGTTCAAGCTGTCAAAGAAATACAGCCTGTCTGTCTGTCTGTAACAGTCAGTGCCATGATCCCAGATACCACTACTCCTCAGGGAGTTATGGAAGAGAAGGAAGAAGAACAGAAATCTTCTTATCTCTAGGAGAGATCATTGCACTGGCGATAAAAAACAACAAACAAAAAAACAAACTTGGAAAGAAGGTGTTATAGGAGGAGGTATAAAGTAGGAGTCAGTGATGCGTGACAGGTGCTAGATGTTTATCTACGAGCTGATTTATGCGATTCAAACACAAGTTGATGATTGCTAGCTGCTGCGAGTGTATGTTTTTGATATTGCTAGCTGCTGCCGAGTGTATGTTTTTGTATGTTAGGATTCGGTGTGATTTGGATTAGGCTAGTTCCCCCTCTCTTTCTCTCTGTATGTATGTATAAGTCTCTGTCTATCTATCTATCTATCTATCTATCTATCTATCTATCTATCTATCTATCTATCTATCTATCTATCTATTTATCTATCTGTCTATCTGTCTATCTGTCTGTCTGTCTGTCTGTCTGTCTGTCTGTCTGTCTATCTATCTATCTATCTATCTATCTAATCTTCTGTCTGTCTGTCTGTCTGTCTGTCTGTCTGTCTACCTGCCTGTTTGTTTGTTTGTTTGTTTGTCTGCTTGTCTATCAGTCTATATGTTATCAGCTTACCATCTCTTTCCCGCAAAGACCTTGAACAGCTGACTAAAAACATATGGCACACTTTCCTCTGTTCCCCTACATATAATCTTATAATCTGTGCCACCTGTACCTGTACTCTTTCCGTCTCAGTCTCTGTCTCTCTCTCTCTTTCTCTCCTCTGTGTGTGTGTTGTGTGTGTGTGTGTGGTGTTGGTGTGTGTGTGTGTGTGTGTGTGTGTGTGTGTGTGTGTGTGTGTGTGGTATAGTGGTAGGTGTTGTTGATGTGTTGGTGATGGTGTTTGTGTGTGTGTGTGTGTGTGTGTTGTTGTTGTGTGGTTGTGTTTGTTTTGCATTGTGGTGTGGTGGAAGGGTGTTTATGTTTGACTTTTGGGATGACTGTTTATGGGAGGGGAGTTTTTCATGTTTGACTTGTTTTGCTTTTCATTTGATTTGTTAGCTTATGTCATTTTTCAATGATTTCCTGATTATCATAATTAGATGACAATATGAATGATTGCTTTTTTTGCTATCTTACATTTATTTGTTTATCATCATGATTTATTCATATTTGTTTCATTTTTGCCCATGAGGGCCTGGCTCTGCTTTCCTCTCTCTCTCTCTCTCTCTCTCTCTCTCTCTCTCTCTCTCTCCCCTCCACTACTCTCTCTCTCTCCTCCCCTCTCTCCTATCTCTCTCTCATCTCTCATCTCTCTCTCTCTCTCACACAACAAACAACACCACACACACAGGCATATACACATAATTTATATACATACAGACACAAGATCTTGCTCGTGTGCAGCACAGCAAACGTGGATATGGAACACAGAAGACAGAAGACAGAGATCAGAGAGACAGAGACAGAGAGAGAGAGAGAGGAGAGAGGAGAGAGAGAGAGAGAGAGAGAGGAGAGAGGAGGAGGGAGAGAGAGAGGAGAGAGAGAGAGGAGGACAGACAGACAGACAGACAGACAGACAGACAGACAGGACAAAGACAGACAGACAGACAGACAGACACAGAGAAGAGAGAGAGAGGGAGAGAGGAAGAGAGAGAGGGGGGGAGGGAGGGAGGGGAGGAGGAGAGAGACGAGAGGGACAGACAGCAGACAGACAGACAGACAGACAGAACACACCGACACACACACACACACACACACACACACAACACACACACACACACACACACAACACACACCACACACCACACACACGAACAAAGACAGAGAGAGGCTTCAAGTGGAAAGCATAATTAGGACATCCTCCTCCCTCCCTCCTTTCTATCTACTGACAGTAAAAATCAGGCCTACATTTGCATTTCATGACTGTTTCCTTATACAACACGCCTTCCTTCCCTCTTCACCTATCCCATCATCCTTTTGGACCGTGAGGGTACCGATGAAGGATTTGCAACCAGCTTCCTCCACTCCCCACGGTCCTTTGCATTCTGTAGCAAATAGTTCCACCCATAGCCAGTCCTCTCTCTGATGTTGTCTTCCCGTCGTTTCCTCTGTCTGCCTCTTCGTCTCCCTCCCCTTACTGTTCCCTGTAAGACAGTCTTGGCCAGTCCAGATGTTCGTGTGACGTGCCTGTGCCAGCTTTTCTTCACTGAAGTGAGAAGCTCTTCATAATGATTATAGTCCAGTAGAAATCTGTACTCTGGCTTTCACTTGCTCGTTGATAATTGGATATGTTTACGAGATACCGAGGAGTTTGCGAAATCATCTCATCTTCATTGCCTGTATCCTTCTTTCAATGTCTACTGTTATGGTTCATGAATAAAATATGGACATAATCTGGAAACGCATCAGTCTGTTCTTGAAGCTGATGCCAATGTTCTTGCCGTTCCAACACGTATCATGGTGAGCCAAAGAAATGACAATACAAAGCACAAGCAAATAAAGAGAAATATGTCGAGAAAAAGAAGAGAAGAAGAGAATCGCAAAGAACTGAGCAAAAGACTTGCGAAGAAGAATTGCGACGAAGAAGAAAAATTGCGACGAAGAAGAAGAAGAAGAAGAAGAAGAAGAAGAAGAAGAAGAAGAAGAAGAAGAAGAAGAAGAAAAGAAGAACAAGAAGAACAAGAAAACAAGAAAAAGAAGAAAAAGAAGAAAAAAAAGAAGAAAAAGAGTAGCAGGAAGCAGAAGAGAAGGAGACAAAGGAGAGAGGAGTGGAGAAGGAGGGAGTAGAGGAGAGGAAGAGGAGAAGGAGGTGAAAAAGAAAAAAAAATCAAACCAAAGGGGAGATTAAATAACGTAATTTTATCGCACTTTATAAGCCGCATCTAAAGAACATTCCATCCAGCTTTCATTAAATTGTGAAACCCATACGTTAGAAGATTGATTAACGTGAAAATTGGAAGATTATGGGATACCCTTTCTCAGTTTAGCATGTGCCACATCTGATCCCCTTATATCCCCCTGTATCCCCCCTCCTCCCTTCACACACGATTCCTTCACACCTCCACCTTCAAATCTACGCCCATGTCGGTCGTATTTCCTCACCTGCGGTGTCATTAAATAGATTTGTGTCGCTAACTGGATGAAGACCCTAAGTCCTTCGGATGAGACTATAAACCGAGGCCCCGTG
>CM060328.1:36577315-36579815 GCA_030674155.1 Stramonita haemastoma | reverse complement strand
CATTCTAACTGCGTGATTTTTTTCCCCATCAGATACACACGCACACACACAGTACTTGACTTTTGACACCTGCGCATCACCCTAATAAACCTCGGTACTAGCGCAAGGAACAAGAGAGAATGGAATGCAGACTGCATTTTCTGCTGCTGGGTGCCTGCAGCATGCAGCAGCTACTCTGACGTCAGCACAAAGGGGGAAATAAATCCATCTCCACCTTGTTTAACACCGGTGCATGCTTTTGGTTGGTCGCCATATAAAAAAAAAAACACACCCTACGGCAAATTATACGTCTGACGTGACGAGAGAACAGAGCCATGATGCCGTTAAGAGTTTGTTGGGGTTTTTTTTATATTATTATTCTTTACTGGTTTTTGATTATGTAATTGTCTCTGAAGACTTGTTGTGTTGCCAAAAGGAACAGCTGAAACACATTGTCTGGCAAAGGATCGGAAAACAGAGCCTGACGGTCTGGTCTTGTTGTCACAAGCATCGGTACATTCTTTGTGTCATCATCATCATCACCAGCAGCAGCAGCACTCTATGTGCCTTTTCACTATACTGAGTACAAGGAATATAGTGTGTGTTGTTTTGTGGGGTTTGTGTGGTGTATGTGTGTGTGTGTGTGTTGTGGGAGGGGGTGTGGTGTGGTGGTGTGTGTGTGGTGTGTGTGTGTGTGTGTGTGTGTGTGTGTGTGTGTGTGTGTGTGTGTGTGTGTGTGTGTGTGTGTGTGTGTGTGTTGTGTGTGTAGTTTGTTGTGTTGTGTTGGATGGTTTGTGTTGTGTTGTGTTGTGTTGTGTGTTGTGTGTGTGTGTGTGTGTGTGTGTGTGTGTGTGTGTGTGTGTGTGTGTGTGTGTGTGTGTGTGTGTGTGTTGTGAGAGAAAGAGAGAGAGAGAGAGAGACAGAGACAGAGAGAGAGACAGACAGACAGACAGACAGACAGACAGACAGACAGACAGACAGACAGACAGACAGAGATGGCTTAAAGTTCTACCCTCAATCCCTTTATTCATTTCCCAGAGTTAACATCAGTTAGATTAATAACTCTTCATAAAACGCATGCACGCAGGTGTCGTGTTTAGACACCATCCCCAAAGTCGGAATGCGGCTACCTTAATGGTGGGTATAAAGGTGTCACATACACAAACTCTCATCATTGAGTAAACCTCAGAACTCTAGCCGAGAAACGCTCCCCCCCCCCCCCCCCACCTCACTTTTGTATAGTGGGTTGCTTTTAACATTTTTTGTGGTGGTTAATGGTATTTCCTTAGTTATAGTGCTTCTGATACACACATACAAATATATACATTATTATATACATATATCAGCGTTTCTCCATCTCAACAACAGCAACACATTCACATACTCTCTCTCTCTCTCTCTCTCTCTCCTCTCTCTCTCTCTCTCTCTCTCTCTCTCTCTCTCTCTCTCTCTCCTCTCTCTCTCCCTCTCCCTCTTCTTTTTCTCCTCACGTTAAGCATTATCAAGTTCTAATTGATTGTCTAAACAATGATGCCATGTTTTTTTTTTTTCTTTTTTTGTTTTGTATTGTTTTTCTGTTTGTTATCATTATTGATGTGTTGTTGTAAATAGTATTGTTGTTTTGCTTTCTTCCCTTTTTTGATTTTTTTCATTCTTCTTCGTCGATTAATCAATCATAATCAATAATCAATCAATCAATTCTTCTTCGTATTTTCTTTTTGCATGAGTGCATTTCTAACTTAAAGTATGTCTCAGTGTCCTATGTCTTACTGTCTTCTGATACTGCTGTGGCTTCCTCTTGACTCATCATTTAATTGTCCCTTTTGTAGTAGGCCGTCCTAAATCGTATGCGTAATCCCTGAAAGCACTGAGTCAATAACGACAATGTTTTATATCATCAAATATAAACCTAATTGCCTTATCCTTGTCCTCAAATAAGGATCTATTTTTGTCTCTCTCTCTCTCTGCTCTCGCTTTTCTCAAATATAATTTTCGAGATACTAGGCTTGTCCCAAAATATCGCATGTTTGTTCTTCCCATTTTCTTGTTATTAGTTTGCTTTTTACTAGTTTGTATCATTATAGAAGGCTGGATGTAAATAAGCAATTGTCATGCTTACTCCTTCACCTTCTGAAAATAAAATTTAATCAATCAATTCAATTCAATCGATCGATCAATCAATCAATCAATTCAATTCGATCGATCAATCAATCAATCAATCAATCAATCAATCAATCAATCAATCAATCAATCAATCAATCAATCTCTTTCGCTCCACTCACCTCTTCCTTTCCAGAGTAGAAGTTCGAACTGAAAGTAGTCCTCAGTGTCACAATACTCCACTGTCTCAATCCGCTGTCGGCCTCCTCTGTGACCCACGTTTTCTACCTCCGCCCAGTGCACGTAGGCCCGCCCAAAACACGTCATGCGTAACTCTGTCACAGCCATGACGTCATCATTACGTAAAATGCATTGATACGTCAAACTCTCAAACCTAATGCATGTATCGTTGTTTTCATGA
>CM060328.1:36569815-36572315 GCA_030674155.1 Stramonita haemastoma | reverse complement strand
GAAAACAAGACCAAAAATATATATAGGCTTCACACTTTAGCATCGTTCTTGCTGTTGGCCTTATTCTGGTGCTGTTTAACGTAGGCGAAGAAGTGTTTACAGAGATGCTCTTCCGTGGTTTCTGTTCCCACCTTGCGTGTGTTTACAGGGAGGGATCATTCTTGTTGCTCACAGAGAGAGAGAGAAGAGAGAGAGAGAGAGAGAGAGAGAGAGAGAGAGAGAGAGAGAGAGAGAGAGAGAGAGAGAGAGAGAGAGAGAGAGAGAGAGAGAGAGAGAGAAGGCAAGGCAAAATCTTTTATTCGAGGATAATAGATAAGCACTCGTGTGCATTTTTACATCCAGTCACCGCCCTTTTCATGGATACATCAAGAGAGAGAGAGGTAGCCAGCGAGAGGGACACAGAGACATACACAGAGAGAAAAACGACTGATCTATACCATACCAATGCCCTGAGATGCAATACAAAACGATACAATACAACACAACGCACAACACTACAATACAATACAACAAAACACAATACAATACAACGCAGTATATTATAGCAATGCAGCCCACCCGAAGCGTAAGAATGTTCTGCTGTAGTACAGTGCAGTAATATACAATACAATACATCACAGTGCAGCACAGATGCTTTATAGCAACAGACAATACACCACAGTATAATACAGTACATCTCACGGTATGTAGCACTGTTCCCCCCTACATCGGTTCCAAGAGAAATATAATGTTGTTCTTTCTGTTAGACATTATCCTCCCGCCTCTTCCTCTCCTGTCTCACACATGGACCACGTATGTTGTTGTGAGCGGACCATGCTATATAAATTACTAATGTTTTACACACACACACACACACACACACACACACACACACACACACACACACACACACGCACGCACGCACGCACGCACGCACGCACGCACGCACGCACGCACGCACGCAAGCACTCACATATGCGCGAATACAGACGCACAAACACACGCGTGCACACACACGCGCGTGCACACACACACACGCACACACACACACTTCCTCAGTAGCTCAAACACACACACATGCATACACACACACACACACACACACACACACACACTACCACCACCACCACCACCACCACCACCACACACGCACACCCACCCACCCACCCACATACACACACACACACACACACACACACACACACACACACACACACACACACACCACCACCACCACCACCACCACCATCACCACCACCACCACCACCACCTCACACACACACTTTCCCCCACCCTCCACGCACACAATTCTGCTGACAAAATTACGATTAATTTATATTGATTCATTCTTTACTTCCACAAAGGTGATACACAAAAACAATAGAAACTTGACTAAACTTCCACTTCTTCAACTCTTCGAAGACTCATACAAACACTACACTGAACTTTTTATTTCAGGCAATGTGTTGTGGGCAAGTGAAATCTGGCATAGCCCATATCTCTCCAGTAGACAGCGTGCATGCTGGGTATGTTTTGTGTCATCTACCCCACAGGCTAAAACAGCTTGTCTACTGCTTTACTAGAGGGTGTGCTCAAGGTCATCTGCATGCGTTCACATACAGGATCTTGGTTTTTTTGATACATCAAAAGGATAGTGTGGAGTCGGTATCAATGTCTACTGCAGGGATAAAAGATGTTTTTAACTATATCTGCATATCACTTCACTCTCCTGTGTTATGCCCCGAGTACACCTTATTAATTTTGACATTTAAAAAGAAGAAAAATTCAATTTTCTTAGCAAATGCAAAATTTAGAACTACTTTTTCTTATATTGTAAAGTACTATCTTTCACTCTCTTCAGTTATATTATGCTTCATGAGTAAAATTTTGGACTTCATAAGTTATTTTTCTAGGTAGGCTGTTGTGGAAGTAGACAGCATGTAGCGAGACACAATCCAATCCAAAGCCTTTTTTATGCCTTCTTGGCATGTAGGGCAGCAACAAAGGTTCTCCACTCCTGCCTGTCTTGGGCCAGTTTCTGAATGGTTCCCCAGGAGTGTTGGAGGGTCTTCAGCTCTGTTTCTATTGTCCGACGCCAGGTGTTCTTGGGTCGTCCTCGCCTGCGTTTTCCGTCTGGTGTCCAGTGGAGGGCTGTTCGGCCGATGTTCCCTTGTTCCCGTCGGCTAATGTGTCCTATCCATCTCCATCGTCTTTGCATAATGATGGTATCTATATTTTCTTGGTCGCAGCGGGCCAGGAGTTCTTGGTTGGAGATGGTCTCAGGCCAGAAGATGCGCAGTATTCTCCTGAGATTCTT
This sequence comes from Stramonita haemastoma, assembly GCA_030674155.1. Classification (NCBI taxonomy): domain Eukaryota; kingdom Metazoa; phylum Mollusca; class Gastropoda; order Neogastropoda; family Muricidae; genus Stramonita; species Stramonita haemastoma. Next base: position 36,570,019 of record CM060328.1, on the reverse strand, counting down.
CGTGTGGAATGTAGACAGTTTGTTAATGTCATTCTCAGTCATCCTCCAGCATTCCGAGCCATACAGGAGGGTGGAAAGTACGCAGCTCTGATACAGTCTTAGTTTGGTCTTTGTGCTGTATTGGGATGACTTCCACACATTGTTCAGATTTCTGTAAGCAGCTCTTGCTTTGTTGATGCGGTTTTTGATGTCACTGCTTGCTCC
>CM060328.1:36562315-36564815 GCA_030674155.1 Stramonita haemastoma | reverse complement strand
GTGTTTGTAGAGGTCAATGTAACCTTGAAGCAAACTACGTGTAGTCTAGTCCTATTTCGTGCAAAATGTGTAATATATTTTGCTCTTATTCTTGGTGATACAGACACTTAGTAAATTATACATGTTGGTACAAAATAAAGGAAAAGCTTACCCCTTTTCTGCCTATCACAAGTTAAAAGGGAAAACCAATCAAACAGTTGTCTGTCTGTCTTTCTGTCTCTCTGTCTCTGTCTCCCTTTGTGTTTTATTTAATGTGTGTGTGTGTGTGTGTGTTGTGTGTGTGTGTGTGTGTGTGTGTGTGTGTGTGTGTGTGTGTGTTTGTGTGTGTAATGTAATGTAATATAATGTGATGTGTGTGTGTGTGTTTGAGTGTTTGAGTGTTTGAGTGTTTGAGTGTGTGTGTGTGTGTGTGTGTGTGTGTGTGTGTGTGTGTGTGTGTGTGTGTGTGTGTGTTCATATCATCCAAACAGCCTGGAAAACAGAACATACAGAGATCCCACAGTCTTCCTAGGCTAAAATAAAAGCTCCATTTCTCAGTATAACCCTAACCTAAAGATTCATTTTCACACAATAAAACACTTTTGTATGACGCCATCCGAAAAGTTGTAAATTACCCAAGATGTAAACAAAATAACACTTGCAAGGCAGACACAACTGAGCATTGACGTCATGTCATGCAGACACAAGGGAGACACCCGCCCTCTGAACAAAGAGTTCAGCGATGCTCTTGGCAAGACTGATCACCAACACCACACCAAAACAGCACTAGGGGAGTTAATTATCTCAATTTACTTCCCTTCCCACGTCACTCTGTATTAACGCCCCTGTTGCTTGATATTGTACAGGTTTCAGCTTTCTGAGTAAAGCATTTATAAAGGCAGGTAGAGATCAAAGATATGACGTCAAGAGGATATATAATACTAAGTTCATAATTTTTCCACATCTTTCAGAAGATGATGATGATGATGATGATGATGATGATGATGATGATGATGATGATGATGATGATGATGACTATTATTATCATTTGCAAAATATATGAATGAAGCATTATATCTATGTAGTCTCACAGGTCACTGCTGTGTTCTGTACAACTTTTAGAGTCTAAATCTTAGATTTATTGATGTTTTTTTTAAGAAAAATACATAGATCTACGTATCTGGGTATGTTTGTGATCCATGGTACCAGCCACAGCCTGCTTACACTTCTACAAAAGAAGCATTTTACTGTGCCTGAATTCATATTCGTTACCTGGGCTTTTAGTCTCATCCAAAGGTATTTCATGGGAGTTGAGTCAGTGCAGTACTTATAGTTACTACAATGTGAATCAATGGTCTAGAGGTAACGCACCTGCCTCTATAGATAGCTTGATGCCCCCTTGTACCAGAACTTTCCTTCACTAGTGTGTGACTCACAGTTTGAGTGCTAGTTTCTAAGATGAGATGATAAACCAAATCCCATGTGCAATACACATTCAGCCCATGTAAAAGAACCCAAGTCAACAGTTGTCCCTGACAAGATTCTCCAGAAAAGAGTAACTCTTATAGACAAGAAAATACACATGCAAACTGGAAGAGAAAAGAAAAAAATATTGGATGGTCTTCTCTTATGTTGACCACTCTCCTGGAAAAAAGCAGCCTGAATTTCAGGCAGAGATTTGCCATGACTTAAAGAGGTAAACAAATACAGTTACTAATAGTTCACCCAACTCTGGTCACCTGAATGAGAAATCTCACTCCAGATTTGAACTCGCTGCCTCAGTTGCCGCCAGATCACAAGTTTTATGCTCTGAACCACTAGGCAATCCAGTCCCCTGCTACCACAGAGGCATCAGCCAAAAAAAAAAGCTGTTGGCATTGTAAGTTTTCTTTATTGATGTGCATGCCTTTGTGCATGTTTTGTGATCCAGCAGTCCTTTATCTTCGTACATACATACATACATACATACATACATACATACATACATACATACATACATACATACATACATACATACATACATACATACACACATACATACATACATACATACATACATGCTTTCTAGATAACACATCTGGACAGCTTCATGCAAGATAGGGAACAGACAACATAAATCATACACACCTGTAGATAGAGTGTGGGAGGAAGTTATGTGTGTGCTAGTGTGTACACAAGTCATTGCTACATTAAGGTGCATTTTGTGTGAAGTCTTGCGGCTTGTAATAGTATTATGTCTTGTTTCTGTCATTCTTGATAGAGACCCTATTTGTCTGACTTTCCTTGACATGACTCATTTTGCTAAAAATTGTGTGTTAGCACCAAACAAAGAGAAATCTGATTACATTCTTTTCTTTCTTTTACTATTGTCCTTCTGTCTGTCTGTCTGTCTCTCTGTCTGTCTTTCTTCTTCCTGTCTCTTTCTCTTCTCCTTCCTCTCACTTCTTTCTCACTCTTCTCTCCCTATCCTCTCTCTTTTTCTTCTCCATCATCTCTCTCTCTCTCTCTCTCTCTCTCTCTC
>CM060328.1:36529815-36549815 GCA_030674155.1 Stramonita haemastoma | reverse complement strand
AGTAACAACAACAGCAGGAGTAACAACAACAGCAGTAGTAATAACAGCAGTAGGAGTAACAACAACAGCAGGAGTAACAACAACAGCAGTAGTAATAACAGCAGTAGGAGTAACAACAACAGCAGGAGTAACAACAACAGCAGTAGTAATAACAGCAGCAGGAGTAACAACAACAGCAGGAGTAACAACAACAGCAGTAGTAATAACAGCAGTAGGAGTAATAACAGCAACAGGAGTAATTAATAACAGCAACATGAATAACAACAGCAGCAGAAGTAATAACAGCAGCAGGAGTAATAACAGCAACAGGAGTAATTAATAACAGCAACATGAATAACAACAGCAGCAGAAGTAATAACAGCAGCAGGAGTAATAACAGCAACAGTAACAGCAGAAATAATAACAGCAGTAATAACAGCAGGAGTAATAACAGCAGGAGCAACAACAGCAGGAGTAATAACAGCAGTAATAACAGCAGGAGCAACAACAGCAGCAGTAATAACAGCAGTAATAACAGCAGCAGTAACAGTAGCGGGAGTAATAACAGCAGTAATAACAGCAGCAGTAACAGTAGCGGGAGTAGTAACAGCAGTAATAACAGCAGCAGTAATAACAGCAGGAGCAACAACAGCAGGAGCAACAACAGCCAGGAGTAGTAACAGCAGTAATAACGCAGCAGCAGTAACAGTAGCGGGAGTAATAACAAGCAGTAATAACACAGCAGCAGTAACAGTAGCGGGAGTATAACAGCAGTAATAACAGCAGCAGTAATAACAGCAGGAGCAATAACAGCAGGATAATAACCAGCTATAGCAGTAATAACAGCAGCAGTAACAAGTTAGCGGGAGTAATAACAGCAGTAATAACAGCAGCAGTAATAACAGCAGTAATAACAGCAGGAGTAATAACAGCAGTAATAACAGCAGGAGTAATAACAGCAGTAATAACAGCAGCATGTAACCAGTTAAACGGAAGTATAACAGCAGTAATAACAGCAGTAATAACAGCAGTAATAACAGCAGGAGTAATAACAGCAGTAATAACAGCAGCAGTAATAACAGCAGGAGTAATAACAGCAGGAGTAATAACAGCAGTAATAACAGCAGTAATAACAGCAGTAATAACAGCAGGAGTAATAACAGCAGTATAATAACAGCAGCAGTAATAACAGCAGGAGTAATAACAGCAGGAGTAATAACAGCAGTTAATAACAGCAGTAATAACAGCAGCAGTAACAGTAAGCGGGAGTAATAACAGCAGTAATAACAGCAGCAGTAATAACAGCAGGAGTAATAACAGCAGGAGTAATAACAGCAGTAATAACAGCAATAATAACAGCAGGAGTAATAACAGCAGCAGTAATAACAGCAGGAGTAATAACAGCAGGAGTAATAACAGCAGGAGTAATAACAGCAGTAATAACAGCAGGAGTAATAACAGCAGGAGTAATAACAGCAGGAGTAATAACAGCAGGAGTAATAACAGCAGTAATAACAGCAGTAATAACAGCAGCAGTAATAACAGCAGGAGTAATAACAGCAGGAGTAATAACAGCAGTAATAACAGCAGGAGTAATAACAGCAGTAATAACAGCAGCAGTAACAGTAGCGGGAGTAATAACAGCAGTAATAACAGCAGCAGTAATAACAGCAGTAATAACAGCAGCAGTAATAACAGCAGGAGTAATAACAGCAGGAGCAACAACAGCAGGAGTAATAACAGCAGTAATAACAGCAGCAGTAACAGTAGCGGGAGTAATAACAGCAGTAATAACAGCAGCAGTAACAGTAGCGGGAGTAGTAACAGCAGTAATAACAGCAGCAGTAACAGTAGCGGAAGTAGTAACAGCAGTAATAACAGCAGCAGTAACAGTAGCGGGAGTAATAACAGCAGTAATAACAGCAGCAGTAACAGTAGCGGGAGTAGTAACAGCAGTAATAACAGCAGCAGTAACAGTAGCGGGAGTAGTAACAGCAATAATAACAGCAGCAGTAACAGTAGCGGGAGTAGTAACAGCAGTAATAACAGCAGCAGTAACAGTAGCGGGAGTAATAACAGCAGTAATAACAGCAGCAGTAACAGTAGCGGGAGTAATAACAGCAGTAATAACAGCAGCAGTAACAGTAGCGGGAGTAATAACAGCAGTAATAACAGCAGCAGTAACAGTAGCGGGAGTAATAACAGAACCAGGAGCAATATCAGCAGCAGTAACAGCAGAAGTAATAACAGCAGCAGCAGAAGTTTCACCACCATCAAACCTATCAGCACATGGCCACTACATGACCGTTAGGCCTCCTGACAACATCGTAGCTGTCGGCTAGTTTTCTTCTTTTTCTTTTCCTTTTTCTACTCTCCCAACTTAAAAAAAAAAAGATTTCAACAATAAAATCCTTTGTGTTCTTTCTGTTGTTTTATTCTTGTTTTTATCTCTGTTTTGTCCATATTTTGTGGTTACTTATATGACCACCATTATTTTTTATGTTAAGATCAACGCGTTCTATCCATTCGTGTCAGTCTTGCTTTTGATTTGTGTCTCATTTCCCTCGCTAAACTCTCGCCTTTTAGCCCAAGCCAAAAAGGAATGTCAGTTAAGGAAAATGCCAAGGTCTGTTATTAACAAAATGTTGTGCTTTTAAATGTTGTGTTGAGAATTATCTCCAGCTATAACACGTTTTTGATATAGCAGCTTTTATTCTTCATTAAACGAGAATGAAGTCTTCTGAAGTGAATATGGCTGCCCAGATAGAGGGGGGTGGGGGGAAATTGACAACAGCCTTTCCGCTAGACTTCTCATCCAATGTGTACGTATGATCTCACGCGTGTATGTTCTGAGTGACTCCAATGTTGTTAGCTGGGGGAACGAGCAATGGCAGCAACATTAATTTCCACTGATGATATTTTTCTGCGTTCCAGTTTGCCCTGTTTTAAGAAAAGGAAGATATAGAGAGAAAAAAGAAGAGAGAGATAAAAGAAAACAACATAAAAATTTGCAGCAGTGATGATTCTTCGAATGACGTCAAACACTAATCACATGAATGCAGCAACCGTTTACAATCAACAGAGAAGCAGACAGTATTTCAGCCACAAGCTGCCATATCCTCTCAAACATGTTTTGAGCATCAAGACAGAAGTCTGAAATCTTAACTCTGGACAATTTTATTGGAGGTGGGGGGGGGGCACCGGATCCATTGAAATTTCACACACTTTCGCTCCCCTTTCCTCGATTCTACACCCTCCCCCCCTCAACCTCACTCTCATTCCTTCCCAAGAATGCACATGAAAACGCTTCAAGCTCGCCGGTTATATATATCAGTCACTCCTGGAAATAGCACATATCTGCTTAGGCTGCTTGATCCTGTTTGGGATGTCAAAGACAAAACTAAAGGAATAAAGAAATAAATGAATAAATATTTATTTTAAAATTATAATCAAGGCGTATATTATACACAGCGTAGCATTAGGTTACAGAAACGAGTGAGAGAGAGATAGATAGAGAGAGAGAGAGAGAGAGAGAGAGAGAGAGAGAGAGAGAGAGAGAGAGAGAGAGAGAGAGAGAGAGAGAGAGAGAGAGAGAGAGAGAGAGAGAGAGAAAACTCGAACTCGAACTCGAACTCGAACTCGAATGATTTATTCACAAAAAGGCCATTGGCCCATACATGAAGGGGTTGCCAAACTGCATAGTATTTTGGTGTGGAAGAAAAGACAACAGCTATGACAACAGCAAAATTGTATACAACAAAATCAGTAGCAAAATATATGACTTACGATAATAAAGTAAGAGAGAGAGAGAGAGAGAGAGAGAGAGAGAGAGAGAGAGAGAGAGAGAGAGAGAGAGAGAGAGAGAGAGAAGAGACAGAGACAGAGACAGAGACAGAGACAGAGACAGAGACAGAGAGACAGAGAGAGATCAGAGAGTAGGTGAGCGGTCAGAGGATGGTGATGAGAGATACTACTTAAAGAATAACAAATGGAAGAAGTAGGATGAGAGTGAGGGAATGGTCGCAGAGAGAAGATAAGCATTTAACGTTCATGTCTTTTTAACCAGTAATTTGTATCTTCCAGGCTTTATTTTTGTTCTGTTTGCCGATCAGGTCACTGTTTCAGATGTTCTTTGTTTCTGTACTTGACATGTATCTTTGTGAGTGGTTTTTGTTAATTGGTTTGTTGTTGTTGTTGTTGTTGTTCGGATAGGCCCGCTAAGAGCAACGATCAAGGCCAAGCCATTGTTAGTATGACGTCAAACAACACACGATGCGTCAGCCAATTACGCTAAAAAGGAACAGGTTTTTCGTCACGGCTTTCCTCCTATCACATGTACAATAACATGCTGAGGGCTGCAATTAGGCCTAGCCTAGGAGGAACCTCTGTACTATGTGTTGTGTGTGTGTGTGTGTGTGTGTTGTGTGTGTGTGTGTGTGTGTGTGTGTGTGTGTGTAATATTAGACCGTGTGTGTGTGTGTGTGTGTGTGTGTGTGTGTGTGTGTGTGTGTGTGTGTGTGTGTGTGTGTGCTGTGTGTGTTGGTCTTCAGTTTTACGTCTGTTCACATAAAAATAGTATTATACCGTGTGTGTGTGTGTGTGTGTGTGTGTGTGTGTGGTGTGTGTGTGTGTGTGTGTGTGTGTGTGTGTGTGTGTGTGTGTACGTTCGTGTTTGCGTGTGCGTGTTTTGTGTGTGTGTGTGTGTGTGTGTGTGTGTGTGTGTGTGTGTGTGTGTGTGGAGGGAGGGAGGGAGGGGAGAATGGAAAGAGGGATGGGGTAGGAGGATGTAAAACAGAAATAAAACATCAATAGCGTTGATGGTGATGTGTTTAGACATCATCCCTTAAGTCGGAATGTGGCTACTTCAATGGTGGTGGGCAAAAAACGGTTGCATACGCTGAAAAATCTCTATCAATGAACCATAAAACCTTAGGCAATGACCGACTACCCACCCCCCACCCCTGCCAACCCAGGGAAAGAGAAATCCCTTCAAACACACAGTATAAGCCGGGATTCGAACATGTACCTCCTGTTACCGTTAGATTAGGAGTCCCATGCATGGTCTTAACCACTAGCCAGTCACACATTCCTGAAAATCCTATCCGTTGTGTATAGAAGTGTATATTGTGTGGGGGCCAGGGTAGGTGGCTGGGTGCTACTCTTCACAGAAGGATAAACAAAGGCGCCGGAGAGCGGAGTGTATAAAACAACAGGGCTTTACCTGGAGTGAAGGCAGGTGTGGTTTTCACCTTCACACATTCTCACACTATTATCCTACGCTCCTCCCTTTTGTCCTTTTCTCTGACTTTCTGTCTGTATGTCTGTCTGTTTGTCTGTGTTTGTTTGTATGTCTGTTTGTTTGTCTCTGTCTGTCTCTGTCTCAGTCTGTCTGTCTGTCTGTTTCTCTGTCTGTCTCTTTCTCTCTCACTCTCTCACTCCCTCTTTCTCCCCCCCCCCCCCTCTCTCTCTGTGTCTCTGTCTCTGTTTTTATATCCGTCTCTGTCTGTCTGTCTGTCTGTCTGTCTGTCTGTCTGTCTGTCTGTCTGTCTGTCTGTCTCTCTCTCTCTCTCTCTCTCTCTCTCTCTCTCTCTCTCTCCTCTCTCTCTCTCTCTCTCTCTCTCTCTCTCTCTCTCTCTCTCTTTTCTCTCTCTCTCCTCTCGCTTTCGGAATTCTCCAACCCAGTCTAATAAATCTATGCCCCAACTCCTTCTCTCCATCACTTTCGGTGCATGGCAGCCGTTCGATCTACAGGCCAACTTATCAAGACAGACTTTTGTGCTGTTTCTTGGAAAAAGAATTGTACCCTCGTGGCGCAAAATGGATGCCAACGTGTGTTTGCGCGCGCGCGCATGCGTGTGTATGTATGTATGTATGTATGTATGTATGTATGTATGTATGTATGTATGTATGTATGTATGTGTGTGTGTGTGTGCGTGCGTGCGTGCGTGCGTGCGCGCGCGTGCGCGTGCGTGCGTGCGTGTATAATAAAGTCTAAGTTTATTTCCAGGGTACTTTTTCCAAGTTCAGCCAAATTACACTTAGTAATTCAAAGAATTTACAAAAAAAGAATTTTGGACCCCTTGCCACGAAGTAAAATTCTTACTGAATCACATTTTCGTGTTTCATCAGCTGTAGTTGCAGTTTAAGTCGTAGTTTGAACCTAAGATACTATGCTTTTGGCAATGGAATAGCAACAAAGTTGTCAGAATACTGATACTTTATGGACAGACATATAGATGATCTTATACAATATCAAACACAAGTTGCATCTATAGAAACCGACATAAAACGCTGATATTTATATTCATTTTTTTAACATTCTCTTGATATTGGTAGATTTCAGTTAAGATATTACATCATATGACATCTTTCTCTTTAATGATACAAGAAGACAGTTATTTATTCATTATTATTGTTATTATTATTGTCATTATCGTTGTTGTTGTTGTTGTTGTTGTTGTTGTTGTTGTTGTTGTTCTTCTTCTTCTTCTTCTTCTTCTTCTTCTTCTTCTTCTTCTTCTTCTTCTTCTTCTTCTTCTCATCATTATTATTATTATTTCTATCGAGGATAATGGAATAAGAACTCATGAGCTTTTTTTACAACCAGACCCCGTGTATATGCAATTTTGTAAACGTTGTCATCCGTTCCCACCGACGCAAAATGGCATACTCTTCAGAAAAGCGGAACGGGTTTTAACATGTACGCAAGATGGTATATTTGCGTTCGCACTCGGGAACTCGGTTTATAATCAAAGTCATAGAAACTATTATAGAAATAGAAACAACACGAGGCCATTGCCATCTCACCATGCTGTTGATTGCCAAAATAAAACTTTAAAAAAAAACTTCTCTCGGTGACTGGAGCCAAACAAAATGTTGTTCCATACGGTTACGAAAACTGTATCATGAAACAGCGAGCTGGAGCTACAGGTGGTTTCCTCGCTTATCTAAGACGTGTTGTATATAACACAGTGTGTGTGTGTGTGTGTGTGTGTGTGTGTGTGTGTGTGTGTGTGTGTGTGTGTGTGTGTGTGTGTGTGTGTGTGTGTGTGTGTGTGTTTTCTGTGGAACGCAGCCTATACCGTTTATCTAAGCTTGCCATGGATAATGAAGTCCGTTTCTTTGTGTATGAAAAACAGACAAGCATGCACTTTTTGCTATACAACATGTGGATTATTCCTAGAACCGGATAGTCAGGTTGCGAGCTCTGTTCTCCCACCACTAAGTTACTTACATCTCTCAGTGATGATGTATATCTTGGAAGATGGGATGTAAAAGAAGATGGGATAATCTGTGAAGGTATCATGTACACGTAAGGAGTATGATGTACACTTTGAAAGGTATGATGTTAGTTTTGAAAGAAATGGTATAAACTTGGAAGATAGTTGATGTTTATTTAGGAAGATGTGAAATAAGCTTGGAATATGTGATGTTTGTCTTGGAAAATATTGTATAACCTTGGAAGATTGATTGATTGATTTATTCTTTTATATCGAAGATAATGGAATAGGCACTCTTGTGCTTTTTTTCATCCAGTCCCCGTTTGTATGCAGTTTTGTAAATTTCATCTGTTCCTACTGGCACACGATGGCCTACTCTTACGAAAAGCGGAACAGGATTTAACGTGTGCGCAAGATGTTCTGCGTGCGTTCGCACAGGGGCCTCGGTTTAAAGTCTCATCCGAAGGACTAAGTTAAGTTGTTTATTTTTTTTTTTTCGCAAGATGTGATATAGACATGGAAGATAATGTTTGTCTTGGAAGAAGTGCTAAAAACTTGGAAAGGGTGCTTGTCGTGAAATATGGGATACGAAGTTAGAAGACATGATGTTTGCCTTCAAAGATATTGGTATAAACTTGGAACATGTGACGTTTGCTTTGGAATATGTGATATTCACATGAAAATATGAGTTATCGTGGAAGATGTGCTGTAATCTTGAAAGATATGACTGTTTGTCTTAGAAGAAGTGCTACTAACTGAGAAGACTGTCTTGGGAGAAGTGCTATAAATTTGAAAGATTGTCTTGTAAGAAGTGCTATAGACTTGGAAGACTGTCTTCAAAGATGCGCTGTAAAGTTGGAAGATATGTTTGTCTGGACGATTGGACAAAGACTTGAAAGATAGATAACGTTTGTCTTGGAAGATGTGATATAAACATGGAATATGATCATGATATTTATCGTAATATAATATGATATAACCTATAAGAATTATGACTTTTGTCTTGGAAAATATGATAAAAACCTGTGAGATACTAATATGTTTGTCTCAACCAATGTAATGACAACTTGGAAAATATGTTGGTCGTGGAAGATGTGATATGTATATCGAGAGATGTAATAAGACACACCTAAAACCTGATATGGCCTGTGTGGTCGGCGGGGCTATAAACAGCTTGATTGATTGATTGATTGGACACACCTAACTTGTTTTGCATTCAATAACATCTTGAGGGAAAAAAACAGAAACAAAAGAAGGATACTTATTCTATAAACGAATGCTGTCTCTAAGGTCTACCTTTTGAGAAAAGATAGCCAAACCTTTACCGTAACAATGATAGCATATCTATCTTCCTGGTGTACACACACACACACACACACACACACACACACACACACACACACACACACACACACACACACACACACACACACACACACACTTATCCTACATCACATACGTCCTCTGCAGTAGCACACAGGGGTGAGAAGGATGCTTGTCACATATTCTGTTCTCCAACAAATAATCAGGAGGGAAAGGAATTTGGCAGCACCCCTCTGACAAGATATGACACGGGCAGACAGAGAGAGAGAGAGAGAGAGAGAGAGAGAGAGAGAGAGAGAGAGAGAGAGAGAGAGAGAGAGAGAGAGAGAGAGAGACAGACAGACAGACAGACAGACAGACAGACAGACAGACAGACAGACAGACAGACAGACAGACAGACAGACAGGAAGACACACACACGCACACACACATACACATACACACATACGCATAACACACACACACACACACACACACACACACACACACACACACACACACACACACACACACACAGATAGAGACCGAGACAGAGAGACAAAAAGAGATGATTATGAGAATGAGGAGGATGGTGATGATGATAGTAATAGTCTCAGATTACTTTTACACACACAGATTGAGAGAGTCAGAGAGAGAACTCGAACTCGAACTCGAACTCGAAAACTTTATTCACAAAAAGGCCATTGGCCCATACATGAAGGGGGGTTGCCGAGCTGCTTAGTATTTTGGTGAGAGGAAAAAAACCCAAAAAACCCACAAACAACAACAACCTAATAACAACAACACAAATTACTGTATGAACAGTCAGATACACAAATATAACCTACGACAACAATATATCTCTTATTCTGAAAGCTTTACACAAATATAAAGTGAGGCTACGCACAACCTCAGGCTGACTTGACGCCATGAGTAAACAAAGTCGAAAAGAATTAGGCTGCCTACTATATTTTACAGGGATGTAATTCTGCCTAACATCCTCTAATACTGGACAGCATAACACAAAATGTACTTCATCCTCAGGTGCTTGCTTACATAATGGACATAGTAACCTGGGGTCATCAACATCATGTTCTCTATATCTGAACTTATGAACATTTAAATCTGAAACACCAAGTCTAAACTTTGACATAATTCTTTTCAGATGAATGTCCACATCAAGCTTTAGATAAGGTTTGACATCATGTGTACTTGTAAATTGTCTGTACAATAGATATCTTTCACTGGTTTGTATGTGATCACTCCATTGCTGCCAACGGCAGTCAATCAATCTTTGCCTGAACATGTTTATAAATTCTCTACAATTTCCAACACCTTGATTGAACCAAACAAATCCAAAACCGAGTTCACATAAACAGGTACGTATTTGTGTAGCCCAGTTATTTTTTCCTTTGGCATCTAGATCATAAAGCATCTTATAGGATCTAAAAGGTAGTCTGTTCTCATCCATATGCAAAATCTTAATCCAGTATCTTACACTTCTTACAGCCGCATTAACAGATAGAGGGTATCTGTTAGTTTCACTATACACAAGATCATTTGGTGTACGTCTATCTAAGCCTAAAAACTGCTTTAAAGCAAAGAGGTGCACTGATTCACAATGTGTTACAGCTGCATCCAAGCCCCAAATTTCTGCACCATATAATACAATGGGTTGTATTTGCGCATCAAATATCTTAATGAGCAAGTCAAAAGAGTTATTATTCAACATTCGTAACTTTCTCAAAACCAATAACAAACTTCGTTTACCTCGACTTGCCAGATCTTTACATGCAGCTGTGAAACTAAGCTTTGTAGAAAAGCAAATACCTAAGTATTTATAGACATTAATCACAGGCATGACTTTTCCATTGTACAACCATTTTTCATGAGCAGCTAAATAACCACCCTTTCTGAATACAACAATATTACTCTTATTCAGATTAACCTAAAGATCAAGTGCTGATGCAGCACTGCTCAAGCTATTCAACTGCTTTTGTAAGCCGACAACCGTTTCAGATAGCAGGATAACATCATCAGCAAGTAGAAGAATAAACAATTCTGTGAAATCTTGGGGGAAAGTGGCACCATGTTTACCATTATTGATGACTTCTCTAGCTAACTCATTAATAAAAACAGAAAATAATAATGGGCTACATACATCGCCCTGTTTAACGCCAGTGGTACAGTAAATTATGTCAGTCAGTTTTGTACCACATCTTATTCTACTTCTGACATTCTGGTACATGGCTCTCAAACATCGTAATAATTTACCCTTCACACCATTTTTCAGGAGAATAGGCCACAACAAATTTCTATTAACAGAATCAAATGCCTTTTCAAAGTCAATAAATGCCACATACAGCTTACGGTTATAAGCAAACTGTTTCTGTACAAATGCAAGCAGAGTAAACATATGGTCTATAGTGGAGTATCCTCTCTTAAAGCCAGCTTGATGTTCACCTGTAATATTATCTTTCTTAACCCATTCTTGTAATCTATTATTAATGATGGTACTGTACAATTTACTACTTATGTCACTAAGAGAAATTCCCCTGTAGTTATTAGGGTTATCAACATCACCCTTTTTGTGTAGAGTTAAGATTATAGATTCAGTCCAGTTATCAGGGAAAAGGCCATCATCAAAGATTTTGTTGAATAATTTTAGGAGAAAAAGCACAACATTTTCACCTCCATTTTTCAGCAATTCTCCAATGATTTGATCAGGACCAGCTGCTTTATCATTCTTTAGTTTTCTTAGTGCCAAATAAATTTCTTCTTTAGATATTGGGCGATCAAAATCCTCCTCACTTTCATCATTGTCAACATTAGTATTCATGGAGTTGTCTGACGAGCCTTTCTCCAACAAAGATTTGAAATGTTGAAACCAACTGTCAACTGATATATTATTCTTAGGTTGACTATTTCTAAATGATGCCTTCTTAACACTTTTCCAGAACTGGACTTGAGAAGAGATTGAAGACACCATATCTGCAAGTAATGTCATATTATACTGTTTTCTTTTCCTTTCTAGCATGGATTTATATTCCCTTCTTAAGACACAATACAAGTTTTTGTCTTCGTTCTTTAGCGTTTTTCGATAAGTCTTCAAAAGTTTTCTCACCCTATATTTCATATTTTTACATTCATTATCAGACCATGTAGCAACTGTTAAACCTTTATTGACATGTACCTGTTTTTTCATACATTCAGCACTGGACTTAATGCAACCATTGAACAAATCTAGAGCTTCATTAATGTTCTCATCAATCATCTGTAAGGCACTTGAAAAATTTACACACGTGTCCTCCTCACAAAGATTATCTTTATATGCTGAGAGTTTGTTTTCATCCCACACAATCTTTTCCACAACAGATGGCTCTTCAGCTATTGCATATGTTTTATACAATGAATTAATATGTAGTTCAACAGGAAGGTGATCTGAATCAGAACGTTCCGCAACATACAAACATACAAACGACATGAGTCAAAAATCTGAGAGAACAAATCATCTGACACTAGAAAATAATCATTAACACTGCATCCTCCATCGGAAATGTACGTGTAGCGTCCTTGCTTATCACCAGTGCACATGCCATTCAGAATTTGTAAACTAAGTGTAGTACACATATTCAATAATAATTTACCATAACTATTGAGAATAGAGTCTTCAGAATACCGATTACCACTGAGAGACATGCTTTTACTTTGGAGATCTGCAATCTCGTCATTTGCTACATGATGACAAGACAAGTTTGATGTCCTGCTGTTTAAATCTCCACACAATATTATATCAACTTCATCCAAAGTCACCATGCAATTGACTAAATATTCTTCCATCATAGCAATCCCACTATCATTGTCAAACATGTTATAAAAAGGAGAACCTTCAGGTGGGATATACACACATACAAGCAAAACATTTCTTAAGGTACACAATAATGATTTGTCACAGAGAAAAGTACAAATGTTAGGGTATGGAACTTCTAAACATTTCACAAGAGCAGCTAACTCATGCTTAATCAAGCAAACAACTCCCCCGGATCGCCTCCCTTGATGACTAACTTTAACTGCCGACTTACAGAAGGCCTTATAGCCACTAAACACATCTGGCTGTATGTCTTCTAAAAACGTTTCTGTCAAACAGATAAAATCAAAACTGCATACATAAGATACAAAATCCCTATCAGAGAGTTTTGAAAGCAATCCATTTACATTCCAAGATAAAAAAGAAAAAGGTTTATTTGTTTTATTTATATTGTCACAATCCAATGGATCTACAACATACAGACTGACATTATCACTATCATCATTAATAAGACTAGACACCAGGTTAATGCTTTCAGCAGTATTCCGATCATTACTCTTATTTAGAGTTGGCTCTTTATTTAAAAACTGTGTAGGCCTACTACCCGAAAACTCGCCAGCTGACGTAAGTAAAGGGTTAGACCGGTCTTTGTCTCCTAACTCCACGCTAGCCTACGCCTAGGCGTAGCGTCTTTGTCACACGCCACAGCGCGAAGCCGTATTACGTCAGTGTCGGTCTGAAGCGTCTCAACCGGTGTACCTATACTTACTGTCCTACCCTGTGAATTGTGTCTATGGAGGAATGTATGTATGGGCCGGCCAAAGAGCTATTCGTTTCTCTGAAGATCGTTGAGTGTCACCTTCTCACCGTTTATAATCAGATGATCAAAGACCATTCTAACTTGTTTCCCTTCTGCTCGAGCACTCTTCAGATAAGGGGTCAGCTTACGCCTGATATCCCTAACAGTATGAGAGAAATCTTCATCAACAAAGATACTAGACCCTTTCAGACGAGTTTTAGCCTTCAGAATACTAAGTTTATCCTTGTAAAAACAGCACCTGGCAATGATGGGAGAGTTAGGTTTGGAGTTAATACGGTGTACTCTATCAAACTTGATATTTCCTGCAACATCCATTTTTTCAGAGAGAAGATTTTTCACAACCCTCTCACAGTCAGCACCAGTCTCGTTTGTTTTCTTTTCTAGTCCATGAAAAATAATATTATTTCGTCTTGATCGTCCTTCTAAATCATCTGATTGCTTTTCTAACTTTCCAATCCTATCAACAAGTTCTGTATTTGACTGTTTCAACTCTACATTTTCTGATCTAAGATTGTCCATGTCATGCCTAAGGCCACACAATTCCTCTTTCAGACCACTAACACTGTCTGTCAACACTTTGATTTCACTTTTCATGCTGTCCATTGTAGACTTCAAGGAAGTTTCCAGCTTCTCTAATTTGGCTGTCATCGTATGGATCGTCACTTCCTCAGGGGCTGCTGCAGAAGAGGACTCTTCTCTGTGGTGTCTCACCGTTGGCGTGCTGGCAGGCACATCTGCGCTGGCTTTGGCCTTTCGTACAGCTTTCCCTGTAGCGTTACTACGACCATCAGTACCACCAAGCAAGCTGGTTTGCCTCAGTTTGCGGCCAGTAGATCCAGGAGGGGTGGGTCCAGGGTTCGTCTCCACATCACCACACCGCAATAAAAGCCCGCCCCAAAATAGGAGTGTGAGGGTCAGTCCTAGCAAGACACCGTCTCGTCTGCTTTTTAACGTCAGTGTGGAGGTACGCATGGCAGATTTGAATTCTGCCCGTTTCGACATGAAACAGGCAAATACTGCCGCAAATGTCCCACACACGGCTCTGTAGAGCTGCACGGATATTCCCATTTTGCTCACGATTCTAAGTGCAAAAAATGAAAGACTAAAGCCCCTTATAACTTATAACCAATTCACAAAAATACCAGAGCAATTTTCTTTCCCTCTTCTTCTTCACATCACGTGATCGGCCCCCCCCCCCCCCCCCGAGTCAGAGAGAGAGAGAGAGAGAGAGAGAACACTGAACACTGAACACTGAAATGGTTTAATGGTACCTTGGCCTTGGACCACAATACACCAGGTGAGGGGGGCAGGGGTGTAAGTGTAATGCAATATGAAAGCATGAATAAATTTTACATATACTATGTCAGTGAAAGATTGACAGCATGGATACATTTCACACATACTATACAATGAAAAATCAAAGCATGGAAACACTTCATACATACTATAGTAAAAAAAAAATTAAATAAATAAATAAATAAATAAATAATAAATAAATAAAAGTGAAAGCATTGTTAAATTTCACTTAAACTACCCATACCATGGCAGTGAAAAAATGAAAGCATGGATAAATTTCACGCCTGCTATAGCAATGAAAAATGAACTCGCAATACACATTTCACACCCACTATTGCAATGCTAAATGAACTCACTGATAAATTTTAAATATACTATATCAATGAAAACTGAAAGTATGGTTACATTCCACACACGCTATAGTAATGGAAAATGGAAGCATAAAAAAATTTCACACACTCTGTGGCAATGAAAAAATGAAAGCATAGATAAATTTCACGCCTGCTATCATAATTAAGAAAGAGACCATTGATACAATTTACACACACTGCACCAATGCAAAATGAAATCATTGATAAATTTTACACCCGCTATAGCAATAAAAACTGAAAGCATGGATATATTCTGCACACACTATAACAATGAAAAATGTAAGCATGTATATATTTTACACATGCTATAGCAATGAAAAATCAAAGCATGAATAAATTTGACACCTACTATAGCAATGCAAATGAAGGTTTTGATAAATTTCACACATACTGTAGCAATGCAAAACAAAAGTATTGATAAGTTTTACACATACTATAGCAATGCAAAATGAAAACATGGGTAAGATTGACACATTGTGTTACAATTCAAAATGAAAGCATATATAAATTTGATATATACTATAGCAAGAAATAGGCTTAATGGAAGTGTATAAGGTAAACTGCATCATGAATACCAATCTTACTTCCTTTCCAGACAACATTGCAGGTATGTAATTTCAAACCAATAACAAGAGAACACCAACACCCACACCCAGGCATATACCCACACACTCACGCAGGCGCACACACACACACACCGCGCGCGCGCGCGCGCGGAGAGGAGAGAGAGAGAGAGAGAGAGAGAGAGAGAGAGAGAGAGAGAGAGAGAGAGAGAGAGACAGAGACAGAGAAGAGACAGAGACAGAGACAGAGAGACAGAGAGACAGAGACAGAGAGACAGAGAGACAGAGAGAGACAGAGAGAGAGACAGAGAGAGAGAGACAGACAGACAGACAGAGACAGAGACAGAGAAAACAGAGACAGAGACAGAGAAAGACAGACAGACAGACAGACAGACAGACAGAGAACAATGTCTGGGAGAATATTTACCCGTTGATGAAAAATACCTCTCTAGATCTAACCTTCTAGATTACGTCGGGCTGGTTGTTGATTCCAAACAATAATAAAAAATAAAAATAAAAGATATTTTGAAAAGAGCAAAAGGAAACAAAGAATGGCAAAGAAGAGAAGGTCAGATCGCGTTTACAGGTGTGAAGAGAAAAGAAAGAAGCAAGAGATCACAGGTTTGAGGAGAAACAGGTATGAATTCTACCGGGACGCTTTGCCACAAGTGTCTTTTCGAAAAAAGAAGACACATTGTACTAAACCTATTTCAACTGTTCGAGTGAAAACTGATTACATTGTTGGTTATCTCACTTCAACGATAATGGATTGAAATAACTACTGAAGGCATACATAAAAAATGTAGTAAAATATGCCATTTTTTTCAAATAAAGAAGTTACATAAGAAATTCAATTACTCGCTTCATTTTTTGTTTAGTTCTCTTGCAGATCTGTTGCAGATTTCTTTTTGCTGCCTCATCTTCCGTGATGTTCCTGTCCCACTGTTCCCATGCCACTGTTTTCAATCTCCTTGCCACAACCTTACCCAGATTCGTTTTGCTGCATCTTCAGGCTCGGAAGTCCCCAGGAATCCCGTAAGTACCAGGCTGACATGTGACCACCAGCCACAGGGGTCCTGCACTGCTGCTGGGTCACTTTGATGGTGTTCAGCGGTGTCTGTTCTGAGCTAACACATGCATGACACCACCTATTGAGCCCCCTACTAACGACAGTATTAGCTCAGTCGCGGAGCCAGACTGAGCGAGTCGCCGACCCGAGGTGGCGGCAACCACAACGTCCCTCTAACGACCGTCCCCCGTAGAACTTCCAAGCCCAAAGGCTTTGACACAAACTCACCACAGGCACAGAAGTGTATGGGGAAACCGAACCTGATGTCACCATGAGACCAGAGCAACTGGAGCCACCGAATGAGAGGCTTTTTTTTGCATGATAATCAATGATAATCAGGATGATGTAATGCTGCTGCTATGGAAGTGCAGATGCTTTGGGACTACTTGACAGGGTTGTACTCTGTGCTTACTATCATTATATTCCCGGCGTCAACAGGACCCGAGAGATACAGACACCTACAGTGTTGGTCAAGTCATTTGAGTAACGCTCTCAGACTTGTATCCGTAAAGTGGATGAAGCTTGACTGTGTGGTCCCAGTCTCCCCACTAAGCCCACAGCACACTCACTCTGGGTAGGAGCCTGCCGGAGCCAGAAAATCCCTATGACTCTCATGGAATTCGAACCCGTAACCTTCAATCTAGTCCGTACCCCAAGGCGCTAACCACTGTGCCATGGCGGCCGGTCCTGCTGCAGATTTTCATTGACTGGCAGTAATGCGAGTTTATATACATATATATATTTTTTTTTTTTTCTTCTGATAATCAAATATGCCAGTACCTCTCACATTCACCTTTACCTGTCCCATAGTCTGGTCGAGCGTTGGGGCACCACTGAAAATTTGGCAACCAGCTTCTTCCTCTCCTTGCGGAATTATAAATCAATTGTTGCAAATTCTGTAAAATTAATATGAACATGGATGCAGGTACACAATCATGTTACTCACAAATAAAACCCTATTTTATCCATCATTTACAACAAAACGGTTTATTCAGTTCTCAACACCAGCAATCTATATATAGAGTAATATTCTGGGGACAAAGGTATCAAACACTCTTAAATTACCACACACCAGAACTTCAAAGAGCATCGAATGACTTCCTCTCTTCCTGGCTTCTGGCCACACAGAGAGTGGCTTACAAACACAGTCAAGGGGGATAGCTCAGGAAAATGGTTGAAACTTTCTCTGCCTTCTCTCACGCCACCTAACCAAACATTCACAGAGCACACCACTACACCACCACTCCCCACCTCAAACTGCCCCACTCTCCCCTACATCCCTTTCTCCTCACCTTGCTCTATACACTGCACATCCACATCCACATTCATCCAATCTTCTGCACGCAGGCAGAGAGAAAGAAAAATAAAAACTATTCCACTTTGGAGAGAAGCCAGTGAGGGTAATTTGTGTTTACCTGTAAGCCCTGTAATTGTTTATCTCCGTGTTTAAGAAGCGAGGAAGATGTTGCTGTCTGCGTGTTAGGGTTCGTGGTGAGAAGAGGGCGTGTGTTTCAGCCGCTGTGTTAAGATTTAATTTTATTTTGGTAACATGGATTTGGGGGCGGGATAGCTAAGTGGTCAGAGCGCTCGCTTTCCGCAAGGCCAAGTTAAGCAGCGTTGAGCGTGGTTACCAATTGGATGGATGACTGATTGCCGCCTTTGCTTCAGTACCGTCCCCCCAGTTCACCCAGCTGTAAATGGGTACCTGCCCTCTTTAGGGTCAGGGAAGGTAAAGCAGCGAGGGAGAGGAGATGGGCGCAGCCCTCAATATGCTGGCCCCTAGAGAAGCTGAGGTCTTTGATACCTCGCTCCCCTACGACCGCCTAGGTTATGGGATACCTTTACCTTTAAAATACATTCTGTAATATCTTTGTTTATTTTTGGTTGTTTGGTTGGCTGGCCAGTTGTTTCAGCTTCTGTGTTGAGACCTGTTACATATATTTGGCTATTTGTTTGTTTGTTTTCGTTTTCGTCGTTGAAAGGTCAGACAGCAACTATTGTTGTCTGTCGTATGAGAGAAAATAATTATGTTGTACTGCCTTTAAGAGCCTGACAAGCCAGGCCCAGCGCATCCAACTTTGGTGAAAGAAAGAATCGTTATCTTTTAAGACTTTCTGTAAATAAAAAAAGGCAGGAGAATGGACCACGAAGTAAAAAAAAAAAAAAGACAAGAAGGAGGTGACAGGAAGAAAAGGAACAAGGAGAACAAAGAGAGGATAGAAAAATAAAGAATTCCCAGGACAGAA
This sequence comes from Stramonita haemastoma, assembly GCA_030674155.1. Taxonomy (NCBI): domain Eukaryota; kingdom Metazoa; phylum Mollusca; class Gastropoda; order Neogastropoda; family Muricidae; genus Stramonita; species Stramonita haemastoma. The sequence continues at coordinate 36,531,141 of CM060328.1, read as the reverse complement.
TTTCCAGGAGGTGGTGGTGCTATTTATACTGACAGGCCCCAGATATCACCGCTAGGGAGTTCGTTTGCTTGGTTGTTTCAGTTGAGTGATAAGACCTGTTGCTTGCATCCTGGTATATGTTTGCTTGTGTGTTTGTTTGTTTGTTATTTGTTAGTTTTTCCAGAGCGGAATGCCACTTGTAACGTTTCATCTTTCGTGAGCTATGCTGATAGTTTTTTTCTCTGCTACTGTTTGTTTGTCTTTGTGTCCTTCTGTCTGTCTGTCTGTCAGTCTTTCTGTATCTGTCTGTCTGTCTGTCTCCCTCTCTCTCTGTCTCTCTCTGTGTCTCTGCTTCTGTCTCTGTCTGTCTCCCTCCTCTCTCTCTCTCACTATCAGTCATAGAGATTGATAACATAAACAAACACCACAAGCAGCAACAACAACAACAATAGCACAAGCACAGCAGCAACAACACAACAGCAGCAAAACACAACAATACACAAGCAGCAGCAGAAACAACAACAGCAGAAGCAGCAACAGCAGCAACAACAGCAGCAGCAATAACAGCAGCAGCAGCAACAGCAGCAATAACAGAAGCAGCAACAACAGCAATAGCAGAAGCAGCAAAACAGCAACAGCAGAAGCAGCAACAACAGCAATAGCACAGCAGCAAAAACAGCAACAGCAGAAGCAGCAACAACAGCAATAGCAGCAGCAGCAACAACAGCAACAGCAGAAGCAGCAACAACAGCAATAGCAGCAGCAGCGACAATAAAATTAGCAGATGCAGCAACAACCGACCGACCGACCGACCGACCGACCAACCAGCCAACCAACCAACCAACCAACCAACCAGCCACCAACCAACTAATCAGCCACCAGCCAACCAACCAACCAACCAACCAACCAACCAACCAACCACAACCAACCAACCACAACCAACCAATTAACCAACCAACCAAACAACCAGCCAACCAACCAACCAACCAACCAACCAACCAACCAACCAGCAAATTAACCAAGTAACCAGCCAACTAACCAGCCAATCGACCAATCAATCAATCAATCAATCAAGTAACAAATAAACCAACCAATGAATCGATCAATCAATCAACTAGGCAACTACTCAGCCTACCAATCAAGTAACCAACCATTCAACTAACTAACTAAACAAACAATAATCTGAAGACAGAACAACCAAAATAGTCCAACAAAAACGCAACAAAACAAAACAGACCATCAATCCAGCTAGATTACCGCAACACACACCAACCAACCAACTAACCAACAAACTAAAGCAATCATCCAACCCACACCAACAAACCAACCCATTAACAGCACACAAAG
>CM060328.1:36507315-36514815 GCA_030674155.1 Stramonita haemastoma | reverse complement strand
TTTTTAGCACGGTAGAACTAAGCACCGCCACCTAAAACAAACAACAACAAAAACTCTATGAAAAAAACCCAAACCACTCTGCACCAGCTTTCTCACCTGTTCAACTTTTGTGTGAAAGAAGAAAAAATTCAAGCCAGAATTGACATGGTAGTGTTGGGCGTTCCCCAGCTTTGACACTTTGAGAGAACACCCAGAACATGCACTTTGCCTTACTTGAATTTTTTTTCCAGGTTACAAGAACCTTTTGCTGTCCAAAACTAAATGTCTTGTGTTTGATGTTGATCTACATATTAAAATTTATATACTTATAGATTCAGAGCTGGAACACCTGGCCTCTGGCTTTGAAACTGGTGTCTTCATGTGTGTTTTTTGGTTGTTGTTTTTGTTTTTTTTGCAGGGTATCGTGATTTTTAGAGGGAGCCTATGACCCGATACAATATCTATCTATCTTTCTATATATCTATATATCTATATATCTATATATCTATATATCTGTCTATATCTTATCTATATCTATATCTATATCTATATCTATCTACCTACCTACCTACCTACCTACCTACCTACCTACCTACCTACCTATCTACTATCTATCTATCTATCTATCTATCTATCTATCTATCTATCTATCTATCTATCTATCTATCTATCTATCTATGTCTCTCTCTCTCTCATATATATATATATATATTTATATATATACACGGAGATAACCCTACAGACTAAGCAGTACGGCCCACGAAAGGAGCTGGAAATGACATGCCATTATTTTCCCCAGACACATCTGACGGTGTAAAGCGAACGAGAAAAGAAGAAAATATTGTAATGTACCCCCTTCAGTACGGGCCCTTATCTTATACTGAATAAACCATTTCGAGTTTTCATCACAACAAGAGGATCACTGTGAGCCTGTGAAGTGCATGATAAATGATGCATTTGCCTGCATGGATGCTTTCAAGTATCTCATCATTATAGTATTAAGCAGCCATACTCTGACTTCGGAGGATTTGTTCGGGTTATGTCTTTTTTTTTTTCTTTATTTCTCGGCTAAAGCTTTGATGTTTATCATCAATGGTGAAGTTTAGCACAACATGCGACTGTTTTAACCCACCATTAAGGTAGCTGCTTCCTAATTTTCGGGAAACACTGTTGGCAAGCCTTCAGTCTCAGAAGAGTACTATGGAGTTGCGTTCTAGGTGTTAATTCTACTACAGCGTCAGGTGTGGCTGGCAAGTCTGACAGGATACAAGATGTTATGCTGAAGGCCTGTCATAAAATGAAGAAAATCTCAAACCGATACATCAAGGCATACAACATTGTAAAAAAAAGTTTGGGCGCTTTGATTTTATTTATAACTTACGAATAGTTCAGTGGTTAGAGCATTAGCTTTCACCAAGCTAATGTTAAGCAGCACTGAGCGTGGTTACAAAGTGGATGAGTGACAGTTTGTAGTGGGCCTTGCCTCCAATACAGTCCCCCAGTTCACCCAGCTAACAATGGGTACCTGCTCTCTATAGGGTCAGGGAAGGTAAAGCAGTGAGGGAGGGGAGATGGGCGCCGCCCTCATTATACTGGCCCCTGGAGAAGCGGAATTCTCTGATACATCACTTCCCAACGACCACATAGGTAATGGGAGCACTTACACCACCTTCACAAAGCCGTTGGCATGGAGCACAGAGTATGATAATTGTACCAGTATCCTTCCTTTAGCAGCTCTGGTTAGCATGAAGCCGATTAAACTTGACTGGACTTTCTTGTACTTCCCTGATGAACTTTGTGACACTGGAGTGAATATTTTTAGACGTGTGTGGTTGGTAAGCTTGAACCTGGCGGAGCCCATCCCTCTTCAGATAGCAGAGTGCATGCTGGGTATGTTCGTGTGATTTATCTTACTGTCCATAGTCGACCTAACCTTTCTCCGCCAGGAGGTGAATGGCATTTTAATTAACGTGTGCGTCAAATATTTTGCGTGCGTTTCACGCGCAAGACCCCGGCTTGTGGTTTTATTTGGAGAATTTTCCGGGACAAATAGTGGGGTCAGCATCATTGAAAACTTCAGGGGAACAAATTATCCAAGAACGGTCACTTTAATGGAGATTTAAGCCCGCGCTCTACTGTTCTATTATTAAATCTGCGATGGTCTAACCACTAGGCTTCAATCTAATCCAATCCTGTTGTTTATAACGCCGCCGACATCAGGGGCCAGCCGTATCAGGGCTAAGTTGTTACCTCGTCAATTGTTTTTAGTCGGCTCTCCAGCTTCCAAAATAGACAGGGCAAACAAAAACTCCGCCCCCAAAAAAAACAACAACAAACCTCAAACAAACAAAAAACAACAACAATAAAAACAAAAACAAAAAAGCCATCTCCACCAAAATGTACCCCCACGAAGAAAATAGAGCGACCCTGATATCGTAATGCACACCTGGAGTGTGGTTTTATTTATTCGTCTTTTCGCCTCTTTGAAGATTTCGGAAAGTCTCTTTCCGACACTAGGATAAGGTGCAGATTCTCTTCTCTGTGTGAGGCAGGAGAAGTGATGGTGGCTGCAGCATCATAGTGCGAGCAACAGTGGCAGCAGCAGCAGCAGCAGTGGCGGTAGTACTGATAGTAGGAATAGTAGGAGAAGTAATGGTGATAGTAGTGGCGGTTGCAGCAGCAGCAGCAGCATAGCAGTAGTAGTAGTAGTAGTAGTAGTAGTAGTAGTAGTGTAGTAGTAGTAGTAGTAGTAGTAGTTAGTAGTAGTAGTAGTGTAGTAGTAGTAGGAGGAGGAGGAGGAGGAGGAGGGAGGAGGAGGAGGAGAGAGGGAGCAGCAGCAGCAGCAGCAGCAGCAGCAGCAGCAGCAGCAGCAGCAGCAGTAGTAGTAGTAGTATAGTAGTAGTAGTAGTAGTAGTAGTAGTAGTAGTAGTAGTAGTAGTAGTAGTAGTAGTAGTAGTAGTAGTAGTAATGGCGATGGCGGTGATGGTGGTGGTGACGGTAACATCAGTAGCAGCGGCAGCAAATGTATCATTAACCGTAGTAGCAGAGCAGCAGCAGCAGCAGCAGCAGCAACAGTAATCGTAGCAGTAGCAGCATTTGAAATAATTAGATTGGTGGTAGTGATGGTGGCCTCACATGAATCATTTTAGAGAAGGGGATGGAGATAGAATGAGCACAGGTATCAACTTCAGGAAAAAGACAACAACAACAACAACAAAAAAACCTCCATCCCTTCGAATACACAACTCAGTGGAAAATCGAATCATCACGCTTAGTTGCCGGCATATATCACAAATACAACACTGTAACAACTAGTCTTCCTCGACCTCCCACGCCGATGGAAAACGAAACAAAAAAAGACAAAACCCTAACAACAGCAAAGGTACCTGCCCTCACACACCATAAAACAGAAGTCCGTGGCACAATAAACCATTCCTGTGGTTGCCACTGGCCTCTTTGAAGATCTGTTCACAATTTTTTTTCTGAAGCACTGGAATAGTAGCTTTTTATAATGTGCAGATGTCTTTATGATTGTACTGGTAGCTGCGGTAGTTTTGTTCTGGCAGTGGATGAATCATCAAGGAAGAAGAAGAGAAGGAGAAAGAAGATTGTTTGTTTGGGTGTTTTTTTTCGTTCTTCGGCTAGAGCTCCAAGTTCACCAATTGTGAGATTTTTGCCTGTCATGTAGGTAGCCACATTCCGACTTCGGGGAAAGAATTGCTTTTATGTTATAGGTTGTCGATTTGGTTCACAGAAAGGAAAGGGGTTGAAAGGTTTTTGAATATAATATTTTATTTTTATAATTATTTTATTTCTTCTTTTATTTCGACGACAATGGAATAAATACTCCTGTGCTTCTTTTTTACATCCAATCCCCGTGTGTACGCAGTTTTGTCAATTTTGTCATATTTCCCTCCTGTACATAATGGCCTACTGATCCCAAATGTGGAACATGTTTTAACATATGCGCAAGGTATTCACACGGGACCTCGGCTTTTAGTCTCATCCGAAAGATTTTTGGGGAGAAGTGGAGTCGGCACTGATGTGAACTCCAGAAGCTGGTAGGTGTGTGTTAGCTACAGACATCAGTGATGCCTTTATTTAAATTATAACATGTTAAATCTTATCTAGACAAAATTTATAAGACGTGACAAGCTTGGAAGCATTGACAACCTTAGATCAATATAAATGTATCACTTTGCCTATCTATTTACTAGCCCACACTATGAAACATTTGCACCAAGTGCAAAATTCAAATCTTGTACACTAACAATGCTTTATTATCTCAATATACAAACACATATAAATGAGTTACCAAACTAATTATCATTTGTTAACGTGTGAACTTTATACACATCTGAATTTCGGGCAAAAAAATCTACATACATGAACAAAAACATTAATCACAAAAACTATTCGATTTGATTTTCAAAATACACACACACGCATGCACAAACACACAAAAGCACACACCACGTGCCCACCCCCCGCAGAACGCGCACACACACATCACAACACACACACCACACACACACAACACCACACACACACACACACACACAACACACACACACACACACACACACACAAACACCACACACACACAACAACACACACACACACAACACACACACACACACACACAACACACAACAACACAACAAACAACACACACAAACAAACACACTCACAACTGCACACACAAAACACACACACACAACACACACACACACACACACCACCCCACGCACACACACACACACACACACACACACACACACACACACACACACACACACACACACAAGCACGCACACAACACACACACATAACACACACATGCAAAATACACACATGTATACCAATACACCTATGATTATTGATACCATGTTCAATAAGAGCAATATCAAAATTTATAATGCACAGTACTACACTAAAAATATTGCAATAAAAAAAATACACTGTTGACGTAGGTTAAAGTTAGAACCAAAAGGTAAACTTGAGGTATCCAGGAAAAAAGTCCCCAAAGAAATAAATAGTGTTGGCAGCTGGCGAGAATGATGTATGTTTTCAGGTTCGTTGGAGTCATAGTGCGTATGTGCGTGCGAGCGTGCGTGCGTGCTAGCGCGCGCCGCTGTGTGTGTGCGCGCGTGCTCTTTCTCTACTTTCTCTCACACACACGCGCGCGCACACATACACATTCGCACGTGCAGACACACACACACACACGCACGCGCGCGCGCACACACACCTTTATCTATCTATCTTCATCTGTCTATCTATCTATCTATCTATCTATCTATCTATCATCTTTATCTATCTATCTATCTATCTATCTATCTATCTATCTATCTTCTTCTATCTTCTTCTTCTGTCTATCTCTTCTATCTTCTATCTATCTCTTCTATCTCTCTATCTCTCTATCTACTCTATCTCTATCTATCTATCTATCTATCTATCTACTATTTTCTTGTTATCCTTCTTGCATCTGTGCTGCTCGCCCTGTGTGCTGTGTTGTTATTGTGTGTTGCTTGTGTGGTGTGTTGTGCTTGTGTGGTTGTGTAGTGTGTGTGTACGTGTGTGTGCATGTGGGATGTGTGCATGTTCTCTCTGTCTCTGTCTCTGTCTCTGTCTTCTGTCTCTGTCTCTCTGTTCTCTGTCTCTCTGTCTTCTGTCTGTCTGTCTGTCTGTCTGTCTGTCGTCTGTCTTCTGTTTTCTGTCTCTCTCTCTCTCTCTCTCTCTCTCTCTCTCTCTCTCTCTCTCTCTCTCTCTCTCTCTCTCTCTCTCTCTCTCTCCTCTCTCTCTCTCTGACACACATACTGGCGCACGTGCAGAACATACTCGCCGGCTTAGAGGCATTACAGAGCAAGTCTAGTACATTTGCCTGTAGGCAAAGAAGTACCAAGAATATAGAAAGAGGCACGTTGGCGTGCTTACAGCGATGGGTAAACACACAGACAGCTGCACCGACGTTTGCCAATAGTCACGCACGCACGAATGCATGCACACTTGATGCATGCACCCGACTTCTATCCCCTTACTCATTCACCCACCTACATATATATATCTTATATTATATAATATATATATATATATATATATATATATATTATATATATATATAGATGTGATATGTATATACAAAGTATGTATTATATACATATGTATATATATATATATATACATATTTATATATATATATATATATATATATATATATATATATATATATATATAATATATATAGCGTTTGCAAGCATACACTATCACACACACGCGCGCGCGCACACACGAACGCACACACACATACACACACACATGCACGCACGCACACAATCACACACACAAACACGCAAAAGGACGCACACACGCTACCATACATACACACATACACACATTAAAAGCACACACACACATACACATACACACACACACACACACACACACACACACAACACACACACACACACACACACACACACACACACCACGCACGCACGCACGCACGCACGCACGCACACGCTCACGTACCCACACACATACATACAAACGCGCACCCACACAATACAAATCAACATACCTCAACAGAGCAAAACATGTACACCTACACACTATGCAAGTACGCAGGCATTTCTATGTCGGTGTTACTTTTTATATATTATCTAAATAGATAAGCCTATTAAATCAAGAAGAAAAAAATGAATATACCCGAATAAAAAAAAAAGAGCAAAATTGTCACTTAAACGCCCAATAAAATCATCAGATTAACCAATGAGTCAGTACAGAACAGAAAGGCATTACAGAATATTAAAAAAAGTGAGTATGATTATAGAGAGTGGAATAAACAAAAACATAGATATAAAGTAGATACATAAACACCTAAAGAAATAAGTCGACTTGATCAATAGTAGCTTGCAACAAATAGAAAGAGTGCAAGAAAGAAAAAAAAAAAAATATTAAAAAGTTTTAAAAAAAAGAATAAACGAAAGAAAGAAAAAAAAAAGAAAGAAAGAAAAAAGAAAGAAGGAAAGAAAGAAAGAGAAAGATAGAAAGAAGAAAGGAAAAAAGAAAGATTGAAGAGAGAAAGAAAAGAAAGAAAACGAAAGAAAGAAGGAAGAGGAAAAAAAGGAAGAAAGAAGAGAAGAAAATAGAAAGAAAGAAGAAAAAAAGAAAAGAAAGAAAAGAAAGAAAGGAAGAAAAAAAAAGAAAAAAATAAAGAACCCTATACCAACAACGAATTAAAAAAAAAAAACAGACCCAAAACTGAATCAGTTAATCAGTTCAAAACAAAGAAACAATCAACCGAACAACAACAAACAACAAACCAACAAACAAACAACAAACAAACAAACGATCAAGCAAAAAACTAAAACCCACAATCAGTTAATTAAGCATCTCACCTCTCATTTTCATAGCTTCGGTAAGTTCCACACACACAGTACCAGAGACGATTTGACCAGCAAAAAACACCGCTTCACTGTTTTCAAACACGATATCGAACCGCTTCAGTTTCCCCATCTT
>CM060328.1:36487315-36499815 GCA_030674155.1 Stramonita haemastoma | reverse complement strand
GTTAGATTTTTTTGTTTGGTTTAAGATGTGCTGTGTGTGCATTGTTTGGGAGGACGTGTGGAATATCGTAAATGTATTTTATGCTTCTTTAATGTTTCTTTGGAAACTGTTCTAATCTACACCTTGTCTGTGGTTGTATTATAGTATAGTGTTTCGTTGTTGCTGTTTTGTTTTGGTTTTACAATTGTTTATGCTTGAATATTCTGAGGTTGTTGTTATTTTTTTTTTTATATAAGGGTTTGGTAATTTTTTGGCAATGTTGAAATTTTCCTGTCCACAGATAAGAAACAACAACTTAGGTACATAGATTCTGTTATGTTATCATTTTTATGAAATTGGTGGTTTTTTGTTGCTTTGTTTTATTTGCTTCATTCGTTTGAGTCGGCTTTTTCGGGGGTGGGGGTGGGGATGGGGTTATTTGTTTGTTTGTTTGTTTGTTTGTTTGGGAGTTGTTGATAGTGTACTGTTTGCAGTACAAAATCAGTATTAAAAAAATTCAGAAGTATTTACAAAGTGATTTTTAGAATATTTGTTTGAAAGGATTTAGGAATGTGTTCTTTGTGTTGTAGGGCATTCCTGAGCTTCACACCCTGTCTGTCTGTCTGTCTGTCTGTTTGTCTGTCTGTCTGTCTGCCTGTCTGTTTGTCTGTTTGTCTGTGTCTGTCTGTCTGTTTGTCTGTCTGTCTGTCTGCCTGTCTGTCTGTTTGTCTGTGTCTGTCTGTCTGTTTGTCTGTCTGTCTGTCTGTCTGCCTGTCTGTCTGTTTGTCTGTCTGTCTGTCTGTCTGTCTGTCTGCTGTCTGCCTGTCTGCCTGTCTGCTGTTCTGTCTGTCTGTCTGTCTGTCTGTCTGCTGTCTGTCTGTCTGTCCTGTCTGTCTGTCTGTCTGCCTGTCTTTGTCTGGTCTGTCCTGTCTTGCCTGTCTGTCCTGTCTGTCTGTCTGTCTGTTTCTGTCTGTGTCTGTCTGTCTTCTGTCTGTCTGTCTGTCTGTCTGTCTGTCTGTCTGTCTGCTGTTCTGTCTGTCTGTCTGTCTGTCTGGTCTGTCTGTCTGTCTTTGTCTGTCTGTCTGTCTGTCTATCTGTCCTGTCTGTTCTGTCTGTCTCGTCTGTCTGTCTGTCCTGGTCTGTCTGTCTGTCTGTCTTGTCTTTGTCTGTTCTGTCTGTCTGTCTGTCTGTCTGTCTCTGTCTGTCTGTCTGTCTGTCTGTCTTGTCTGTCTTGTCTGTTTCTGTCCTGTCTCTGTCTGTCTGTCTGTCTGTCTGTCTGTCTGTCTGTCCTGTCTTTCTGTCTGTCTGTCTGTCTGTCTGTCTGTCTGTCTGTCTGTCTGTCTGTCTGCTGTCTGTCTGTGCCTCTGTCTGTCTTCTGTCTGTCTGTCTGTCTGTCTGTCTGTCTGTCTGTCTCTGCTCTGCTGGTCTGTCTGTCTGTCTGTCTGTCTGTGTCTCTGTCTCTGTTCTGTCTGTCTGTCTTGTCTCTGTCTGTCTGTCTGTCTGTCCTGTCTGTCTGTCTGTCTGTCTGTCTTGTCCTCTTCTGTTTTCTCTCTCTCTCTCTCTCTCTCTCTCTCTCTCTCTCTCTTCTCCTCTCCTCTCTCCTCTCTCTCCTCTCTCCTCTCCTCTCTCTCTCTCTCTCTGCCGTCCAATTTTGCTATCCGTCCTTTTTGAATTATCAAGCCAATCTGACGGGGTTTTGGCCGTTGTTCTTTTTGATTTGTTTTTAATAAAGTGTATGACATTTTCCCTTACTCTTGATTCTGGTGACCAGGCAGTAACTTTTTAATCATTGAAATGAGTATATCGATTTAGTAGCATTATTTCCATACATGTCATTTCATAATTGTGTTTTTGAGTAAAGAGTTTGTTATCATCTTATGCTTTTTTCCCCAATGTAAAGATTTTTTTTTTAAATGACTGGTGTCCTTATCATAGCCTTGTTTTATTTGTTATCAAAGGAATAAAATCAACAGTACATAATCACAAAGCCTGTTCTCTCTTCATGAAAAGGACATGCTTTGTGTTGAGTTCAAACTTAAGATTGTTCATAACTTAAGCTTTTGAATTGAACAGGGTGACGGAATTTGACCCAACCTTTGTAGTTGTTGGGGGCTCTAAACTATAAACGGATGTTTCTTTTAAAAACGTGTAAGTGACATATATGATCTTGTCATCGTGGTTATCGAGGCTATATACAATTTAAAAGGAAAAAAATAAAAAAAACGTTTGACATATCTGATCTGCATCTTCCTGGTCAGCGCGGCCAAAAAAAATATAAAGCGTTATAAAACGGTATCAGCATCTGTAGCCACTGTGGTGTTAAGCAAGGGGAACATCTTCCACGACCCTCTTTACTAAAATTGGGCTGCTGTGTAATTATCAAGTGCAGAAAATAGATTAGTTTGGTGCAGTGATTATCAAACCTGGGAGTATTTTTTTTTTTTTTTTTAATTGTTCACACTTAATCCACATCCACCACAGAAAGAAACCCATTTCATTGTTGTCTGTGTTTACCCATGTCATTGTTGTCTGTGTTTACCCATGTCATTGTTGTCTGTGTTTACCCATTTCATTGTTGTCTTGTTTACCCATGTCATTGTTGTCTGTGTTTACCCATGTCATTGTTGTCTGTGCTTACCCATTCATTGTTGTCTGTGTTTACCCATTTCATTGTTGTCTGTGTTTACCCATCTCATTGTTATCTGTGCTTACCCATCTCATTGTTGTCTGTGCTTACCCATTTCATTGTTGTCTGTGTTTACCCATGTCATTGTTGTCTGTGTTTACCCATTTCATTGTTGTCTGTGTTTACCCATGCATTGTTGTCTGTGCTTACCCATGTCATTGTTGTCTGTGTTACCCATTTCATTGTTGTCTGTGTTTACCACACTGCAGTTGAAAGGAAATAAATTTGCCACTAACTACAAAAGCTGCAACAGCGGCGTATGCGGTTGAAGACTGCATTAATTGAAGGACAAGATTGAGAGAAGAGAATCGTGTCAGTAGCAGATTCCACGTTGAAAATGACACAGTGTAAATTCAAACAATATAATGTTTTAATCAAGGAACACAAGACATGAGCATGGCGCTTTTGGATTTTCTTTTTACGGAAGAAAACTTATCAACTTCAACACTCTTCATGTACATATAGTACGTGTACATCTGTCCTTTTCTTTAAGGAACACAAGACATAAGCATGGAGCTTTTGGTTTTTCTTTTTATAAAAGAAAACTTATCAATGTCAACACTCTTCATGTACATAGAATGCATATACATCTACCCTTTTTCTCTTGTTGCAGATATTTTTGGGGCAGAAATTGATATCCAGCTCCAAATCAAGGACATCTGGAAGAATGTACGACACAGTGATGATGCCCCTGTTAGAACAGGCGCTGTACAGCCTCTGTGACAGTATCTCCTCCCCAAGGCGGTGGCTTCAAAGCACTCTCTTTTCCCTGCTGCAGAAGATCACAGCTCGGGACCCACTCGACTACCTCCCAGGACACCAGACGAACAGAAACTGTGTCGTCAAATTCAAGGTCCTCCTGCGGTGGAAAAGCCGGCCCACCCAGGCGTCCTCCCTACAGGACTTCGTGCTGTGGAAGTGCCCCCAGCTCGCCTCCAAGTACGCGGTCTTCAAGAAGAACGTGACCCTGTACTGCGTGACCCCGGACCTGGCTGTGTTCGTCAGGGCCCCTGAGAACGTAGACTGCTACAGCTCCAAAACGGCGCCCTTCTTCTACATGGCCCAGTTCCAGCACGCCCGTGACGTGTTGGTGATGCCCATGGCCTGGTTCCGCAACGTCAGCGTGGAGATGGCGGAGCTGTGCAACGCCCCGGTCCCCCTCACCTGGCTCTCCAGCACGGGACGGTGCGGGTCCACCTTACTGACCCAGGTCGTTGAAACGGTTCCCGGGGCAGTGTGTATTTCAGAACCAGACGCCATTCTGAACGTGCTGATGCTGGCTAAGGCGCAGCGAACACAGGAATATTATAAAGGAGAGCTGTGTCTGTTAGCATGTGTCATTCGTGTCCTCACTTGCGGCATTTCGGAAATAAACGGGCCTGTTCCGTCGCATGTCTTGATAAAAACGCGATCGGAATGCGCGGGCTTGATACCCCATATCCTCACACTGCGGCCGGACATCCGTCACGTGTTCATGTACCGGCGCCTGCCGGGCCTGTTGAGGTCCATGAAGCATCTGTTGACCACCTGCACATGCCCTGCTTGACCCTGGTCAATTCAGACACCGTGGCTTCTTTCACGCCGTCTTTCCGGCACAGCCTCTTCCTCCAAGAGTTTTACGGCGAAGAGGAGGAAAGAATCCTTCTGGAAGACCTGGCTCCGCGTTTGTCTTACCTGGGGATCCTGGCAACGACCATTTGCTGCCACCTACGTATGGTGCAGGGTCTGCAGAAGAGGCACCCTGTCCCTGCACTGATGTATGAAGACGTCCACAAGCCGGCCATCATGGGCAGTTTGTTGGACTACCTGAAGATTTCCCGAGATCACCTGGGCGATGCTCTGGCTGCCCTGTCACAGAGGTCCCAGAAGGCAGTGCCAGCCCTGGACGGCAGACAGCAGGGGTCCAGGGGTGGGCTGACGAGGCGGGAGGTGGAGCAGGTGAACCGGGTTCTGCACAGGCTGTCGCTGCCCAAGATGGATGAGGACATTGAATTCACTCAGAGGATTGGGCATTACACACAAACAAGGCGCCCTGCTTCAGGGACCCGGCCGATCCTTTGATGACTGCAGTCTGACTTTTCCGACGCAACTTGCATCATAACACACTTGGTGTTAGCCAGTAGTAAAGATTTTTTTTTTGGGGGGTATCGAGTTGATGTGCGTTTACCTTTTCATTCAGTATAGAATAAATGAAATATTGAAGAAAAAAAAACACACACACCTAATCTATTCCTGACAAAGTAGTGAATAATCACCGCTGGTGGAGTTTAAGAAAGTAAACATATGAAAAATGAGCATGGGTTGAATTTGGTTTCACCACATTAATCATTTCTCGTCAGTAGCCTATGAAACCTGCAAGATGCTACAAAACGAGTAGCGTAGAATTAATCTGAGCAAAAAATTGCAGTTTGTTTGTATAGGTTTAAACTACTTTGGATCAGTCCTAAACCATTACATCTGCTAACATTAGTGGTGTGTTTATCTTTTAAAATAAATGATCCATAAAATTTGATTATATGACAGTCTTCACTTCACCTTCCACCTGTCCAGTAGTCCCGCGAACAGTGGGGGCACTACTGAAAATTTTGCAACCAGCTTCCTCCACATGACATTAGGCTTGTACATATACAATCAGCGAGAATCTAAAATAATGATAGAACAAGAAAACAAGAAAAAATCCCCTTCAAATTATTTTAAGACGAATGGACAAAACTGAAAATAAAACAAAAAAGACAAACAAAACAAAGCTAAATAAAAATACATATACTTGATTCAGTCACAAAGGACAGGCGACATTTGTTTGCCTGCATATTTGTTTGTTGGTCTTTTTCTTAATATGCTCATATCTAGTTCATTCGCTCACTTGCTGTTTTCTTCTTTTGCTTTCATTATGTCCATGGACCTACATATTCCAGTACATTTAATTTTTTGCCTGTGAACCCGAGCAGTTACTAAAGTGCTATCGTTTTGAACACAATTGCTGGAGATACTGTCAATCTACTGTAATGTTTACGATTGTACTTCATTGACACCGTGTTGTGTGGTATCGTTTTTTATCATGCTGTATTATATTGTGCTGTATGATATTGTGTTGTAGTGTACTGGGCTGCACTCCAATGTGAGCGCTTTAAGGCAAAGACAGATGTAAGCAAAGCATAAAACATTACAACAGACATAATTTTATTCGAGACAAAAAGGATTAAACCAAAGATTTACCTGGCTTTTACTAAACACACATGTTGGTAACTCTCTCTCTGTCTCTGTCTCTCTCTCTCTATCTCTCTGTCTCTCTCTCTCTCTCTCTCTCTCTCTCTCTCTCTCTCTCTCTCTCTCTCTCTCTCTCTCTCTCCTCTCTCTGTCTCGGTCTCTCTCTCTCTGTGGAATAAAATTTGTGAAATAAGAGTTTATAAAAATATACACGGAAATTGCAATTGTACACAGTGTTTAAAATCTCCAGTAAACCAACACATCAGTTGATGGTATAAAGAATAGTCCTTTTCTTTTATTGAGTTTGTGTGTGAAAGTTTTGTCATAACATATGCAGCTAGCAGAATGTCCTTTTTGGAGACGCGTGATTGCAATGAATCTTTGAGCTTTTTGTGGGTTTGAATAATTATGGTGTATATAATTTGAAATTAAAACTATAAAATGGATGTTATGCTTTGTTTGTAATGTACGTACACCTGTAGTGACTGTTTGTTTGCAACTCTCTGCTCGTCTGTCTGTTTCTGACCGTATGTCTGTCTGTGTAACTGTTACACAACACACACACACACACACACACACACACACACACACACACACACACACGCGCGCGCGCGCGCGCGCGTGCAGGCAAGCAAGCAAAGCAAGCACGCACGCACGCACGCACGCACACGCGCACACGCGCACGCACTCACGCACGCACGGACGCACGCACAGACACAGATAGTGGCGCGCGCGCGCACACACACACACACACACACACACACACACACACACACTGTCAGAATATTTTATGCGAAACATTTTTTTATGGTTATTTCCTAGTTCAGGGAGTGTATCACGGAACTCTTTGACTCATAAAGGGCGACAACCAAGGTTTATAAGGAAGTAAGGTGTAGCATGTGAACGAGGGAGGGGAAAAAACTCATACTATACTCTGATCTCATTTTCTCTGTTCACTCCCTTGTCACCGACACTCTCGAATGGTCAAACATGGGAAAAGCACATACTTTGCATTGTTACAAATTCAAACAAAACACATAATCAGACAAACGAAAACCTTCGTGGAAGTCTAAATTAATATCACTGCTTCATATCACTACAAAGACAATTTTTCGATAGTTGTTTTTCTTGTCCAAGCCATTCAATACAATACATGTAGGTTTTTGTTGTGTTTTGTTTTACTCAGGACAGGAGATATTTTTCAGGGGTTTTTTTTGTTTTGTTTCAGCGTTGATTCACGAACAGCCGTGATATATCTTGCAAACAAAGAAAACATGTGTTGTTTCTGAAATTCCATGTCTGCAACACGCCCGCATAATGCCTGTTTCAACAGGAAACCTAAAATGAGAGAGAAGGGGGGGGGAGGGGAGAGGAGGGGGGGGGGAGGAGAGGGAGGGAGGGAGGGAGAGAGGGAGGGAGGGAGAGAGGAGGGGGGGGGCTGGATTAGGATTCATATAATTATCAGATGTTTCATTCACGCGAGGCTACAGTCCCTTCTGAGCAGAGTGGCAACAAATAATAAATTTGAACACAAAAACAACAAAAGAAAAACATTACATGTCCTATCGGTATGCGAGATAGATATATATATATATATGACAGACAGACAGACAGACAAATAGATAGATAGATAGATAGATAGATATAGAGACAGACAGGCAGGCAGGCAGGCAGGCAGGCAGAGAGGACAGAAATAGAGAAGAGAGAGAGAGAGAGGGAGAAAAAGATATACAGAGAAAGAGAGACAAACAAGACAGACAGACAGAAACCAATCACTCACACACACAAATCTCCACACAAATCTCCAACTCCTCTGTAAATTGTGTTAAGAGCCACAAACACGGCACAGTTTTAATATTTGACGTTAAAATGAGAATACAGTTGAGGCCATTATTCACATCTGCAATCCATTTATTTGCTCCACTATATATCCAAGTAGCATATTGCATTGAATAGCGTGTGCCTATGTTAGCACAATGTGAGAGAGAGAGAGAGAGAGAGAGAGAGAGAGAGAGAGAGAGAGAGAGAGAGAGAGAGAGAGAGAGAGAAAAGAGAGAGACAGAGACACAGAGAGAGAGAGAGAGAGAGAGAGAGAGAGAGAGAGAGAGAGAGAGAGGAGAGAGAGAGGAGAGAGAGAGAGAGAGAGAGAGAGAGAGAGAGAGATTTATAGAGATTTAGATTTAGAGAGAAGACCAAACACTTTTTTTTGGTTTCCAGAACAATGTGACAGTAGATGTTTCTTTCACTGACACAGACATGCAAGACAAATCTTAACGAATCACAGAAAGTTTCAAACCAAACATACGATAACGCATTGAAAACGGTGGGAAACCAATCACAACCACATCTTTGAGGTTAAAACCAAAGGAAGAAATGAACAAAAAAAAACTATTACAGCTATAAGGTTATACAACATTATCACAAAAATCTGTGCACAATGCTTTTTCAGGCAAGATTTTGTATCACCATCTACGAAGTCAACCCAGTTAGCAGTATGCTATTCACAGACAGGTTTGCTCCAGTAGGAAAGAAACATAATACAAAAGTAAAAAAAAAAAAAATTCAGGAAATAAAACAATGAAAAATGCTGAAGAGGTTGTTGTTGAGAATAAAAATCACCATAGACATAAAAAATGTAAGAAACATAACACATGCATTAAGAACGGAAACTAAAGGGATACTCAAGATGAAAGAAATGTGACAATTGCATAACTAACATGTATGGTTAAAAACGAAACGTATTTTTGCTCCTATGGCAGATAGATAACAATAATTGCTGTCTGAGCGTTCGACATCGAAAAAGAAAAAAAGAACAAACCATCACAACTCAATCAAACAAGAACAACAAAAGCAAACTTTTTTTTTTTAAGTAAAAAAAGAAAAAGGCCCAAACCTATGACGAAGTAAAACAAACAACAAAAACCAACCCAAACAAACACGAGTATTACTTGTCTTGTATTTTGCTGTTTCTCTCGAATGCACATCATTAATATAGTCTCCCTTTAGTTATTATGTGTGAAACTGCAGGGTGTGCTGACAATGCTGTAAATAGTTATATAATGGCTAGATGATGATGAAAGAATATAAATAAATGATAGAATATATATGTTGTTATATCATTAGTTATGTATGCGTGAGTGTGAGGTGTGTGCGTATGTGTGTGTGTTGTGTGAGTGTGCGTGCGTGTGTGTGTGCGTGCGTGTGTGTGTTTGTGTGCGTGCAGTGCGTGTGTGTGTGTGAGTCGTGTGTGAGTGTGTGTGTGGTGTGTGTGTGTGCGTGTGTGCGTGTGTCTGCGTGTGTTGTGTGTGTGTGTGTGTGTGTGTGTTGTATGTGTGTGTGTGTGTGTGTTGTGTGTGTGTGTGTGTGAATAGGGGACGATTTTACATGACCTTTAAGTGGCAAGAGCAATGATCATAATCATGGTTCTATCGAGAGGTGATTGGGACTGATTGACAAATATGATTGATTTAATTATCATAAAGCATGGTGCTACAGACTCACAATCCTTTTTGGGCTGTGATACTATTGTGTACAGTTAATACGCCATTTATATAGTTCAAAAACTGAATCGACATCATTTTAATGTCAATTTGGGTTGCTATAATTATTTCTTTGGAAACCCAGCATACACACATTTTGAAACGCTAGCTTATGAACACATAGAATCGACATGTCAGGAGAGAAATGTTACACCAAGGAACGCTGTGTGAATGAAACAAGAAGACATGACAGAGCCCAACCTGTGTTCATCCTGTACTGTCCTGTCACATTATCAAGAATTAGATAAAGCAGAATGGCTCACACATTAAAAGTTGTTGCAAGCAAGGTCTGAAGAAAGGGAGGGCGCGGTTTAAGTCGCGCGCCCTAAAACTGTACGTTTAAGGGGATCATCCCCCACCCCACCCACCCCAACCACCCACCCCAATGCCCCACCCCACAGTCAATACTGGCTTGATTCTATTCTACCTCAATTCCTTCAGGATCCAGTATATAAACACACGGTAACATCTTCTGCATATGATCTTTCTTCTTTGTTTTTTTTCCTGGCTATAGCTCTGATGATTACCAGTAAATTCATAATATTTTGCATCTGCGACCGTTTATACCCACCATTAAGGCAGCCGTATTCAGACTTGGGGACCAGCGTATGATAAAATATCCAGCAGTGGCAGTAGAGGGACACTATGCCCCTATTGGATGTGATGTGACATGATTAGCACCCTGCCACTCGGAAGGAAAGTAACGGTACTGCTATAATCAAATGAGTTAACATCAGTGCTGACTCCACTCTCCCCAAAAGTCCTTCGGAAGAGACTATAAACCGAGGCCCCCTGGTGCGAACGCACGCATAACATCTTGTGCACACGTTCAATCCTGTTCCGCTTTTCGAAAGAGTGGGTCATTGTGTGCCGGTGGGAAAGATGACCAAATTTACAAATCTGTATACACACATGGACTGGATGTAAAACAGCACATGGGCGCTTATTCCATCATCTTCATTATAAAGAAGAAATAAATATAAATAAAACTTTACCCAAAGCACACTGCATGACAATTTTAGCGCGGTGTGCCCCTGTGACTCTTGTTAGTGCCAGAAGGGAGGGAGGGAGGGAGGGAGAGAGAGAGAGAGAGAGAGAGAGAGAGAGGAGAGAGAGAGAGAGAGAGAGAGAGAGAGAGAGAGAGAGAGAGAGAGAGAGAGAGAGAGAGAGAGAGAGAGAGATGAAATACATCGCTGATGAAGACCAGTAACTTGGCATTTAAATGTGCATAACGAAATCACCATACACACAAAACATAGCAATAGGATTTCACCACATACAGTAGTATGCTAAAGACTTGATCTTCAAAAAGCTAGTTCTCTCCATACAACTACAAGAAGCTAGCATAATAATTATCTACTTCGGTTTCTACTGACAACCAACGAACTTTCCAGTCTTCAGAACAGCTAAACCAGCACTACAATATCTGCTTGCTGAGGTCAATTCAAACCCAGAAGTTTGCATCAGGTTTTGTGAACACATTGTTGAACTTGTCTGATTCAGCCTTTAAACAATTCAAGCAATTTTTGGTTTTCATTGATGAAAACTTAGACTGTTTAACTTTGGCTCTGTCATCTTTTTTAAGTTTGAAAAAACTAATTTCTTGTTTTAAGCACATTGTAAACTTGCATAATCTAAACATTGAACAATTTAAGCGTTTTATTTGTTTTTAACAACAATAAACATACACATTCAAACTTTGTCTTTCAGTATTTGTACTTTGTTCTCCTTATCATTATTGTGAACATATCTAAATTATTGGTATTTGAACAGGCCAAACATTTTTGTTTTCAATGGTAAGTCTCTTGCATATGATCTTTGCCCTGATGATGCCGCTTTAAACTACTATTGAATATCATAATGTTTTAGCTACATACTTATGACCTGATCATGACTTATCTAAAAATTCAAATGGTAGAACTACTGTTGTGCCATCAAGCACCCACACAATTCTAACTGTGAGTAGGATGGACTCAATTGAGAGGCAAAGGACACTTGCAATGGTGTGGCCATGTACACATTTCTTTCAACAAAAGATTTATCGTTTATCAGAGTTTTTGTGTCGTTAAAACTCGTTATGCATCACGTCTCTCTCATCCTGTATACAGCTTCATTATTATGTGCATCAAATGTACAATACATTTCTGCCCCAAACATTCAAACATGGAACGCTCTCGTTCGCCCCCTTGTGAAAAGAGCAAGACAGGCAAAAGGCTTTGGAATGGTGTGCAGAAGACTCAGACCTCTCCTTCTGACTCCGTGAGTATTCACAATCCCTCATCACAGCCTTACACAGCCAGAGAAGAAGATGGCTTCCAGTTTCCAAAGAAGCAGACCAGCTCCGAGTCTTTGCCCATGTCCAGGATTGCTTCTTCCAGCATTTTTGTACTGTTCAGGAACGCATCTTCACAAAAGTTCATCACCATCATCACCACCATTCTTCAGGAGTCATTCCTCACCAATGCCTTCAGTCAGAGTCATCAGAGGCACGTATTTCAGGAGGGAAGGCAGGCAGGCAGGCAGGCAGGCAGGACCCTAACGGGCTACAGTCCTGAAAGTGACTTCATGACTGGAAGATGATGTTGCCCAGGCTGTTGATCTGCTGTCGTATGGAGGTGTCGTGGCGGGCGTTGAACTGGAAGGTGACATTGAAGTCCTTGGCACAGTCCGTGGGCACATCCACCTCCTCCCTCATCACCTCGCGGGCCGCCTTGTGCCCCGTGAACATCTGGCTAATGTCTTTGTCGTCCTTGGCCTGCTGGAGGTTGTTGAACTGAGAGTTCAAGGTCGATTCCCGCTCGGTCAAGGTCTTCAGGTGACCTTCGATCATCGTGCGCTTGCGGTTGATCTCGCTGTCGGAGATGTCGTACAGCTCCCGTTCCCGTTCTTCCAGAGAGGCGCGGATTCTGTCAAAGACTGACCTGGGAAGGAGAAGATGGGTGACGTTAGTTTAGTGTAGTAGTAGTAGTAGTAGTAGTAGTAGTAGTAGTAGTAGTAGTAGTAGTAGTAGTAGTAGTAGTAGTAGCAGCAGCAGTAGTAGTGTAGTAGTAGTAGTAGTAGTAGTAGTAGTAGTAGTAGTAGTAGTAGTA
>CM060328.1:36474815-36482315 GCA_030674155.1 Stramonita haemastoma | reverse complement strand
TGTCGATACCACCGTTGCTGCCGCAGCAGTGACAGCCTGTACCCCCTCCGCGACCCAAATGGGAATGATCTTATTGTCTCCGTCTACGTAGTAGAGACTAGAAAAGGGCAAACCCATCTGGATTGTAAAGGGTAGGCAGTCGCCTATTGTCTTCAAAAAACCAGAGCACTGAAAAGCTCAGGCCAAGAATGCAGTAGCCATCAATGAAGTAGTATGTCTTCTGCCAAATGGGATGTTTGTCGCCAAGGCTTCAATCCACGTGTCGGCTCAACTCCACAAGAATTTGGATCAAGTCACATTCTCTTTTTAGACAAGCTGACTACCAAGACCCTACCGCGGAAACAGACTACAAGAAGATGGGGAAGATTAAGAAGCAATTTCTTGAAGTTAGGTCATAATGCAGAATCAAACGTGATGTGTGTAGGTTTAAAGAAGACGTGTTAGATCGTTCATTTAAGGGATGCTCTCTTTAAAACTTCGTGCATATATACTCATCCCATTGCGTCATTTCGTTCTGCAGGAGGAGGGAGGGGTAGAGGTGGGGGTTGGTAGGGGGGGGGGGAGGGATGCCAGGAGAAAAAGTTGACTAACTGGATTGGACAGGGCTTCATCATTTAGTGCCCTTTCCTCTCCCCTCTTCTCACATGCTTGTCGTCTGTCTGTCTGTCCCTACGCAAAGCGCTCATAAAATCTCTTTTTCACTGTTGAAAAAAAAGGTCTCTTTAACCAAAATGCAGGCTAATTTTGTCGCCAATAAACACAGCTGTAGGATTTTTTTTGTTGTTGTTAAGTATAATTCTGACCTGCAGTTTAGATGTTGGGGAGGACATGAAAGATTTCATTAGGCTGTTGGCTCACTTTAGCACTGGGGTTACACTGGGTTGTGGGCATAACAAAAATAAAGGAAAGACAATAAACAGGATGTCATGTGAGCTTGGCAGGAAAAAGTCCCTACAGCAATAAAATATCAACCACAACAAAGAAAGTCAAAACAGAAACAAAATTCACTTTTTCATAAAAAAGAAAAATTAATAAAACTCGTAAATAATTACGGAAATTGATTTAAAAAACACTGTTTAAAAAAAGGGAGACAAAAATGATACTCGCTAAAGAATGACACGATAATATTTGACATATTTTGTTGCTAAAATAATGTTTCCAAAGTAAAATAAAGTTCAACAACACACCCCACACCATTCTCCTCCAAGGAACAACAGTAACACGAACAACAACAATGAATAATCATATTAAATCTTTTTTTTTAAATCGTCTTAAACATAACATTGACAACAACAACTCCAACATAACAAAACTGACAACAACAATTTCACAATCGAAAAAAAAGATAATCCAAAATACAGGAAGAAAGAAAGAAAGAAAAGAAAAGAAGAGAAGAGAAAAAAAGAAACAAAGAAAGAAAAGAAAAGAAAGAAACAAAGAAAGAAAGAAAGGAAACAAAATCAAGATGGCTTGTCCACATTAAGTTTCATAGTCTGGCAGAGGCAGACGACACAACAGTTGCTAGTCACCAGACCTGATGAAGAAGGAGGAGGAGGGGGGAGGGGCGGCCACAAAACCCAGAATAACCTGTCCACTACACACAGCACCTAGCCAGTCTGTCTGGTCACTGAAGACATGGAAATCGTGTTCACCTCTAGGGGGGGGGGAGGAGTGAAGAGATGAGAGGTGTGAGGGGGGGATGGGGGGTAGGGGTGGTGATAGTGGTGATGGTGGTGGTGGGGTGTGTGTGTGTTTGTGTGTGTGAGTGTTTGTGTGTGTGAGTGTGTGTGTGTTTGTACGTGTGTGTGTGTGTGAGTGTGTGTGTGTGTATGTGTGTGAGTGTGTATATGACTGTGCGTGTGCAAACATGCGTGTGTGTGGTGTGTGTGTGTATGTGTGCGTGCGTGCGTATGTGCGTGTGTGTGTGTGTGTGTGCGTGCGTGCGTGTGTGTCTGTGTGTGTGTGTGTGTGTGTCTGCGCGCGTGCGTGCGTGCGTGCGTGTTTGTATGTGTGTTGGAGAGAGGGGGGGGGAGGAACTGGTGATGGGAGGGAGGTCATGAGCACATTGATGTGTGATGCCTGTGGGTCTAGTAAACCGGGCCAAGCAAGGTTGTTACTTGTTTGGTTTTTTATGTTTCTTTCCATCTTCTCTTCTCCTCTTTTCTCTGTGTTGCCTTCCATATACAGGACTAGGTGCGTTGTGTTTGGTCTTCTCCTGTGCTTGCAAGTTGTAGCTCTGCAGGTATGTCTGCCTGCTAGCCTCAGCTGACACGTTTTGTTTGTTTTTGTGTCTTTATTTTAGGGGGAGGGGGGGGGCTACAATTTTTCATTGGCGCATATATGTTTCTTCACGTAAGGATGCTTGACATTTTAACTTTCAAAGCTCCTGCGTATTGCAGTTGAGTTTTTGTGTTGTTGTCGTTGTTGCATTGTTGAAATAAACGAAATAGAAAAAAAATAACACCACCAACTGTGACAACTTGCAGCAACAACAGCTCCAACAGCAAGCAGTATTCCTATCGGTAAAAACAAAGCCCTTTGCAAGCTTGGGGCTAAGGGAGAGATAATAAATCACTCGCAAAAAAAAGTAAGCTTGAGACCTAGCTAGGCGTCCTCTTAAATTACTAGGGGTGTAATCCATAGCACTCCTATATCAAGTTGAGGAACTAAAGTTCATCTGTAGCTCCTAACCCCTGTGTTCTAACCAGTGTAGTCTTTATTTCTCCTCTTCTTGCTCTCTCTGTTTTTCTCTGCTCACTTTCTCTTTCCACATTTTGTTGTTTTCATCCATGCCCCCTTCCCCCCACTCCCCCTTCATTGTTCCTGCACGAATGCATTTACGTAAAGGGGCACACACAGGTAGGCACACACCCTTTTTCTACTCCTCCCAAAAAACAAAAACAAAACCAAAACAGGCAAGCAGGCAAGCAGGCGGGCAGGCAGGCAGGCACACACACACACACACACACACACACACACATATATATATATATATATATATATAATAAGAGAGAGAGAGAGAGAGAGAGAGAGAGAGAGAGAGAGAGAGAGAGAGAGAGAGAGAGAGAGATAGAGAGATAGATAGATAGATAGATAGATAGATAGATAGATAGATAGATAGACAGATAGATAAACACACACACACACACACACACACACACACAACACACACACACACACACACACACACACAAAACACACACACACACACACACACACACACACACACACACACACACACACCACGCCTGCACGCACCCCATCCCCAACGTAGGCTAACCCCTCCCACACATAGACACACTCGCCCACTTATTCGCCCAGACACACTCGTACGCAAACAGCTTTGCAGCCAACGTACATTATTTGCTGTATAGATAATACGTGCCAAGCCTTAGAAGTTTCCAACACCCAGACTAAGACATATATCCATAATATATTCGTGTCGACTCATATTTTCTGACTTAATTGCACGAGGACACGAAGAGATCCCTACGCACTGGTCACGTCCGCTGTACGTATACCTAGTGGTGGTAGGGAATGTGGGGGGGGGGGGGGGGGGTGTTAGTGTATAGTTCGTTCCCATGACCTGGATTTTATCATTTTATTTTCTGTCATCTTCAATATGCCTTTCTTGGTTTTGCTTTTTTTTTTTAGTTGGTAAGCGAAAAGAAAATCCGTATTACTGTTCAAATATTGAATAGCCCCCTCCCCTCACATAAACGCATAATTATATAAACACAAGACTGCGCGAGTATTTATATGCACACACACCTATACGCAAAAGCCCGCATGCGCTCGCACGCGCACACAGAAACACACCCCACACACACACACACACCACACACACACACACACACACACACACACACACACACACACACACACACACACATACACACATACACACACTTACTACACAAACACCACATCCTTCCCCTCTAAAAACACACTCCACTCACTATTTTCAGTCGTCAAATCGTTCTGGAACTGTTTCAGTTTCTCTTCAAGTCTCTCCGAGTCTGTCATGGTGCTGTCGTCGGCGGCTTCCGCTTCCTGTGGCGCAGGCGCAGACTCACCAACAACCTGCAAATAGAGAAAGACGGCATGATGGCCGAGGTGGCGGAAAGTAGGATCATGATTCGATGATGAAGATGCTCGCTGCTGAAAAGCCTGCAGTGATGTGTCGGAATCAATAGGCACACAGACAGCCTTGAGTGTGCCTGTGCCTCTGTGTGTGTGTGTGTGTGTGTGTGTGTGTGTGTGTGTGTGTGTGTGTGTGTGTGTGTGTGTGTGTGTGTGTGTTAGCGTGTGTGTTTGTGTGTGTGTATGTGTGTGTGTGTACGTGTGTATTAGTGTGTGTGTGTGTGTGTGTTTCTCTGTGTGTGTATGTGTGTTAGTGTGTGTGTTAGTGTGTTTAGTGTGTGTGTGTTTCTGTGTGTTTCTGTGTTGTGTGTGTGTGTGTGTGTGTGTGTGTGTAAGTGTGTGTGTATGTTTTTGTGTATGTATGTGTGTATGTGTGTGTTAGTGTGTGTATGTGTATAAGTGTGTGTGTGTGTGGTCTGTCTGTCTGTCTTTCTGTCCGGCTGTCCGTCTGTCTGTCTGTCTGTCTGCCTGTCTGTGTGTGTCTGTGTGTTTGAGATAAAAATAATGTTGATGTCAGGTGCAGAGGCAATGAAGACACCACGACCTGTTTTAACCCACATAAGAAGAATTAGCTATATCGTCATCTTTTTATGTAGTTGTTGGTCGCGATCTTTTTCTTTCTGTTTTGGTTGTTTGTATGTCTTTGTGTTCTGTGTTTTTTTGTCTTGTGTGCCTGCCTGCCTGCTGCTGCCTGCCTGCCTGCCTGCCTGCCTGCCTGCCTGCCTGGCCTGCCTGCCTGTCTGTCTGTCTGTCTGCCTGTCTCTCTCTCTCTCTCTCTCTCTCTCTCTCCTCTCCTCTCTCTCTCTCTTCTCTCTCTCTCTCTCTCTCTCTCTCTCTCTCTTCGTTCGATTTCTCTCTTTCTTTTCTTTTCAGGTTTTACAAATATGTGCTTAAATTTTTTATTTTCGTTTTTATTTAGGAGAGTCTCCGATTATATGCACAGAGAGAGAGAGAGAGAGAGAGAGAGAGAGAGAGAGAGAGAGAGAGAGAGAGAGAGAGAGAGAGAGAGAGAGAGAGAGGGGGGAGACAGAGAGAGAGTGAACGAGAAAGCAGGAGGAGGAGAGAGAAAGAGAGAGAGAGATAGGGACAAAGAGAGAGACAGATACAGAAAGACAGACAAAGAGAGGCAGAGACACAGAGAACAGAGACAGAGAGAGACATAGACAGAAAACTGGTACAAAGAATCAGAGACAAAGAGACAAACAGAGACAGAGAGGCAAACAGAGACAGAGATCTAATTATGAAGGAAATCACAGATCATGGTCTACCAGTTTCAAATGAACAACCCACAGCACTCCTTTCACTGTCAAAATATTCCAGCGCTGAATGACTTTAAAGCAGTAAAACTACAGGGGGTATTAACTGACACATCTTCAAACCTGAAGCAACGAGCACGTATATAAAAGAGAAAAGCTTCATTAAGTTCCAGGAGAAGATCGTGTATGGGTTTGCCACTCCTTTTGCAATCTTTATGTATATATTTATATAGACAAGAATAAACTCACGATTCAGTTGTGATTGACAAGGAGAGAGAGAGAGAGAGAGAGAGAGAGAGAGAGAGAGAGAGAGAGAGAGAGAGAGAGAGAGAGAGAGAGAGAGAGAGAGAGAGAGAGAGAGAGAGAGAGGTGAACAGACAGACAGACAACACACACACATGCACACACACACACGGAAAGAAAGACACAGACACACACACAGACACACAAACAACAACACAGACACACAAACACACAGAATACAGATACACAGACAGAGAAAAGGGCAGAGAGAGCGAATGAATGAATGAATGAATGATCTTTATTTTTCAACAGTAATAGATAAGCATTCACATACTTTTTTGCATCCGGCCCTTGCCCTGATTACACACACACGCACACGCACACGTACATGTACACGCCCACACCCACACCCACATACACACACACATGGTGAGGGATAGCCTGCTTGGTTAGAGTTTAGCGCATTGCGCTTGTTATCTACTGACCCAGGTTCGAATCCTGTTCAAGGGGTGATTTTCCCTTCGAGTTAACATCAGTGCAGACTCTATTGCCCCCAAGGGTCCTTTGGATAAGACTACAAACCGAGGTCCCGTGTGACACGCACGAAGAACACCTTCCGAAAGCACTAAAACCTGTTCCGCTTTTCGGAAGAGTAGGCCATTGTGTGCCGGTGGGAAGGGAAGACAAAATTGACAAACCTGTATACACACGGAGACTGGAAGTAAATAGCACATGCGTGCTTATTCCACTATCCTCTAAATACTAGATAAAAAATATAAAAAAAACATACCACACGCGCAGGCGCGCGTGCATGCACGCATACACGCGCACACACACACGCGCACAACACACACACACACACACACACACACACACACACACACACACACACACACACACACGAGACCCAGAATTTTTAAAAAAAAAAGGGCATGACCCCCATCCCCCCCCCCATCCCCAAAAAAAAAAAGGATAGGCAGATACTAGATCTACATGTATACATTCGACCACCGGGAAATAAAATGTCTTTGAAAAGATATAAAGCTAACTGTCAGATTGGTGACAAAACAGAACCGGTTTTTTTCCCTCTGCATGACAAGGCATCAATCATTCTTACTGACACACATCGTGTTAGCCATTGAAGACGAGGGGGAGGGGTGGGGTGGTGGAAAGGGCAAGGGAGGAGAAAGGGGGGGGGGGTTGGAGGTATCTATGTTGTGTAGGTTTATACATAACTTTTGGTTGATCCATAAGTGACACTTCCATCTCCTTCTTAGCATTCATAAGTGTAGGGTTTTTCCGCCTCCTCCTCCTCCTCCCCCGTCTTTTCTTCCTGGTATGTACATGTATAAGGGCATATCTACGAAGAAAGATAGATTGACACACGCCCGCGCTCACACAGATACACACACACACACACGCAACACGCACACACCACACCACGCACGCACCACGCACACACACATACGCACACATACATACATACATACATACATACATCATACATATCATACATACATACATACATACATACATACATACATCATACCACCACGCACACCACCACGCACGCACACACACCACACAACACACACACACATCACACACACACACATGCATGAATCCATGCATGCATGCATGCATCCATATATATATACACACAAAAGTAAAAACTATGAGTGCGTATCGTGTTGTGTGTGTTGTGTGTGTGTGTTGTTGTGTGGTGTGTGTGTGTGTGTGTGTGTGTGTGATGTGTGTGTGTGTCGTGTGTGTCTGTTGTGTTTGTTTTTTGATTTTTGTTGTGGGGTGTGTTCGTGTGTGTTGTGTGTGTGTGTGTTGTTGTGTGTTTGTGGGTTGG
>CM060328.1:36462315-36464815 GCA_030674155.1 Stramonita haemastoma | reverse complement strand
TACACTCTATACGATGTGTATTATGTTCAGTGTAAGCCATTACACACGTAGCCTACTTGTGAAACTGAACCGAAAAAAGTATGTATTCCAGTTCCCAATATCTTTTTCTTTTTCAAAATATGACCTTAAAGTTTCTATAGCTAACATATCTATCTCGATCCTATAGTGCCGTCCACTCTTGGATAAAACAATCTATAAGTCTCTGTATAAAGCCACGTAATAAACATTTTTACATCTCCATCCTTGGGTTTACCACATATATTGTATCCATTAAACATATTATTTCCATAACTTTGAAACCAGCATTGCTTACCAAATCTATCTAATTTTCAGTAACATTTTGTGCTTTGTGTGGTAATCTCAGTATTCATTTGCAATAATCTAACAATATCTAATGCATGCACATAAGTATTAACGTACATGGTACCTTCCCAATCTCCATATACATTTTATTTGGTGTTTGGTTGGTACTCCTAAAAACTTTTACATGCAATATTATTGTACATTTTTCTAATCTGATCTAATCTATTCAATCCCAAATTTCAGCGGAATTATATATATTATTTATATTATATATATATATAGAGAGAGAGAGAGAGAGAGAGAGACAGAGAGACAGAGAGACAGAGAGACAGAGAGACAGAGAGAGAGAGAGAGAGAGATACTCTCTCTCTCTCTCTCTCTCTCTCTCTCCTCTCTCTCTCTCTCTCTCTCTCTCTTTCTTTCTTTCTTTCTTTCTTTTGCTTTTCTTTCTTTCTTTCTGGTGTTATGTATGAGACACTCCTCGTAGTGTTTTTTGGTGTATGTGTGTGTGTGTGTGTGTGTGTGTGTGTGTGTGTGTGTGTGTGTGTGTGTGTGTGTGTGTGTGTGTGTGTGTGTGTGTGTGTGTGTCTGTGTAATTGCCCTTCAGGGATGATTAAAGTATTTTTGACTTGACTTGACTTCTTTCTTTCTTTCTTTCTTTCTTATTCACTCCTTCATTCATTTCGACACACCTTACAATTAATGACGGAGAAAGAGAGAGATAAGAAAAAACAGACATATAAAGACAGATACACATCTGTACAGACAGAAAGACACACAGACGGACAGACAGATAGACAGACGGAATCCTGAAAAAGCTAGTAAAGACACAATGAAGCGGAGACAGACAATGACAATCAAGTACAGATTAGAAAGGAAAATGCCAAAGGAAACATATATTTAAAGGGCAAAAGGAAACTAAAAGGTCAACCCTTTCCGTTGCTGATTCTGCCAGACATCTGGCCTTCTGACGCACACGCTACGCCATACCTTAAATTTAATCTTCCGACCGAAAAAGATGTCGGTTGAAGACAAAGCTCTATATTGGCAGTGTTTGTTTTTATTCTTGTTTAAGAATGTTATGACAACACAATGGATTAAAGCAAGGAAAAGGTTACTGTATTTCAAGCCCTGGAATTAAACTGCATTGTATCCCATCGCATTGCTTTGTGTCACATTACATCGTCTCCTTTAACTTAGCGTTTTATTGCAATGCACTGCAACACACTGTGCTGTGTTACATTGATTCGTATTCCATTTTCAGTCACAGCATATTTCTTTTTTTTGGTAAATGAAGGCTGCATGCTCTCTACAAGTTGAACACGTCGCCACAAATACAGCGCCACCCATTGAATATAAATTTATGCCTGTATGAGTATTAGTAGCTCTTAGTATAAGTTTGTCATAGAGATGATGCTTTGTTCATGATATATTCCCTAAACAGAATAATTTCGCTGGGACTCGGATCCAATCAAACCAAACGAAGAATTAGTACAAATGCTACTTTTTTTCTTAAAGAATTTGTCAAAACGAGTTATATTTAATATGGTGACCGTTTGCGTGCCTTGGCTTTAGTACAATCCCCCCCAATTCACACATATGTAAACGGGTATCTGCCCTCTTTAGGGACAGGGAGGGTAAAGCAGCGAGGGAGAGGAGATGGGCACCGCGCCCAACATGCTGGCCCCTAAGAAGCTGAGGTCTCTGAAGCCTCGCTCCCCTACGACCGCATAGTTTATGGGACACCTTTACCTTTTATCTTAGGTTCCTTTCTGTATGTCTGTAGGTTAAATGCATGTTGCACATGCATCATTTGCTGTGTTGACTCATTGGAAAGATTAGCACTTACAGGCTACACCACTCATAATCCTTAGGGTAAGCCAGAAGGCACGAAAATCGTAGATCTTCAGAAGATCTAACCCCAACTTCTCACTATTTATACGGATGCATTGCAGCTTGACCACCTATACAACACTTTGGTGTGGTCAGTGTGATGACTATTGATCTTAACATTGATTTTTAAGGGCATCGTTACATCGCCAGAAATAGATCTACAGAACTGATATGATTACTATACACACAGCTAGAACTCTTGTTATGAGATCAAAACACAGAAGGAAACAAATTACACACAGACACAAGGACACACAGACACACACAGACCACACACACACACATACACACACCACGCACACAC
>CM060328.1:36444815-36457315 GCA_030674155.1 Stramonita haemastoma | reverse complement strand
CCGTGAGACTCACAAAACTAGGTCTATTTTGAACCAGCCTCCTTTCTCAATGCTGGTTGGCTGAAATATGACCCGTGACGTTCCGGGTCACCTTGTCATGTGGAGTCCTGTGAAAGGAGACAAATGTGTTGTGTATTTCGCACTGCTGAGAGTTGCCGGGCAAGTTTCCGTCACTCTTCGAAAACTTTCGTCACTTTCCGACAGGAAGCTTACACTCCTTATAAGGCAATATTCGGAAACGTCTTGCATAAAAACGTGCCCCGTTCTTGAAAAGAGCAGCATGTTGCCTTTGTGTGTGGAGGAATCTCACGTGGGGGGTTCCGATTTTAAAAATGGAGTGTTTGTTTGGTTGCGAAGTGGTAAGAACTGATTAAAATTTAAACATTGAATTCAAATATAAACATTCCATTCGGTTTCGGTTTTTTCCTGTCCTTACTGGTTTTGTTGGGTGTGTCACTGTCGGGATGGCAGCGTCAGAAACATCAATCACAAAAAAAGTTTTCTTTTTTTGCTCTTTACTTATCTGTTTTTTTCCGGGGGCGGTACAGAGAGAGAGAGAGAGAGAGAGAGAGAGAGAGAGAGAGAGAGAGAGAGAGAGAGAGAGAGAGAGAGAGAGAGAGAGAACACACACACACACACACACACACAGACACACAGACACACACACACACAGACGGACACAGAAGAAACCTAAGGCAGAGGGAGCGATGGCAACAGAAGGATACATCCATAGACGAGCAGAGACAGAGATAGAGACAGAAACAGACAGAGCGATTTGTTTACTAACAATGACTGATCGATTGACTGACGGAACGACTTTCGACGTTAAGTTGGAAAACGCCTTACAACAACAGTAACAACAACAATAATAATAACAACAGCAGCAAAACAGCAACAACAACAACATCATCAACAACAACAACAACAGAAGCAGCAGCAGCAACAACAACAACAATAACAATAACAGCAACAACAATAACAACAACCACAACAGCAGCAGCAACAACAACAATAACATCACCCACAGCAGCAACAGCATCAACGACAATAACAACAACCACAGCAGCAGCAACAACAACAAAAACAACAACAGCCATAACAACAACGACAGTAACAGCAACAGCAACAACAACACCAGCAACAACAACAGGAACAGCATCAGCATCAACAACAAGAATAACAATAACAATGACAACAATGACAAAGACGACAACAACAGCAACAGCGACGACGACGACGACGACAACAACAATGACAAAATTAGTCTATATTACCAAAGGGCTGAGAGAATATCCTGCTCACATTGTATTGGACATTGATGTATTGGGTGTGTTAAAGTCTCAAGTGATAATAGCAAAGACCTTTGTTTTTTTTATTTCATTCAAAAGATGTGTGAGAGAGAGAGAGAGAGAGAGAGAGAGAGAGAGAGAGAGAGAGAGAGAGAGAGAGAGAGAGAGAGAGAGAGAGAGAGAGAGAGAGAGAGAGAAGGCAAGGCAAGGCAAGGCAAGGCAAGGCAAGGCAAGGCAAGGCAAGGCAAGGCAAAATTCTTTTATTCTAGGATAATAGATAAGCACTCGTGTGCTTTTTTACATCCAGTCCCCGCCCTTTTCAGGGATAACATCAAGATTAAAAAATAACCTCAATTAAACAACAATTAAAATGATCCAAATACCAAGAGCAAGAAACCATACCAAGTATCAAACAACAGTTAAGAAATAAGACAGAGATACAATAATAAGGTGATGATATAAAAAGAGAGAGAGAGAGAGAGAGAGAGAGAGAGAGAGAGAGAGGGGAGAGAGAGAGAGAGAGAGAGAGAGAGAGAGAGAGAGAGGGGAGAGAGAGAGAGGGGGGGGGGGGGGGGAGAGAGACAGACAGACAGACAGAGACAGACAGACAGACACAGACACATAAACAAAGACAGACAGAGACAGACAGACACACGTAGACACAGGCAGACAAGCAAACAGATCGCACTCATACAAAGACAAACTGAGCAAAAGACAGAAAAACACATTAGTGCCTGCGCCTGCGCGCGCGTTCACACAGACACAGACACAGACACAGACACACACACACACACACACTCTCTCACACACACAACACACACACACATCACTCTCTCACACACACACACACACACACACACAACACACACACACACACACACACACACACACACACACACACACACACAACACACACACACACACACACACACACACAACACACACACACACACACACACACACACACGAGTCTCTCTCAAACACTGCCACCACACACAATCAAAAGTAATAAAAATACAAACTAGGCATCTAACCCCAGACACGCCCTTCTGACTCACAGAAAATAATAATACATATCCATCAGAAAAGAAATAATTTTAATATCATTATTATCACATCCAAAAATAGCCAGACCCATTGGCACATTTCTTTAACCAACGACAAGAAGAAAAAAAAACCCACCTCATCATCTTAAAAAATAAAAACAACAACAAAGAACCCTTGCCTTAATGTTTTAACATCATCTGCTGCATCCGAACTTCAATATCTATACTTTTAAAACCGTCACGATTTATATAAAACATTTTAATCGCGTGTTGTATTGAAAGACCCAGACATAATTATGACAAATAATAATTTATGATTATAGTAATGAGAGTTCGTGCTGCAAGTGTACTTACAGTTTCAATTCAGGGAGCCATGGCAGCTGCATCACTGATGTTACACATCCACTCCAGACACGAGGATGCAGCAGCAGCAGCAACAGCAGCATCGATTTGGTACAAACTGACATGGCACACGTGTAAGAGTGGGGAGAGAGAGAGATAGAGAGAGAGGCTACCCTCTCATGTTTGTACCCCTAGGCAGTTTTGACCTGTTTAGACTTGAGAGAGAGAGATAGATGTGTGTGTGTGTGTGGTGTGTGTGTGTGTGTGTGTGTGTGTGTGTGTGTGTGTGTGTGTGTGTGTGTGTGTGTGTGTGTGTGTGTGTTGTGTGTGCGATAGAGAGAGAGTATTTATAGAAAAATAAATTCAACGGAAATGTATACAAACAAAGCTAATGTGTTTTCAATAAAAAAAAAAAATCCAGTAGAAATATTTACAAACACAAATGCTTTCATAAAAAGAATTTCAATCGGAAATGTCTGCATATAAAATGTGCTTTCATGAAAAGAAATATTCCACCGGAAATGTTTACAAAGAAATGAGCATTCTTAAGCAAATATGTCCAGAGGAAAAGAATTCAAACAAATAGCAGTACAACACAGGTAAGGCATTTTTGCTTTTTGAAACATGGATATCTCATTCAGGTCGTGGTAAGTTTTCACACACACACACACACACACACACACACACACACACACACACACACACACACACTCACACACTCACGCACACACACACCAATACAAATAGGCATGTGCACGCACGACACACACACATACACACAAACACACACACAAACACATACACAAACACAAACACATACACACTCATAACAATGCAAAGAGGCGCACACGCGCACACACACACACACACACACACACACACACACACACACAACACACACACACACACACACACACACACACACACACTTCAAGCTATTTGAATAATAACAGCAATACACGTTTCATTGCTCCTGTGGCTGACTCACACACACTCATGCTCTCCTGCGCAGGTGTCCCTAAAGGACACATTACTGGTCACATTTGTAACTGGCTATTAGACTTAGAGTATCAGATTTTTTCCCGTTATGTGTGTGTGTGTGTGTGTGGTGTGTGTGTGTGTGTGTGTGTGTGTGTGTGTGTGTGTGTGTGTGTGTGTGTGTGTGTGTGTGCGTTCATGTGTGTGTGCGCGTGCGCGCACGTGTGTGTGTATGTGTGTGTGCGTGCGTGCACGCTTGCATGCGCTTGCGTACGCGCACGTGTGTGTGTATGTAAGTGTGTGTGTGTGTATCTGTGTGTCTGTGCGTGCCTGCGTGTGCGAATATGTGTGTGTGTTATTTTTTGTTGTTGTTGTTTTAAACTTATTTTTGTTGAAAAATACATGGACTGCTTTGAAAATAAAAAGTAGAACATTGTTGTTTTTTTCAGAAGCGATTTCTTTTGGGTCTGGTAGCTGTGTGACGTCAGACTGTGTAAAGATGGATGTGAGGGATGGGGGTGGGGGGTAAAAGGCAATGGTCAACTTGTTTTTGCTGTTCTTTCTTTTTATGATGAACTAGGTGACATTTGATGTTGTTGATTCTTCATATTTCCCGTTACATGTGTTTCTGAGATGGTTTTGTGCTGAGATTGTGGGTCAGAGCACAAGTCATAGATTCCCCTGTGGTGGATATCAGGGGCCTGTGAGTATAAATAGCATCCCCACCTTCTGGAAATCCTGTGCTATCAATTCCCTCTTTTCTATCCCTCTCTTTGTTTATAATGATAATAATAATACATGGAATTTATATAGCGCTATATCTTGTAAAAACAAATCAAAGCGCTTGTTTCTACCTTGTTCCTTTTTCTGCTTGTCATCTACTTCTTGTCCATTTTCTGCCTTAGTTGTACATTCTCCTGTTCTGTTTTGTTGGGGGTTTTGTTGCAGAGAGACCTAAAAGATGACAATTTTCTCCCATGCCGAAGTCAGATACGCTGGCCAGAAGAAACTACCAAATGTTAATGGGCGTTTGTTTTTGTGCCTTACAAGATAGTACAGAGGATCACATCTAGACACTCAATGTTATTTACAATTACTGCTAGCTTGACTTTCTTTAACCTGTCACACACACATACGCACGCACGCATGCACAGACACACACACACATACGCACGCACGCACACACACATTCACACACACACACACACACACACACACACACACACACACACACACCACACACACACACACACACACACACATACACACACACACTCAAAAGACAGAAAAAGAACCAAAAAAAACACTGCAAGGGGGTTTCTGACTAAAGGCTACACCGGTGAAAATCCAAACCTGTTCGACATGACAAGAGAAGAACCAAAACAAAAAAAAAGAAATATTTTTTTTATCTGCAACGAACAAGATAGAGACAATGATGCTTCAGCGAAAGCAGAGGGGCGCCACGGAGGCTGTAAGATTGTAGAGAAGAATAAACAAAAATGCCAGAAAGTCTAAAAGAGACGGAAGCTAAAGAGAACTACACCCCCTCCCCTCCCCCCCCCCCCCCCCCCCCTTCCCCAGCCCCTATTGTTTCGCTTTTCTCGGTGCTAAATTTTGCATGAGGGTGAAGCGTGAAGGGAGACAAGTCAGGGTGAACCATTACTGTACGGGGAAGCAAGCGGTGTGTGTAGCGGTGCTGGGTTGCCGTGGGCAGACGATCGATAATGATGTCTGATGGGTTCTGGCGCTTGTGGCCGTTCAGACGGCTGCTTGTGGCTGTAAAATGGTGTCACTTGGGAATTGTTATTGTTATTGCTATGGTTGTCGTTGCTGCTGTTGTTGTTGTTTGTTGTTGTTGTGCTGGTGTTGGTGTTGTTCTTGTTGTTGTTGTTGCTGTTGTTATTAGTATTGGTGTTGTTATTGTTGGTGGTAGTGGTGGTGGTAGTGTGCTTTTGGTGTGTGTGTTTTTTTTTTTGTTGTCTTCTTGCTATAGCAGTACATGTAATGAGGACAGTAACATGACCAGTGTGTGTGTGTGGGTACGTGCGTGCGTGCGTGCGTGTGGTGTGTGTGTGTGTGTGTGTGTGTGTGTGTGTGTGTGTGTGTGTGTGTGTGTGGTGCGTGCGTGTGTGTGTGTGCGCGTGTGTGTGTGTGTGTGGAAACGTTAAATTTGTTGTTTAAAATGACACTTGAAGCTGCAACAAGCATCTTCTTCACCCAACATACAAAAGTGTGTGTCTAATTCTTGTGGATAAGACAACACAATCAGAGAGGAAGAGGTGCTATTATGTAGATAACATATTGCGTACATGAGTGACTCCAAGACAGTTGATAAACCGTTTTCAAATTCTTTAAGACATCGTACAGTATTTGGAAACATGCCAATTACAAGCTGACCAAGAAAAAAAAGAATAGGCAGAGCTACTTTGTTCCTGTAACGGGACAGGTCTCAACGGAAAAAAACAGCCTGTGTTTTGAACTCTATCTGTTGTGAAAACATACCCAACAATAACAATACAGAGAGATACTAAATAATGCAATACGACACAATGCTATAAAGTACAGAATAATACGCTACATTGTAATACAGTCATATGCAAAGCAGCAACACACTGCAATACAATGCAGTGCAATACATGACAGTGTACCCTGTCACATGTTTATTACTGTGTGCTGACTCTACTCCCCCCAAAAGTCTTTCGGATGAGACTATAAACCGAGGCCCCGTGTGCGAACGCACGCAGAACATCTTGCGCACACGTTAAATCCTGTTCCGCTTTTCGTAAGAGTAGGCCATCATGTGCCGGTGGAAAAAAGATGACATTTACAAAACTGCATACACACGGGGACTGGATGTAAAAAAAACATATGACTGCTTATTCCATTATCCTCAATATAAAAGAATACATCAATAAATAAATTACAGCACAATGCCATAACAAAGTAAAGGTGTCCCATAACCTATTATGGTCGTAGGGAAGCGGAAGCATCACAGACCTCAGCTTCTCAAGGGGCCAGCATATTGAGGGCGGCACCCACCTCCTCTCCCTTACTGCTTTTTCTTCCCTGACCCTAAAGAGGTATGCATCCATTTACAGCTGGGTGAACTGGTGGACTGTACTGAAGCCGAGGCGCTCAGTCACCCATCCACTGGGTAACCACCCTCGATGCTGTGTAACGTTGGCTCGGGGAAAGTGAGAGCTCTGACCACTGAGCTATCCCGTCAATGTCATGCAAAGAAATTTAACACAATGCAATAAAAACTCAATCCAATCCAATCCAGTTTACAAATCACGCAACCTAGCGGGATAAAAAAAAAAGTAGACTGTCTGTACACCAGGACACTGGAGTACAGTACAGCATACAGTGCAGTGCAATATTATACAGTATAGTGCAGTGCTGTATAGTAAGAGCGCACAAAACTGCAATACAATATAACGTGAAATAGTACAATTATTAATAATGAACATCAAAAGTATCGCAGCACTGTGCAATGCAGTACAGTACAATACCACACCACTGCAGCACAGTACAGCACAGTACGGTACGGTACGTCACTCCGTAGCCTTGCATTGTGCAATACAACACAATACATTAAAAAATAATGTACTGCAATACAAAGCAATCCAATGCTGTACAATGCAAAGCAATGTAATACAATTTATACAGCATAGTAAACAGTACACAGTGAAAATAACAGTACAGTACAGCACAGCACAACACATTCTGGTACTGCATAATATTACAATAAAAGTACAGTCCAACGCAACACATGCAGCACGGTACAATACAGTACAGTAAACACAGCACAGCATGACACTATATACTACACAACAATAACAGTCTAAAACAGCGCATACAGCACAGTTCAACACAGGACAGAACAGATCAGTACAGAACATTACAGTACAACAATAAAAACACATTAGATTTAAGTGCAGAGAAGCAGGATGCAATGCAAGCCACTGTCCTTTCTCCTTAGATAAATAGGACATCGGCCCATCTCACCGTGCAACATTGATTTCTGAGTTTGGAGTTGATATTGATCTTACAGACAGAGGCAGAAGAGAGAGAGAGAGAGAGAGAGAGAGAGAGAGGGAGAGAGAGAGAGAGAGAGAGAGAGAGAGAGAGAGAGAGAGAGAGAGAGAGAGAGAGAGAGAGAGAGAGAGAGAGAGAGAGAGAGAGAGACAGACAGACAGACAGACAGACAGACAGACAGACAGACAGACAGACAGACAGAGATAGAGACAGACAGGCAGGCAGGCAGACAGATGGACAGACAAACAGACAGACAGGGGCAGAGACAGAAATTGAGAGAGTTATGCACTATGGCCTGAAACGTTTGACGCACTAACGATTACTGGTTTGGAGATTGGCATCAACTGACATAAAAAAAATAATAAAGACTGCATTTTCCTCCATTTCAGATCGTAAAATTCATCTCTAAGGCTTTTCGCAGTAAGATTCATCTTGTGGGTCCCAATTGTGATGTAAATACTTGTATTCTGCAGTATATAAGTTTCCTACATTATCATGACAATCTTTCATCTCTATGGCTTTTCCTAGTAGGTTCCTCTTATGGAGCATCCATTGTGATGTAAATACCTGTATTGATATATAGTATACACCTTTCAGTCACTCTCTGCATGAAGGGTTGCTCACCCGGTTACTTGACTTATGCCTGTGAATTCCCTTGGGAAAAAAAGGGCTGCAACAACACTCTTCCAACGGACTCGGTTCTGGGAGATCCTCTTAAGCTCGGCCCACATCATTCCGGCTGCCTTCGTCTCTGTTTCAATGCTTCTGTGCCAGGTCTGTTTTGGTCGACCTACTTTCCGTTTCCCTTGTGGGTTCCAGTCGAGGGACTGTATCGTGATATTTGAAGCAGGCTTGCGGAGCGTATGGCCGATCCATCCCCATTTCCTTTTCTTGATCTCCGTCTCGATAGGAGCGTGTCTGGTCCTGTCCCACAGTTCTTCGTTTGAGACGACTTCTGGCCATCTGATACTGAGGATGTTCCTGAGACATCTGTTGGTGAATGTCTGGAGTTTGTGGTATGTTGGTCTTTGTTACCCGTCAGGTTTCTGAGCCATACAGTAGGACTGACTTGATGTTGGTGTTGAATATCCGGATCTTGTTGTGGAGTAAGAGGGCTGTTGATTTCCAGATTGGACGAAAGGTGTTGAAGGCATGACGGGTTTATTTATTCGGCACTTGATGTCTTCGTCTGTCCAACCATATTTACTGACGACACTGCCCAGGTAGGTAAATTTGTCGACTCATGACCTCCGTCTTCCTGATGTTGATTTGGAGGCCTATCTTTTCGGCTTCTTCTGCAACATGACATAGCTTCTCTTGTGCGTCTTGGTGCCTGTGGGAGAGAAGGCTGATGTCATCTGCGAAGTCCAGGTCTTCCAGCTGCTTTGTGAAGGTCCACTGTATGCCAGTTCTCCTGCCTGCTGTGGCTTGTCGCATTATCCAGTCAACCACCAACAGGAAGATGTAGATAGTTGGTGACAGCAGACAGCCCTGACGAACGCTGGTTCGTTCGGAGAAGGGTTCCGTCAATTTACCATCATGGATGACTTGATAGGTGGCATCCTCACAGAGCTGTTGGATGATGGTGACAAACTTTGGTGGGAAGCCATAGTGGTTCATCAGTCTCCAGATGACATCTCTGTTGACGCTGTCTAAATGCCTTCTGGAAGTCAACAAAGACTGAATACAAGGGGGTCTGCCACTCCAGGGACTGTTCGATGATGATGCGCATCGTGGCGATCTGATCTGTGTATGATCTGTCTTGTTGAAGCCTGCCTGTTTATCCCTGAGCGTTTTGTCTAGTGCCGTCTTCAGTCTTTCTAAGATTATTCTTGTCAGTATTTTCCTTGGGATACACAGCAGCATAATTCTTCTCCAGTTGTTACAGGATGACAGGTCCCCTTTCTTTGGTAGTTTCACGAGGCAGCCTTTCTTCCAGTCTTCTGGCACATTCTCTTGCTTCCAGATCTTGTGCAGGAGTGGATGCATCATGTCAGTTGAAGTCTGGATGTCTGCTTTCAGTGCTTCAGGGGGTATACCGTCAGGACCTGCTGCTTTACCTGACTTGAGAGACTTTATGGTTTGGTGATTATCTCATGTTGATGCCAAGGATTTCAGTAAGAGGTGGGAAATCTGGCGGGACAAGGGTGCTGGTCTGTTGAGTTTTCCTTGGAGTGTTCTGCCCATCTTGCTCTCTGGTCCTCTTCACCTGGAATGGTATTGCCGCTCTTCTCTCTGATGGGGCAACTTGAGAGTTTACTGTTTTTTCCAGAGAGGGTCCTTGGCTCACCTCGTTAAATAGTGTATTAATTTTGATTCCCTATGAAAGTATATTTTTTCTATAACAACAGATTTTTGCCAGGAATCCACTCAGTTGCTGCCGTGTTTTTGTTTGGTTGTTGTTGTTTTTTCAGTGTGCTAAGTGTGCATTGCATACGTGAGCTAGGTTTATTGATTCATCGTCCGTAAAAAAAACTAGCACCCAGACCATCACTCAAGGTACTAGGTCTAATGCGTCAGCGGAAGCAAAACCTGTGTTGTTCTTTCTCATCAAAAAAAGGAAATTTTGCCAGTAACCTTACGCCTAACCCCACTGTTAAAATGTCAAACACACACCGGTACAGATTGCCAGGAAGCCGAAAGACGTTGTCTCGTGCGGCCCAGGGGAGACAACAAGCAGTATTTCTGGAGACGATTCGATGAGACTACAAAGACTTCAGCAAAGTCAGAGTTTTCTCTCACACATGAATTTTTTAAAATATGTAAACGCATTGCAGTTTGTGAGCTATTTAGATTGTTGATGTCATTTTCTTCTTTTGGGGTCTCAGATATTATTATTCTTGATGAATAAATTATCACGTTGAATACTGTGATATAATAATTAGGGTGTGTACATGTGTGTGTGTGTGTGGGGAAGGGGGAGGTGTGTGTGTGTGTGTGTGTTGTGTGTGGATTCATGTGTTGTGTACGTGTGTGTGTGTGTGTGTCCAGAGAGTATGTGTGTGAGTGTGAGGAGAGTGAAGGGTTGGGGAGATGAAGGAGTAGATGATGGAGAGTGAGGAGATGTTAAGTCAATGTTTTTCAGTGGTACGTGTTGGTGTGTGTGTGTGGTGTTGTTTTGTGTGTGTTGTGTGGGGTGTGTTGTGCATGTGCGTGTATTGATGGTCAATGTGTTTGTGTTGCTACTGATGTACGTATTTTGTGTTTATCTTATGTGTGTGTGTGCATGTGTGTGTTGTGGTCTCACATTATGAAAGCTAAGTACACGCACACACACACACCACGAACGAACACACACACACACAAACACACACACACACACACAACACACACACACACACACACACACACACACACACACACACACATTAAAATAATGGTTTAGGGAGCACACCACCGACATTTTCTGTCTTCTCCTCTTCCCAAAGAACTTACATTCCAATCTTTCTCACTGCTTATTACAAACAAACAGAGAACTACCCACATCAAACACCAGCCCTGCCCTTATGCACAGCATCGAGGAGTCATTAACTAAAATCAGCTACACATCGATTTGACAGCCCTCTCTCCCTCATCTCTCTTGTCTGTCTCTCTGTCTCTGCTCTCTCCTCTTGATGTGTGTGTGTGATGTGTGTGTGCTTGTGTTTGTGTCTGTTGTTGTGAGTGTAGTGGTGAGCTAGCGCGCGTATCTGTCTGTCTCTGTCTGTCTGTCCGTCTGCCATGTTGTCTTCTGTCTGTCTGTCGCTGTTGTCTGTCTTCTCTCTCTCTCTCTCTCTCTCTCTCTCTCTCTCTCTCTCTCTCTCTCTCTCTCTCTCTCTCTCTCTCTCTCTCGTCAGTCCTGTCTGTCTGTCTGTCGACTCTGTCTCTCTCTCTCTATCTCTCTCTACTCTCTCTTAGCTTCTCTCTCTCCTTCTCTCTCTCTCTCTCTCTCTCTCTCTCTACTTCTCTCCATCACTCTCTCTTTCCCACTGAGTTCTGACAAATGAATCATTGTGGCTTGAGCCAATTCTGCAAAGAGTAATGACGCTAATACAGAGACAGGCAGAGGGAGAGACAGACATAAGAAGATTACAGTTACAGAGACAGATAGATACACACACTATATATTAGAGAGAGAGAGAGGAAAGAGACAGACAGTTAGACAGAGACAGAGACAGACAAAACAACAGAGACTGAGACAGGATAGAGTCAGAGAAACAGTCAGACAGATATACAGATGGACAGAGATAACAGACGTAGCAGACAGAGACAAGACAGGAAAAGAAAACTACAAAAACACAGAAGAGGCAAGCAGAGACAGACAGAGAGACAGACAGAGACCAGACACAAGACAGACCCAAACCAAAGACAGAGACAAGAAACAGATAGACAGACAGACAGACAGACAGACAGACCGACAGACAGATAGGGGAACAGAGGGAAAAAATCAATGCAAGGCATGA
The DNA here is from genome assembly GCA_030674155.1 of Stramonita haemastoma. Classification (NCBI taxonomy): domain Eukaryota; kingdom Metazoa; phylum Mollusca; class Gastropoda; order Neogastropoda; family Muricidae; genus Stramonita; species Stramonita haemastoma. Next base: position 36,445,180 of record CM060328.1, on the reverse strand, counting down.
GTCTCGCACTGAACGCGGTGTAGGATTCTGTACAGAGTGCTGCTTAACATTCATTGTTTTACTCTCTGTAAACTGCCCACAGGAGTCAAGAAGCAGATGCGACAGGAAAGACAGACAGACAGACAGACAGACAAAAGAAAGAATACAGACAGACAGACAGACAGACAGACAGACAAAGACAACGACCGACGACAGGCAGCAGACTGAATGAAGAAAGAAAGTAAGAATAGAAGAAAGATTAAAAAGTAAGAAAATAGAAAGAATAAGAAGAAAGAAAGAAAGGAATGAAGAAGAAAGAAAGAATGGCAGAAAGAATAAAGAATGAAAGAAGAAAGAAGAAAAAGAAGAACAAAAAGAATAGAAGA
>CM060328.1:36419815-36434815 GCA_030674155.1 Stramonita haemastoma | reverse complement strand
GTGTGTGTGTGTGTGTGTGTGTGTGTGTGTTGTGTGTGTGTGTGTGTGTGTGTGTGTGGTGTGTGTGTGTGTGTGTGTGTGTGTGTGTGTGTGTGTGGATAATTGGTTTTTTTCGTCTCCCCTTGTATTGAATATTATGATTTGCATGACTTTTTTTGTTGATAGGTTGTACCTCAAGTTTTTGATGTTTTGTTTTTGTTTTTTTCTGTTTTAACTTTGCTGTTTGTTTTTGTTTTCTTCTTTATTATATGACGTATGAATGTAAAAGAAAGGATAGTATTGCAACCTGATATGATTGTTTGACTTTTATCAATCTTTTTTCTATGACTAAAACAAAACCCAACAAAACAACAACAAAAACCACCTCAAGTACATGTGCGCCTGCGGATATGTGCTTATATAAGTGTAAGTAAGTGTGTGTGTGTGTATTTGTGTGTGTGTGTGTGTGTGTGTGGTGTGTTGTGTGTGTGTGTGTGTGTGTGTGTGTTTGATATGTATGTGAATGTGCGTGCGTGCATGCGTGAGTGAGTTGCGTATATGTATGTATGTATGTATGTATGTATGTATGTATGTATGAGTATGTATGTATGTATGTATGTATGTATGTATGTAGTATGTATGTATTGTATGTATGTATGTGATGTATTGTATGTATGTGTGTATGTATGTATGTAGTTGTATGTATGTATGTATGTATGTCTGTATGTATGTAGTGTGTTGTTGTCTGTTGTTGTTGTGTGTGTGTGTGTGTGTGTGTGTGTGTGTGTGTGTGTGTGTGTGTGTGGTGTGTGGTGTGGTGTGTGTGTGTGTGTGTAGCCTACGTGAAGGAGTGACTTTTACAGTGTATTGTTATCATACTATCATCACTTTTATCTATAATATATATAATATATATATATAATATATATATATATATATATATATATATATATATATATATATATATATACCACACGCACACAAAGGAAAATAATGTATGGTTTCCTAAAAAATCGTTTAACACACACACACACATAAAATCTATATCAATTCCCTCCTCCAAAACAAGGAATGTGCATACAAAGAAAAACAATACACAACGGAACAAAAATTGGTTTCAAAGCAGAAAGTAAAACAATCAGGCGTGTGCGTGCATGCATGCGTGCGTGGACACGAGCGCAGCGTGGTCGACCTCTATCAGCGTGGCAGATAAAACAGCACGGATTTGTTTTGAAATTCAAATGGTGGGGGTGGAGGGGGTGGGGGGAGAATGGCGGCCCAGCTTATTTTCAAACAAGGCAACACTTGCTGTGATTGGTGGCTGAATTTAGGAAATGAGTTGGTAATGTGACCCCATTCTGTAAAAGAGAAGTTGGCGACAGTTTGTTTAACTGTCTGCTAAAGTCTCTTCACAATCTGGGATATCAGATGGACAGATCTCCCAGTAGGCATAAAGGGGGTGGGGAGGCATCAATATAGATAGCATCACTACTTTCTGGAAATTATCTAATTTTCTTTTCAAATTCTCTTTTCTATTTCACTCATTGCTTCTGTCTTGATCCAATGGACAAGAGTCTATTGTCTGCCTTCTTGGTCCATTTGCCTACTTTTTTTGCAGAAAGACTTTAAAGATTACAGTTCTTTCCTACACTGATGAGGAATGCACTGGGCCTGACTTGTGAGGTGCTTCACAGCAGCACTATACATGTTTTGCTATTATGACAAAGTCTGTTGCTACTATGTGAGCATTCAAAGAACAAAAAAGTGGGGGGGGGGGGATTTATTTATTGATGTATTCTTTTATATCAAGGATAATGGAATAAGCACTCTTGTGCTTTCTTACTTCCAGTCCCCGTGTGAATGCATTTTTGTAAATGTCATCTGTTCCCACCGGCACACGATGGCCTACTCTTACGAAAAGCGGAACAGGATTTCACGTGTGCACAAGATGTTCTGCGTACGTTCGCCCACGGGCTTCGGTTGAAAGTGTCATCCGAAGGACTTTTAGGGAGAGTGGAGTCCGCACTGATGTTAACTCCAGGAGAAAAATATCCACGGGAATCAAACCCGGATTGTCAAAAATCAATGGGAAAGGGAGGGGGAGTGGTAAAAAGGGGTGTAAATTTGTAGCAGTTTGTGTCTCCCATTCTGTTCATGCATGTCGTCTATCTGCATAAATGAATGTTCGCATGCATGTATATGTTTTACAGGAATGTCTCCCTACATGCCATGGTGTGCGAGAGGGTGTGTATGTGTGTTTGCAAGGCAACGCTTGACAGTAAAAAAAAAAAACAAAAAAAAAAACAACCAAACATACATACATACATGAAAAACTACTGTTTGATAAACTGCAAGAATGTTTAGATTAAAATAAATACCCAAACAGCAACATCTTACCTTAACAACAGGTGTGTCGCAGACTGTAAAATTTCTAGGCGCCCCTGTGTACAGGTGTATCTTAGGGTGGAGAATGGGGGTCAAAACCTACCCTGCTGCTGCTAATGAGAGCAGCAAGCTACTTTGGAGTGAAAAAAGACGTAGAAAGGAAAAAAAAGGGGGGGGGGGGGAGTCGATTTCGCGCGCTTTTAGATAGGTTTATATGCTCAGAGAAGAAAACACGAAAAAGCTTTTATATGCAGTAGCAGCTGCATGTTGGCAGTGGGCCTTTCTGATTGGTTGTTATTTCAGTATAACTGCCACATTTATCTAGTGTGCTTCAAAGTTTGAACCCCTCTCCCCCACTAGAACTACATCCGAAAATCTCTCTCTCTCTCTCTCTCTCTCTCTCTCTCCTCTCTCTCTCTCTCTCTCTCTCTCTCTCTCTCTCTCTGTCTCTGTCTCTGTCTCTCTCTTTCTCAGGTCTTAAGGGCTTCGGTGTCGCCACAAGTCCGGCGCCACACACGTCGAAGGTGGTAGGGGAGGGAGTACGCATACGGTGCCGCACTGTCCGGGTGGTTTGGGGTCTGTAACCGTGCAAAAGTCCGGGCAGGACGGGCCCGAAAACGGCTCTTAGGGTCCCGTCTTTGCCCCAAACCGCACCTTTTTGGCAGGGGGGTGGGTATGCATGCGCGCACGCGCGCGCGCGCTGGTGTTTGTCAGTGCGTTTGTTTGTGTGCGGGCATGTGGCGGGGACCCTGCAGTTTGCCCTGGGGCATCATATTGCTGTATATTGTCATTATTATTGTGCGTCCTGCTTGGTTTTCGGTGCGTACACTCTACCCGCTTTCCTTGCCGTCCACTAGCTTTCCCAGCTCCTGAGGGCTTCGGTGTCGCCACAAGTCCGGCGCCACACACGTCGAAGGTGGGTAGGGGAGGGAGTACGCATACGGTGCCGCACTGTCCGGGTGGTTTGGGGTCTGTAACCGTGCAAAAGTCCGGGCAGGACGGGCCCGAAAACGGCTCTTAGGGTCCCGTCTTTGCCCCAAACCGCACCTTTTTGGCAGGGGGGTGGGTATGCATGCGCGCACGCGCGCGCGCGCTGGTGTTTGTCAGTGCGTTTGTTTGTGTGCGGGCATGTGGCGGGGACCCTGCAGTTTGCCCTGGGGCATCATATTGCTGTATATTGTCATTATTATTGTGCGTCCTGCTTGGTTTTCGGTGCGTACACTCTACCCGCTTTCCTTGCCGTCCACTAGCTTTCCCAGCTCCTGAGGGCTTCGGTGTCGCCACAAGTCCGGCGCCACACACGTCGAAGGTGGTAGGGGAGGGAGTACGCATACGGTGCCGCACTGTCCGGGTGGTTTGGGGTCTGTAACCGTGCAAAAGTCCGGGCAGGACGGGCCCGAAAACGGCTCTTAGGGTCCCGTCTTTGCCCCAAACCGCACCTTTTTGGCAGGGGGGTGGGTATGCATGCGCGCACGCGCGCGCGCGCTGGTGTTTGTCAGTGCGTTTGTTTGTGTGCGGGCATGTGGCGGGGACCCTGCAGTTTGCCCTGGGGCATCATATTGCTGTATATTGTCATTATTATTGTGCGTCCTGCTTGGTTTTCGGTGCGTACACTCTTCCCGCTTTCCTTCCCGTAAACTAGCTTTCTCAGCGCTTGAGGGCTTCGGTGTCGCCACAAGTCCGGCGCCACACACGTCGAAGATGGTAGGGGAGGGAGTATGCATACGGTGCCATACTGTCCGGGTGGTTTGGGGTCTGTAACCGTGCAAAAGTCCGGGCAGGACGGGCCCGAAAACGGCTCTTAGGGTCCCTTCTTTGCCCCAAACCGTACCTTTTTTGCCATGGGGGGAGGGTATGCAGTCGCGCACGCGCGCGCGCGTTGGTGTTTGTCAGTGCGTTTTTTTATGTGCGGGCATGTGGCGGGGACCCTGCAGTTTTCCCTGGGACATCATATTGTTGTATATTGTCATTATTATTGCGTGCCCTGCTTGGTTTTCGGTGAGTACACTCTACCCGCTTTCCTTGCCGCTCGCTCCTCTCTCTCTCTCTCCTCTCTCTCTCTCTCTCTCTCTCTCTCTCTCTCTCTCTCTCTCTCTCTCTCTCTCTCTCTCCTCTCTCTCCCTCTCTCCCTCCTCTCTCTCTTCTCTCTCTCTCTCTCTCTCTCTCTTCTCTCTCTGAGAGAGAGAGAGAGAGGGGGGGGGGGGGGGGCGGGGGTATGACAGTAGAATCAAGTTTCACAGTATTATGAACAAGGATGATCTACCATTGATATATCATTCGGAAATGCGCGTTGTATAAAGAAAATAGTGCAAATGAAACTCAATGACCATTTAAAATACTTTAGGTGATTTTTTCAATACATTTCAAAACACGAGTGTTACATAATGTTGTAATTTTATTCTATTTCGATAATGGAATAAGTGCTTGTGTGCTTTTATAATCCAGTCCCCCTGTTTATGCCGGGGTTGTTTTATTTTCAGTTTTGCCATGTTTGCACTGGTGCAGAGGCACACTTTTCTGAAAAGGGGAGCTGGTTTTTAACGTGTGCGCGAGGTGTTTCGCGTGCGGTGTGTGTGTTTGTGTGTGTGTGTGTGTGTGTGTGTGTGTGTGTGTGTGTGTGTGTGTGTGTGTGTGTGTGTGTGTGTGTGTGTTGTGGGGTGTGTGTGTGTGTGTGTGTGTGTGTGTGTGTAGAATTTACGTTATACACTTTATGAGATGAAAACTGAAGAAATGTGATAGCATGTTTGTACATTTGTAAATGGGGGCTTTTAGAAGTGTAAGAATACTGTTTGTGTGGTAGTGCATAAGAGATGAGATATTCAGCATTTACATCACCCTCATCTTCAACATTTACATCACCATCATCTTCAACATTTACATCACGATCTTCAGCACTTACATCGCCATCACCATCTTCAGCATTTACATCACCCTCATCTTCAGCATTTACATCACCCTCATCTTCAGCATTTACATCCCCATCATCTTCAGCATTTACATCCCCATCATCTTCAACATTTACATCACCATCATCTTCAACATTTACATCACCATCACCATCATCTTCAACATTTATATCACCATCATCTTCAACATTAACATCACCATCTTCAGCATTTACATCACCCTCACCATCATCATAATTTACATCACCATCTTCAACGTTTACATCACCATCATCTTCAACATTCACATCACCATCATCTTCAACATTTACATCACCATCATCGGCATTTACATCACCATCATCTTCAACATTTACATCACCATCATCTTCATCCTCGGCATTTACATCACCATTATCTTCAACATTTACATCACCATCATCTTCAACATTTGCGTCACCATCACCGTCATCTTCAACATTTATATCACCATCATCTTCAACATTTACCTCACCATCATCTTCATCCTCAACATTTACATCTTCATCACCATCATTTTCAGCATTTACATCACCATCAGAGAGAGAGAGAGAGAGAGAGAGAGAGAGAGAGAGAGAGAGAGAGGAGAGAGAGAGAGAGAGAGAGAGAGAGAGAGAGAGAGAGAGAGAGAGAGAGAGAGAGAGAGAGAGAGAGAGAGAGAGAGAGAGAGAGAGAGAGAGAGAGGAGGAGAGAGTTTTCTTTACTTGTATATTTCATTTTTTATGAGGTTAAATCCAAGAATAACATGTTTTGTTGTTGTTGTTTTTGATGTTGAATGCAAGAGATACAAGATTTTTTTTTCCATTTTTTGTGGGTTTTTTTTTTTTTATTAGAGTGAATGTAAGAAACACAATAGTGTATTTTTCGATTTTTATGAGATAGAATGCAAGAAATACAATGGTGTATTTTTTTTATATTTGTTTTATTGGATTGAATGCAAGAAATGTAAAAGTACATATTTCGGTTTTTAATAGATTGAATGCCAGAAATACACCATTGTTTTGTTTTTTTGCTTGTTTTTATCAGGTTGACTGCAAGAAAGATTTTTTGCTCGTTTTTATCAGGTTGACTGCAAGAAAGATAGTAGCACGTTTTGTTTTGTTTTGGGGGTTGGTTTGTTTGTTGGGTTTTGTTGTTGTTGTTGTTGTGCGGTTTTTTGTTGTTGTTTTGTTTTTTTTTTGGGGGGGTTGCTGTTTTCTTTTAAAGAGATTGAATGCAAGAAATACAATAGTATGTTTTTCGAGTTTTATATCATTAGATTGAATGCAAGGGATGCAATATGTTTTTAGTTTTTATGAGATAGAATGCAAGAAATGCCATAGTAGGCTTATATTTTCCGGGGGGTTTTATGAGATTGAATGCAAGAAATACCATCCAATTCTTGTTTGTTTTAAGTGTTGGCAAGATTTTGGGTCTAATGAAATTTAAGTTAGACCTAAACCGTCCTGCAATAGCCTTTGATATTGGCTAGGGCGTTCTTAGTTTATATAGTGGTGTGTGAAGTATATATGGGAGAAAGTGCTTCTTTGTTATCATTATTATATTTTGGGGGAAATGGCGTCAAATGTAATATAAAAGGGACCAGGTTCTATGCTTGCCTTTACATTGAAATTACGTCAGTTTGTATTGGTGTCAGATCTGTGTATTGATTTCCCCCTAGCAGATCGATAACAGATTTTACACCAATACAGCTTAGGAAAAATAATCAGAAATTATTTGCCAAATTTATTTCCAAGTTATTGCAAATCAAGTTCTGTGTGTGTGGTTTTAAAGAAATTGTAAAATTCTTTGATTTGCACTATAATCAAAATTTGACTTTTTTTTTTTTTAAAGCCTTTTTCAAAATGAATTATTGAATAGTCGCTTTAAAATTGCAATGTTTTGATTTTTTAAAATTATGTTCATTTTCTTTTACAACCTTTCACGTTTGTTTCACCAATTCTGGTAAAAGAAAACCTTTTTTGGCCAAAGAATGATGACAGATAAATTGATTTTATTCCCATGAAATGGTGAATTGGAAACCGTTTGTCAGTAGCATATTAAGTTTTTGTGTTTTTTGTGTTTGTTTCTGGTTGTTGTTTTTTGTTTGTTGGTTGGTTGTTGTTTTGTTGTTTGGGGGGTTGTTTGGTTGTTTTGTGTGTGTGTGTGGGGGGGGGGGGGGTTGTTGTTTTTTTTTTGGGGGGGGGGTTGCGGGTTGCGGGTTGCAAGTATTCAGTGGTTTCCTTACTTAGTACACTTAATTACAAAAAAAACACAAAAAACTCACTGTTTGCCTCGCACCCAATTAAACTTGTTCCAGAATATCAAACTGTAAATGTAGGATGGTATGGATAAATTTGCAATGCAATTTAACTACTGTTATAATTATGTGAGATAAAATCCAGACTTGTCCATCTGAATGAATGAAGAAAATGTTGCATGGCTTTCTTCTATTTTTTTTTTTTTTAGAGTACCAAGATATTTTTTTAAACCAACATTTCTTCCATTGTTCTTGTATTCTATAACAACCCTATACAAAATTGATAAAAAATGTTTGGGGTTTTCTTTTGCATAGAAATCAAGTAGTGCTGAGCACACACCAATGGCACTTGACTACCCAACTTTTGAGAAAAAGTACACGCTTTGTACAACTTCCTCTTTTTTAAGACTTTAAAGATGATGTACTGGACTTATTTATTCGGGTTTTTTTCTGGCTGTAAAGATGATATGGTTGGAATTAAGCTTTTTTGTCACTTGTGTGTTTTAAAAAGCATATTGACATAATGGTAACTGGCTGTAAAAATAACATGGCTGGAATTAAGCTTTTTGTCACTTGTGTGTTTTAAGAGCAGATTGGAATGAACACGTTATTATGGTCTGAGATATGTCAAATGATGGTGTGATAATTTACAAGCGAACGAATGTCAGTGGGTTGGTCATTGTGTCACTGCTGGTCAGAGCACTGGGAAAAGCCTACCTGCCCCTTCAGCCCAAACTCTGGAGTTAGGCTTGGGTAGCCGGCTCGCAGCTGTAGTCATTTTATTTTTGATTGAGAATGACTGGAAAATAGTGTCAACACTTGTTGAAAAGTACTACAAATGAGAAATAAGGCCAAAACTAAAAACAAAAAAAATTAAGTTCTTTGTTCAAATATCTATTTATGAATGACTGGGTGTTTGCAAGTGTAAGAGTATGTGCACAAGATCTCGGATATGTGTGCATATTTTGTCTGTCTGTCCGTCTGGTCTGTCCGTCTGTCCGTCTGTCTGTCCGCCTGCCTCTTTTAGCTGGGTTTTTTTTTTTTGGTGGGGGAGGGGGGGGTTGTTTTTGTTTTGTTTTTTTAGGGGGGGGGGGGGGGGGGGGATTGCTATTCCTTAATCAGGGCAAGGGTGCCATGAAAAAGTATGTGAATACTTACTCTGTGAATGCTTACTCTATTACCCTGGGAAAAACACAACACACACACACACACACACACACACACACACACACACACACCAACACACACACACACACACACACACACACACACACACACACGCGCGCGCGCGCGCGCGCGCGCGCGCGCGCGCGCGCGCGCACGTGTGTGTGTGTTGCATTCGGTTTTGACCTTTGAATTGACGACCTTGTTAAAATTCACGGAATTTGCATAATAAAAATGCATCATTTATTATGAAAATGCATCATTTATAATCTCAATTATAATCTCTCTCTCTCTCTCTCTCTCTCTCTCTCTCTCTCTCTCTCTCTCTCTCTCTCTCTCTCTCTCTCTCTCTCTCTCTTTGAACACGTTAAACTGGTGTTTCTAGAGCTCGACTTCAAAAATGTCATTTTGGGGCATAACATCATAATGTTGTTGATTAAATGTTTGTGGGTTTTTTTGTTTTTGTTTTCTTTTTTTTTTTTTTGTTTTTTGTACTGTGGCGTTCTGGATTTTTTTGCGTCATAATATTGTTTTAAAGTAAGAAAGGTTCGTCATATTTTAATATGTATCTTTTTTGTTCGGGCTGCTCTCTTCTCTGCTGTCTGTTCTCAAATTTAATCTATTTGATTTAATTATAACCAGTGTATCTCCTGATATGAATGTCTGGTCGGTTAAGGATTATGTGTTTTGTTGAATATATATCTATCTCTTTTGTTCTTAAATAAGTATTCATGTAACCAGTATGGATTATGCATTTGTAGAATGTATTGTTGAATGTATCTCCTTTTACAAACCATAGGTTGAACTTCTATTCTTGGTGATGGTGATGTGTCTTTTCTTGTTGACTTTTCTCCTGTTTTGGTAGGGTCTTTTTTTATATTTATATATATATATATCCCCTAGTCGGGGCAAGGGCCGGATGGGGAGAAGTATGTAAATTCTTACTCTGTTACCCTTGAAAAGGGGAAAAAAATCAGATTGCTCCAACTACAGGGGGATAACTCTTCTCTCCATCGCTGGCAAAATCCTTGCAAGAGTTCTCCTCAACAGACTAGTACTGCTGTTGCAGAACACCACCTCCCTGAGAGCCAGTGCGGCTTCAGAGCTAACAGGGGTACCACTGACATGGTCTTCGTGCTCAGACAACTTCAAGAAAAGTGCCGCGAACAGAACAAGGGACTGTACATCACCTTCGTTGATTTAACCAAGGCATTTGACACTGTGAGCAGGAAGGGCCTGTGGCAGATCATGGAGCGTCTTGGCTGTCCCCCAAAGTTTCTCAACATGGTGATCCAGCTACATGAAGACCAGCGTGGCCAGGTCAGAAACAGCAACGACCTCTCAGAGCCTTTCCCAATCACAAAACGGGGTGAAGCAGGGCTGCGTTCTTGCACCGACCCTCTTCACTATCTCTTCTCAGCATGATGCTTCAGCGGGCCACAGAAGATCTTGATGACGAAGACGGAGTTTTCATACGCAAACCGCACAGATGGCAGCCTATTCAACCTGCGGCGTCTTCAGGCCCACACCAAAACCCTGGAGCAACAAATTCGAGAGCTACTTTTTGCTGATGATGCTGCCCTTGTAGCCCACACAGAAACCGCCCTGCAGCATGTAACATCCTGTTTTGCAGAGGCAGCCCAGCTCTTCGGACTCGAAGTCAGCCTGAAGAAGACAGAGGTTCTCTACCAGCCCGCACCTCAGGTAGCGTACCACCCACCTCACATTACAATTGGTGAGACAGAACTGAAGACAGTCCAGCAGTTTACCTACCTGGGATGCACAATCTCCTCTGACGCAAAGATTGATAAAGATGTAGACAACAGACTGGCAAAGGCAAACAGTGCTTTTGGCAGACTCTACCACCGTGTCTGGAAAAAACAAACACCTGAAGAAAGACACCAAGATCAGTGTCTACAGAGCCGTGGTACTGACCACCCTCCTGTACGGCTCTGAGTCATGGGTCACATACAGACACCACCTGCGAATTCTGGAACGCTTCCACCAACGCTGTCTCCGCTCCATCCTCGACATCCACTGGAGCGACTTCACCACGAATGCTGAGGTGCTGGAGCCAAGCAGGGATCACCAGCATTAAGGCCATATTGCTGAAAACGCAGCTACGCTGGGCAGGGCATGTCTCTAGAATGGAGGACCATCGCCTACCGAAGATGGTTCTCTACGGTGAACTTTCCACCGGACACCGCTACAGAGGCGCACCAAAGAAGAGATTTAAAGACTCTCTGAAGAAATCTGTCAGCCTGCCTCATAGACCATAACCAGTGGTCAGTCCTTGCTGCTGACCGGCAGGCCTGGCGACACACTGTGCATCAGTCGGTCTCCTCCTTTGAGGACAATCGCAGAGCGGGCCCTTGAGGAGAGGCGAATGAGGAGGAAGAACCGCGTCCCCTCTACATCAACCCCAGAATCGACTTTCCCCTGCAGCCACTGCGGCCGGGTTTGTTTGTCACGCATTGGACTGATCAGCCACCAGCGAGCTTGCACCAGACGTGGACAGTGCCCTTAATCTTCGTTCGCGAAGCCAAGCCATGATGACCCTTGAAAAAATAAAGATTATTCAATTCAATTCAATTATCTCTCAATAGTGTGTGTGTGTGAGAGAGCGCGCGCGCCGCGTTTTTGTTTTGTTTGTTTTGTTTGTTTTGAGAGAGAGAGGGAGAGAGAGAGAGCACACAACTCCAATCCAAGGGAACGAACTCTTACAACATCGTAAAACTTGGAAACCGAAAGTTATCTCAAGAATTCCCGCGTCAACCAGGAAGAGAATAGCATTGACGCACAAAACAGTGTGGGCCCTGCCTACAGCAAACTGGAGGTGACACAAGGAAGTAAGGAAAGAATGTTGTTTCAGATGGGAAAACTACGCTTGGCTAGGCTAGGGCTAGTACACAGTGGGCTAGTGTGGAGGAAAACCGAAACCATTCCGCCAATGAGAGCGGCATCGGCGTGATGCTGTAGGCTAGTGTTGGTGTTTCCGTGGACAACACATCACGATCACGTCGTGTTCCAGGAATCGCTTGCCTGTAGTCGTTATCGAACCAAGGCACTGGACAGACAGGCAGGCAGACAGACACTGAGACGGATTATCTGTGTAGATTTTACATCACATACATGTATGTTATATCTTTGAACATCGTCATTCCTGTCTGAGAAAGACCGACTGCTCGTTGCTTTGGTAAGTGTGTGTGTGTGTGTGTTAAAAGTCAATAAATTTGTGTGTGTGTGTGTTTTTTTAAAGTCTATAAATTGTGTGTGTGTGTTAAAAGTCTATGAATTTGTGTGTGTGTGTGTGTGTGTGTGTGTGTGTTGTGTGTGTGTGTGTGTGTGTGTGTGTGTGTGTGTTTTAAAAGTCTATAAATCTGTCCCATGAAAAGTTCTCTTTTTTTTATATATGGAGGATAATGGAATAAGTACTCATGTGCTATTTTACATCTAGTCCCCATGTGTATGCAGTTTTTGTAAATTGTGTCTTCAAACATTGGGAGCACAATGTTCTGACCACTGAGCTAAGTGATTTTACTAGACAGGTAATGGGGAGGGGAAAGGCATGAAAATAATGTCCCTGTGTTTGTCTGGACAGGTGAATGGAGGATAACAGGAAAAACGGATCTAACCATTAGAAACTGCTTGAACTATAAAAAGATAACAAAAGAAAAGCTTGTAGTTGTAAACTTGAGTAAGTTAAATGCTACAGTGTGTGTGTGTGTGTGTGTGTGTGTGCGTGTGCGTTGTGTGTGTGTGTGGTGTGTGTGTGTGTGTGTGTGTGTGTGTACATTGTGTGTGTGTGTGTGATCTATTATAGATTATAAGAAAAAAAAAGTTGTGAGATGAACTTGTCTGCGCAATGGGGGAAATTTGAAAGATTTTTTTTTTTAATTATAAAAATATGTCTTTTCAACGTGATGTTTAGAATGGCCTCCAAAATCTTTAACAAATAATTTCATTTGATTCTTGTATTCTTTTTCCAATGGATTGTAAGTCTCAGATATGGAGAGTGGATACATTAAAAATAAAATTATTGATCCTTTTCCACCTGGTTTACGCCCCTTTTGGCAGCATGGTCAGTCCACTCATTATGATTAAAGCTAAGATGAGAGGGAACCCAACAAAAACTCATCTGTTCCTCATAAAATCAGATAATGTATTACTACTATTAGTGATTTAATTTCTATCACAAATTTAATGAATTCAATATAGTTTAGAAACCATAATAATTGGTTTATGTGTGTGTGTGTGTGTGTTTATGTGTGTTATTGAGTTCTCTCTCTCTCTCTCTCCCTCTCTCTCTCTCTCTCTCTCTCTCTCTCTCTCTCTCTCTCTCTCTCTCTCTCTCATCTCTCTCCTCTCTCTCTCTCTCTCTCTCTGATTATTGTGATTGTTGTAACAACCTATTTTGTTAAGTACTATTGTTATCATGGTCATGATGAATGGTATTGTTGATGTGCAAATTATTGTTATTGTTATGAATTATCACTGTTCTCATTATTATTACAATATGATTAGTGTGATTAAATTACTTTTATCAATATAACAGGATTAGAACTTGAAGATTGAATCTTATTGTTACCTAGAGGGATTTTGTCCCTGTTCCTTTGGTATATTTTGCCCTTAGGAACCAAGGAAGTAAAAATCCATGCATGTGTTCCCCTCAAACCTTTATCTCCTCTTCTCTCCATCGCCACCCTAAGTTGTATTCTTTCTGTCTGTTGTTTTTTTTTTTTCCTTTCTTTCATCTTCATTTCTTCCTTTCTTTTTGTTATGCCTGTCTGTTTTTCTTTCTTTCTTTCATCTTCTTGATTTCTTTCTTTTCATTCTGCCTGTCTGTCTGTCAGTCTGTCTGTCAGTCTGTTTTTCTTTCTTTCTTTTGTCTCCATTTCTTTTGCATTGTCTTCTTTGTAGACCTAGTCTGAATCTTTTTTTAAAATTATTGTGTGTAAAAATACCGTGTGTAGGATTTTTTTTTTTTTCTGTGACAATCATGATTCAATTATGCTTGTAACATTTCAATTATTTATAATTTGTCTGTTTATAATGTTTATTCCTGAGGGCATGCAGTATGTAAAAAAAATGGTCTTGTAGAACTTGTACGTAGACTTATTCTGTTAGTATTACCCATAGAAAATAGAATTTCATTATTGCTCTTTCTCTCTCTCTGTCTCTGTCTCTGTCTCTGTCTGTCTCTCTATCTAGTATCTCTGTCTGCTCTGTCTCTGTCTGTCTGTCTTTCTGACTCTGTCTTTCTCTCTCTCTCTCTCTCTCTCTCTCTCTCTCTCTCTCTCTCTCTCCTCTCTCCTCTCTCTCCTCTCTCTCTCTCTCTCAGTCTCTTGACTGGTTCAGAGAAGAGTGCAGGGTTATAATTTTTTATGATTATAACAGTTGATATTGTCTACAGACTTTCTGTAAGTCAAAGTATGTATGGTGATTTATATCACTTTAGATGTACATGTATGTATACATGTATTTATAGTAGACAGAAGGCCGGGAAGTAACATTAACAATGACTGGGTGAGTGCGGCTTACTCATGAGTAAATCCGGCATTGTCCTTGTCACTGTCACTTCACTCTCTGGTACAGTCACAGTGGCTGACAGACAGCAGTAGCCTGAGTAGGTAGGAGGGAGGGGGTTCTTATTTTTGTTTTTATTGCTTTACTGTAGTGTTGTTGGCTGCATGCGCAAGATTTGGTTGAATGCAAGCGCTTTGATTTGTTTTTGCAAGATATAGCGCTATATAAGTTCCATTTATTATATTATTATTATTATTATTATTATTATTATATTATTATTATTATTATTATTATTATTATTACTCACTGTCTTATTACAACCTGATGTAAACAGAAGGTGGGGACGCTATTTATAGAACTTTATACTGACAGCCCCCCCCCCCCCCAAAACAATGGAAAATGTCCACCTTCACCTATGCCGTATTCCTGTAGACCTTTGGGGCATCACTGAAGATTTTGCAGCCAGCTTCCTCCGCTCCCTGTGGTCCTCTGCTTTCAGAAGCAAATTGTTCTGAACACTCAAGGCCAGTTCACCCTCTGATGTTGTCTTCCCATCATTTTCTCTGTCTGCCGGTTCGACTTCCACCTTGTACTGCTCCCTGTAGGACAGTCTTGGCTAGTCCAGAAGTTTGTCATATGTGACATGCCCACTCTTTGGTTAAAAATGGTTTTTCATTGATGTTGGCTCTTGATATGGTGAGATGGCATTTTTAATTCGGTTTTTTGCTTCCTCATTAGTGATGTGATCTCAGCATGAGGTACCAAGGATTTTGCGAAATCATC
>CM060328.1:36364815-36412315 GCA_030674155.1 Stramonita haemastoma | reverse complement strand
AGTCTATCATTTCAATTTGTAATAATGTTGCACAAAATTGTCCGATTTTCAATCTTTTTTTTGTATTTGATAGCCACTTTATTGCACATTAATAACATGTCAATAACTAAAACTTGACCTCATGTGCACTCCGTCTCATTATGTGGTGGAGCGTCACATATGTCTAATTGTTTGCTCTCTGTTCCTCTGTGTGGTGATGTGTTAAATTAAATAGCAGGTGTAGTGGGTGATGTATCAAATATATTTCCTCCTCTCCCTTGCTCTATATGTGGTGATGTGTTGTTGCAGGTGTGAAGGATGATGTAACACATATTTCCTCCTCTCCCTTTCCTCTATACTCTATGTGGTGATGTGTATTGCAGGTGTGGAGGATGTATTTAACACATGCATATTTCCTGCTCTCCTTTCCTCTACAGTCTGTGTGATTGTGTTACGTTACTGCATGTTGGAGGAGATGTAACACATATTTCCTCATTGTTCTTCCTCTTCCTTTCTCAGATGTGGTGATGCCTTATCGCAGGTGTAGTGGATGACGTAACACAGAATTTCCTCCTCTCCCTTCCTCTATGCATGCCGTTGTGTGCCGGTGGCAACAGTGACAAATTTACAAAACTGCATATACACCGTTACTGGATGGTAAAAAAGCACACAAATGCTTTTCCATTACCCTCGAAATAAAAAGGAAAGAATATATTGTGATGTGTTTTGCATGTATAGAGAATGGTGTAACACATGTTTTCCACATTATTCTTCCTCTCCCTTTCTTTAGATACATGTGGTGATGTGTTACTCGCGGGTGGGAGGAGGATGTAACACATTGTTCTTCTATACATGTGTGTGATGTGTTATTACAGGAGTAGTGGATGATGTAACACATATTTCCCACATTATTCTTCCTCTCCCTTTATCACTATAGATGTGTTGATGCATTATTACAGGTGAAGTGGATGATGTAACACATATTTCTCACATTATTCTTCCTCTCCCTTTCTCTATATATAGATGTGTTGATGCATTATTGCAGGTGAAGTGGATGATGTAACACATATTTCTCACATTATTCTTCCTCTCCCTTTCTCTATATATAGATGTGTTGATGCATTATTGCAGGTGTAGTGGATGATGTAACACATATTTCCCACATTATTCTTCCTCTCCCTTTCTCTCTATATATAGATGTGGTGATGTGTTATTACAGGTGTAGTGGGTGACATCAGGTAGATGTAGGGGTACCTGTGATTGCAGCTGATGGTGTCATGGACTGATTGCTGGGCAGAAGGGCCTAGGGCTGTGACATCACCATGTCCATCAACGATGGTGAGTATAATGATGATATTATAATATAAATTCCAGTTTTTGTTTTGATTTTCTGTTTGTGCTGTGGGTAGAATGTGTACTTAGCTTGTGGGACTGTTTGGTCTGCTGTGTTTGAACAGCACTTTAGACAGTCAGTCATGCTTTTTTTTTTATAATCATTTTGTGACAAGAGCAGTTTTAACATTGCAACATGTCTGTTTTTGAATTGTATGTGTGTGTGTGGGGGGGGGGGGGGGGGGGCATGTGTGTGTGTGTATGGGTGTGTGTGTGTGTACATATGTGTGTGTGTACACTGTGTGTGTGTGTGTGTGTGTGTGTGTACACATGTGTGTGTGTACACACACACACACACACACACACACACACACACACACACACACACACACACACACACACTTACACACACACACACACACACACACACACACACACACACACACACACACACACACACACACACACACACACACACACACATGCTGAGATAGAGAAGGCGGAAGAAAGATAAAATATAAGTACGCATGCTGAAACAGATAAAGAAAGAAACTGGTTTACAATGAAGAGCGGCTTTTCTCAAGAAAGGCCCAGATAGTGACAGGCAGGCCAAGCCTGCTCTCACATCCCCACCAGCTTAAAAATCCTCTACAGACCACAGCAGGCAACAGATGAGCCGTGAACACACACACACATGTATCAGTAGAGCTGCTGTTTGCATCATAAAGAGACTTGTGTATACATGTGTGAAGGTCTATAGTTGCTGTCTATAGATCTATAGTTACTGTGTGCATGAAGAGGTGTATGTGTGTATAAATCTATAGTTGCTGTGTGCATCAAGAGGTTTATGTGTGTATAGCTGTAGTGGACTGCAGCTAATTCTCACACCTTAACCCTACACCATGCCTTCCTCAGGTGGGTTGAGATCATTCATTATTCACTTATTCTTATTCTTCTCCGGCGTCGTCATACGCTCAAACAACGACTATTGCTGTCTGTTGTATGATCGGAAATATGTTGCGTTGCCATTAAGTTAGCCGCCGCGGTAGTCGAGTGGTTAGGGCGTTGGACTCGTAATCTAAAGGTTGCGGGTTCGATCCCAGCTGTCGGCTATGGCGTTGTGCCCTTGGAAAAGGCACTTTACGGCTATTTTCTCACCCCACCCAGGTGTAAAAGGGGTACCAACCTTGTGTTGGGGGGTTAACCCTGCGATAGACTGGCGTCCTATCCAGGGGGGAGTCTATGACTCTCAGTCGCTTAGCGCCACAGAAACCGGGATAAGCACCGGCCTGATGAGCCTTAGGCTCGGGACAGACTTTAACTTTTTAACTCTTACCATTAAGTTAAGCGCCTGACATGTCAGGCCCAGCGCATCTGACTTTTACATGGGAGAGAATTGTTATCTTTTAAGTCTCTCTGGAAAAAAAGGGCAGAGGAATGGACCAAGAGAGCAGAAAATAGACAAGAAAGAGGAGACAGGGGAGAAAAGGAACAAGGCAGAAATGAGGAGAGGGATTGAAAAGAGGGAATTCCTTGTACAGAATTTCAAGAAAAGGGGGGGATGCTATTTATACTGACTGATTTATCCCCCAACATCCCCAAGGGGAACATTCTGATCTTCTCTTGATGGATTTTCTTGTGTGTGCTTTTGTCACGTTGGTGTTGTTGTAATGTTGTAACTGTTGTTGCTTTTCTGTACAACTTTTTTTTTTACTGTAAGAGTAGGCCATTGTGTGCCGGTGGGAACAGATGACAACATTGACAAAACTGCACACACACGGGGACTGGATGTAAAAAAAAAGCACATGAGTGCTTATTCCATTATCCTTGATATAAAAGAATAAATAAATAAATAAAAAATACTGTTTACAAATCATAATCACCATTGAATTCTATGTGTTGCAATGTGAAAATTTCATTTCTTAAGGCGGAACATGGGGGTCGAAACTGGTGAAGTTTTGTTTACAAGCCCATGTTAAAAGTTATGCCATATATTGAAAGGGTATCACTTGTAAAGCATAAAAATTAAAGAATTACTCAGTTTTCTTTACTGTTGCCATGGAAACAATCCAATATGGCCACCAAAACTGAATATTTCAAACTCCTAAACCTTTTTATCTATAACAAGTATGAGTAACCTGTTTCTACAGACATATTTTATGGTCTGAATTCTTTAAATTCTCACAGGGAAATCTCCATAAATGTATCCAGCAATTTTTATTCTAAAAAAAAACATGCTTTGGCCACTTTTGGACATTCATCTCTCTCTCTCTCTCACTCTCTCTACTCATAAAAACTCTTCTGCTTTCTGCATTTCTCTCTCCTCTCTCTCTCTTCTCTCTCTCTCTCTCTCCTCTCTCTCTCCTCTTCTCTTTCCCTTTTCAAATTCAAATTTTCACATTTTCAAATTTTCAAAATTTTATTTCAAGAAAAAACCCCAAGGGGTACATGAAATTTGTCAAAACCAATGCTTGCAGATATGGGCGTGTGAGAAATACTCACAACAAAAATCCTAACACAATGGATGGCATAAAAAAGAAAAGAGTATTCACAATACATTAGGAGAGCAAACCCCCCCCCCCCCCCCCCCACACACACACACACACACAAAAACCCCCCCCCCCCCCCCCCCCCCACACCCAAAAAAAAAACCAAAAAAAACCCAGCATGATGTTTAGATGACATGACAATTAATGCGTTCTTCTCTCTCTCTCTCTCTCTCTCTCTCTCTCTCTCTCTCTCTCTCTCTCTCTCTCTCTCTCTCTCTCTCTCTCTCTCTCTCTCTCTCTCTCTCTCTCTCTCTTTCTCTCTCTCCCCCAGCATATCCGTGCAACGCTAAGGCATCTAGAAGCACACGTATACTTACAGGCACACACACACACACTCTCTCTCTCTCTGTGGAGTAGTCAACCTGGGGTCATAGCAGTCACAAGGCGAAGATAGCGATCAGAGTCCTGAATAACTGCATCTTTTTTCCATCTTAATGGATTCAACCTTAGTGGAGTGTTATCATTGCTGTCCAAGAGACATATTTACTGACTGTTCATTAACTCATAATGACAGTTCATTAATTCATACTGACTGTCCATTGTTCGTGAATACAAAGTTTATCATCCATACTGAGCTTATAAGGATACTGATAGATTATACACTCTGAAACAGTGATAGACAATTATTCATACAGAAACACACCTGACCCTATGAAGTTGAAGAGCTGTCCATGTGTTCAAAACATAGACATTCCTCCTGACCCAAAAAAGGGGAAGAACTGTTGGGTGATTTGAAGACATAGACATTCCCACCTGACCCTCTAAAGGTGAAGAACTGTTGTATGTAGTGAGGACATAGACATTCCCACCTAACCCTCTAAAGTGGAAGAACTGCTGTATGTAGTGAGGACATAGACATTCCCACCTAACCCTCTAAAGTGGAAGAACTGTTGTATGTAGTGAGGACATAGACATTCCCACCTAACCCTCTTAAGTGGAAGAACTGTTGTATGTAGTGGGGACATAGACATTCCCACCTAACCCTCTAAAGTGGAAGAACTGTTGTATGTAGTGAGGACATAGACATTCCCACCTAACCCTCTAAAGTGGAAGAACTGTTGTATGTAGTGAGGACATAGACATTCCCACCTAACCCTCTAAAGTGGAAGAACTGCTGTATGTAGTGAGGACATAGACATTCCCACCTAACCCTCTAAAGTGGAAGAACTGCTGTATGTAGTGAGGACATAGACATTCCCACCTAACCCTCTAAAGTGGAAGAACTATTGTATGTAGTGAGGACATAGACATTCCCACCTAACCTTCCAAAGTTGAAGAACTTTTGTATGTAGCGAGGACATAGACATTCCCACCTAACCCTCTATAGTGGAAGAACTGCTGTATGTAGCGAGGACATAGACATGTGTCTCCATCATAGCTCTGTGGCAGAGGGTCAGAAAGAAAAGGACTGAAGTGAGGATAAAGGGAGGTTAGTTGGAGACTTGGTATCATCAACAGTACATGTAAGCACAGTTCACACATGCACACATGCACACACGCATGCACGCATGCACGCATGCATGCATGCACGCACACCACACACACACACACACACACACACACACACACACACACACACACACACACACACACTCTTACACACACACACACACACACACACACACACACACACACACACACACATATATATATATATATATATATATACACACACATACACACACATACACACACACACACACACACACACACACACACACACACACACACACACACACACACACACACACACACCACACACGCACACACACATACATACATACATACATACATGCATATAAAAAATATTCTATGCTTTAATGTTGCAGATCTTCTGGCAAAACTGCAGTCAGCACTGTCTTACGGGGATGAGAAGGGACTGAGCCATTTGTTGGAGACCTGCGACGTGCACAGTCTGGGAGAATGCCTGACCAGTGACCCCACTCTCTTTGCCCAGGCCTGTGGCCAGGGGTTTACATCTGCAGTGTATTTCTTCCTGCAAAATTGTGGACAACATGTCGACCTGTTGGCAGAGTTAGAAATGGTGTGGAGAACTTTGGGTTTTTTTTCTTAGACTCTTTTCTGTTCTTAATTAAGGTCCTTTTATTTTTTGTGTGTGCGTGTGTGTGCGTATGTGCATGCGTGCGCGCGTGCATGTGTGTTTAAATCAAATATTACAGGAACATGAAAAATAACTTTTTTTTAAATGAAATAGCAGATGGATTCTTTTTTGGTATACATTCCTTAGCAAGAGCTCTGAGGTTCACTAATGGTGAAATTATGCCTTTGTGACCATTTATACCTGCAATTAAGGTAGCTGCGTTCAGATTTGGGGATAAAACCTGATGAATAAAACTGATTAAGAAAATGTAGGCTGCATAGTGCATGGTGACTCCCACCCTATGTCAGTTTTGTAGCTTTGTGGTGTTCAAAGCTGACAGCTGTTCAGATGACTGTAAAAGTCTGGAGAAACATTGTGATGGAGTTAACAGCTGTTCAGATGAATTTAAAACTCTGGAGAAAAATTGTGATGAAGTTACCAGCTGTTGAAATGACTGTAAAAGTCTGGAGAAAAATTGTAATGAAGTTAACAGCTGTTTAGATGACTAAAAAAAAATGTGATGAAGTTAACAGCTGTTCAAATGACTGTTAAAAAAAATTGTGATGAAAAGTTAACAGCTGTTGAGAGTGACCTAAAAATCTATTGCCCTTTCCATCCACCTCCCCCCCCCCCAAAAAAAAAAAATTAGTGGATTGGGTAGCAGTGAGAATGACCCAAAATGTTATAGGAAAAGAAAGCAAAAAAAAAAAAAAAGGATTGAATGAAACTGAATCATGTTGAGAATGACCTACAACTCTGTAGAGAAAAAAAAAGACTTAAAAAGCTATGTTTAGAAGGGGAGGGGGATGTGTGTTCAAGGGGGGGAGAGAAGCTGTGTTTGGGGGCAGGAGGCTGTTTTGAGGGGGGAGGGGGGAGGTTGGGATGGGGGGGGGGATGAGGCTGTTCAGGAGGCTCTTCCAGAATATCCAAGCACAGCTTTCCTTTACGGTTCGTCTCATTTCTCTTCAAGTTTGGGTCATGTCTGTGTGTGTGTCATTGTTATTTCTTCTGCTTGCTTGTGTCAGAGGACAGGGCTGCAGTGGGTGTGTCTACGTGTGTGTGTCATTGTTGTTTCTTCTGCTGCTGTGTGTGTGTGTGACATTGTTGTTCGTTCTGCTTGCTTGTGTCAGAGGACAGGGCTGCAGTGGGCGTGTCTGTGTGTGTGTCATTGTTGTTTCTTTTCTTTTTGTTCTGCTGCTGTCTGTGTGTGTCATTGTTGTTTCTTCTGCTTGCTTGCTGTGACAGAGGACAGGGCCGCAGTGGGCATGTCTGTGTGTGTGTCATTGTTGTTACTTTTTGTTCTGCTGCTGTCTGCGTGTGTCATTGTTGTTTCTTTTTGTTCTGCTGCTGTCTGTGTGTGTGTCATTGTTGTTTCTTGTTGTTCTGCTGCTGTGTGTGTGTGTGTGTCATTGTTGTTTGTTCTGCTTGCTTGCTGTGGCAGAGGACAGGGCTGCAGTGGGCGTGTCTGCGGGGTCACGCTGACATTGTGGAGCAGCTGCTGGCCCTGTACAGGGAGAGGGGCGTGGCCATCGAGGCCTCAGCCTGGCTGGAGCACTCCGAGTTCTACTCCACCGCTCTGGGGGGCCACCTGGACGTGCTGAGACTGCTCATGGTCAATTTCCCTGGTGAGGCTTACTGTGCTGTGATTTGGTGCGTGGTTACTTGATGTTTGTTAGAAGTGGGTGTGTGTGTGTGTGTGTGTGTGTGTGAGTGAGTGATGTGTGTGTGGGTGGGTGGGGGGCGGGGGGGTATGTGTGTGTGTGTGTGTGTGTGTGTGTGTGTGTGTGTGTGTGTGTGTGTGTGTGTGTGTGTGTGTGTGTGTGTGTGTTGTGTGTGTGTGAGAGAGAGAGAGAGAGAGAGAGAGAGAGTGTGTGTGTGTGTGTGTGTGTGTGTGTGTGTGTGTGTGTGTGTGTGTGTGTGTGTGTGTGTGTGTGTGTGAGAGAAGAGAGAGATTGTGTGTGTGTGTGTGTGTGTATGTGTATGTGTGTGTGTGTGTGTGTGTGTGTGTGTGTGTGTGTGTGTGTGTGTGTGTGTGTGTGTGTGTGTTATAGTATGTGTGTGTGTGATAGTATTTGAATGTAAGTGTTTGTGCTTGTGTGTGCATGCTATGTGTGTGTGTGTGCACCAACATTTTCTTCACCATGATGATATCTGTAGCTGTGGCGCTGCTTTTTTTTTTTTTTTTTTTTTGCTGCCTTATTTTCTGTGACGTTTCTGTTCTATTGTTCCCACACTGCTCATTTCAATCTCTTCACCCCAGCCATACCCAGATTTGTTATGTCACACCCTCAGGGTCAGAAGTCCACATGTAGCTTATCAATATCTGACCACTGTGAGGCCACCAGCCAGAGAGGCCCTGCACTGCTGCTGGGTCACTTTGGTGATGATCAGTGGTGCCTGTTCTGAGCTAACACACGCTGGACACCATGTACTAAGTCCCCTTCTGACAACAGCAATAGCTCTGTCATGGAGCCAGACTGAGTGCTCAGAGGCCTACCCGAGGTGGCGACCACTGCAATGTCCCTGCATTGACCTTCTCCTGTGAACCTCCAATCCTGAACACTTTGACACAAACTCACCACAGACACAGAAGTGTATGGGGAAACCAAAATTGATATCACCCTGAGACCAGAGCAGTTGTGGCCACGAAATCAGAGACAGTATCCTTTTATTTCATGATGATCAATGAGGATGACATAAATGATACTGCTATGGAATTGCATGCGCTTTGAGACTACTTGACAGGATTGTTCTTTACACTTCCTATCATAATATGTCCTAGCATCAGTTGGGCCCAAGAGATGCAGACACCTGCATTGTTGGTCAGGTAATTTGAGCAACACTCGTAAACTTGCAGCCGTAAAGTGGATGAAGCTCAACTGTGTGGTCCCTGTCTTCCCAGTGAGCCCACAGCACACTCACTCTGGGTCAGAGCCAGCCAGAGTCCAAAAAATATCCCTGACTCTTCCTGGTTTCAAAAACACAACTTTCAGTTTGTAACCCAAGACACTATCCACTGTGTCAAGGCAGCTGGTTGATAATGTTAATGTTGTATTGCATGGCAGGGATGTGAAAATGGGCGTTAAAAATCTCTTTAAAAAGTGTTTGAATTCTTACATGCTGTTACAGAGTGAAGTATTCCTGTTCATAATGGATGTAACAGATAGTGTTTCTGTTCATAACGGATGTAACAGATAAGTATTCCTGTTCATAACGGATGTATCAGATAAGTATTCCTGTTCATAACGGATGTATCAGATAAGTATTCCCGTTCATAATGGATGTATCAGATAAGTATTCCTGTTCATAACGGATGGTTCAGATAAGTATTCCTGTTCATAACGGACATATCAGATAAGTATTCCTGTTCATAACGGATGGTTCAGATAAGTATTCCTGTTCATAACGGATGTATCAGATAAGTATTCCTGTTCATAACGATGTATCAGATAAGTATTCCTGTTCATAACGGATGGTTCAGATAAGTATTCCTGTTCATAACGGACATATCAGATAAGTATTCCTGTTCATAACGGACATAACAGATAAGTATTCCTGTTCATAACGGATGTTTTCATACAGTCCCATCATTGTAGTCTGCCCCGATGTTTCAGGGGTGGTGAAGGAGGAGGATGTGTGCCAGGCCTTGCTGTATGCGTCCTGTGTGGGCGGTCACCTGCCCATGGTCAAGCAGTGGGTCAGACCCAACCTCAACGTCAACCAGCAGGTGACCCTCGTCCACACGCTCCACGCCTGTGAACACATGACTCCTTTCCAGGCCGCCTGCGAAGGTCAGTAGGACGCTCAGAATCACATCCATCGGGGACGGGATAGTCTAGTGGTCAGAACATTGCGCTCGCAATTTGATGACCTGGGTTTGATTCCCATTCGAGGGGATTTTTCCCCTGTCATTAACATCAGTGCTGACTCCACTCTTCCCAGAAGTCTTTCGGATGAGACTGTAAACGGAGGCCCTGTGTACGAATGCACGCAGAACATCTTGTGCACACGTTAAATCCTGTTCTGCTTTTTGTAAGAGTAGGCCGTTGTGTGCCGGTAGGAACAGGTGACAAGATTTACAAAACTGCATACACACGGGGACTGGATGAAAAAAAGCACTTGAGTGCTTATTCCATTATCCTCGATATAAAAGAATAAATACTAAATAAATCCATAAAGCGGAGGTAGCTGTACTGAGAGGCCCTAGTCTTCCTTATGAGCCCTAAGCAAACTCACTCTGGTTAGGAGTCAAATGAACGAAACAAAACAAAGCAAACACTTTGGTGCTCATACTTCTGGGATTTGAACCTGCTGCCTCCCAGCCTGAAAACCAGGGTGCTACCCACTGTGTCAAGTCAAGTCAAGTCAAGTGACAGGCTTATTGATACGAATCATAATCAAAAGACGCAAGATAGATACATAGTCATGGTGGCTGGTACATTTGGGTATTTTCATTATTACAACAACAAAATCTTCCCCCAGTGGGGATGCTAGGTGCCTGTCAGTGTAAACAGCATTCCCACTTTCTGGAACTTCTGTGCTAGGAATTCCCTCTTTTCTATCCCTCTTCTTGTTTCTGTCTTATTCTTTTTTTCTCCCTGTCACCTCCTTCTTGTACATATTCTGTCTTCTCAATCCATGCTCCTGTCTTTTTATCAGAAAGACTCATCAGATAACCATTCTCTCCCATGCCAAAGCTGGATGTTCTGGGCTTGAATTGTCAGGTGCTTAACAGCAGCTGGACACATTTTTGCTCATCATAGGACAGACAACGATAGGTACTGTCTGAGCGTTCGATAAAGAAAAAGAATTTTAAAAAATCTTTGGTGACATTTTTAGCAAGAAATTTGTTTCAGTAATTTCATCAAGATATTATTCATTTGGATGTTTTCATTTATACATTTATCTGGATGTTTTCATAACAACTTTCTTTTTGACATTGTCATCAACAAACTTGTCATCATTTTCATCCTGAAATTCTGTAAGATATTCATCAAGAAATATAAAATGACATTTTTTTGTTGTTGGTTGTAAGACTTATTTTGACTGTTTCATTGACATTTTTCATTGTCATTTTTGTTCCTGGAGAAATTACTGTTGCCATTTTTGTTTGTGGAGAAATTACTGTTGCCATTTTTCATTGTAGTTTTGTTCATGGAATAAACTGCAGTTGCCATTTTTCATTATAGTTTTGTACATGGAAGAAATTAGTGTTGCCATTTTTGTTGATGGAGAAATTAGTGTTGCCATTTTTGTTGATGGAGAAATTAGTGTTGCCATTTTTGTTAATGGAGAAATTAGTGTTGCCATTTTTGTTGATGGAGAAATTAGTGTTGCCATTTTTGTTCTTGGAGAAATTGCTGTTGCCATTTTGCATCATCCTTTTTGCTCATGGAAAAATTCATGTTGCTAATTTTCCTTGTGATACTGATAGCTCAGTGGTCAGAGCGCTCGCTTTCCCCCAGCCAATGTTAAGCAGCATCAAGCACGGTTACCAATTGGATCGGTGGCCATTTGCGCGCCTTGGCTTCAGTACAGTCCATCCAGTTCCCCCAGCTATAAATGGGTACCTGCCCTCTTTAGGGTCAGGAAAGGTAAAGCAGCGAGGAAGACGAGATGGGCACCACCCTCAACATGCTGGCCCCTAGAGAAGCTGAGGTCTCTGATGCCTCGCTCCCCTATGACCGCATAGGTTATGGGACACCTTTACCTTTACCTTTTACTTATTGCTGGACACATTGCTGATGCCATGTTGATTGGTACCCAGGAGGCCACAAGGCGGTGGCATCCCTGTTGATGGAGGAGTTTGGCGCGGAGGTGACCCCTCACCTGGCCAACACGCTGCCGCAGTTCATTGCCGACCTTGTGCACAGCATCTACCTGCCCCTCCAGGTCACCCAGGATCAGGTAACTAGCACAGCACACAAAACCAACACCACTCTGTCCAGAGTGCTAAATTTAGTTCGCCCTGTCCTTTTACCTAGTCCAAGTGTGGTCAGTTTCTGCTATAATTAGCACCATCTGGCCTAAAGTGCACAGAACCAACACCACTCAGTCCGTAGTGCTCAGTTTAGCGTGGCCCTTCCTTTTACCTAGTCCACCTTCCTTTTACCTAGTCCACGTGTGGCCAGCTGCTGCTATAATTAGCACCAGCTGGCCTGGCTAGACTGGGATAGGACGGATTAATTAGCAGCTGAGAGGAGCTGAAAGTGGGGTATACTGACAGCTATGAACTCCTCCACCATCATACTCAGGGGGGGGGGGGATGTATACCTTTTATCTATTTATTTATTTTCTCTTTTGTTCTTTTATTTCGAGGATAAGGGAATAAGCACTCATGTGCATTTTTTTTTTACATCCAATCCCCATGTGTATGCAGTTTTGTCAGTTTTGTCTACCGGTTCCGACCGGCACACAATGGCTTACTCTTTCGAAAAGTGGAACAGGTTTTAATGTGTTATTTACAGTGTGTGAAATGTACACTGATTTACAGTGTGGGAAATGTACACTGATTTACAGTTTGGAAATGTCAGGTGATTTAGTGTGGGAAATGCACACTGATTTGGAGTGTGGGAAATTGTACACTGATTTACAGTGTGGAAAATGTACACTGATTTTCAATGTGGGAAATTGTACACTGATTTACAGTGTGGGAAATGTACACTGATTTTCAATGTGGGAAATGTACACTGATTTTCAATGTGGGAAATTGTACACTGATTTACAGTGTGGGAAATGTACACTGATTTACAGTGTGGAAATTGTACACTGATTTACAGTGTGGGAAATGTACACTGATTTACAGTGTGGGAAATGTACACTGATTTTCAATGTGGAAATTGTACACTGATTTACAGTGTGGGAAATGTACACTGATTTACAGTGTGGGAAATGTACACTGATTTTCAATGTGGGAAATGTACACTGATTTTCAATGTGGGAAATGTACACTGATTTGGAGTGTGGGAAATTGTACACTGATTTACAGTGTGGGAAATGTACACTGATTTACAGTGTGGGAAATGTACACTGATTTTCAATGTGAGAAATGTACACTGATTTACAGTTTGGAAATGTCAGGTGATTTACAGTGTGAGAATTGTACATTGTAACTAGCACAGCACACAAAACCAACACCACTCTGTCCAGAGTGCTAAATTTAGTTCGCCCTGTCCTTTTACCTAGTCCACATTGTGAGAATTGTTCACAGATTTACAGTATGAGAATTGTACACTGATTTACAGTGTGAGAATTGTACACTGACTTACAGTGTGCAAAATTTACACTGATTTACAATGTGGGAAGTTTACACTGACTTACACTATCCTGCTTGTCGTAAATGTTCTTTATTTATTTTATTCATCTTTCTTTTTTTTATATCAAGGATGATGGCATAAGCACTCAAGTGCTTTTTTACATCTAGTCCCCATGTGTATGCAGTTATGTAAATTTTTTCATCCGTTCCCACCGGCACATAATGGACTACTGTTCTGAAAAGCGGAACACGTTTTCATCAAAACAGCAAGCAGGGGTTAAGAGGAGCTGACAAAGGCCAAAAGAATGTGTAGGAAATTGAAAAGTATGTCACTTTCATGTCCCCCCCATCACAAAAAACTGCTCACACATACACATGCTCTCCCCCAAAGTCCTTCGGATCAGACTATAAACCGAGGCCCCGTGTGCGAACGCACACAGAACATCTTGCGCACACGTTAAATCCTGTTCCGCTTTTTGTAAGAGTAGGCCATTCGTGTGCCGGTGGGAACAGATGACATTTACAAAGCTGCATGCACACGGGGACTGGACCAAAAAAAAAGCACAAGAGTGCTTATTCCATTATTCTCGATATAAAAGAATAAAATAAATAAATATAAATAAATCTGACACTGAAAAGTATGTCGTTTTCATGTCCCCCCCACCCCCCATCACAAAAACTGCTCACACATACACATGCTTTGACGCTGAAAAGTATATCACTTTCATGCCCCCCCATCACAAAAACTGCTCACACATGTACATCCTCTAACACTTACCTCCCCACCTGGTTTTGTGGAAAACCACTTTCAGCAGATAGGTGTTGAGTTGGGGAGGCAGGTGTGTTGTGTTTATCCTGCTGGTGAAGTACAATAGATACATTGAGTTGAGGAGGCAGGTGTGTTGTGTGTTCCCTACAGGTGAAGTATGACAGAGGCATTAAGCTGAGGAGGCAGGTGTGTTGTGATTATCCTGCAAGTGAAAAGTACAACAGAGACATTGTTGAGGAGGCAGGTGTGTTGTGTGTTCCCTACAGGTGAAGTATGACAAAGGCATTAAGCTGAGGAGGCAGGTGTGTTGTGTTTATCCTGCAGGTGAAAAGTACAACAGAGACATTGAGTTGAGGAGGCAGGTGTGTTGTGTGTTTATCCTGCAGGTGAAAAGTACAACAGAGACATTGAGTTGAGAGCAGTGTGTTGTTTTTTATCTGCAGTGAAAGTACACAGAACTGTTGAGGAGGCAAGTGTGTTGTTTGTTCCCTGCAGGTGAAAAATACAAAAGAGGCATTGAGCTGAGGAGACAGGTGTTGTTGTGTGTTCCCTGCAGGTGAGCCAGGTGTGTTGTGTGTTCCCTGCAAGTGAGGCCGGTGTGTTGTTGTGTGTTCCCTGCAGGTGAGCTAGGTGTGTTGTGTGTTCCCTGCAAGTGAGGCCGGTGTGTTGTTGTGTGTTCCCTGCAGGTGAAGTACAACCTGGCAGGTGTGGGCACGCACGTCCTCAAGCCCACCTGGCTGCAGTCTCACCTGAGCCTGATCACACACCTGGACGTCAGCTCCAACAAGCTGAAGGAGCTGCCTCCCTGTGTGCCCTGGGCTATGGCCAGTCTGCAACACCTCAGCGTCGCCCATAACCAGCTTCGCACCTTTCCTCCACCTGACTGCACCCAGGCCATTGAATGTCACCTGTGAGTATTGTGTGTGTATGTGCATGTGTGGGTGTGGGTGAAGGGAGTGGTGAGACAATGACTGTGATTCTTTATTTTATTTTATATGTACATATGTGTATATTTGTGTGTGTGTATGTGTGTGTGTGTGTGTGTGTGTGTGTGTGTGTGTGTGTGTGTGTGTGTGTGTGTGTGTGTGTGTGTGTGTGTGTGTGTGTGTGTGTGAGAGAGAGAGAGAGAGAGAGAGAGAGAGAGAGAGAGAGAGAGAGAGAGAGAGAGAGACGCTCCGCCACGAAATTTATTTATTTATTTATTCTTTTATATTTAGGATAATGAAATAAGCACTCGTGCTTTTTTACATCCAGTCCCCGTGTGTATGCAGTTTTGTAAATGTCATCTGTTCCCACCGGCACACAATGGCCTACTCTTACAAAAAGCAGAACAGGATTTAACATGTGCGCAAGATGTTCTGCGTGCATTTGCACACGGGGCCTCGGTTTATAGTCTCATATGAAGGACATTTGAACTATGTGTGGGTGGGTGAGGAGAGGGGTGAGACAGTGACTATGTTTCGTTATTTTTCAACAATAGACGTATTGGGTTTTTGAGGCAATTAGAGAAGGGAATATATTTATATTTATAAATATGGGTGGGTAAGGATATGGAGAAGTGGGTTTTCGTCAATAAATGAATGTGTAGGTATGTGTGTTGAAAAGGTGTCAGTGTAGGAATGTGTAGGTGTTTGTGTTGAAAAGGTGTCAGTGTAGGAATGTGTAGGTAGTTGTGTCGAAACGATGTCAGTGTAGGATTGTGTAGGTATTTGTGTCAAAAGATGTTGGTGTTGGAATGTGTAGGTATTTGTGTTGAAAAGGTGTCAAAATTAGGAAGTGTAGGTGTGTGTTTTAGTTTTCAGATTGGAGGTGTGTATGTTAATTTTTACATTGGAGGGTGTGTGTTAATTTTACATTGGAGGTGTGTGTGTTCATTTTCAGACTGGAGGTGTGTGTGTTCATTTTCAGACTGGAGGTGTGTGTGTTCATTTTCAGACTTGAGGTGTGTGTGTTCATTTTCAGATGGGAGGTGTGTGTGTTCATTTTCAGATGGAGGTGTGTGTGTTCATTTTCAGATGGGAGGTGTGTGTGTTCATTTTCAGATGGGAGGTGTGTGTGTTCATTTTCAGATGGAGGTGTGTGGTGTTTCATTTTCAGATGGGAGGTGTGTGTGTTCATTTTCAGATTGGAGATGTGTGTGTTCATTTTTACATTGGAGGTGTGTGTGTGTGTTAATTTTCAGACTGGAGGTGTGTGTGTGTTCATTTTCAGACTGGAGGTGTGTGTGTTCATTTTCAGACTGGAGGTGTGTGTGTTCATTTTCAGGTTGCAGACAGTGGATGCCTCGTACAACAGGCTGACAGAGGTGTGTGTGGAGCTGTTCCAGCAATCCTCCCTCCTCCACCTGGACCTGTCCCACAATGCACTGCAGAGACTGAACAAAATCCTGCCGTCTGCTATGGATCCTTCAGGTCTGACATAGCATGTGTTTTTGCTGATTGTTGTTTTTTTTGTTGGATTTGATTTGGGAGGGGGGAAGGAGGGGTGCATGGTGTGTGAGGGGGGGGGGGGTAGTTGTTCGTTTTTTATTGTATTTTTGAGATTTTAGAGGTTTTTAAAAAAAATTGTTTTACCTTTTTGAGATCAGATTCATCTTAAAGTCATTAGCGTTTAAAGCATACATATAAGGAGCGGTTTGGATTTTTTTTCTCCAACATCTGTGTTCCTCAATAATTTTATCATCATTTTTTTTCAAAGTTTTCTCTTTTTTATGGCCCCATCTTGGTGTTTTTATCTGTGTGTGTGTGTGTGTGTGTGTGTGTGTGTGTGTGTGTGTGTGTTCAAATTGATGTCGTGATGAATGTCAACATGTGTGTATGTGTTTTGTGCTGAGAGCCTAAGGACACTGACGTCATTATACGTCCTTCGGATGAGACTGTAAACCAAGGCCCTGTGTGCAAGCGCACACAGAACATCTTGCGCACACGTTAAATCCTGTTCCACTTTTTGTAAGAGTAGGCCGTTGTGTGCTAGTGGGAACAGATGACAAGATTTACAAAACTGCATACACACGGGGACTGGATGTAAAAAAAAGCATGTGAGTGCTTCTTCCATTATCCTCGATATAAAAGAATAAAATAAAATAAAAATAAAAATAAAGTCAATATGTACATATTTTGTGAGCTGCAGATGCATTCAGGCAGAGGTGGAGCTGTGAACGCCTGCAGACACTGACATCATTATAATGTCAATATGTTCACTTGTATGTATGTGTATGTGCGTGCATGCATGCGTGCATGTGTATGTGTTTTGTGCTGAGAGCCTGAGGACACTGATGTCATTATAATGTCAATATGTTCACTTGTATGTATGTGTATGTGCATGCGTGCATGTGTGTGTGTTTTGTGCTGAGAGCCTAAGGACACTGACGTCATTACACAGTCAATATGTATATGTGTGTTGTGTGGTGCAGATGCCTTCAGGCACAAGTGGAGCTGTGAACGCCTGCAGACACTGACCTCATTTTAATGTCAATATGTATACTTGTATGTATGTGCGTGCGTGCATGTGTATGTGTGTTTTGTGCTGAGAGCCTGAGGACACCGACGTCATTACAACGACAATATGTATGTGTGTTGTGTGGTGCAGATGCCTTCAGGCACAAGTGGAGCTGTGAACACCTGCAGACCCTGAAGCTGGCACACAACGACCTGGACTACCTGCCTGCTGACCAGCTGAAGAACTGCTCTGCTCTGACCACTCTGGACGTCAGCTATAACCGGCTGTCCTCCCTGCCTGCCCCCTGGGACTGTAAACTGGTAACTTTATCATTTTTATTTTATGTTTTAATCCTTTTATTTCGGGGATTTATTCTTTTATATAAGGATAATGGAATAAGCACTCATGTGCTTTTTTTCATACAGTCCCTGTGTGTATGCAGTTGTGTAAATATTGTCATCTGTTCCCACCGGCACACAATGGCCTACGCTTACAAAAAGCGGAACAGATTTAACGTGTGCGCAAGATAGTCTGCGTGCGTTCGCACATGGGACCTCGGTTTACAGTCTCATCCGAGAGACTTTAGGGGAGAGTGGGGTCAGCACTGATGTTAACTCCAAGGAAAAAATCCCCTCGAATGGGAGTCGAACTCGGTTCGTCAAATTGCGAGCGCAATGTTCTGACCATTATTCTATCCTGTAATGGAATAAGCACTCATGTGCTTTTTTACATTCAGTCCCTGTGTGTATGCAGTTTTGTCAGCACACAATGGCCTATTCTTTCAAAAAGTGAACAGGTTTAACATTAGTGCAAGATGTTCTCGTGCATTCACACACAGGACCTCAGTTTGTTGTCATCATCCGAAAGGACTCATGTCTATGGTATGGGTCTGTAAACTGGTTCAGTAGTGGTCCTCAGTGAACTTGATCTGTTGCGTTTCTAGAGAATGCCGGTGCAAGTCAGAACTGTAAGAGAGGGGAAACTATTCAAAAAACAAAAAAAAACAAAAAATGTTTAAAGAGAGAGGGGAAACCTTTGACCTTCAGCCTCTGACCCCAGTCTCAGTGAATGTGTGTGATGTGCATGTGATGTGCAGGAGAAGCTGAATGTGTCATACAATCAGCTGATGTGTCATGTGTGTATGTCAGGAGAAACTGAACGTGTCAACAATCAACTGGTGTGTCATGTGTATGTGCTAGAAAACTGAACGTGTCATACAATCAACTGGTATGTCATGTGTGTGTGCAGGAGAAACTGAACGTGTCGAACAATCAACTGGTATGTCATGTTTGGTGTGCAGGAGAAACTGAACGTGTCAAACAATCAACTGGTTGTCATGTGTGGTGTGCAGGAGAAACTGAACGTGTCGAACAATCAACTGGTATGTCATGTGTGGTGTGCAGGAGAAACTGAACTGTCAATACAATCAACTGGTATGTCATGTGTGATGTGCAGGAGAACTGAAGTGTCAAACAATCAACTGGAGCGCTTTCCCCCCAGCACGGAGCATACTGGAGCGGCAGTCTCACCCACCTCTTCCTCAACCACAACTGTCTGGATGAGCTCAACGAAAACGTCCTCAAATTTGGTAACGTTTGGTCTTTGTCCTGTTTTGTCTTTAGTCTGTCTGTCTTCAGTCTGTGTGTCTGTCTGTGTGTCTGCCTGTCAGTCAGTCTGTATGTTGGCCTGTCTGTCTGTCTATCTGTCTGTCTGCCTGTCTGTCTGCCTGTTGGTTGGTCTGTCTTTCGTGATAACATCATAATGTGACATTGTCCTCTTCTTCAGGTATTGATTTGTGTGGTGGGGATATTAAGCTGAAAGTCATCCATTTATCTATCCATCCATCTGTCCAGCCACCCACCTACTCATCTACTTATCTACTCATCATCCATCTACACATCCGTCCACCCACCTACTTATCCATATATCTAATCACACACCTACTCATCCATCTATCTACTCCTCCATCCATCCATCCACCCACCTACTTATCCATCCATCCATCCACCCACCTACTCATCCATCCATCCATTCACCCACCTGCTCATCCATCCATCCACCCACCCACCTACTCATCCATCCATCCACCCACCCATCCATTCACCCACCTACTCATTCACCTACCTACTCACCCATCCACCCAACCACCTACTCATCCATCTACCCACCCATCCATCCACCTACCTACTCACCCACCTACCCATCCATCCACCCACCGATCCATCCACCCACCCACCCACCCACCCATCTCCACCTCTCCCCTGCCTGTGGGTTGTTGTCAGGGATGCTGCGGAAGCTGAACGCCTCCCACAACAGGATCCAGTACCTGGCCCCAGCACACCTGTGGGATTGCCCCTCCCTGGAGGACTTGAACCTCAGCCACAACCGCCTGGGCCTGGCGCAGCTGAGAAGTCCGCAGACCGCGGCCACTGTGGTCGACTTGCCCTCTGACCTGTCTGAAGAGCTGCGGTCACTGAACCTCAGCGACAATTTTCTGACCCACGTTCCTCTGAGCGTCTGCTACATCAAGAATCTGGCCATGCTGGATATCAGCAAGTGAGTTTTGTTGGACGGGTTATACGTTAGAGTAAGCCATGTTAGACATTAGCAAGTAAGCCATGTTAGACATTAGCAAGTAAGCCATGTTAGACATTAGCAAGTAAGTTTTTTGGATATTAGCAAGTCTTGTGAGACATTAGCAAGTAAGAATGCTTGACATTAGTGAGTAAGCCATGTTGAACATTAGCCAGTAAGCCATTATAAGCTTTATGCTTGTTCTACTTTACAAAGATTTGTTTTATATTGGTTTGAATAAACAGATCTTAAAATGTATTATGGTTTACATAAACATATCATGAAGTCTATTAGGATTCCAAGAATGCTATCAGATATGTCATCATATTTAAAGCTTTTTAAATAAACAAATCATTTTCTAAGCAGTTTAAATAAATGAATCATCATTTTTACAGGTTGGGGTCTTTTTTTTTTTAATTAACTGGTCATTAAGTTTATTATTGTTTCAGCAAGACAATGAGATGATTATGTTCGTCGTGATTTTTAAAATTGTTTAGAAAAAACACATCATAAAGTTTGGGTTTTTTTAAATCATAAAATCTTTTGGGGGGTTTATGTAAGTCTAACACAAAGATCATCATGGTTCAGAGAGAGAGAGAGAGAGAGAGAGAGAGAGAGAGAGAGAGAGAGAGAGAGAGAGAGAGAGAGAGAGAGAGAGGAGGAAGGGAGGAGGGAGGGGGAGGGGGGGGGGGGAAGGAGGGAGAGAGAGAGAGAGAGAGAGAGAGTTCAATCATTTTGATTCCAGCAATGCAGTCAGATGTAATCATTACAATTTGCAAAATATGTTGATAAAGAAACAAGTGGATGAGGTTTAGAGAATCAGAAGATGTATTGTTAATGCAGCAACACGGTGAAGGAACTGCCTGCAGAGATGGGCAACCTGGCCATGTGCTGGGACCTGAAACTGCAGGGGCTGAGTCTGCAAAAACCTCTCCAGCAGGAGATGGCGCAAAGTAAGGAGGTGTTGTTTTCCTGTCATTACCAGTATTATTGGCGTTTGTTTATTTATTTATTTATTTATTTATTTATTTATACCCCTTTATCCCACAGCAGATTTTTCTGCATGAAATTCAGGCTGCTCTCCCCGGGAAGAGCATGTCGCTGCAAGTGCAGTGCCTACCCTTTTTTTTTTTTTTTTTTTTCTGTATGCAACTGTATTTGTTTCCTTATCAGAGTGGCTTTTTTGTACATAATTTTGCGAAGGACAACCCTCTTGTTGCCGTGGGTTCTTTTATGTGCACTAAATAATGATGTGTAACACATAGGACTTCAGTTTATCATCCCATCTGAAAGACTAGCACCCAGACCACAACTCGTGGTCTAATGGATGGGGGAAAAGGGATTCGAACCATCGCATACTTTGACCCGGACTTTTTGCTTTCTAGACAGGCGTGTTACCTCTAGACCACTGATCCAGCTGTTGTTGTGAAAATCAAGATATTGCCCAAAGTAAGGAGGTGTTTGTTTTCCTGTCATCACCAGTATGTCTGAGTCTGCAGAAATCTCTCAATCAGGACATGGCCCAAAGTAATGAGGTCAACATGAGGTAGACATTAACATGGGTAACTTCAACCCAGACATTACTACACATTTTTGGCTGCCAGAAGGCGCCCATTGGAAGCCGAAGGGATCCTTGTGATGAATATTGAAACTATTAACCTGTGAAATCCAGGGCGTTTGGTCGTGCTGCAAGAGGAAAGAGAAGTTCTTAAAAGACTTTTGTGCAATGGTATTTTGGCCCTACCAGACTCCACTTCCCCCAAAAGTTCTTTGGACGAGACTACAAACCACGGACCCGTGTGCGAATGCATGCAGAACATCTTGCTTAATGTTAAAACTTTTCTTCTTTTCGAAAGAGTAGGCCATTGTGTGTCGGTGGGAACAGTTGACAAAATTTACAAAACCACATACACACGGGGACTGGATGTAAAAAAGCACACAATTGCTTTTTCCATTATCCTCGATGTAAAAGAATAAATGAATAAATAAATCATCTCCTCCTCTTTGTGGATGATGGAGAACCTTTGTTCTCTTCATGGTTTGCACATTTTTTTTATTGATACTATCCTATATGTCTTATTTATTCTTATTGTTGATACTCTCTTCATATGTCTCTTCTCATTTGCAGGCAAGAGGCCGATGGAGGTGATAGAGCATTTACGAAAACAGCTGAGGAAAGTGCAGCCTTGTCACATCCTCAAAGTTCTCGTCATTGGCCCTCAGGTTGGTGCAGTTGCACAGTTTGGCTTGTTGAGTTTAGTTCTTATTTGAGGTTAGTTCTTGTTTAGTGTAGTTCTTGTTTAGGTAGTTCTTGTTTGGGTTAGTCTTTGTTTGGGGTTAGTTCTTGTCAGGGTTTAGTTCTTTATGTTCTTTATGGTAGTTCTTCTTTGGGCTAATTCTTGTTTAGGTTTGTTCTTGTTTAGGTTAGTTATGGTTAGGTTCATTCTCGTTTGGATTTGTTCTTGAGTTGCTGCAGTTTGGCTACAGGCTATGTTTGGTATAGATTCAGTCAGTTACACTGCAGTTTGGCCATAGGCTGTGTGTTTACTCTGTTATTATTTTCATTGTTGCTATTTTTTGGTCGTATAGATGACAGTTTTTGTTCAGAAAGTGTATTGATGCTTTTTTTGTTTTGTTTTAAGGGTAGATCTTTTGTTGCAGAACAAAGGGAAGAGCACTGTGATTGAATCTTTGGTGCGTGGCTATCCCAACCAGGTCACGCGGTCTCAGCAACTTGTCACCGTGACAACAACCACCCTCAAAGCACCAGGCAGTCTGAAAATAAAGGAGGTAACTGACACTTCACTATGTAATGACGTATGACTGACTCATTAGGTAATAAAGACTTACTGCATTATGTGTATATATATCCTGTGCTGCTGTCAAGCAGCCGTTTTGTCTTTTTGTAAAATTTTGGGTTTGTTTGGGGGTTTTGTTGTTGTTGTTGTTGTTTTTTTGGGGGGGTTACATTTTCTTTCTTTCTTTTTTTTTTTACTTGAATTTTTATTCTTCCTTGCCAAAGTTGAATTCTTGTTCTTCCTTGCCTAAATTGAATTCTTGTTAACATGTTCTTCCTGGTCAAAGTTGAATTCTTGTTCTTCCTTGCCAAAGTTGAATATTGTTCTTCATTGTAAAGTAGAATTCTTATTCTTCCTTGCCAAAGTTGAATTCTTGTTCTTCCTTGCCAAAGTTGAATTCTTATTCTTCCTTGCCAAATTTGAATTCTTGTTCTTCCTTGACAAAGTTGAATTTTTGTTCTTCCTTGCCAAAGTTGAATTTTTGTTCTTCCTTGCCAAAATTGAATTCCTGTTCTTCCTTGCGCAAACTTGAATTCTTGTTCATCCTTGCCAGATGTTACTCTGTTGTGTGACCGGTGCTGATTTTACTGTTGACCTGTTTATATTTTGTATGTGTTTTTGTGATAGAGGAACGACAAGGATCGACCAGTTGTCACCCTTCGCATCTGGGAAGTGGCCGGAAGCCCAGAGTTAGCTGCCCTTCAGCCGCTGCTGTGGAGCGAGAATTGTCTTTTCCTGTTGGTCTGGGACTTGACAGAGGGGGTGACTGGACTTCGACAGTGGCTGAGCAGTATTAAGGTATGTGTGTGTGTGTGTGTGTGTGTGTGTGTGTGTGTGTGTGTGTGTGTGTGTGTGTGTGTGCATGTCTGTCTGTGTCTGTCTGTCTGTGTCTGTCTGTGTGTCTGTCTGTGTGTGGGTGGGTGAGTGTGTGTTTTGTATCTGTCTATCTCCTTCTGTGCATTTTTCTTTTCATTTTCAGTATAATGAAGCAGCTAAATTTGAAGATGATTGAGTGAATGCTATGTGAGGATTCAGTTTGTTGTTGTTATTCCTGCTATTCTGGTCGGTGAGGATGTCCTTTTGTGTGCAATTTTTTTTTTTGTAACTGCAACTTTGTGTGTGATTCTTTTTTTTTTTTCTAAACTGCATTTTCTAACCACGTTTTTTTTTTTTTTTTTTTCACCAAATTTTTTTTTCACTTCTCAGTCTCGACTAGACCGAGTGAGCATCGTGCTTGTGACCACATTCAGAGATCGCATCCCTGCAGCAGATGTGGAGAGATGCGAGCGGCAGTTCCACAGCGACATCAACGCCCTTTACGGCAATGCAGAGACAGAGGTGGGTCTGTACCCCAAAGAGGACGACCAGCACATCTTCCCCCCGCTGTACGCCGTGGTCTCTATGACGCGACACATGTACAGGCAGGATGTGGCCAGTCTCAAGAAGGCCGTGTACTTTTCCGCCCTCTCTCTGGTCAAGGTCGTCCGTCCTCCCGAGTTCGTTGTCGGACAGCAGGTGATTTTGAGAGAGAGAGATGAGAGAGAGGGAGAGAGAGAGAGAGAGAGGGGGGGGCTTGTCATTCATGGAGTGCATTTATTTATTTTTTTAGTCTTTTATATCAAGGATAATGGAATAAGCACTCATGTGGGTTTTTTTCATCCAGTCCCTGTCTGTATGCAGTTTTGTCATCTGTTCCCACCAGCACACAATGGCCTACTCTTACAAAAAGCGGAACAGGATTTAACGTGTGCGCAAGATGTTCTGCATGCGTTTGAACACGAGGCCTCGGTTTACAGTCTCATCGGAAAGATGGTTTTTGTTATTTGGTTCATTTTTGTTATTTGGTTCAGTTTTACTTTTTTTTTGTTTTTGATGTGTTGTGGTTGTTTTCTTTTTTTTGTTTTCGTTTTTGATGTGGAGGCGTGTAGAGTGATTGAGGGTGTGGTTGTTTGTGGGGGGGTTTTTTTGGGGGTGTACTTTCGGGGAATTTAGAGTTTTATTCTTGGTCTTGCTCAGTGACTGGTATGTTTGCAGTTACCCCTCAGTTACCTTGTGGTAGATTTGCTCAGTGACTGGGTGCTTGCTGTTACCTGCTGGTGAATAGTGACTGGTGTGTGTTTGCAGTTACCTCACAGTTACCGGGTGGTAGAAATGCTCAGTGACTGGTGTTTTTGTTGTTACCTGATGGTAGATGTGCTCTAAGACTGGTGTGTTTGCTGTTACCTCACAGTTACCTGGTGGTAAATAGTGTGACTGGTGTGGTTGCAGTTAGCTTACAGTTACCTGGTGGTAAATATTGGCTGGTGTGTTTTTGCTGTTACCTCAAAGTTACCTGGTGGTAAATAGAGACTCGTGTGTTCGCAGTTACCTGGTGGTAAATAGTGACTGAATGTGTGTGTTTGCAGTTACCTCACAGTTACCTGGTGGTAAACAGTGAATGATGTGTTTACAGTTACCAGGTGGTAAATAGTGACTGGTGTGTGTTTGCTGTTACCTGATGGTACATATGCTCACTGATTGGTGTGTTTGCAGTTACCTGGTGGTAAATAGTGACTGGTGTGTGTGTGCAGTTACCTCACAGTTACCTGCTGGTGGAGGAAAAGCTGCAGAAGATGGCTGCCACCTTCAGGCAGGAGAAACGTCCTCCCTTTCTGACGCAGCAGGAGTTGAATGACCTCTGCTGTGACCCCGCCTCCGATCTCCACATGTTTGACGACCAGCTGGAAGGTCAGCTTTTCCCTGTTCCTTGTTTGTAAGGCCTACAAATAGTGGTCAGAACATTGTGCTCGCAATTTGACGACATGGGTTCGATTTCCGTTGGGATTTTTCCTCTGGAGTTAACATCAGTGCTGACTCCACTCTCCCCAAAAGTGACCATAAAGAGACTATAAACCAAGGCCCCGTGTGCGAACGCATGCAGAACATCTTGCACACATGTTAAATCCTGTTCCGCTTTTAGTCAGAGTAGGCCATTGTGTGCCGGTGGGAACAGATGACAAGATTTTCAAAACTGCATACATGGGGACTGGATGTAAAAAAGCACTTCAGTGCATATTCCATTATCCTCGATGTAAAAAAATAATTTTAAAATGAATACACACGACACATTTGTACCCTCAGCAATGACACATTTGTACCCTTAGCATTGACACATTTGTGCCCTCAGCAATGACACATTTGTACCCTCAGCAGTGACACATTTCTACCCTCAGCAATGACGCATTTCTACCCTCAGCAGTAACACATTTGTACCCTCAGCAGTGACACATTTTTACTCTCAGCAGTAACACATTTGTACCCTCAGCAGTGACATGTTTGTACCCTCAGCAGTGACATGTTTGTACCCTCAGCAGTGACATGTTTGTACCCTCAGCAATGACACATTTGTACCCTCAGCAGTGACATGTTTGTACCCTCAGCAGTAACACATTTGTACCCTCTGCGGTGACATGTTTGTACCCTCAGCAGTGACATGTTTGTACCTTCAGCAGTGACATGTTTGTACCCTTAGCATTGACACATTTGTGCCCTCAGCAATGACACATTTGTACCCTCAGCAGTGACACATTTCTACCCTCAGCAGTAACACATTTGTACCCTCAGCAGTGACACATTTTTACTCTCAGCAGTAACACATTTGTACCCTCAGCAATGACACATTTGTACCCTCAGCAATGACACATTTGTACCCTCAGCAGTGACATGTTTGTACCCTCAGCAATGACACATTTGTACCCTCAGCAGTGACACATTTTTACTCTCAGCAGTAACACACATTTGTACCCTCAGCAGTAACACATTTATACCCTCAGCAGTAACACATTTGTACCCTCAGCAATGACATATTTGTACCCTCAGCAATGACACATTTGTACCCTCAGCAGTAACACATTTGTACCCTCAGCAGTGACACATTTTACCCTCAGCAGTGACACATTTCTACCCTCAGCAGTGACACATTTCTACCCTCAGCAGTGACATGTTTGTACCCTCTGCAGTGACATGTTTGTACCCTCAGCAGTGACATGTTTGTACCCTCAGCAGTGACATGTTTGTACCCTCTGCAGTGACATGTTTGTACCCTCAGCAATGACACATTTGTACCCTCAGCAGTGACATGTTTGTACCCTCAGCAGTAACACATTTGTACCCTCTGCAGTGACATGTTTGTACCTCAGCAGTGACATGTTTGTACCTTCACAGTGACATGTTTAGGGTAAGCAGGTTTGAACAAGGCAGAAACAAAGGGTGGGATAGAAAAGAGGGAATTCCTAGGACAGAATTTCTAGAATATGGGGATGCTATTTATACTGACAGGCCCCCGGCACTCCCACAGGGGAGTGAAGATGTAAATTGTTTGTCGTTATAGCTGTAAAGAAGTGAATTATTTGTTGTTGTTGTAACTGTAAAGATATGAATTGGTTGTTGTTTTAGTTGTAAAAATGTTAATTTGTTGTTGTTGTTATATCTGTAAAGATATGAATTTGTTGTTGTTGTTATACCTGTAAAGATGTGTATCTGTTGTTTAAACTGTAAACATATAAATTTTTTTTGTTGTCGTGGTTATAGCTGTAAAGGTATAAAGTTGTTGTTGTAACTGTAAAGATATGAATTTTTTTATTATTGTTGTTATGGCTGTAAAGATATAAATTTCTTCATATTGTTGTTGTTGTTGTTGTAACTGTAAACATATACATTTGTTGTTGTTATAGCTGTAAAGATACATTTGTTGTTGTTTTGTAGCTGTGAAGATGTGGAGCCAGATGGGCAGTGTACTGCACTATGACGTGTGGGCGGAGGGATTGAGTCGGCTGTATTTCCTGGATCCTGATTGGCTGGCCAGCATGGCTGCATTGGTCCTCAGGGTAACTTCCCTTTCTCCACCATTTTTGTGTGTGGTACAGTGAATGCCATTACGTTGAAAGCCGTATATTTTGACACATGCAGAAAAAAAACATCTCACAAACTACCACTTTCACCTTTGGTGTCTCTGCAAGGTTTTGGTTTGGTTGTTGAACATGTATAGGACAGATGCTGTAGCCAGGCGGTTAAGACCTATCCACTTCAATCCTATGGGTCCATGAAGGGGTGGGTTTGAATCTTGCGCATTGTGAATTAAGGGTGGGAGTTTACATCTCCCAGGTCAGCTTCAAGTGCCAGTCCCATTCATTTGTTTATGTATATACACATGCAGAAGATCAAAATGCACGTTTAAGATCCTGTAATTCATGTCACATTTGGTGGTTAGGGAAACAAGAACATAACCAGCATACATGCCATGACATACTGCCAGAAAGTGCCATGTTCCATGCTTGCTGTGGGAGTGAGGGAAGAGAGAGGAAAGGTGAGAGAATGGGACCTGTCTTCCTCAGCACAGTTGGGAGAAAAGAAAATAACATCAACAAACAACAGCAACAACAAAATCAACTAACAACAAAATCAGCAAAAAAAAATTGACAACTAACAACAACAACAAGATCAACAAACATCAAAATCAACAACAGCAAAATCAAAGAACAACAACAAGATCAGTGAACAACAACAAAATCAGTATAAAAAAAAATCAACAACAGAATCAACAAACAACATCAACAAGCTAACAAACAACAGAACCATGACCAATAACAAACAAACAAACAAACAAAACAAACAGCAGAACCATGACCACTGTCCCGTGTGTCTGCAGCCAGGAGTGGCAGTGCCCTACAAACAGTCACTGAACGACGTGCCACCATCGACTGGCCCGGGAAGGGTATCCAGAAAACATCTTCAGACCTTTCCTGCAGCTGCTGAAATACTTTGACATTGGCGCCCCCCTCAACAATCAGGAAAGGTGTGTATGCTATACCCTGGCTGACCATGTAAAGCGTTGTGTGTCCTGTGGCTTTCCAAGCTTAAAAATCAATTTAACCCTCTTGCATTTGGATTCTCTGAACACAAACTGCCCCTAGATTTCGCATTCCATCACAAAATCAGGTCAGGCACACATGCTCGCTGGCCTTCTCCACCTTCTAAGTTCATACCAGCAGCTATAATTCCAGACACTACAGGGTTTCTCCTTCTAGCCTGATAGAGCTTTAACATGTGGTAGCAATTAGTGATGCTCACAGCGTGATGAAAATCTGTGCGTAAATCCCGGCAAATCTCGGTTTGGGACTTAGTGGGGGGGGGGGGGGTTGGTGATTATTCAATCCCGGCAAATCCCGGATTGGGACTAAGAGGGTTAAAGAATTTTAAGTTGAAAACAGGAAGGAGGATTTTTATCATTGGTGAAAGAAGGGAGGGATTTCTTTATTGCTGAAAGCAAGGAGGGGATTTTCATTGTTGAAAGTAGGGAGGGATTTCTTCATTCGAAAGCAGGGAGGGGGATTTCTTCATTGCTGAAAGCAGGGAGGGGGATATTTTTCATTGAGAGAGTGGGATTTTTTCATTGCTGAAACCAGGGAGGGGATTTCTTCATGCTGAAAGCAGGGGGGATTTCTCATTGAGAGAGTGGGATTTTTCATTG
Organism: Stramonita haemastoma; assembly: GCA_030674155.1. Lineage (NCBI taxonomy): Eukaryota > Metazoa > Mollusca > Gastropoda > Neogastropoda > Muricidae > Stramonita > Stramonita haemastoma. The sequence continues at coordinate 36,383,012 of CM060328.1, read as the reverse complement.
CTGAAACCAGGGAGGAGGATTTTTCACTGCTGAAAGCAGGAAGGGGTATGTCTTTCCTAAAAAGTTGTGTGTGTGTGTTGGCGCGCCTCTGTGTGTGCTCTGTGTGTTTGTGAGTTGTGTGTGTGTAGTGTGCGCCTCTGTGGTGCCTCTGTGTGTTTGTGGATGTGTGTGTGTGTGTTATCGCGTGTGTGTGTGTGTTGCATGCATGCGTACGTGCATTGTGTGTCAGTTTGCTGTTGCCGTGCCTGTTGCCGAAGAGTGCCCCGGCCTCAAGGTGTCCAGCACCACTCAGGGAGAAAACTGCTTCGTTTCTACGCCATGCCTCACGTCCCCAGCGCCTGTGGTCACGCCTCATCCTGGATTTCTCATGTCCATGATCCTTCTCTCAGTCTGCTGGTAATGTCTGTGTAGAAAAGGAGTCATACGTCCACATCTGCTGCTGTGCTGCTAAGTGAAGATGTAGGAGTTGTGATTATGGTATTTGTAGTAACAGCAACAGCATTATTTATTTTATTTATTATTTTTATTATTCTTTCATATCGAGGATAATGGAATAAGCAATCATGTACTTTTACATCCAGTCCCTGTTATAGCAGTTTTGTAAATGTCATCTGTTCCACCGTACACGATGGCCTACTCTTATGAAAGGTGGAACAGGATTTAACTGTGTGCAAGATGTTCTGGTTCATTGCACACAGGTCTCGGTTATAGTCTCATCCGAAGACTTTGGGAGTGTGAGTCAGCACTGATGTTAACTCCAGGAGAAAAATCCCATCGACGGGAATCGAACCTGGGTTGTCAAATTGCCTGCGCAATGTTCTGACCACTAGGCAACCCACCCCACCCCCCCCCACAGCCAGTTGTAAGACTAAGAACTAGCTTTATAATGTGTTTTCATGTTTGATAAGTGTAGTGTGAAGTGAGGATGATACATGACATAATGATGAGTTGATGACAATGATGATGACAATGACGACGATGTCTGTGTGATGACTCTTCCCCCATGTGTGTTGAAGGCAGGGCCAGGAAGGGAAGGAACCCCAGCTGACATACTGGCAGGAAGGCTGACCATCAAATATGGCCCGGACCATCGTCAACGAGTCTCCTCTTCGTGCCGCCTGAGGAGAAGGAAGCACTGCGGCATCTGATCCCATCCACCGGACTGCCCTACCTGGGGGACCTGGCCGTCATCGCTTTGTCAGCGACCAGATCGACTCCGCTCTGCAGACCATCTTCCCGCGTGATGCTGCCCTGTGCTAACAGCCGCTGTGAAAACGGGGCTGACTGGACTGGTTCCATTTATTGGCAAGACGTAAAATCTGAAGAATGAACACACACAATGTTATACAATTATGAAGACATTGACTAGAAAAGACACAGAAAGTTATATAACAGTGCCGCTGCCTTCAATCATTTATTTGTTTATTTATTGATTTATTCTTTTTATATCGAGGACAATGGAATAAGCATCCATTTGCTTTTTTACATCTGGTCCCTGTGTGTATGCGGTTTCTGTAAATGTCATCTGTTTCCACTGGCACACGATGGCCTACTCTTATGAAAAGCGGAACAGTTTTAACCTGTGCGCAAGATGTTCTGCGTGCGTTCGCAAATGGGGCCACAGTTTACAGTCTCATCCAAAAGACTTTTGGGGAGAGTGGAATCAGCACTAATGTTAACTCCAGAGGAAAAATCCCTCGACCGGGAATTGAACCGGGCCGTCAAATTGCGAGCACAGTGTTCTGACCACTAGGCTATGAGTGTTGCTCTGTGCTGAACAGCCGCTGTGAAAACAGAGATGATTGGACTGTTTCCATTTACTGGCAATGACGTTAAATCTAAAGAATGAACACACACACACAATGCTATACAATTATTTAAGACCATTGACTACAAAAGATGCATAAACTTGTTACTTAACAGCACTGCTGCCTCGAATCAGGGGAACGGGATAGCCTAGTGGTCAGAACATTGCGCTCGCAATTTAACGGCCCGGGTTCGAATCCCGTTCGAGGAGATCTTTCTCCTAGAGTTAACATCAAAGCTGACTCCACTCTCCCCCAAAGTCCTTCGGATGAGACTATAAACCAAGGCCCCATGTACGAATGTCACGCAGAACATCTTGCACACACGTTAAATCCTGTTCCGCTTTTCGTAAGAGTAGGCCATCGTGTGCCAGTGGGAACAGATGACATTTACAAAACTGCCTACACACAGGGACTGGATGTAAAAAAACACAAGAGTGCTTATCCCATTATCCTCGAAATAAATATACAAGAAAAAAAAGAAGAAAGAAAGAATCAGAGGCAGAGTCACCACAGCCCAAGCCACACTGTGTTTCAGATTACACGGACAACACCAGTCTGTTTGGCATCTACGCCCTGTGTCCTGTGTGCTTTCATGGGGTGGAGCCGTGCTGTGGCGTCATTCGGGGCCAGAGTCTCCACTTTGCGCTGGCCGACTGTGCTGGAGATCTCCTCTACACGGACTTCGCCCACTGCCATCGGGGAAACATGGTAGTCTCCCTTCTGTGTGTTTATGTGTGTGTGTGTGTGTGTGTGTGTGTGTGTGTGTGTGTGTTTTGTGTGTGTGTGTGTGTGTGTGTGTGTTGTGTGTTGTGTGTGTGTGTGTGTGTGTGTGTGTGTTGTGTGTGTGTGTGTGTGTGTGTTGTGTGTGTATAAGGTGTGGTTGTGGGGGGGGGGGGGGCGAGGGTAGGAGGTTTGGGATATGTGTAAGGGTAGGGGGGAGCTGCAGTCATGAGCGTGTGTGTGTGTGTTTGTGCTGAGCAGCTTCATCAACTACAAGAACATCATCAACATCATCATCACATCACAAATACATCACAACATCATCAGCAACAACATCATCAACTATCATCAGCAACAATATCGTCATCAAAACCAACATGATCAAGCAACATCATCATCAACAGTAACATCAACACCATCAGGAACAGTAACATCATCATCAACATAACACCAACATCATCATCAACAGTAACATCAACATCATCATCACAGTAACATCAACACCATCAGCACACATCATCATCAAAAATAACAATCAACATCATCATCAACAGTAACATCAACACATCATCAACATACATCATCATCAATAACATCAACATCATCATCAACAGTAACATCATATCCATCAACACATCATACAACAACATCACATCATACACATACAACATTAACATTAGCAACATCATCATCATCAACAACATCATCAACAACATTAACATCATCAACAATAACATCATCAAACCATCAACAACACAATCAACATCGACAACCCTAAACATCAACAAGTGTGTAATGGTCCCCCCCTCCCTGTTACAGGTGGCACTGGAAGACCTGATCCCGGAGTTCCTGATGGGCGAGCTGCCGGCCAGACTTCACCTGGACAGCCATCACCTGCAGCTGCAGCACAGGCTGGGGGAGGGGGCTGCTGGCACCGTCTACAGGGTCAGTGTCCACCACCCCCCACCCCCTGGGAACACACGCAGAACATCTTATGCACACATTAAGTCCTTTATCCTCATATAAATGAATAATAAATCAATCAATAAATGAATGTCAATCAGTCAATCGATCCTGTTCTGCTTTTCATAAGAGGTAGGCCATTGTGGCTCAGTGGGAACAGATGACAAGATTTACAAAACTGCACACACACACACGGGGGACTGGATGTAAAAAAAAAAAAAAAAAGCACACAAGTGCTTATTCCATTATCCTCAATATAAAAGAATAAATAAAGAAAGAAAGAAATTTTTGTTTTGTTTTTCGTAAGAGTAAGCCATTGTGCCAGTGGGAATAGATTACAAGATTTACAAAACTGCACACACACACAGGGACTGGATATGGAAAAAAAATTTTTTAAAGCACACAAGTGCTTATTCCATTATCCTCGATATAAAACAATAAATGAAAAATAAATTTAAATAAAATGATGAAAGGTGGGGGGTGGAGAGATATGCTATGTTAGTGTCAGTTTGGGTTCTTGCGGCACTCTTGTGCTTCCGTGGGCCTGGCCCTATTGTGTCTTCATTTTAACGTCTATCCACTAAAAAGTGTTTTTAGACAAATGATTGGGAAGGAAAAGATATTTTTTAAGATAACAAACAAAAAACAAAAATGTTGGTGTGTTTGTGTGGATAGGTGAATGGAGAATAATAGAAAAAAAAGGCCCTGTTGCTTTGTAGAATCGTGTTATTTCGGTGGGTGGCCCAAGGTGCCGATGTGGGATGACTTGCTACCACAGTCCCTAAATCAGAATACTTCCACTGGGACTCTAATACAATGTCAACTCAACAGGGATGGAGAGATGGGATGTTTTGATGTGTGGGTGGGCATTTGTATGGTACAGGGTAACACATGTTGATTATTTTTTTAAACAATGTTTAAAACAGATTTGCATAAAATCATGTTAGGTTGGGTCAGTGATGTCATGCACATTTGAGTCGAGTCTTATTTTGACTTTTTGAGCACTGTGTAATTTTTTTTTTTAATTTTAATTGCTTAAAATTATATCAGACTTTTCACCATTGTTTATTATAACCAACTTGCATTTTTTTATGCAAAGAAATTAGACTAAGTCATTTTTAAAGCAGTTGGCTGACAACCAGGCTGTACAGATGAATGCATTTTTTTAAATACTGTTTTGCAAGCTTTACATGTAAACACATTTTTTTGAATAGTGGTTTTTAAAGCAATTATCTCAAGTATAAGCTTTACACATGAATGCATTTTTTTATACTGGTTTTTAAATCAGTCAGCTCACTTGCAAGCTTTCGGATGAGACTGTAAACCGAGGCCCCGTGTGCAAACACACTCAGAACATCTTGCGCACACATTAAATCCTGTTCCGCTTTTCGTAAGAGTAGGCCATCGTGTGCCAGTGGGAACCGATGACAATATTTACACAACTGCATACACACGGGGACAGGATGAAAAAAAGCACATGAGTGCTTATCCCATTATCCTCAATATAAAAGAATAAATAAATAAATGAATTAGTAAAAATACATGTAAATGCATTGTTAATACTGGTTTTTAAATCAGTCAGCTCACACGCAAGCTTTACACGTAAATTCATTTTTTGATACAGGTTTTTAAAACATTCAGCCCACATACAATCTTTACACGTAAATTCATTTTTCCACATGAAGGGAGAACTGTCAGGAACACCAGTGGCTGTCAAAGAGTTCTTCAAGAACGACATCATCCCCCTTGCAGCAGCAGCCGCGGCCTCTACTGATGACCGGCAGACGACCGACAGCGGGACGTCCACATGGTCCAGCACAGCATCCAGCACCAGCTCTGCAGACTCGGGGTCCTTCACTGACCCGCGTCAACGTGAATACGGCAACTTCCGCGACGTGTCTCAGCAGGTTCTGCAGAGGAGGCACGACCACATGACCGGCAGAAACATGAAGGTTCTTTTCTTTTTTCCTTGTCGCTTTTGGGGTACTTTTTTTTTTTTTTTAATTTTTATTTTATTCATTTACTTTATTCTTTTATATCGAGGATATGAATAAGACTTGTGTGTTTTTTTACATCCTGTCCCGTGTGTATGCAGTTTTTGTTTATCTTGTCATCTGTTTCAACCGGCACACAATGGCCTACTCTTACAAAAAGCAGGCTTTTGTAACTGATAGCTAAGTGGTCAGAGCGCTAGCTTTCCCCTAGTTGAGTTAAGCAGCATCGATTGTGGTTACCAGTTGGATGGGTGACTGTTTGCACACCTTGGCTTCAGTACAGTCCCCCCAGTTCTCCCAGCTGTAAATGGGTACCTGCCTTCTGTAGGGTCAGGGAAGGTAAAGCAGCGAGGGAGAGGAGATGGGTGCCGCCCTCAACATTCTGGCCTCTAGAGAAGCTGAAGTCTGTGATATCTCGCTCCCCTACAACCGCCTAGGCTATGGGACACCTTTACCTTTACCTTTTTTACTTCTGTAGGGAGCCAGCAATGTGAAAAGAATGTCCCTTATATGCTACACCACACCAACAACATGGCTGCTGGCTCTTTAATTGAACACCACTTCGGATCCTTCGGATGAGACTATAAACCATGGCCCCATGTGCGAACGCAAGCAGAATATCTTGCACACACGTTAAATCCTGTTCCACTTTTTGTAAGAGTAGGCCATCGTGTACCATTGGGAACAGATGACAAAATTTACAAAACTGCATATACATGAGGACTGGATGTAAAAAAGCACATGAGTGCTTATTCCTTTATCCTCAATATCAAAGAATAAATAAATAAAACACCCCAACATTCTAGATACCACATCAACCACTTTTAGGGTTGGTACAGGTCTTTGAAATCTGCAGAAGAAAAAAATCCTTTGAAAAATGGAAGGGCCTTTTCCGGGCTTCAGAAGTTCTTGATAATCATCATAGGCCTATCAACTCCTTGAAAACTCCTTGAGTTTTCAAGAGGCCGTCAGCAGTTTGCCTTTCAAGACAGCAACAATGTCACCTGTGTCCAGACACACTGAGTGAGAGAAGACGAGAAAAAGAAAGTGAACAGAAGTATCAACATGTGTTGGTGGCCACGTAAAAAGAAAGTGAACAGAAGTATCAACATGTGTTGGTGGCCACGTAAAAAAGAAAGTGAACAGAAGTATCAACATGTGTTGGTGGCCACGTAAAAAGAAAGTGAACAGAAGTATCAACATGTGTTGGTGGCCACAAAGCTGTAGTTGGCAGAGGACATGGTAGTTATTTAGTTAGTTATTCATCTATTTATTTATTTATTTATTTATTACCACTTTATGTCACAGCAGATTTCTGTGCGTGAAATTTGGGCTGCTCTCCCCCCACACACACACACGCACGCATGCACGCACGCACGCACGCACACATACACACACACGCACACACACACGCACACACACACACACCAAAATCTTTTCACAACCTCCTCTGCTATGGTAAGAGAAAACAAAAATGAGAAAGAAACGTGATGCTTTAGGACAACAAAACTGAGACTGAAATGTGATGCTTTAGGACAACAAAACTGAGACAGAAATGTGATGCTTTAGGACAACAAAAATGAGAAAGAAACGTGACGCTTTAGGACAACAAAAATGAGAAAGAAACGTGATGCTTTAAGACAACAAAAATGAGAAAGAAACGTGATGCTTTAGGACAACAAAACTGAGACAGAAATGTGATGCTTTAGGACAACAAAAATGAGAAAGAAACGTGATGCTTTAGGACAACAAAACTGAGACAGAAATGTGATGCTTTAGGACAACAAAACTGAGAAAGAAATGTGACGCTTTAGGACAACAAAACTGAGAAAGAAACGTGATGCTTTAGGACAACAAAACTGAGACAGAAATGTGATGCTTTAGGACAACAAAACTGAGAAAGAAACGTGATGCTTTAGGACAACAGAACTGAGAAAGAAACGTGATTTCTCCTGACAGGTGTGTCGAGCCTTCTCCGAGCTGCGGCAGGAAACGGTCATCCTGAGTCAGCTGAGCCACCCCTGCCTTATCTCCCTTCTGGGGGTCAGCATTCGCCCCAGTCTCCTGGTGGTGCTGGAGTTGGCTCCCTTAGGCAGCCTTCGCAGCGTGCTGAATGCGCGTTTGGAGAATCGACCCTTCAACAAGTACCGAGACAAAGATCGCACCTTCACCACTGTGCTGGACAAAGACATCACCTTCAAAATGGTGTACCAGGTAGGTGGTGAATCGTTACTGCACATCACATCACCTTCAAAATGGTGTACCAGGTAGGTGGTGAATCGTTACTGCACATCACATCACCTTCAAAATGGTGTACCAGGTAGGTGGTGAATCGCTACTGCACATCACATCACCTTTAAAATGGTGTACCAGGTAGGTGGTGAATTGTTACTGCACATCACATCACCTTCAAACTGGTGTACCAGGTAGGTGGTGAATCGTTACTGCACATCACATCACCTTCAAACTGGTGTACCAGGTAGGTGTTGAGAATCATAACTGCTGTTTTTCTTGCTTGTGGCCCTGATTTCAGCAGTCAGTCTGTGGTGTGACAGCAGAGAAGGCTGATTGATAGGGCTTTATGTGTTAGGTCAGAGAGCTGATTGATAGGGCTTTATGTGTCAGGTCAGAAGACTGATTGATAGGGCTTTATGTGTTAGGTCAGAGAGCTGATTGATAGGGCTTTATGTGTCAGGTCAGAAGGCTGATTGATAGGGCTTTATGTGTCAGGTCAGAAGGCAATGTGGTAACAGACTATTGATGTATGTGATCATGTTGTAACAGAGCATTGATGTATGTGTGTGTGTGTGCATGCGTTTGTGTGCAGGTGGGCTTAGGACTGCAGTACTTGCACAGCCACAAGATCGTGTACCGTGACCTGAAGTCAGACAACATCCTGGTGTGCTCCCTCGACGCTGATGATGTTGTCAACGTCAAGATCTCAGACTACGGCATCTCCAAGTTCACCACCTCCCAGGGCATGATGGGAATGGTGGGCACGCCAGGCTACATCGCCCCAGAGATCATGGATGGCCAGGCTTACGATGAAAAGGTGAACGGACCGTAAAGTCATCGTGAACAAGCCGTCCTTCCTCCTGTGTAGGAGAATTAATTCATTGACCAGCATAGGATAAGTATGCAAGTTATGAAAATAAGAGATAACCGTTCAGGGGGGGAAAAAGCAATAAAAGAAAAGAAAAAAACATGAAGCTCCCATATCATAATTGCACAGGGTTCGCGATAACCGGTAATTGTCGGTATTTTACCGATTGTAAACAGGGAATACCGAAAATTTTCGAAGCAGCCGGTACCGCGTACCGATTCTGTTTGCCTGTGACCGATTAGATTTCCGTCTCAAAAAAAAAAGTCTGAAGTGACATTTTCTGACAGTCTGTCATGCGCCTGTACTGTGCTTACGCACCTACCCCTTTCCACCCCCTTCCGACGAACTCTTATCTTTGGTGCCAGTCTCATTATTAGCCTAGCACGCAGAAACAGCAAGCTTTACTGTGAAAGAACAGAGCTTCGCGCTCTTCTCGGCATGACAGCGACTTCCATTCACAATGAGTAAATGGGGCCTAGATTGATTTATTCTTTATTCTTTTAACCCTCTCCCATTTTCTAATGCCGCAGCGGGCTTTTCGGAAAAAGCCCCATTTATTTTATCGTGCCGCAGCATGCCGAGAATCGCTCGCGGCCAGTGGGTATTTTCCATCACGGTGTGAGCATGAACAAGGTCACACACACCATGAGTGACTTTTCCCGCTATAGTAAGGATAGCCCAATGGCTTTTCAGTACTATTTTTGGCACCACACACCCTTCCATTCTCAAGAAATTGGTCAGCGTCTCTCATTTTCATTCACACATTTTCTCATAGTTAAGAATGGCGGCAAAGCACGAAGATGAAATGTGGGAAGATTTTCCAGAAGATGAAATCGACGAAATTATGCGTCAAGTTGAGGAGATTGAAAGACAACAGAATGGAGAATCTGATGTTGAAATTGAAACTGAAGAAGGAAGGGATGAAATAGATGAGGATTATGCAGTAGAAAGTGACCCTGAAGACAACATTCCACTACTAAATTTGCAGACGACGTGGCGCGCGGCGCACACAGCGCTGGCAGTGAAAGATTTTCAGTTGCCTGCAGGCCCTGTACACACACTACCGCTCAGTGCCAAGCCCCTGGATTATTTTTTTCTGTTTGTTTCCCCAACTTTTTTTCGTAGTGCGGCAGATGAGACAAATAAGTATGCTAAACAAAAGATCGCCGCTAGAGGTGTGGCTTCTGATCCTTTGTGGACAGACACAACACCTGAGGAGATCAGGGCTTACCTGTCTATACTGATAATGATGGGAATCAATCGTCTGCCCAGAATACATATGTACTGGTCCACTGACCCCAAGTTTTCTCACTCATGGATCAGTACTGTCATGCCCAAAACAAGATTTTTGAAGCTGAATCAGTATTTTCATTTGAGAGACACAAGTGACACACCTGGACGTGACAGCCCCCAGTACGACCCTCTCTTCAAGATCAGGCCCTTTCTCAATGACATCACATATCAAAGCCCAGTTCAAGGCACGACGCAATCCATCCCGTGAATAATGTACCGTGTTTGCGTATTTTTTATTTCTCTTTAGTGTGTAGAAAAACTGTACAATCCCAGACAATGGACTTGGTGACAATCTTCATGTGATGTATATTATTCAATCGGATTACCCTGACATGGAATCCTACAGAGGGCCTGTAGGTAGAACACTATTTTTTTTTAAATTTTGACTCATACTAGTGCATGATGTGCATGTTAGAGCATATTATTTTACTAACAGCATGAAGTGAACATGTTGTCACCTTGATTTGGTGACAAAAAGGGGGACAGCAACACGACATATATAAGCAGGACTGTCAAATTTTGATGCAAAGTAAACTATGACAACTTATGAACACTCCTGTCAAATTTCAAGACTCTACTATCAGTAGTTTTTATATGGTGGTGTATATTACTAAGGAACTGTGTTTTACTAGAAAAAGATTGAAATTTTCCGAATACTAGGAGGAGTTTCTTGGTCAGAAAAGCGAATGGAAGAGGGTTAATCCAGTCCCCGTGTGTATGCAGTTTTATAAATGTCATCTGTTCCCACCGGCACACGATGGCCTACTCTAACGAAAAGGGGAGGGTCTATGACTATGAATTTGCGCGTTGCTTTGAGAGAGAAGAGTCGAAAACAGAATCTAAATTGAACGAAAGATCTAGATGAGCACTAAGCATAGAAACAAGAAAGAAGAATATAGGCCTAAGTCACTCGAATGATGTCGTGCAAAACAACAGACTGACAGACAGTGGCACAGGCGCTAGAAAAAAAATCCTATGTCCTGCGTGGCTTCGTGCCCAAGAAGCGAATGGCAGCAGCACGGCAGTCAAAGTCTCTGAGAGATTTGCGTTCAATTTAGATTTAGTTTTGCTGCCGAACAACCCCCCCTCCCCCACCCCCTCACTGAATAGTTTCGTTTTGTTCACAGTACGCAGTACGTACCGGATTTTATTTTCTGGGGACCGATTTTGGGGGAGTTGGTCAAGATATCTCTGAAATGGCAACTCGCAGTACCGGTTTTAAAAAATCCTAGCGCGAACCCTGTTGCAGTCTGTATTTTCAGGAAGTAGGATAGGATTTCATCGTGATGTAGACATAGGATTTCATCATGATGTAAAGATAGGATTTCATCATGATGTAAAGATAGGATTTCATCATGATGTAGACATAGAATTTCATCATGACATAGAGATAGGATTTCATTATGACATAGACATAGAATTTCATCATAACATAGAGATAGGATTACATTATAACATACACATAGAATTTTATCCTGACATGGACATAGAGATAGGATTTCATTATGACATAGACATAGAATTTCATCATAACATAGAGATAGGATTACATTATAACATACACATAGAATTTTATCCTGACATGGACATTCAGGTGTCACAGTGATGTGCTTGGGTTGATTGCAGGTGGACATTTTCTCCTTTTCCATGGTGATTTACGAGCTGCTGACGGGTCATCCCCCCTTTGAGAAATACAGCCGACTCCACCATCTGCATCAGCTCATCAACTACCAAAAGTGCAGGCCCTCTCTCATGGTAAGGACAAAGTCATGGTAAGGACAAAATCATGGTAACATCGAAAAGTGCAGCTGTCTGTCATGGTAAGGACAAAATCATGGTAATGTCAAAAAGTGCAGCTGTCTGTCATGGTAAGGACAAAGTCATGGTAAGGACAAAATCATGGTAGCCTCGAAAAGTGCAGCTGTCTGTCATGGTAAGGACAAAATCATGGTAAGGACAAAATCATGGTGAGGTTGAAAAGTGCAGCCTGTACAGTCTGTTGTATGTTGACTGGAGTACAAAGTACAAACTGTTGACAGGATTACAACCTATTGTCTTTTGCCAGGTGTACAACCTGATGTCTGTTTGACAGGAGTACAACCTGATGTCTTTTGACAGGAGTACAACCTGTTGACAGGAGTACAACCTTCTATAGGAGTACAGCCTGTTGTCTTTTGACAGGAGTACAACCTGTTGACAGGAGTACATTCTGTTGACAGGAGTACAACTTTTGACAGGAGTACAACCTGTAGTCTTTTGACAGGAGTACAACCTGTTGTCTGTTGACAGGTGTACAACCTGTTGTCTGTTGACAGGAGTACAACCTGTTGTCTGTTGACAGGAGTACAACTTTTGATAGGAGTACAACCTTTGATAGGAGTACAACCTGTAGTCTGTTGACAGGAATACAACCTGTTGTCTTTTGACTGGAGTACAACCTGTTGTCTTTTGACAGGAGCACAACCTGTTGTCTTTTGACAGGAATACAACCTGTTGTCTGTTGACAGGAGTACAATCTGTTGTCTTTTTGGCAGGAATACAACCTGTTGTCTGTTGACAGGAGTACAACGTCATCTGCAACTTCCCCTACCTGGAAAAGTTGATGGAGGTCATGTGGGCCCACGACCCCCATGACCGGCCCTCGGCCACGGCCATCGTTCGTCAGATGGAAGACGTGGGCTTCCTGCTTCAGCATTCCCATTTGGCCAGGTTCTCAGATGGGCCAGAGCGGGGTCGCAGCGGCAGCACCGTCAGCCATGTGGAGGGAGGGCTGTTCTGCAACATCACCTGTGTCTGGGCCCTGAATGAGGTCAGTGTGTTTGTCGGTGTGTGTGTGTTTGTCTGTCTGTCTATCTGTGTGTTCTGTAACGTCACCTGTGTCTGGGTCCATAACAGTGTGTGTGTGTGTGTGTGTGTGTGTGTGTGTGTGTGTGTGTGTGTGTGTGTGTGTGTTGTGTGTGTGTGTTCTGTAAAACTACCTGTGTGTATGTGTGTTTGTATTTATTTATTTATTCTTTTATTTCAAGGTGTAAAGAATTGCATTAAAGGGAAATAACCGTCCTGACTACAAGTTGACAAAGTGACCAGTGATTGCAACTGTCCATGGAATAGTACTGATCCTTATGGGAGATAACCTCTATACAGTGACTCAACTATGGGAGATCATTTCTGAGAGAAAAAAAAATCTTAGTAAGATGTTTGCCCTCAGAAAATGTTTTCAAAAGCATATCATATGGGGCTGTCTCAGGTTTGTTTATGAATTCACTCTGAATTTCTGTATGTTTAATCTCTTTACTGCACTGTTGACAAACAGCATTTGTCATAGAAAACTATGATGGCTGCTCATCAATATTCAACACTCTCTCTGTTTCGTCCAGCGTGTGCCTGAGCAAAATAGGATAGCATTGAAAGGGTTAATTTTCAACTCTGCCTACACACTCCTGGAATTCATGCATATCATACATCAGTTGAAATGTTGCAGGTCTTGTTTCCCAATGGTATAAGCCATGCTACCTGCTCAGACTGACAGTCTACTCCCACAGCACACAAATCCAACATCACCCAGTAGGGCCTAGTCAAGAGTGCTAAATTTAGCGCACTCCTTCCTTTTACCTAGTCCATGCGTGGTCAGCTCCCACTATAAATAGCACCAGGTGGCCACGGCTGGGATGGGATAATTAGCAGCTGAGGGGAGCTGAAAGTGGGGGAAACTGACAGTTGTGCTCCATGCTTTCTCTCTGACCCTGTGGTGTGTGACTGCAGGCTAGCCGAGCCTCCACCGCCCTGGGACGCAACATTTGCTGGGTGTGGGAATCCCCCAGCAGCCAAATGGCTGACTGGCGGCTGTGCGTGTACAACCTGGCCAGCGGCAAACCCCTGACCCCCAGCTGCAAGGACAGCCCTGGTCTGCCTGTCTCCTGCATGGCGCAGATTGGCCAGCACCGCTGGGTGGGCTCCGTGGTGAGTGTGTGAGTGTGTCGGGGGGGGGGGGAGGGGGGCAAACGGTAGCAGTGTCTGTGTTCAAACCTTGGCCCGCTTAGGACTGCTGCTGGCAGTGTACATTGTTGCTGGCAGTGTACATTGTTGCTGGCAGTGTACATTGTTGCTGGCAGTGTACATTGTTGCTGGCAGTGTACATTGTTGCTGGCAGTGTACATTGTTGCTGGCAGTGTACATTGTTGCTGGCAGTGTACATTGTTGCTGGCAGTGTACGTTGTTTCTGGCAGTGTACGTTGTTGCTGGCAGTGTACGTTGTTGCTGGCAGTGTACGTTGTTGCTGGCAGTGTACGTTGTTGCTGGCAGTGTACGTTGTTGCTGGCAGTGTACGTTGTTGCTGGCAGTGTACGTTGTTGCTGGCAGTGTACATTGTTGCTGGCAGTGTACACTTCCACTGTGGGGATGCCTGGGGCCTGTCATTATAAATAGCATCCCCACCCTCTGGAAGGGAACGGCATAGCTCAGTGGTCAGAGCGCTCACTTTCCCCCAGCCAGTGTTAAGCAGCATCAAGCATGGTTGCCAATTGGATGGGTGACCATTTTTGCCGCTTGGCTGCAGTACAGTCCCCCAGTTCACCCAGCTGTAAATGGGTACCTGCCCTCTTTAGGCTCAGGGAAGGTAAAGCAGCAAGGGAGAGGAGATGAGCACCACCCTCAACATGCTGGCCCCTAGAGAAGCCAAGGTCTCAGACGCCTCACTCCCCTACAACCACATGGGTTATGGAAAACCTTTACCTTTTGCCTTTTTGCCTTCTGGAAATTCTGTGCTGGGAATTCCTTCTTTTCTATCCTTCTCTTTGTTTCTGCCTTGTTTCTTTCCTCCCTGTCACCTGCTTGTCTGTTTCCTGCCTCCTTGGTCCATTCTCCTGCCCTTTTACCAGAAAGACTTAAAAGAAAACTATTCTCTTCCACACTGAAGTCGGATGCCCTGGGCCTCCTGATTTGTCAGGCGCTGAACGGCAAGGCAATGGATTTCCACTCATGTGACATATAGTAAATCTGACTCTCCACCACATAAGGAGTCGCATTGCACTAGAGGTCAATTTTTAGTTACTGACATGTTATTTATTTGCAATGAAATGGCTATACAATACAAAAAAAAAACAGATTGAAAATCAAACAATTCTATCAAAAGTTATTACAAATTGAAAGGACAGACTGCAGGAAATGACAAAATGAGAAATAGTCAAGTTTAGCATCCTAATAGTTGGTCAGAATGTGAGCTTGGTTAGTTTCAAAACATGTTTAAAGACAAAAGGAAACAAAATTATGCCTTGATATTTCACTACAAGGTAGAATAATGCCTTTAGTTTTATAACCTATCAAAATCTCAAAATCGACAACCTTGCCCCCCACCTGCCTAAAATGGCTCCTAGAGGAAAAGTGGGTTTGGTGCTAAGCAACTCATTTCTTGGTGGAGCGTCACAAATAGTAACCGCTGTCTGATCTTTAACAAAGAAGAAGCAGTGTAGACTTGCTGGCATCAGGGGGATATAAGGGCCACAGTCATGAAGTCATACAGACATTATTTCTGTGACATCAGGGGACCATAGTCATGAAGTCATACAGACATTATTTCTGTGACATCAGGGGACCATAGTCATGAAGTCATACAGACATTATTTCTGAGCTATTAGGGGACCAGTCAGTCATGAAGTCACAGGGGACCATAGTCATGAAGTCATAAAGACATTATTTCTGTGACCTCAGGGGGACCACGAGAACAGAGACAACAGCCAGGAAGCAAGGGTGGACATCTTCCCCATTCGCTGTGTGGACTCTGCCAAAGGCAAGATCAAGCTGGACAACCTGGAGGCCGACCCTGTGGCCATCGTGCAGGACAGGAACAACCCCAACAAGGGTCAGGTCAGTCACCATTGTGGGGATGAACTTTACGAGGGTCAGGTCAGTCAACATTGTGGGAATGACCTTAACGAGGGTCAGGTCAGTCAACATTGTGGGAATGACCTTAACGAGGAAAAGGTCAGTCACCATTGTGGGAACAAAATTAACAAAGGTCAGGTCAGTCGCCTTTGTGTGAATGAAATTAACCAGGGTCAGGTCAGTCACCATTGTGGGAATGAACTTAACAAGGAAAAGGTCAGTCACCATTGTGGGAATGAACTTAACAAGGAAAAGGTCAGTCACCATTGTGGGAATGACCTTAACAAGGGTCAGGTCAGTCACCATTGTGCGAATGAGCTTAACAAGGAAAAGGTCAGTCACCATTGTGGGAATGAACTTAACAAGGGTCAGGTCAGTCACCATTGTGGGAATGAACTTAACAAGGGTCAGGTCAGTCACCATTGTGCGAATGAACTTAACAAGGGTCAGGTCAGTCACCATTGTGCGAATGAACTTAACAAGGGTCAGTACAGTCACCATTGTGGGAATGACCTTAACAAGGGTCAGGTCAGTCACCATTGTGCGAATGAACTTAACAAGGGTCAGGTCAGTCACCATTGTGCGAATGAACTTAACAAGGGTCAGGTCAGTCACCATTGTGCGAATGAACTTAACAAGGGTCAGGTCAGTCACCATTGTGCGAATGACCTTAACAAGGGTCAGGTCAGTCACCATTGTGTGAATGAACTTTACAAGGGTCAGGTCAGTCACCATTGTGGGAATGAACTTAACAAGGGTCAGGTCAGTCACCATTGTGGGAATGAACTTAACAAGGGTCAGGTCAGTCACCATTGTGGGAATGAACTTTACATGGGTCAGGTCAGTCACCATTGTGGGAATGAACTTAACAAGGGTCAGGTCAGTCACCATTGTGGGAATGAACTTAACAAGGAAAAGGTCAGTCACCATTGTGGGAATGAACTTAACAAGGAAAAGGTCAGTCACCATTGTGGGAATGAACTTAACAAGGAAAAGGTCAGTCACCATTGTGGGAATGACCTTAACAAGGGTCAGGTCAGTCACCATTGTGGGAATGAGGCCACCAGCTAGAGGGACCCTGCACTTCTGCTGGGTCACTTTGATGGTGTTCGGTGGTGCCTGTTCTGAGCTAACATACGCAGGACACCACCTTCAGATGAGACTATAAACCACATACATTAAAACCTGTTTTTCTTTTCAGAAGAGTAGGCCATTGTGTGCCCATGGGAATGGATGGCAAAATTGACAAAACTGCATACACTTGAGGACTGGATGTAAAAAAGCACATGAGTGCTTATTCCATTATCCTCGAAATAAAAGAATAAAATGAAATTAAATGAAACCTGCTAAGCCCCCTACTTATGACAGTATTAGCTCAGTCATGGAGCTAAACTGAGTGAGTCACCCACCCATGATGGTGACCACCACATCATCCCTCATCAACTGTTCCTTGAGAACCTCCAACCCCAAAAATTTTTATACAATTAGGGTTACCAGCCAGAATGGTATATGGAGATACTAAATTTATACACCAGATATATACCATTGTGGCTGGAAACCCTCGACAAACTCACCACAGGCATAGAAGTGTATGGGAAAACTAAATCTGAGGTCACCATGAGACTAGAGCAACTGCGACCACCAAATCAGGCAATTGTTTTTTATTGCATGATGATTAATGATAATAAGGATGACATAATGATGCTGCTTTGGAAGTGCATATGCTTTGAGACTACTTGACAGGGTTATACTCTATGCTTACTACCATAATATATCCCAGCATCAACCATGCCCGAGAGATACAGACACCTGCCGTGTTGGTCAGGTAATTTGAACAACACTCTCATACTCACATCGGTAAGGTAGATGAAACTTGACAGTGTGGTCCCAGTCTTCCCAGCGAACCCACAGCACACTCACTCTTTGTAGGAGCCGGCCGGAGTCAAAAAAATCCCTATGGCTCTTATGGGATTCGAGCCTGCAATCTTTCAGTCTGTAACCCAAGGCGTTAACCACTGCGCCATGGCGGCTGGTACACAAGCCTTTCAGTGTCCCACATCTCTGTGGTGTGTTGCAGCTTGGCGCGGGCAGTGAGGGCCTGGTGTACATAGCTCTGTCTAACGGCACCATGCAGATCTACCGCCACCAGACCAAGAGGTCGGAGCTGTCTCCCAAAATGCGGCACATGCCCCTGGTGGAGTGGCAGTGCTACAAGAAGCTGACCATTGCCGCAACCTCCAGCCTGCAGACCCTGCGCCTGGTGCCGTCACGCCAAGAGCTGGTGGCGGGCTGTGGTCACTGCATCGTCGTCATCAGCACCAACACCCTTCTGGTGGAGCACAGGATCTGCCCCGTCAGGTACCTGCCCCCCACTGTCAGGGACAAGGTGGGCCCCATTCAGGCCATGGCCAGTAACGAAGACACGCTGTGGTGCTC
>CM060328.1:36339815-36359815 GCA_030674155.1 Stramonita haemastoma | reverse complement strand
TGGTTCAGCACTTGATATTTTCATCTGTCCCCCCATCTTTACTGACGACACTGCGTGCGGGCAGTTAGTTCAGAAGAAAATACCAGCAATGTTCATCTTTACTGACAACACTGCATGGGGGCAGTTAGTTCAGAAGAAAATACTAGCAATGTTCTCTCCTTCATGTTGTGGGGGCAGTTAGTTCACAAGAAAATACCTGCAATATTCTCTCCTTCATGTTGTGGGGGCAGATAATTCACAAGAAAATACCTGCAATATTCTCCTTTTCGTGTTGTGGGGGCAGTTAGTTCACAAGAAAATACCTGCAATGTTCTCTCCTTCATGTTGTGGGGGCAGATAATTCACAAGAAAATACCTGCAATGTTCTCTCCATCATGTTGTGGGGGCAGATAATTCACAAGAAAATACCTGCAATGTTCTCTTCTTCATGTTGTGAAGCAACTAGTCTCCACTGACTAAGCTGTACAGCCATCAGTCACAAACCAGCTCAGAGGCCATACACCATCCTTCAGCTGAAGTTGTCCCTGAAATACAGCTGAAACGTCAAACTGAAAAACTGCCTGATGGAATAAATGTCTGCTATACACATTCAGCAGATCTATATTCCTGTATGCCTGTGAATCGTGGACCCTGACTGCTGATTTGGAAAAGAGTACAGGCGGTAGAGATGAGATGCTTCCGGAGACTCCTTGGCATCTCCTACAGAGACCACATAAGCAACAAAGAAATGCATAACAGAATCCAGCAAGCCATGGGTCCCTATGAAGGCCTTCTGTCAATCGTAAAGAAGCGTAAACTTAAGTGGCACGGGCATGTAACAAGACCAAAAGGACTTGCAAAAACAATACTGCAAGGTGCTGTCCAAGGAGGAAGAAAAAGGCAGACCAAGGAAGAGATGAGAGGACAACATCAGCGAATGGACAGGCCTAGAACTTAACAAAATACTGAGAAAGGCAGTACAGAGAGAGAGAGGAATGGAGGGAACTGGTTGTCAAGTCTTTAGGGGTGCCCCCACAGTCGCCAGACTAAGGGATAGATAGATAGATAGATACATGTTCAAGCCGCCATGGGAATTCTATGCCCATAGGCGTCTTTACCCCCAGCTTGGTCAGAAAGGCAGGAGTGCCTTTTCCATGAAGGTGGGAAGGAACAGTCTGCAGGCCCCATCCTGTCCACTGGTTGGACAGTGGTCATTATCATTCTAGTCTTCAGGTTTCATCAACTGAAAGGAAAGAGGACCAGCAGTTCACAAAGCCAAAGACTGATAAAGTAGAAGGAAGGGAGGGGAAACAGCATTTAGTGGTTAGCGTGTGGAGCTCCGGGTGGAACGATCTACTATGGAGGGCGGAGGACCGTGGGGAGTGGAGGAAGCTGGTTGCAAAATTTTCAGTTGCGCCCCCACGGTCCACGGGACTATGGGACAGGTGAAGGAAGGTGTGAAGCTCATGATCTGATGGCTTGGTTTAGAGCCATCACCAAGACGCTTGTTTGAGGGGATTTTTCCCCTGGAGTTAACACCAGCTACACTCCCGTGAAAGTTCTTTGGATGAGACTATAGAAAGAGGTCCCATTTGTAAACAAATGCGCAATCAACATCTTGCGCATGTTAACACCTGTTCTGCTTTTCAGAAGAGTAGGCCATTGCATGCCAGTAAAAACAGATGACAGTTAACAGATTTTTTAAATGCTTACACAACAGTGTCATGTTAAGACATTATCCCCAAAGTATGAATGCGGTCACATACACAAAATCTTACCATTTCTGCTTTGGTGAACTCCAGAGCTATAGATATGTGTATGCATATTTTGGTTTTCATTTGCAGAGTTTTAACATATATGGCATTCTTGACAGAAAGTAGTAAACTATTTCAATATTACCATCAGATGTGGTTTTTTCTTCTGGTAAAATTTGGTGATACTTTAAAAAAAACTTTTTTTTTAAAGTCAAGCACCCCCCCCTCCCACCCCAGTGAAACTGAATTGTACCCCATTCTTACTTTTACTGGCTTGCAGATGACTGTTTATGGATGTTTGATGACTTAGACAGTGCAAGCTGCACAGACCTGTCCTCACACATTGTTTTTAGTGCCAGAGGTCAGCTGTTAATTGGCTATGTGATCACGATTTTGACTTGAAATGAAGATCTGTGATGTGCTTTACATATGAGATATTTGTTGACCAGTGAAATTAGACACATTTACCATTCAATTCTACGACAAATTTTTAACTGAGCATTCTTTTCATAAAAGCGATGCATTTCTTAAAAAGTTTTAATTTTATATGTCTACAATTTACATTCTATGGTTTATCATTACTATTATGCTGTTGTTCTTGTGTTTTTTTAAAGACTGGCATTCAAGGTCATTTTATGATGCAGGTTATTACTGCAGGGTTACTGTTATTACTGTTTGACCACAGTCACAAATGTGCCTTTCAAGCCTTTCTCCATTTCATGGTGCTTCTCTTTTGAACTGTGCTGTGCAGTGCTCTGAATGTTTTACTCTATTTTGAACTGTGCTGTGCAGTGCTCTGAATGTTTTACTCTATTTTGAACTGTGCTGTGCAGTGCTCTGAATGTTTTACTCTATTTTGAACTGTGCTGTGCAGTGCTCTGGATGTTTTACTCTATTTTGAACTGTGCTGTGCAGTGCTCTGGATGTTTTGCTCTATTTTGAACTGTGCTGTGCAGTGCTCTGGATGTTTTACTCTATTTTGAACTGTGCTGTGCAGTGCTCTGAATGTTTTACTCTATTTTGAACTGTGCTGTGCAGTGCTCTGAATGTTTTACTCTATTTTGAACTGTGCTGTGCAGTGTTCTGAATGTTTTACTCTATTTTGAACTGTGCTATGCAGTGTTCTGAATGTTTTACTCTATTTTGAACTGTGCTATGCAGTGTTCTGAATGTTTTACTCTATTTTGAACTGTGCTGCTATGCAGTGTTCTGGATGTTTGGAGCTGTGCTGTGATGGATGCCATAGCTGAGTGGTTAAAACTGTTCGGCTTCAATCCTGTGGGTCCATGAAGTCGTGGGTTCGAATGTTGGCTGTGTCTGGTTAATTGAGGATGGGGATTTTTATGATCTCCCATGTCAACTTCAAGTGCAGACCGACCAGTGCCTTAATTCCCATATATACATATGCCCAGCATACATCCCCAAAGTCTTGAGTGTGGCTACCTTCATGGTTGGCAACAACACTGACATGTACACCAAATCTCACCATTGGTGAAACCTCAGAGCTCTAACCGAGAAATGGAAAAAAAACTACTTAAGTTGTGTTGTGCGTTGTTTTGAAGCTGTTTAGCTCAGTTCTGCTTATTTCTGTTCTCTCCTGTTTCTCTTTTCTTCACTTCTGTTCTCTTCAGCCTGGGGGCTGGTAAGGTTCGGTTTGGGGACTGGTTGGGTTCAGCCTGGGGACTGGTTGGGTTCAGCCTGGGGACTGGTAGGGTTCGGTTTGGGGACGGGTTGGATTCAGCCTGGGGACTGGTAGGGTTCGGTTTAGGGACTGGTTGGGTTCAGTTTGGGGACTGGTTAGGTTCAGTTGTATTTTGTGTCGTTTTCAGTTGTGTTGATGGCTTTCAAATGTCAGAGGTAGAGACCTGACATCACGGCAGGGTTGGAGTACAAGTGGAACATGGTGCATGAAGGGTGAGGGTTCTGTCAACCTTCCAGCTCAACCTATATTATTTAGACCGGCCACAGCCTTAATCCCCTTTGCCTCGACACACCTGCATAAGGTAAAAATGCACATCAGTCCCCTGTTGCTGTTATGCATCCCCTCCTACCCCCCAAAAATGCACATCAAATACCCCCATGTGCATTAATGTTCTATGCCATATGGAAGCAGACATTTCAGCCTGCTCTAAAGGCAACACCTACAAGTACAAGGGGGTATGCTGATATAGACAGACAGACAGATATCCTTTGGCCTCTAGGAAACACTTGGTCATGGGTTATGTCGACACCTGCGTCATAGTGTTGACATATCAGCTGCTGTACTCTTGTCTCTGCTGTGCTGTTCCTATTTTTCTGTGGGGAATGCCTTGCTGCAAGACCATGCTTTGTGTCAGTGTCAACATCGTGCCTATAGTCTGGAATCTACTGCACTCTGTTTCTGTTACTTTGATAGTGAGTACCTTGCCACAGAGCCATGCTTTTATGTCAACGTTTACATCTTCTCTGCAGTCTTGAAACCACTAAGATTTGTTAGCTGCGTTAATTTGATAGTAAATGTCTTGCTGCATCCCTTGATAAGGGGAACATCGTGCCTGAACAGTAGTCAATAGTGCCAGTATTTGAGATTTGTTAGTGTGAAACAATGACCCTTTTTTGTTGTTATTGCAAAATTCTTGTTTAAATGACATCAGCGATTAGACTGCTGAATATCTTTTTTTTCCTCCAATAAATTACAATTGATTTTTACTGGAGTGTGGTGTTTTATTTATTCTGATGGTTGAAATCTGTGTTGTCTTGTGTGAAATGAATGTGGATTTATGTGTTTGTTCAAGTTTTTTTTCCCCCTCTTCACTTATAATTATTATGAATACCATTTTTTTTAGAGATTGTGTTTTAAGATCAAGAAACTACAGACATCAAAGCATTTACATTTTTCTTGCTTCTGATCCAGAAATGGAGAGCGCATTGTTCCTTGTTGTGTATGCTTGCTCACTATGCTTTCTCTGGGGTAGTACAATAACTTGCTATCTGAAGTCTTCTATTGTCCGAGTGAGGCAAGCAAATCCAGACCATGCTACAAATACCAGCCATTTCAGCTTAACTGATAAAAATAATCATCCCCAGCTTACTAAAAAGGTAAAAAAAGATAGCAAGCACATCAAAGATGCCAACAACAGCAACACAAACCTAAACAAAAAAAACCCATATGAAATAGAACACACTGTGCTTATCCAGCATAAAGGAAGATGACAAGCATATTGAAGTAATAACAGCAACAAAACAAATCAACATCCCATACAGATGCTCATCCCAGTGCTCAAGCAGATGCTCATCCTATGTTTACACTTTCACTATCTGGTTGCCAGAGCAAAATAGCATATGCAAAACGGCATATAAATTGATCAGGGAATGTCAGACTTCTTTAAAAGGCACGAAAAATGAATTTGGAATGCAAACATAAGTAGGATGGGATTGGGGGGGGGGGGGGGGGGGGGATGATAAAAAGATAAGGAAAAACACAAAGAGACTGACAGAAATGGGGAATTTTCTTTTAAAAAAAAAAAAAAAAATTCTTCGGCTAGAGCTTTGAGGTTCACCTATGGTGAGCTATTGTTAGAATTAGTTGCAGTCTGTGTGGGTGTGTATGCGGGCATGTATGTGCATGCCTATGGGCATGCATATGTGTGAGATGTCAAATGCTGTTTCCCTGTTTGGGGAGGGGGGTGGGTGGAGGGAGGTGTTCCTTCCTTGGTTAGATCTGTAAGGCTCACATTCAAATGGTGAGATTTTGCCTATGTGACTGTTTTTGCCTACCATTAAGGTAGCTACATGCTGACTTTGAGGATGGCGTCTAAACACA
Organism: Stramonita haemastoma; assembly: GCA_030674155.1. Lineage (NCBI taxonomy): Eukaryota > Metazoa > Mollusca > Gastropoda > Neogastropoda > Muricidae > Stramonita > Stramonita haemastoma. Next base: position 36,354,280 of record CM060328.1, on the reverse strand, counting down.
ACACCGGTGTGCATGCAATTTCTTTTAAATGTTGTCATCCATTCCTACTGGCACAAAATGGTCTACACTTCCAAAAGGCAGAATGAGGGGTTTTTAACATGTGCGCAAGATGTTCTGATGTATTCGCACATGGGTTCCTGGTTTATGGTCCCATCTGAAGGACTTGTGGGGGAGTGAAGTCAGTACTGATGTTAATAAAGTCACTTATTAAACAAACACCTCTATGATGGCTTGACCACAGGCCATCAGATCATGAGCACAGCACACTAGGCTATCTTCCCTTTTATCTATGTTAATTTGTTGTATGGTTTGTGATTTTGATTTGAATATGCCACTCCAAATTTCTCATTCCAAGATAACAAAAAAGTCTGAACAAAACAGCACTGAATCATATCTTTTTCCTCATTTTATTGAACAACCTCTTTTGGAAACTCTCAAACACTTCGGACAACTGTCAATGGGATGTGGATGGATCAGGCTTCCAGTAAATGAGCAAGATCACTAAAAGGTTAAAAAAAAAAATAATAAAGTAAAACCCAACCCAGATTAGAACAGTGAGTCTGCTAGTCTCAGCGTCTGACCAACACCTCAGATTTTTCCTACACTGCCGTCAGGGTTGACAGACTTGAAAACCCCTACTCTCTTCATCCTCTCAAAGTCGGCGTAGGGGTCATAGTTTTGGTAGAACTCACGGTAGGTATTCCTCCGCCTGTTGACCCAGGCAATCCTGAAGGTGTAGCAGCGGTGAAGACAATCACGCGCTGACATCTGACTGTAACAACAAGCCTGCTGTGATCATCTGACTTGTAACACAAGGCCTGCTGTGATCATCTGACTGTAACAACAAGGCCTGCTGTGATCAGTACTGACCTGTAAACAACAAGCCTGCTGTGATCAGTCTGACCTGTAAACAACAAGGCCTGCTGTGATCAGTCTGACCTGTAAACAACAAGGCCTGCTGTGATCAGTCTGACCTGTAAACAACAAGCTGCAGTGACAGCTGACCTGTAATCGACTAACAACAACAAGGCCTGCTGTGATCAGTCTGACCTGTAAAACAACAAGCCTGCTGTGATCATCTGACCTGTAAACAACGCTGTGATCAGTCTGACCTGTACAACAACAAGCCTGCTGTGATCAGTCTGACCTGTAAACAACAACAACAAGCCTGCTGTGATCAGTCTGACCTGTAAACAACAAGCCTGCTTGATCATCTGACAAACAACAAGCCTGCTGTGATCAGTCTGACCTGTAACAACACACACAACGCTGTGATCATCTGACCTGTAAACAACAACAACAACCTGCTGTGATCAGTCTGACCTGTAAACACAACAACAGCTTTGGTAACACTAGACAGTCTGACCTGTAAAAGCAACAACAATACAAGGCCTGCTGAGATCAGTCTGATGCTTACAGCTTGGTCAACACAACAAAATTCACACCTGTGCTGATCAGTCTACAGCTGCTACCACACATAGCACGCACCCATCTGGATAATGCAACCATCCTGACTTAACATCAACACCCATCAAAGTCCTTTGGATGAGACTATAAACTGAGATCCCGTGTGCGAACGCACACAGGACATCTTGTGCACACGTTTAAGCCCGTTCCCCTTGTTTAGAAGTGAAGGCCATCGTGTGCCGGTGGAAACAGATGGCAAAACTGACAAAAGTACATACACATGGAGACTGGATGTAAAAATATGCACACGAGTGCTTACTCCATTATCCTCGCGATAAAAGAATAAAGAATCACATATTAACTCAGAGTCCAATACTCAGTCAGGGCATAGTTACCTTCAGCAGTTTGAACAGAGGGTTTCTCAGTTCAGGTCCTTTACCCCCTGGCTGAAATCCTTTAGGCTTTGCTCCCGTCTGCGCCTTGGAGGGGTCTACATTGATGCCAAACATCTTGTCCTCTGTCCACATCATATGTGTAAATAGTTATTGTTATCATCATCAACACCATCATTATCATTATCCTCACCATCCCTATCACTCTGGGCCATTATGTAGATGTCTGTGCCTCGGAGAGGTCCACACTGATGCCACACACCTTTTCCTCTGTCCAGATCATAATTATGTTATTACAGTTATTGTTTTCATCATCATCATTATCATCACCACCATCCCTTTCAATCTGGGCCATCATGTAGATGTCTGTGCCTTGGAGGGGTCCATAGTGCAAGACAGAGATGACAGTCCATTCTGTTCTGAAATGAGGTAAAAATGCCACACTGCCAGAGTAATGCACGACAGAGATGACAGTCCATTCTGTTCTGAAATGAGGTAAAAATGCCACACTGCCAGAGTAATGCACGACAGAGATGACAGTCCATTCTGTTCTGAAATGAGGTAAAAATGCCACACTGCCAGAGTAATGCACGACAGAGATGACAGTCCATTCTGTTCTGAAATGAGGTAAAAATGCCACACTGCCAGAGTAATGCACGACAGAGGTGACAGTCCATTCTGTTCTGAAATGAGGTAAAAATGCCACACTGCCAGAGTAATGCACGACAGAGATGACAGTCCATTCTGTTCTGAAATGAGGTAAAAATGCCACACTGCCAGAGTAATGCACGACAGAGATGACAGTCCATTCTGTTCTGAAATGAGGTAAAAATGCCACACTGCCAGAGTAATGCACGACAGAGATGACAGTCCATTCTGTTCTGAAATGAGGCAAAGATGCCACACTGCCAGAGTAATGCAAGACAATGATGATAATCCATTCTGTTCTGAAATGCGGTAAATATATACCACACTGGCAGAGTAATGCAAGACAATGATGACAGTCCATTCTGTTCTGAAATGCGGTAAATATATACCACACTGCCAGAGTAATGCAAGACAATGATGATAATCCATTCTGTTCTCAGGTTAGGTAAAGATACCACACTGGCAGAGTAATGCAAAACAATGACAACAATCCAGTCTGTTCTCAGGTTAGGTAAAGATACCACACTGGCAGAGTAATGCAAAACAATGACAACAATCCAGTCTGTTCTCAGGTTAGGTAAAGATACCACACTGGCAGAGTAATGCAAAACAATGACAACAATCCAGTCTGTTCTCAGGTTAGGTAAAGATACCACACTGGCAGAGTAATGCAAAACAATGACAACAATCCAGTCTGTTCTCAGGTTAGGTAAAGATACCACACTGGCAGAGTAATGCAAAACAATGACAACAATCCAGTCTGTTCTCAGTTAGGTAAAGATACCACACTGGCAGGAGTTACCACATGGTGAATCACTGCTCAAGAGACTTGATATCTCGCCACATACAGCCCCAGACTGCACTGACGTTATGAACTAAACTGCTCAGGACTTGGTAGCCTAAAGCTTCATGACATCATACAGAAGACGATGCCTGTAGCTTCTTTGGCCTACTACTACTATATTAGTCTGTAACTGCACTTCACTTTGCAGGAATGGCTCCATAAATGCTGAACTTTCACACAAGATTCCGAAGGCGGTTTATTCTGCAGCTGCATTTTTTTTTTTTTAGATGTAAAGGGAACCCATGACAGCATGATACAGTTCTGTGGTGAAAATCTACTCCCATGTGCAAACTAGTACAAGAAAAACTTGTTTTTAATGCATGCTAATGCCCTATCACATCCCTCTCTCCCTGATGACAGTAATCTGTCACTGAGAAAAATCCCAGTGTCAGCACAAATTACGTGCAACAATTCGATATTATTCAAGATCTCTTTCAGGCACCGTAGCAAGCAGCACTAAACTATCTTCCAGGAGTTAGTAGACCAATTTTGAAATAAGTTGGTTTACTTTCTGTGTGTGTGTGTGTGTGTGTGTGTGTGTGTGTGTGTGTGTGTGTGTGTGTGTGTGTGTGTGTGTGTGTGTGTGATGGTGTCAACTGAGCCCAAGAGATACAGACACATGCAGTGTTGGTCAAGTGATTTGAGCAACACTAATACATCTGCAAAGTAGACCTAGCTCAACAGTGTAGTCCCAGTCTTCCCAATAAACCCGTAACAAACTGACTTTGGGTAGGAGCCGGCCGGAGTGCAGAAAACCCCTTTGACTGATTGGTTCCCAATGAACTTGCAACCTTCTATCCAGTGACCCAAGTTACTAGTAACTGTAGCCATAGCAGGTTTTGAAAATAGCTGTATTCGACACAAACATTGACAATGTCATGTAAATAATCAAAAATGCTAACATCACCACATTCCCATAGGATGATATTGTTTTGTGTTGTATTGCTGCTGTTGTGTGTCACTGTATTGGGAGGGGGGGGGGGGGGGGGGGCATTATAAATATAATTCAAAGAAAAAAAGACAGGTATGTGGGACCCACAAAGTATAGGATAGGATGAACAACAGTAATGTTCATCTATTCCTTTGTTTATTGACATGAATCTGAGAAAAATTACAATTTACTTTCATCTGATCTACGAGATGCGTAACATTTCGAGTTATTCTCATCAAGACTACTTTTTTTTTTTTTGAATAAGAAAAATGGGTACGTCATACCTAGGAAATAATAGCGGTGTTTAAGATCTATTCAATTCTCTTTATCAGCTTCTTCTCACATTTTGATTTTCGGACTGTATCTGATGAAAGGCTGGATTTGGGTTTCTATTTGTAAACCGATCTTTTAAAATCAAAAGGTGCCATCTGTTCTAGAGCGTATGAAGATGGGTGGGCTGAAAACATAAGAACGCGTTCTAAATCAATGTTTATATTTACTGACACACAGAGTAAGAGACAAGTGTTCATTAACGTAAAATCCACTGAGGATTAGACCCAAACTTACGTTATGTTCACAAAACACACTGATCATGTGTGGGATGGATGGGGAGTATTTTCTACATTTTTAGGTTTGGGTTTCGTTTAATTGGGTTTCTTTTTGTCCTAATGGTATACCACAGTTTTCTGCAGAAGAGAGAGAGAGAGAGAGAGAGAGAGAGAGAGAGAGAGAGAGAGAGAGAGAGAGAGAGAGAGAGAGAGAGAGAGAGAGAGATTACAGAATTTGTCTTATTACAAAGCACAGCAAGAAATACAACAAAACAAAAAGACCTCTCAACACTTATCATAGCAGGTCCTACAGTTTGAGAGAGAGAGAGAGAGAGAGAGAGAGAGAGAGAGAGAGAGAGAGAGAGAGAGAGAGAGAGAGAGAGAGAGAGAGAGAGAGATCAAATCAAATCAAAATTTTATTTCCTGATGGTACATTGAGTAAGCAATACATTTGCTTTTTTTTCATCAAGCCATCTATCTAGCAAAAAACAGGGAAAAAACAAAACAAAAAAAACACTTAAACAAAAAACAGACAAACAGAAATAAAGCAGTAAGCAAACAAGCAAAGTAACCAAGAAAACCCCCGCGAAAAAATATTTAGCTTCAACATTGTTACAACTCATATCAACAAAATATATTCAAAGGGAACTAAAGAAAATATAATGATAATAATAACAATAGTTATAATCATAATGATAATGATAATGCACTGTAAGACTCACTCTTTCACGTAGGCTACACACAGAGAGAGAGAGAGAGAGAGAGAGAGAGAGAGAGAGAGAGAGAGAGAGAGAGAGAGAGAGAGAGAGAGAGAGAGAGAGAAGGGGGATCTAAATTTGATTTTAATATTTTTTAACCCAGCGTCTTCCTTTTTTTCATTAGACCTACATTTGCAGCCGCTTTATCATTTAGATCTACAAAGTCATGAGGCTTTGTTTGTTTTACTTACTATAATCGATTTCCGATTTTTTCGAAATGGGGATTGGGGGGGGGGGGGGGGGGGGGGGGGGGGGGGGGGGGGTGCTGCCAGAATAAATAGCATTTCCTGCTTCTAGAAATTCTGTGCTAGGAATTCCCTCAATTCCATCCTTCTCTTAGATTCTACCTTAATCCTTTTCTTCCTGTCACTTCCTTGTCTTTTTTTCTGCCTACTCGGTCCATTCTGCCTTTTTCCAGAAAAACTAAAAGAACGACAACTCTCTCCCACACTAGACTCAATGTGTTGGGTGGTCTTGTCAGAAGCTAAGTGGCAATATTGAATGTAATGCTTTTTTGCTTTTATGACAGACGACAACAGTTGCTGTCTGGGTGTTCAATGATACTAGAGAAGAAATGCCCATTTTGTCAAAACTGAAGAAAATCAATCACAACCACTCTGCATAGTTTAACTAATTTAAGTCCTAAAAAATGGGGCAAACTTAAATCTGATACCAACAAAATAAACAACAACAAACAAACAAAAAATCACAGCTTAGGTCCTAGTTGATGGTGAACTGGGTTTTTGTTTTTAACCACACCTTTCAATGGCAATGCTTGCTTTCTTTTGTTCTTTTACGTGGTTGTGATATACGTCTTTAATCTGGATTCTTTGATCCTATTAGTATTAAAATCTGGAATTATGAATGTTTCTTTTCATGACTAAAAAGAAAGGAAAAAAAAACCGACAACTACTACAAAACCTCCCGAACATTAATATCTTCAAGCCTATGGAAACAATTTTCCTTGACGTGGGCAAAAACGGATTTTCAATTTTGCCTTTAGATCTGTATAGGGAGAACTGGATCTTCTTTTTATCTTTTATTCTTTTGTATGAGGATAATGGATTTAAAATAGTATACACATGTATGTGCATTTATATACAAATAATATAGACATTTCTTCATGTGACCCCCCCCCCCCCCCCCAAATTCTACATAAAAATGTAAGCTTATCTTATTTTGCCATGACATGGGAAACCTGGCTTCCATTTCATTTTTAGATCTGCTTCACCATTTGTTGTGATTTTGTTGTGAAATACTGATCAAGAGGGAGTACCACCTTTATACTTTCGTAGACATTCGTGGAAATAGTATTCGTGTTTAGAACACCAATTTGGCCTAGTTGATCAGGATATTTCAATTCTCACTCACCTCTAAACAACTACTGCCAAGTTTGCACAGAAGACTGTTTGGGATTTCAAATCGAGGCTGGGTTAGGCTAATCTTAACTTCTTCATTTCTGGTTATCATAGTGCTGTCCCCTTAGTGCGTTTCCCCGACAGTTTTGTGTGTATGTAGTGCACACACACACACACACACACACACACACACATGTAAGTCCGTGTTGTTTCGTGAGAAATAATTTACCATGTACCAGTAATGTTTGTGTGTGTGTGTTTAGATCTATGTTGGTATTCTTCAGTTTAACGTCAGCAAGTATAGTTAAATAAGTGGAAGTATTCTTCTCATTAGTATAATTTCCACACACTAGTATACAAGGTGATTTAGGAAATTGTACATTCAGTTTTAAAATGCATAGGGGGGGGGGGGGGGGGGGGGATAAGTGAAAGGGTGAAGAATGTAATGGATGTTGAAAGTCTATAAGATTAGATTTACAGTAACTCTCATTAATGGTGACTGCCAAATACTTTCTGCAACTGATACTAGGACATGCGACTGGGAATCATACAAAACACTAACTTGATATTTCCATATTTTCACTTAGATCTGTTCCTTTATTTTTTGTAAAGGCACTGAGTGCAGAACAGTCAAACAAAGTATGATAGACTGATAACCTAGCAGAACAAGTACAATACAGACAGCATTTTTTGGAACATTTAGTTTTCCAAACTTTCAAACAGGGTTTTTGAATTATGATTTCTATATTTCATAGGCAACATAGGCCTAGGCGATCGAAATGAAGTCTAAAAAAAACAACAATAATAAATGTTTTAAAAACTTTGAGCACATAGATTTTGCAAGAATTGAAATAACTTCAAACGATGATAAACTTAGACCTGAACTATTCATCGTTATGTCACTTGTCCCTCCTGAGGCACCGCCTTGTCCTAAGGAATCTGTCAACTCATTCCAGTAAAGACCGCAATGTTATGGCACCCAGCAAAAATGTATTATACCTTTGGGGGTAAGAGAATGTATAAGGGAGAATGAACCAACCTCAATTTAAAAAATAAGTAAATAAGACTATGTGCAAGTGGTTTTAACCAGTCAAAATAGCAGATTCTCGTCTCACTGTGTGTGTGTGTGTGTGTGTGTGTGTGTGTGTGTGTGTGGTGTGTGTGTGCGTGTGTGTGTGTGTTCTTTGTCAAGGATAGAATCAAACTAAATGATTTTTTTAAAACAACAAAAATCTGGTAAAATAACAAAAATGTTAATGTTGTAACTTTGGTGTTCATTATGAATGACATGAATACAGAACGATACGCCTAGTTTGGCTTTTAAGTGAACATTAAGCTGTTTCTTACATTTCTGAATCATTGGACAAAGCATCTTTAACAGCTGATTGAGAAGGTTCAGTGATTGTGGAGGTTTTGTTTGGTGACAGTGGAAAAGATTATGTCAGGGTGTAATGTCATTACCGCAGGGTAATGAAACACTACTACTGAATTTGTTTGAAAAGCAGGGGCGGGATAGCTCAGTGGTCAAGGCAGCAGCATCGAGCGTGGTTACCAGTTGGATGGGTGACCGTTTGTGCGCCTTGGCTTCAGTGCAGTCCCCTCAGTTCACCCAGCTGTAAGTGGGTACCTGCCTTCTTTAGGGTCAGGGAAAGTAAAGCAGCGATGGAGAGGAGATGGGTGCCGCCCTCAATGTGCTGGTCCCTAGAGAAGCTGAGGTCTCTGACGCCTGGCTCCACTACGACCACATAGATTAAGGAACACCTTTACCTTTTTTTTCTTTTTTTTTTGCACCAAATCTGAATCTGTTCATGAGACTTGTACACATTCTGCAATGGAATTGTCCACCTTTAGTATGAAAGCCTTTCTATTCAGATTCGATAAAGTCAGTGAGGTCTAGCACTTCCTTTGACAAAGCATGCAACGTATCCCTAAACAAAGTATCAACACAAACTAATTCCAACAGATTCTAGCATGTCTATTCAAAAAGACAGCAGCCTTCCCGTAGGTCTAATGGAATCTGTATTTTTATTGTATTGGATTTGTCCACGGCACCCTTCCAGCTGTACGATCTGCCCATTCAATAAAAACCACGTTGAAGTGGAATCCAACAAAAATAGACTCCAGCTCCACATACGAATACAAAAAGAAAGTGATTTAGGTGAAGTACTTCTGACACAATTTCACCTTACTTTTTTGTATTAAAAGATTTGAATGATTGTGGGATAGGTTTCAAGACAACACAGAGCAGGACTTGAAACATGGTAAAATTGGAAGATTTGAAAGATAATTCAGATCGATTATAAGTTAAGGGCAAGTTCATGTGAATATATAAGAACAATAATTCTTGCATAAATTGCAGGACCTTTTTACATTCAATGTTGGTAGATCTATCACAAATCCTGCACCTGTAACGTTGTTGTGCAGTAGTGAACCATATGTAGAAATTTAAATGTTTTAGATAATGGCTTTCAATGTCAGATTTTACAAATGTCAGGACTTGCTTTTTTCTTCTTTCTTCGTTCTTTAGCCAGAGCTCCCAGGTTCCCCAATGGTGAGATTTTGCATATGCGACCATTTTTACACACCATTACGGTAGCCACAGTCCGACTTCAGAGATGGTGTCTAAACACAACATCCGTGTGCATGCATTTTTTTTTTTTAATGTTGTCATCGGCTCCTACTGGCAAAAAATAGCCTACTCTTCAAAAAAGCAGAACAGGTTTTAACATGTGCGCAAGATGTTCTGCGTGCGTTCGCAGACGAGACCCTGGTTTGTAGTCTCATCGGAAGGACTTTTGGGGGGTAGTGGAGTCGGCACTGATGCTAATTCCAGAGGAAAAAAATCTCTTGAACGAGATTCAAACCCGGGTCAGCAGATCACGAGTGCATCACTGACCACCAGGCTATCCCGACCCGTCCTGTTCTGCGTGCGTTCGCACACGGGGCCTCAGTTTGTAGTCTGATCGGGATCCAGAGGACTTTTGGGGGAACGGGGTCAGCACCAATGTTAATTCCTGGGGAAAATTTTCCTAAATTGGGTGTATCCATGGTGGCTTGATCTCAGACCGTCAGATCAGGAGCACAACGCTCTAACCACTAGGTTACTCTGTCCCCAGCTACAGTCGTGTGTGTGTGTGTGTGGGGGGGGGGGGGGGGGTCAGTTGTGTGTGTATGGGGTGGAAGTGTCAGTGTTTGTATGGGAAGGAGGGGTGGGGGTCAGTGTCAGTGAGTGAGTGAGTGGTGTGTGTGTGTGTGTGTGTGTGTGTGTGTGTGTGTGTGTGTGTGTGTGTGTGTGTGTGTGTGTGTGTGTGTGGGCGTGTGTGTATGCTGGGTGTGTGTGCGTGCGTGTGTGTGTGGTGTGAGTGTCAGTGTGTGTATTTGTATGTTGGGGGGTAGGGGGGTAGAATGAGTATCTGTGAGTGTGTGTGTGTGTGTGTGTGTGTGTGTTAGTATGTGCAAGCGGGTGCACGTGTGTGTGTGCGTATGTGTATGTGCGTGCGAGCGTGTGTGTGTGCGCGCGCGCATGCGTGCGTGCATGGAGTGTATGTGCATGGGTCTGTCCCTCTTTACATATATGTCTGCGCTTATGCAATATTTGTCCATGCACTTGTGGGAGAGAGACAGACAGACAGACAGACAGACAGACACTTACAAACAGACAGGCAGGCAGACAGACAGATCAGGACAGACACTGAGAACGTTACGTGTGACTTCAGGAATTAGGTTATCCAAATATACTTTCGGCCCCTACACCCACACACACACACGCACGCACACACACACACACACACACACACACACACACACACACACACACACACACACACACACACACACACCACACACACACACACACACAACGAGTATTATTTTCTTAACTTTATTGGTTCCTCTTCAAAAAAAAAAACAGACATAAAAAAAGAACACTACCAGCTCTTCACGCCTTGAAGAACTTGAAATCCACACGCACATACACACCCTCATGACATAACTATCACTTCACACATGACACAACTAGAAAACTCGGGCCAGAGTGTGGGGAAACATTATAATTCCCTGATGCTGCCGTCGGGGTTGACAGACTGGAAAACGCCGGCTTTCTTCATCCTCTCGAAGTCGGCATTGCCGTCATAGGTCTTGTAGAAGTCCACGTATCTCTGCTTTCGTCTCTCCGCGAAGCCGAACTTCCAGAGGAGACCCATGGAAATGGCGAAAGTGAAACCAATCACTGCGTTGACCTGAAAAACAAACCACCACTCCCCTGTCATCACTTAGTATTTACTTTACCTGTAATACCAGCACTGCGTGTCACCACTTACTTCACTTGTGGCAGCATGCACTACACACATGCATGCAAACATACGCAGTATGCTAATGTATGCTCTCTCTCTCTCTCTCTCTCTCTCTCTCTCTCTCTCTCTCTCTCTCTCTCTCTCTCTCTCTCTCTCTCTCTCTCTCTCTCTCTCTCTCACACACACACACGCACACACACACACACACACACCACTCACTCACCCACTCACCCACTCACTCACCACACACACACACACACACACACACACACACACACACACACACACACACACACACACACACCACACACACACACACACAGAGAGAGAGAGAGAGAGAGAGAGAGAGAGGAGAGAGAGAGAGAGAGGAGAGAGAGAGAGAGAGAGAGAGAGAGAGAGAGAGAGAAGGAGAGAGGGGAGAGAGAGAGAGAGTACTAATAATAGGACAGATGTGGTTGGATTCACTGCTATCATGATGATGATAATACTAATTTTAAAAAAACGTCAACATGGTAAAAATCTGAGAGAAAATCAATGTCAAAGAGAGCAGCACTTCCATTACAACGATTCTCCTATGAATCCATGTTTATATTATATTATTATACAAGTTGTGTGTGCTTGACCTGACCTGACCTGACCTGACCTGTTTTGAGGACTGAAATTCAGGCAGTATGTCTTGGCAAAATAGGAGGGAAGGGGGGGGGGGGGGGGGGGGGGCGTTGATAGCCTAGTGGTTAGTACGCTCGTGATCTGACAACACCGGGATTGAACCACCAAGGAGGTGCCAGTTTCAGGGATTTTACCCTGGAGTTAATGTCAGTACTGACTCCATTCCCCCAAAAGTCCTTCGGATGAGATTATAAACCGAGACCCCGTGTGCGAACACACACACAGCCTCTTGGGCGTACGTTAAAAACCCCACTGTGCCTTTAAGAAGAGAAGGCCATTTTGTGCAGTTAGAAATGAACGACAAAAAAGAAAAAAAAGACTTATACACACGTGTCGTGTTTAGACACTATCCCCGAAGTTGAAATTTGTACCTTAATGGTGGGTAAAAAAAGGCCCAAGTAGCTGAGAAATGGAAAACAAAAACTACCATGTACACAAGGTGTAAAGCTAACTACAGTTATCAGGAAACCTAATTCACATTATTTTTATTTTTTATTTTATTCCTTTATATTGAGGATAATGGAATAAGCACTCGTGTGCTTTTTATCAAGGAAGTTGACTCGTGTTATTAGGAAAGCTAATTAACGTTATCAGGAACGTTAACTAACGTTATCAGGGAAGCTAACTCACTTAATTAAGAAAGTTAACTCGTGTTATTAGGACAGCTAACTAACGTTATCGGGAAAGCTAACTATCGTTATCAAGGAAGCTAACTCACTTTATCAAGAAAGTTGACTGGAGTTATTAGGAAAGCTAACAACAAACTTATTGACCTTCAGTGTGCTGCCCAGAGCTCCACGGAGCTGAGGTTTTTTGATGGTACCAGTGGACATGGTGAAGTCAGGGGAATTGTGCCTGCAGTGGACGGTGGTTCTGGCACCTGAAACATACAACATTCACAGTGCTGTGAGGGGGTGTGCCTATTGGACAGTGGTTCTGGCACCTTCAGTGAAACATACAACATTCACAGTGCTGTGAGGGTATGTGCCTATTGGACAGCGGTTCTGGCACCTGAAATATACAACATTCACAGTGCTGTGAAGGTGTGTGCCTATTGTACAGTGGTTCTGGCACCTGAAATATACAACATTCACAGTGCTGTGAGGGTGTGTGCTTATTGTACAGCGGTTCTGGCACCTGAAAAATACAACATTCACAGTGCTGTGAGGGTATGTGCCTATTGGACAGTGGTTCTGGCACCTGAAACGTACAACATTCACAGTGTTGTGAAGGTGTGTGCCTATTGGACAGTGGTTCTGGCACCTGAAATATACAACATTCACAGTGCTGTGAGGGTGTGTGCCTATTGGACAGTGGTTCTGGCACCTGAAATATACAACAGTCACAGTACAGTGCTGTGAGAGCCTGTGCCTACAGTGGTTCTGGCACCTGGTGTGTGTGGGGGTGGGGGGTATGGCCTTTATGAATAAACGTGTGTGTGTGTGTGTGTGTGTGCGTGTGTGTCTGTGTGTCTGTGTGTTAGAGAGAGAGTGAGAGAGAGGGAGTGAGAGAGAGAGAGAGTGTTGTGTGTGTGTGTGTGTGCTGCGAGTGCGTGCGTGCGTACGTGCTTGCATGCGCGCGCGTGTGTGTGTGTGTGTTTGTGCGTGTGCGTGGTTGCGCGCGCACATGCTCGCGCGTGTGTATGTGTATGTATGCGTGTGTATGTGTGTGTATGCGTGCGTGCGTGCGTGTCTGTGTATGCGTGCGTGGTGTGTGTGTGTGTGTGTGTGTGTGTGTGTGTGTGTGTGTGGTGTGTGTGTGTGTGTGTGTGTGTTGTGTGTGTGACAGATGGACGAAGAACTAAGAGAAGCGATGATTCATTAGCCAACCTCACCTGCACAGACTTCTACAATCACAAATTTCTATGCCATAAAACAAGCCAGCAGGCAAGGGATGATACATGAGATGCATGCACACTATTTGATTACCGGCACACGGTTTATACTATGACTAGAGCTTTATGCACTGCTATGCAGGAACAAACACCCAATGCAAACAACGGATTCAATGTTGTGTGTGTGTGTGTGTGTGTGTGTGTGTGTGTGTGTGTGTGTGTGTGTGTGTGTTGTGTGTGTGTGTGTGTGGTGTGTGAGTAAGTGTGTGTGTGTACGTGCATGTGTGTGTGAGCGTGTTTGTGTGTGTGTGTGTGTGTGTGTGTGTGTGGTGTGTGTGTGTGTGTGTGTGTGTGTGTGTGTGTGTGTGTGTGAGCGTGTCTGTATGTGTGTGTGAGCGCGCGCGCGTGTGTGTGTGTGTTGTGTGTGTGTGTGTGTGTGTGTGTGTGTGTGTGTGTGTGTGTGTGTGTGTGTGTGTGTGTGTGTGTGTGTGTGTGTGTGGTGTGCCTCTTAACATCCTCCTGCGTTAAGCAATGACGGGGGTAAACAGGAAAGGAGGCGGGGGCAAGAAGTGTGGGGAGGGGGGTGCGGACAAATGAGATTGAGACAGAGACAGACAGACTAACGTAAAGACCGACTCGGTGACAGGCAGACAGATAGACAGACATTACTGAACAAGACTTTTGAGGAAGGGGGATTGGGGGGGAGGCGGGGGGGGGGGGGGGGGGCTGTCGACTTGGGAAGAAAAATTACGCGAGAGAGGGTGGGAGGTCACGCTTAAAAAAG
>CM060328.1:36319815-36334815 GCA_030674155.1 Stramonita haemastoma | reverse complement strand
TGTGTGTGTGAGAGAGAGAGAAAGAGAGGGAGAGAGGGAGGGAGGGAGGGAGAGGAGGGGGGGAGAGAGAGAGAGAGAGAGAGAGAGAGAGAGAGAGAGAGAGAGAGAGAGAGAGAGAGAGAGAGAGAGAGAAGAGGAGGTGCAAAAGAGTGGGTGAGAAAAAGGGAGAGAGATTGTGCCATGCCAACAGATGCCAGTTAGATTTCAATATTATATATTATACAATAAGTATAACCCAAAAACATCTGTAAAAACAAACAAACAAAAAAACCGAGTAGACATCTTGCCAGAACGATACAGCAGAGATACTAGATAGCACTCAGGTTACATTATACGTCTTGCTTTGCTGCAAAAGAAAAGGAAAGGGGAGGGTACAAAATGCCAATACTGTTAGAAAAAAAAATTATCTGTGCATGCCGAGACAGCAGAAAGATTTCACGCAATTGTGTGTGTGTGTGTGTGTGTGTGTGTGTGTGTGTGTGTGTGTGTGTGTGTGTGTGTGTGTGTGTGTGTGTGTGTGTGGTGTGAGAGAGAGTGAGAGACAGAGACAGAGAGAGACAGAGAGAGAGAGAGAGTAATTACTGACCATTTTTATTACCTCTAAAATGGGACTGGAATGACGAATTTGTTTGTTAAATGTTAGTCTGTCTGTTAGTCTGCTTGTTCGATCTACAGTCACAAAAGTGGGAAACACACTATTATCAGCTTCTTTTTCAACCAACGCCTCTGTACACACTCCCAATGCCCCCCTCTCCCTTCCCCATTCCGTTCCAGCGCTGTGTATTGATCCAGAGAGCTCTTTATAACAGTCAGCAGTCAAAGGCACGTACAACCAGCTACGGGCAGTCAGTGCTGAACTGAACAGTCCCGTTGGTGTGCTGAGGATGAGACTATAGGGCTTTGACCCCATTGTGCTGCAGAGTTGGCTCTGTCACACTTCCCACTGGCATCATCCTTCTCTGACCAGTGGTGACTTGTTCGCAGCTTCCATCAGTTCTGACAGCTTTTGTCAGCTCTGACAGCTTCCATCAAGTCTGACAGCTTCCATCAGGTCTGACAGCTTCCATCAGTTCTGACAGTTTCAGTCTCAGGCTACAGTCACACTTCACTGTGCCACTATCACTCACTCACTCACTCAGTCCCATGTCCCAAAGGACGTAGGGGGGACATGAGAGAAGACGCAACGGAGATCTTTTTCCATGCTTCACGATCCTGTGTGGCTAGTAGGAGGCGTTGCAGGGGTTGGGCAGTCCAGTCTTTGATGTTGTCAACCCATGATTTCTTTTGGCGGCCTCTTCTTCTCTTGCCCTCGACTGTTCCTTGCAAGATGGTTTTTGCTAGGGTGTTGTGTCTTGTGGTGTGACCAAACCACATCAGCTTTCTCCTCTTTATGGTGGAGAGCAAAGGCTCTTGGGGGCCCACACGCGTTTTTGATTTCTTCTTTCACATAGTTATTGGTCTTGTGTTCTTTGTATGATATTTTGAGGAGTCTTCTGTGGCACTTGTTCTCGAATGCTTGGATTCTTCTCTCTAACTCTGCTGTCAGAGTGCCACTATCACCAAGATGAAAAACGAAAGTCTGGGTAAAAACAAAAAAGTAAAAACAAATTTTTAACAACAATAAGAAGAACTTACAGCAAGGATACTAAATGTAGTGTTTGCAGCTGCAGCAGTTAGAGCAGCAACAACAATAACAATAAACAACTAAAGGAGAGAACAAAACGAATATCGTATCTGGAAAGAGAAACAATCAGAAAAAGGTGATAATTATTTTGAAGAGGAAAAAAAGAAGTTTGCAAAGACACGATTCCTAGTCAGAAGGTGAGGCTGTCCTTTACTGTGGGTTGCACAGCACTAACTATTACACCCCCTCCCCCATGGATAAGGGAGCGCCCTCACCTCAACCACTATCACCCACACACACACCCTTTCCCATGCAGATGAGAAAAACATGCCACTGATGTCAGACCTTTGTCTTCACACCCTTCGCAAACAATGCCAAATCCCTGCCGCACTAACACACACACACACACACACACACACACACACACACACACACACACACACACACACACACACACACACACACACACACACACACACACTTGAATCCAAAACTCCATTTTTACACTACTAGTCTCATGATCAAACGTCAAACGTCTACCCGGCTTTAGTATCATACAACATAAAACGAATAAGTATATATAAATAAACCCAAGAAAAGAACAAAAAAGAAAGAACGAGAAAAAGAAAGAAAAGCAAACGGGAAAAGTCAAAGTTAGCAGAGATCTGTGTAGATAGACATGTGCAGCACAGGTGAAAACCTCGACAAGCTCGGATGATCGATGCCTCATTCCACAGGTATACAGTCAAGTCAGGCACCACGCCACAGCTACACAGCACTTGACCTTTCTGCAGACTTCTCTACTACAGACAGATCATAGACCACACGCTTTTCGGGCCACAAAGAGTTGAACAAAACAATCATCAAGATTCCTGTCAGATGGTGCAGCTGGCAAAGGACGGCCTGTTCGCCTCTTACCTCTGGTCCCTGCAGTGACCTGTACACCATAGATACTAAGTTAACCCTAAGCCCTGTGCTGTAGTTCTAACCCAGGAACGTATAAGTGGTGGTGGTGGTGGTGGTGGTGGTGGTGGTGGTGGTGATGGTGGTGGTGTAGTAGTAGTAGTAGTAGTAGTAGTAGTAGTAGTAGTAGTAGTAGTAGTAGTAGTAGTATAGTAGTAGTAGTAGTAGTAGTAGTAGTAGTAGTAGTAGTAGTAGTAGTACAGCAGCAGCAGCAGTAGCAGCAGCAGCAGAGTAGCGTAGCAGCAGAGTAGCAGTAGCAGCACTAGACAGCATGCAGCAGCAGAGTAGTAGTGTAGTAGTCGTAGTAGTCGTAGTAGTCGTAGTATCGTAGTATAGTAGTAGTAGTATATAGTGTAGTAGTAGTAGTATATCAGCAGCAGCAGCGCACACTAGCAGCAGTAGTAGGGAAGAAGAAGCTGGGGGAGGAGAAGTAGGCATCCGTCAGTCTCGGAAGACTAGGGAGTTGCACTCTGGTCTAGAGCAAAGCTGTTACTCATGCAGCAGAACACCCCCCCCCCCCCCCCCCCCCCCCCTCTTCTTCCACGTCGCTGGAATGGTCATTGGAAAGGCAATGTCGATACGCATGGTTCCAGTGCCGTCACATAAACTGCCAGAACATTGCAATATACAGCCCCGAACAGCTCTGGGAACTCCAATTCCCCTATTTTTCCTCAGGTATGGTGTCTAAACACCTGTATACATGTTGTTTTTTATTTTGTTATCATCCGCTTCTACCGGCACACAATGGCCTACTCTTGTGAAAGGCGGAACGGGTTTTAACGTGTGCGCAAGTTCTGCGTGCATTCGCACACTGGACCTTGCTCGGTTTATAGTCTCATCTGAATGACTGGAGAGAAGAAGAAAGAAGAAGAAGAAAGAAAGAAGAAGAAAGAAGAAGAAGAAGAAGAAGGAAGGAGGAGGAGGAGGAGGAGGAGGAGGAGGAACACCAGTGCAAATCACCAAAATGTTTTCTTGGCCAAAACTACCGTGTACAACAGAAGATCAACAGTATAAATCATGTACAGCAACACTAAAGGAAGTGCAGACAAGATGCTTTTTAGATAGGTTCAGAAACACAGACAGCCTGTCTGTCTGTCTGTCTGTCTGTCTGTGTCTCTCTCTCTCGTCTCTCTCTCTCTCTCTCTCTCTCTCTCTCTCTCTCTCTCTCTCTCTCTCTCTCTCTCTCTCTCTCTCTCTCTCTCTCTCTGTGTGGTGTGTGTGTGTGTGTGTGTGTGTGATGAATGTGCGCACGCACGCGCGCACCAATGCATGCACTTCAATCTTGTTGTTGTTGCCGTTTGCCCCACATCTGTATCGTTCTACCAACACTGTTCATGATAAAAGATAGCTTTACTTCAATTCAGGAGATAAATCTTTCAAACCAATGTCGCCAACCGAGCCAGCCCAAAGGCTTTAGATATAAACCTATTTCAACTCAGAAAGTTCTTTGAAAAGAACGGCATGGCTTAAAGTGTTAGGCCTACACATTGCAGTGAATATGGCGTGTTTTTCCATACCCAGCAAGCTGAATGCCGTTAAAGAAATCTCAATGATTGGATCGTTTTTCTACCCTCCCCTTCCAACCCAACTGGTCTCTTTTTTCTTTTCAAATGACAGTTCATGCCTGTACTGCCCTGCTGTCAGGTATCACTTACAGTCTGTCACACCTGATCTGCAGTGCTCTATTGTAGTTCTAACTAAACGCTTTTAACCACCTTTTTGCTCCGCGTTTAAACTTTGTCATGTGTAGTGTTATTGTGTACACCAGTGCAGAAATGCTGACGCTCTCTCTCTCTCTCTCTCTCTCTCTCTCTCTCTCTCTCTCTCTCTCTCTCTCTCTCTCTCTCTCTCTCTGTATGTGTGTGTGTGTTGTGTGTGCTCTGTGTGTGTGTGTGTGTGTGTGTGTGTGTGTGTGTGTGTGTGTTGTGTGTGTGTGTTGAGAGAGAGAGAACTACATTGCACATGGCCAAATAAATGAGCGCTGCCAACATGCAGGGAAAAACACAAGTTATTAATTGACAGAGCTCTGAAGTGGACAGGACAAACGACGTGTCTCCTAAGTGCCCTTTTCCTTTTCCACTTTGCCTACTGTTGGATGACCTCCCTTGCTGTTGGCCAGCAGAAGTCCACACTCCGTCTCTGTGTTGTCTCCCCTTATTACACTCTTGGTCAGTGCAGCCCAGTGTAGCCACAGTAACCTACAGCTAGACATGGCCCATTTCTGTCCGCACCTGCAGTCAGCACCTAGGCAATCTCTCAGTCTTCCCCAGCGGTCATCGTGAGGTCAGCCCTGTCCCAGTCCTCTGATCTGGATACCAAGGAATGCTGTGTGTCCTGATGCTTTGCCAATGTACAATTTGTGTACATTCAGGCTTCTAGAGCTATGCTTGGTTCTACTTTCAACACACAGTTGTACAGGTGTGTGTGTATGTGTGTGTGTGTGTGAGAGAGAGAGAGAGGAGGGAGAGAGAGAGAGAGAGAGAGAGAGAGAGAGAGAGAGAGAGAGAGAGGAGGAGAGAGAGAGACGAGACAGACAGACAAGACAGACAAAAAACAGAGACAGAACCAGAGAGGCAGAGCTACTTATCTAGCTAGCTAGATACCCCCATTCACTGCACACATGAACTTTTAAGCTATCCACCGTGTGTGTGTGTGTGTGTGTGTGTGTGTGTGTGTGTGTGTGTGTGTGTGTGTGTGTGTGTGTGTGTGTGTGTGTGTGTGTGTGTGAGGCCAGGCCAATCCGTTCATTTTCTGTTAGTTTCCTCTTGTGCTTAAGACCAAGACATTCACTTCTGTCTTAGCCAGCCTTGGAAACAGCCAAACAGCCAGCACACCTTATGCACTAGTTTCGGACTGACAACATGATGCATGGGTGAAGCATCTTGTCATTCCTTTCCTGCAGATTATGGACTGTTGTAATGTCCAGGATTGAGACAATGACGGAGGCAAGGGTGGTGGGAAATGGGAGAAAATCGAGCGTGAGGCAACGCAATGACGGCCAAACAAGTGGCAAGGGACACTTAAAATAACACAAAAAAAAACACCTGATTGTCACATAAACGGCAGAAACAGGTAAAAAAAAAAAATAAACACAAAAATAACCAACTGAGGTAGGTAACTCCATTGGTGGCTAACTAACAGCAGGGAACACTGAAACAACCCATCTTAATAGGCCTAGTCACATAAAGGCCATGAAAAACTGAGGTAACTCCGCTAACTAAACATTAAAGATCACTGACATACTGAGGTAAGGACTTTGATAGTCAACAGGGCGGCAGAAGTAGTTTCCTGTTATGATATAATACAGGTCTGTCGTCTGTCTGTTATCAGCCGGCAGAGGTGAAAAGAAGACTGCGGACACATAGTCTACATAATACAGCCAGAATGAGATGGAGATAGCAGCTGTAGTCAGCCTACTACTGTCTACTGTCTGGCTGGACTTTCACTTCAAAGGCCGCATGGAAAAACACTCAGGCTTTCTTCTCCCCCTCCACTGGGTAGATTGCTGTTAAAGTGCTTCTTCTACCGCACATAGTTACTGCCTGTGCTACTTGTCTGGATGCGAGCGTGCGCGCGCGCGCATTGTGTGTGTGTGTGTGTGTGTGTGTGTGTGTGTGTGTGTGTGTGTGTGTGTGTGTGTGTGTGTGTGTGTGTGTGTGTGAGTGAAAGGAAAGGTCAATTTATTATTTCCGATGGTACATTGAATAAACATTGATTTGCTTTTTTTCATCAAGCCATGTATCTAGAAAGAACAAAAATCATCAAAAATAAAACAAATAACGGCACCTTTTTAAAAATAAAATATACCTATAAGAAACAAAAAAGAATACACTAAAAAGTCACACAAACGCGCGCGCGTGCAAACCCGCGCAAGCACATATGCATGCATGTGCGTGCACACATTAGATATCTAGGGTGTGTGTGTGTGTGTGTGTGTGTGTGTGTGTGTGTGTGTGTGTGTGTGTGTGTGTGTGTGTGTGTGTGTGTCCATGTACAAAATGAAATGATGTAGGTCTGCAAAATAGCACGTACATCCATGTGTACACGTATGTGGCGTAAATCAACATGATGTGAGGTCAGATAGCGTCAATCGCCTTTAAATCTTAACTTGATCCTACGCTGGCATGAAGCGTATTCCCAGCGGCAAAAACACCGACTCTCAAAGTTTCCAGTGCCGGCTGGGCGGACTGAATACAGTTTAAGTCCTGACACTGCAGTTACTGACACAGCATCTAGAACGTCAGTAAGACTGTCAGTCACTGCTACCCTGCTCTTGGCACTGTCTGTACTGCATAAAGAGCTGTTTTCTCAGTTGTCAATATCTATACTGAGGTTCCATATGGGAATTGGGCATAAATTGTATCTTCCTGCTGTTCTTTGTTTATCTGTTTTGTTACTGTTGCTGGGCATTTGTTTTCATAAGTTATATACTTATTGTTTCTCAAAACACAGAATCTGTACATCGATTGCATCAGCTGCCACAGTATCAAAAGAAAAGGGAGGAAAAAAGAAGAAGTTAACTCTTCCGAGCACACTGACTCTCAGACCCGCATTCCATCGTTCATCACGTGAAGTCATTCCTCAGATCATTACTACTTTGTAACGTCCACCTTCTCTTATCTCTTTCTCTCCTCAAAAAGTTGTTTTTTTTTCACTGGTATGTGTCTACTAGACTCTATACAGAATATCCCCATCCCAAGCACGCAGCGCGCGCCATCCTCTCTTCCTCTCATAGCCGGGACGATATCGATTGATGTTTAATACATGATTGAAAAATCGTTAAGCAAAAGACTCGGCACTTCACGGTCTACACTCTCTGCGCTGTTACAGGTTGCCTTGTCAAGTTGGGACTGACTACACAACTAGTGCAATGAACTGCAACAGGGGCTACAAACACGTTACTTACACACACACCACACACACACACACACACACACAACACACACACACACACACACACGCACGCACGCACGCACGCACGCACGCACAACACAAAACACAACACACACACACACACACACACACACACACACACACACACAACACTGTATCGATGTATGCACCTGCGAGCCATCTTTGCCACCTGTGGAGACTTTGAAAGTTGATTATTTGTGTGTAGGGGGGGGGGGGGGATCGCTGCACCTCTATTTATTCGCCAGTTTAATTATACTCTGTGTTTTCCCCCTTTAGCCTTAGCCTACAATGAACAAAATCATGCGTGTATACCACACCTTGTGTACGTTTGTTCTGTTCTTTAACCCCCATCCGTCTTGTAAAGTAAATAATTGGAAGAAAGAGAGAGAGAGAGAGAGAGAGAGAGAGAGAGAGAGAGAGAGGAGAGAGAGAGAGAGAGAGAGAGGAGAGAGAGAGAGAGAGAGAGAGAGAGAGAGAGAGAGAGAGGTTATATTACGTCGTTGTAGTTTAGTCGATCTTGGTTGTGAGTTTTATCTCATGTCCGATTTCCCCTTCAGTTCAAACCCATAGGCTGTAAGTTGGTTACGTTATCACTTGGGTTTATGACATGACATCAATTTTTGCACTTCACGACCAGCGGATGCCATATAATAGGACCACATGGAAGTAAAGCGGCAATGCATAGTGTAGTAGTATGGCATACAGTGTACAGCACACCACCCACATCACAACCACATCAAACCACACCACACCATACCACCCCACACTACCGACACCACACAACACAATACCACACCACACAGCACCACACTTCGACACACCACACCACACTACCGACACCACACGACACAATACCACACCACACAACACCACACTACACCACACCACACCACACTGCATCACCCACAGAACACTACACAACACAACACCACACCTCGCCACACCACACTACACCACACCACACCACCCACACAACACAACACCCACACAACACCACCCCACACCACACCAAACCACCCACACAACACCCACACACACCACACCTGCTGTGCTGTATCCTCTCCAAGTGGAGTTTATAAACATGTCAGTCTTCCCCCTTGCCACAGTCCCTTGTTAATGTGGAAATCTCCGCTGGGACGTAAATATATCACAGCATAAACAAATCCCTTTATTGGCTCCCCACCACTATGATACACAAGTTTGCAGGTGTGTGTGGTTTGTGTGTGTGTGCGTGTGTTGGTGTGTGTGTGTGTGTGGTGTGTGGTGCGTGCGTGCTGATGCATGTGTGTTGTGTGTGTGCTCGTGATACTGTGTTGTGTGAAGAGAGAGGAGAGAGAGAGGGAGAGAAGAGAGAGGAGAGAGAGAGAGGGTTTTTGGGGTGTGTTTTTTACTTCATTCCTCACTGCACTACACTTCTCTAACACGCACTCTCTCTGTTTTTTTTTTTATTTATTCTTATCGAGGATACAGATAGAATCATAGCTTTTTTCATCGTCCGTGTGTATGCAGTTTTGTAAAGTCATTCCCGGCACACGATGCCTCTCTTACAAGGACGATTTAACTGTGCGCAAGATGTCTGCGTGCGTTCGCACACGGCTCGGTTAAGTCCACCAAGGACTTGGGGAGGGGAGTCAGCACTGATGTTAACTCCAGAAGAAAATTTCCTCGACGACTCGAACCGGTCTTCAATGCCGCGCAATGTTCTGACCACTAGGCTTCCGCCTCTTTGTGTAAGCCAGCAACAAACTGCTTTCATTCATTCATCCATTCAGTCATTCATTCATTCTTTCTTTCTTCATTCATTCAGGACCAGCAGTGTTGGAAAAGCCGTTGGGACATGGAAACAAAGGATTACGACTCTTCTCCACCGCCGCCCAACAAGCTTTCTCGCAGACGTCAACGTTTTAATGGCCTCTTACACTGTGGGGTTTTGCCAGCTGAGCTGCCCTTGAAAAGGCGTTAAAACTGCCATTTGAACAAAATCGGTTGAACTGAATCGGGGTGGGTTTGACACGATCACGTAGGCCCCCTAGCACCAAAGGGCAAACAGTTCGAACTAGGATAGGTTACAGCACACGAGGGAGGGGGAGCACCCCATACACAGGCGCCTGTGTCGACTGAAGGGCAAAGTGACCTCTGCAGTTGATTTGCTTTGGGACGTCAGATCACACCAGAGCTATTACACTTTTTTTCTGTTCGTAAGGTTCACATGTTTACTCTAATTTTAAAAACACACACACACACACACACACACACACACACACACACACACACACACACACACACACACACACACACACACACACGTTTTCCTTCTCTCACTCTCAGATTCCCCGACTGGAGTGACCTGATGTGACTTTCCTCACAACTACTCGGGCAGCTGTTGGGACACTGCATGGAGTTTGTCCAGCAGTGTGGTTCAGGGAAATAACCCTGGAATTCATTCCTGTATAGGTAAAACGTGACTGTACTTAATTACATTTGTTGTTGTTGTTGTGATTAATTAAATTAACGCCCCAGCGGAAATCTCCGATTTAGGGACTTTGAGTAGGAGTCATAGTGTCTATAAGAACTCAATTACAGGCCCGCTTGCTGAAGTTATAGTCTGCTGCGTCCCATGGCTGCAGTTAGATTAGTAACAAAACACCACACAACACACACACACACACACACACCATTGCGTGAAACCACGTAACTCCAGGTAGTGAGCAAATCAATAATTACCTCCTCTCTCCCACTAGCATTAATAACTGCCACGCGATACTTTGCCTCTCTAGGCTGGCTACCCGAGGAAAGCGACCTCCTGCAAGCCACTTTAGGCTAGTGCTATTATTTTCAGTTTGCCTGCTGCTTTCTATCAAGGTTACTATCGCTCCTGGCGTAAATGACGGCCTATTTCAGTCTGCCGGCTATATGCTTATAGTTTTTCTCATTTTTCAGGACTTTTCCTCTAAACGTCTAAACGTTTCTTTTGACCTAGAAAAAGACCCGGAACTTGCACTTTGGGCCTGGCCTACGTGCCGCTTTGCACAGCTTGTTCATGTCACACCCGATTTCATTAATGAATAGATTTATAACTCTCTCTCTCTCTCTCTCTCTCTCTCTCTCTCTCTCTCTCTCTCTCTCTCTCTCTCTCTCTGTACAGAGTGTCAGATGGCTGTATCTCTTTTTAGTTTATAAGACAAGTCATGAATTATCATCTACTTAAATGTCAGTCTAGTATTTTTTTAATTTCTTTTATCGAGGATACAGATAGCATATGTGCTTTTTTATCGTCCGGTGTATGCGTTTTGTAATATTGATCTGTCCACGGACACGATGGCTACTCTACGAAAAGCGGAACAGGTTAACGTGTGCGCAGATGTTCTGCGTGCGTAGCCACGGGGCTCGGTTAAAGCCATCGAAGACTTGGGAGAGTGATAGCCTGTGTTACTCAGGAGAAATTTCTCGCCGACTCAACGTCGTAATTGCGCGCAATGTTACCTAGCTACGTCGAAGTTGTGTGTGCCGCGCGCGGCGCAGCGCGTAAACAAAGTTGCCTAGTTCATAATATTGCCACAACGCCAGCAAAGTCAAAACGAAGTACATTCTCAAACAATGATCTTCGGAAAGACTGAAACTCGCCTACACGCTTGATTAGACTCTCATTGTCTTGCGCTGACAGTCGATCCCAGTATGGACACATCGTCCTGCCTCAGTTCCTGGCTCTTCAATGGCTGCCTTTGTAACAGGGAATACAATCCAAACTGTTATTTGATGGCTCAATTACTGGTCTATTCACCAGTCCAGAGAGAGAGAGAGAGGAGAGAGGAGAGAGAGAGAGAGAGAGAGGAGAGAGAGAGAGAGAGAGAGAGAAGAGACAGAGACAGAGAGAGACAGACAGAGACAGAGACAGAGACAGAGAGAGAGAGAGATTAACTGATTAATAATCTTTATTTCCAAAGGTTGCAGATAATTATTGACATAATTTTTCTCATCGGCCATTGTCCTGAGAAGAATAATTTCGAGTAAATGGGGGATGAGGGAGAGAGAGAGAGAGAGAGAGAGGAGAGAGAGAGAGAGAGAGAAGAGAGAGAGGAGAGAGAGAGAGAGAGAGAGAGAGAGAGAGAGAGAGAGAGAGAGAGAGAGAGAGAGAGCAAGGCAAGGCAAGGCAAGGCAAGGCAAGGCAAGGCAAGGCAAGGCAAAATTCTTTTATTCGAGGATAATAGATAAGCACTCATGTGCTTTTTTACATCCAGTCCCCGCCCTTTTCAGGGATAACATCAAGATAAAAAGATAGCCTCAACTAAACAAGAACAGTTATAATGATCCAATTACCAAGAGCAAGAAACCATACCAAGTATTAAACAACAGGTAAGAAATAGACAGAGATACAATATTAAGATAATGTTATTAAAAAAAAAAAAGGCACTCATTCAGAAACGAAAATAAGAAGTAAGAATCAATGATGATTTTGATTTGAATAGAGAGAGAGAGAGAGAGAGAGAGAGAGAGAGAGAGAGAGAGGAGAGAGAGAGAGAGAGAGAACAGAGACAGAGACAGAGACAGAGGGACAGAGAGACAGAGACAGAGACACAGAGAGAGACAGAGACAGAGACACAGAGAGAGACAGAGAACACAGAGAGAGAGAAGAGAGAGAGAGAGAGAGAGGAGAGAGAGAGAGAGAGAGAGAGAGGAGAGAGAGAGAGAGAGAGAGAGAGAGAGGAGAGAGAGAGAGAGAGAGAGAGAGCGTTTCATACATTAATTCCTGCTCCGGTTTTAAGAGCATTAAATTTTCTGTACGTCTCCTCCCTCCCTCCCTTCACCGCTACCCCCTCACCCCACCCTCACCCCACCCTTCCTTACAGGGACCTATTATGCTTGTTCCAGTTTTAAAGCATTAAATTTGCTGTGTGTCTGCCCCTTCATCCTACCTTTACACCTGTAATAAAAAAAACATTGGTAGCATCTGTCCCACCTCCCCCCCCCCCTCTCCGGTCCCCCACCCTACCCCCACCCCCCACTACTCCCCGCCCTTTCTGCCTTCATATGCAGGCCTGACCTATACTAGGCCTATCCTGGCTCACGGTCTGTCAGTTAAAACATACACTCGTGAAACGCTTCCAAAACTCTTGATCATGATCATAACATCAAGCTTGCCTAAGTACAACTGAAAGGCAACTAGTAATGTTAGCAAATAACAACAAAAAGCATCGACTACAGGAGAAACAAACAAAGTCTGAAATGATTTCAAACAAAAGTATCGACTGCATCAGAAGGAAATAAAATCAAAACCATTGCTTTTTCCCTGTGGTTTTGTCTACAGAAGGTATACACTGAGTAACAATGAAACTGACATGACATGAAACTGACATGTCAGCCGGGAGTTGTCAATTGTCTTCAATTTCACTTTCTATTGGTATTCTCTTGACTTCCCGCTCTCCATGCATACCCTGTTACATGTTGGCCTAACAACTAACAGTAACATACTCTTGGTTTTCTTTCCTGTTTATTTGTACACTAGACTGTGATCGCTTGTGTTCGTCCTAGCGACGTCAGTGTTGAATGACAAAATACGTCTGTCTGTAGTGCAGCCTTGTATCTCCGGCTGTCTGTCCGCCCACCAATGAAAGTGGTTTTTCAAGTTTTCCTTGATCGTTGTTTGCTATTTTTTTGTTTGTTTGTCCTCCCCCTCCCACCACCACTACTTTTTTACGTCCTCTCTTCCTTGTTTATTGTCAGCCTAAATTTTACAATCTTCCATTTGCCTGCACATATCTAAGCCCGCTGTTGCGCCATTAGGCCCATAAATTTGTACTGATTAAAACGCATATAATTATGATAATTAATACGCTTTCCCCCTAAGCTTTCACCAGGAAGCCAAGTGACTGCTTATCAAGTTATCTCAGTTCAATGCAAAATCATCATTCCTTTTTCTGTTGTTGTTTTTTTACAAGTATCATGGTCATGTTCGACTATCATTATATTAAAAATCTGTAAGCCGACATTCAGTCTGTTATCATATCGGCGTAGCCTAGTTATTCCTAAGTCTAGTTTGTACATTATTTTTTGTGACAGTTTCTGGGGAAGGGTGTGTGTGCGTGGTTTTCGTTTCTCCTGTCTTTTTTTTCTTTTTTGTTATTATGTGGGCCTACTTTATTCTTTTTTATATAGGCTATTGCATGGAAGCATAGGCCTTTAGGCCCACATCAAAGTAGCATACATACATACGTATACATATACATATATATATATTATATATATATATATATATATATATATATATATAATATATATATATATAAATACATTATATGCAATCTTGCTTTTTGTGTATCCTGTTTAGTTTCAAATTTTAACATTTTAAAACATGTTTTAACATTTTGATCAACACTTTTTGCACCTTCAAAACAACGGAAAAAAATTTTAAAGAGAGAAAAAAAACAGAAAGCTTTACCATCACTATTATACTATGAGCCATGCAAGGTATATTTTCATCAATAAAAAAGAGGAAAACTGCCAATATAAATTAGTAATACTTCCTCATCCAAACGAAAATAAAAGCAAAACGATAAAAATGAAAAGAATAATTCCTTTACCTGTTTGCAAAGCTTTTCCTCCAATCCGTTATGCACAAAAAAACGAATCTGGCAGGCCCACACACACACCACTCACTGACAAAGCAGACGATCGGTGGAGAGGTCTCGTGTAAGCCAGTGGTTTCCCGTGAGGGCTGAAGGTGACCGCTAGAGGGGCAAGGTCATTGCAGCGAGTGAAGCAGACACACTGACAGACAGCTTTGCGCCCACAGCCAATCAGCGCTCCGTATTTCAAGCGATCGTTGCGGATTCCAACTGCACTGTTCAATAGATGAAGGCCTGATGGCCCACTGTACTAGGCTTATACCATACGGTTGAGGGAGAGGGGAGGGGTGTTTCTGTTGTCTGGAAACGGTGAGAATTCTTCTGTAGGCTAGGCCTAGTCTAAAGCGCGCGAACCTGTTGATCGCTGACTGGGCCGTTAGACAAGGCTAGGTAGGCCTATTGGGGATGGGATAGCCTAGTGGTCAGATCATTGCGCTGGCAATTTGACGACCCGAGTTCGATTCCCGATTTTTCCCAACATCAGTGCTGACTCCACTCTCCCCAAAAGTCTTTGGATGAGACTGTAAACCGAGGCCCCATGTGCGAATGCACGCAGAACATCTTGCGCACACGTTATATCCTGTTCCGCTTTTAATAAGAGTGGGCCATCGTGTGCCGGTGCGAACAGATGCCAGTATTTACACAACTGCATACACACGGGGACTGGATGAAAAAAAGCACATGAGTGCTTATCCATTATCCTCGATTTAAAAGAATAAAAAAATTAAAATATTAGACAGTGTGTCAGTCCTTAAACATGCTGACCTGGCTGTGATGATGGCTGACAAGTTCTGCTTCACAAGGGTCATGCGGCCATGAGTCGGGCTTCTTGTGCCAGTAAGATAAACGAATCCAGCCTTTCTAATCTATACACTG
>CM060328.1:36302315-36314815 GCA_030674155.1 Stramonita haemastoma | reverse complement strand
GAAACCAGCTGATCAGGATATGACTGTGTGTCTTCTTTAATTAACAACCAGCATTACTTACAGTAGTTACGTCACCACGTAATGTTACTCTGAGCAGGGACAACATCAGATCAGGTGTTGCAAGCAACACATGCGGTGACCTCCATCTAGGACAGGGGCAGTACAGTAGAGGTGTAGCGGCCTTACCTTCTTTATCCGCTTTCTTTACCTATACTACAGTCAACCAGATTACTGGCGTACGTGACGGGTGGCACACGGCATTGGGGGTACCGCTTTAGGCTAATATAAGTCACTACACTACACCCTGACCAGACAGTTAGTTAGCGGTAGTGACCAGTTTCTGTCCTTGTTAAAGCTGCCGCACATTGGGATAGACAGCCCAGTGGTCAGAACATTGCACTCGCAATTTGACCACCCTGGTTCGATTCGATTCCCATTCGAGGGGACTTTTCCCCCGGAGTTAACATCGGTGCTGGCTCCACTCTCCCCAAAAGTCCTTCGGATGAGATTATAAACCGAGGCCCCCTGTGCGAACGCACGTAGAACATCTTGTGCACACGTTAAATCCTGTTCCGCTTTTCGTAAGAGTAAGCCATTGTGTGCCGGTGGGAACAGATGAAAAGATTTACACAACTGCATACACACGGGGACTGGATGTCAAAAAGCTCATGAGTGCTTTTTCCATTATCCTCGATATAAAAGAATAAATGAATAAATAAATAAATAAATTTGAGAAAAACAAAATTGTAGGCCTAGGGGGGCAGCGCCGTTCAACACTGCTATGGGCTAACTGGCAAGGCGGGATTAAAGGTGTCCCATAACCTATGTGGTTGTACTGGGAGTGAGGCGTCAGCAACCTCAGCTTCTCTAGGGGCCAGCATTTTGAAGGCGCCGCCCGTCTCCTCTCCCTTGGTTTTGTTTTGTTTTTTAACTTCCCTGACCCTAAAGGCGGCAGGTACCCATTTACAGCTGGGTGGACTGGGGGATTGTACTGAAGCCAAGGCGCGTAAACGGCCACCTATCCACTTGGTAACTATGTTTGATGCTGCTTTAACCTTAGCTTGGGGAAAGCTAGTGCTCTGACCACTGAGTTATCCCGTTCATCCCCAAGGCGGGACTACACTGGAACAGTGACATAATTATTAGTACCCCGTACTCAGTGTAGCGAGTTTCTGTATAACGGGACAGATTTGTGTTTGTTAATGTTGCTGTTGAACACTGTTAAGATACATGATGATAAGAAGGGGGTGTGGTTTTCGCTAATAATTATAATACAGTTGTGACTCAAATTTTCACACTTTCTTTTTTTTTTCTTTCCTCGGCAAAGAGCTCCGAATTTTTTTAAACGTGTGCAACCCGGACCGTTTTTTCTGCCTACCATGAAGGTAGCAGATTCCGACTTCGGGGAAGCACATTCCACACGCCAGTCAGCTATGCTATCGTCGCTCCGTGTGGC
Organism: Stramonita haemastoma; assembly: GCA_030674155.1. Classification (NCBI taxonomy): domain Eukaryota; kingdom Metazoa; phylum Mollusca; class Gastropoda; order Neogastropoda; family Muricidae; genus Stramonita; species Stramonita haemastoma. Next base: position 36,313,359 of record CM060328.1, on the reverse strand, counting down.
ACAGGCCTTAGCATATAAAAGAGAGGGCGGGCAGGTCTGTTGCTCCCTAAATCGGAAATCTCCGCTGGGACGTTATCTAATCACAACGACACAACAAATACAACAGGTCTGTTGCCCCCTGCAAGCTGTGGTGTCCTTGATCGGTGCTGTGGCAGACAAGGTGGGGTGGAGCACCCTTTGTGCTGTCCCCACTGCAGGACACCTTGAGCTCTGGACAGTGGTCAGCGGCGCCAGTGGTGGTCAGTCTGCGATGCAGTCAACACTGCACACTGACTGCAGGCACGTACGCCTTCAGTACACTAAAGCTGCAGCAGAGCTTAGAGTGTGCGTGCGCGTGCGTGCACCACACGCACACACACACACACACACATACACACGCACGCAGCACACTCAAACACACGCACGCACACACACATGTACGCGCACGCGCACACACACATGTACACACACAAAACACACACAATATGTCCGTACACGCAACCCCTCCCCCCCCCCACCACACCCTCACACCACAACACACACACACACACCACTCACACGCACACACACACACACCCTGCACACCACACACACACACACACACACACACACACACCACACACACACACACACACACACACACACACACACACACACACACACAGCGGGCGCAAATGAAAATTTGCAAAACAGCGTTTTGATAAATCCGTTTCAGGGCTGTACCAGATTAAGAGAGAGGAGGGGGAGAGAGAAGGGGGGGAAGGGGAGAGAGAGAGAGAGAGAGAGGGAGGGGGGGGGGAGTTTGGAAATGTAATATCATTAATGTCATGATCGAGGAGATAGAGCCGGCGTGTGGTGGGTCTGGTGCCTGAATCCTGCATGCTGCGTGCGAGCGCTGTATGTGTTGTGTGTGTTGTCGTTTGTACACTCGGCCAGCCGCACACACACACACACACACACACACACACACACACACACACACACGTGTAGAGAAAAGTATGAAAGGGACACAATTAAGATAACTGCCGATTGTTTACAGAGTAACTTCCCTTGCCCTAAGGTCCCAGCCGTTCCAATTATTGCGAGTTATTCGAAAGTGAATACAATGGACAAGAAAAATGAACTATTTTCTTCCCCTGTTCATTGAATTTACTGTAGATGAAGAAATGTGTGTCGTTTTAAATGAGGGTTTTCCTGAACTTTTTTTTTTTAAGATTGGTAGTTTTGAAGAAAAAACACAGACAGTGCTTTGAATGTCATGAAAGCGCAGGAGGAAATTCCACATAGCCTAATTAGTGGACATTTGAATGGCTCTTTGCGGTGTGTTGTCTGTGGAAAACGCCTATGACAATTCATCAGTGCAGTTGCTGATCACATCAACCCTCATCTGGGCTGGAAATGGTCAAGATTGTTTTTCTTTCTTTTCTTTTTTTTTTTTTGGGGGGGAGGTGTTCTCTCTCTCTCTCTCTCTCTCTCTCTCTCTCTCTCTCTCTCTCTCTCTCTCTCTCTCTCTCTCTCTCTCTCTCTCTCTCTCTCTCTCTCTCTCTCCTCCTCACACACACCACAACAACACAAAACACACACACACACACAACCTTTCACAGCGACTCGCGCACACATTTTCAAGACAAGCGAACTTTAAAAAAACCAAAACAATCTTATTTACATATCATGTTAAACACACAAAAATGAATGGTTGCCTTCAACTCAATATATATATATATATATATATATATATTATATATATATATATATAGTGTGTGTGTGTGTGTGTGTGTGTGTGTGTGTGTGTGTGTGTGTGTGTGTGTGTGTGTGTGTGTGTGTGGTTGTGTGTGTAATGGGTGGGTGGGTATGTCTGTGTGTAAGTTATCTGTATGTGTGTATGTGTATGTGCATAACAAATAAAACTTCAGGTTCTGGGTTCGATTCCCAGCCTTGCCCTTTCTTGCCTCTGCCCAGTTTGACGAAAAAATCGAACTGAATGTCAAAGTCCTTAGGATGAGACTGTAAACCGACGCTCCGTGTGAGAACACACGCAGAACATCTTGCTCACACGTTAAAAACCCGTTTCACCTTTCGGAAGAGTAGACCATTTCGTGCCGGTAGAAAAGGATGGCAATTTTTTTTTAACCCTCATGCACACAGGTGACGCGTTTAGACACTACCCCGAAGTTGGAATGCGGCGGCTACCTAAATGAAAGTTAAAGTTAAAGTCTATCCCGAGCCTAAGGCTCGTCAGGCTGGTGCTTATCCCGGTTTCTGTGGCGTTAAGCGACTGAGAGTCATAGACTCCCCCCTGGATAGGACGCCAGTCTATCGCAGGGTTAACCCCCAACACATGGTTGGTACCCCTTTTACACCTGGGTGAGGTGAGAAAATAGCCGTAAAGTGCCTTTTCCAAGGGCACAACGCCATAGCCGGAAAGCTGGGATCGAACCCGCAACCTTTAGATTACGAGTCCAACGCCCTAACCACTAGACTACAGCGGTGGCTGGCTACCTAAATGATGGGGGGGGAAATGTCACGTAGGCAAAATCTCCCCCTTTGGCGAACCTCAAAGGTCTAGCCGAGGAAGGAAAAAAGAAAACTAGAGAGAACTCTGCCCTGACTGGCAGAGGAATGCAGTGCAAGGCAAGCACAACGGGCTCGTGCTTCATAGAATTTGTACTATTTTTAGGGTGGCTCGAGACGCCCAAGTGGGATGACTTGCTGCCACAGACCCTAAATCCGATAATTCCGCTAGGATTTTAATATCATCTCAAACAAAAAAGGCAAGCAGTGTACAGTTTTGCACCTGATTTTGAGCAAGAAGGTGCCACTGCACACACACAACACACACACAACACACACACACACAAAAAACACACACACACACACACACACACACACACACACACACACACACACACACACACACACCACACCAACACACACACAGCTCACAGCAGAACAATGTTGAAGGCTGACTTTTTTTTTCAAATGAAGTTTATTTAGCACAAATAATCTTGGGAATACAAATGGCTGAGGCTTGTTCAATTCACGCTTGTAATGCAAGAACATAATCCAAGCAAACAAAAAACACAAAAACAAAAAAAACAACACAACTCCCTCCCTCTCCACCTCCTTCACACACCACCACCGAAAGCTCCAAAAGCCAAACAGACAATAAGAACAAACCTTCCTCGGTAAGCATAATAATAATAAAATGTTTGATAAATATTGATGTTTAAAAATATCAAGGAAAGTCGTTGAAGAAGTCACTTCACAGTCACTTTATGCACACTCTTTCCTAATGCCCCCCTCTTTTTTTCTTCTTTCTTCTTTCCAAAAAATACAATTCTGGTACAGTCAACAACAGAAACAAGCCCCTTTATCTACATGTGTGTTGAACATTGTGTTCTGTATTCAGGGAATGCGAAAAAGAAGAAGATGAAGAAGTGTGGTGTGTGTGTGTGTGTGTGTGTGTGTGTGTGTGTGTGGTGTGTGTGTTGTGGTGTGTGGTCGTGCGTGTGTGTGTGTGTGGTGTGTGGTGCGTGTGTGTGCGTGTGTGAGTGTGTGTGTGTGTGTTGTGTGTGTGTGTGTGTGTGTGTGTGCGCGCCCAGCACACACGCGCGCGCGTGTGCATGTGTATCTGCTTGACACTGACGCTGTGTACATAATGCTTTGGTAGGTTGGCATTTCGTACACTGATACAACCAATGTGTCAGTCGATCTAAAAAATAAAAAATAAAATCAAATGGAAAGAAAAAATGCACCCCACACAACACCTAGCTCCTTCAACAAAAAGAAGAGAAAATCCTCCTCATCCTAGCAAATCCAATCCCAAAATGTCCAAGCAGCCACACAGAAGAAAAACACCATTCCTGGAGATGGCCTGCTGCCTCCATGACAATGATAATGAAACAAACTACCAGTCACACCAACTTCATCATTCGACACCTCATCTTTCTGTCTCTGTCTGTCTGTCTGTCTGTCTGTCTGTCTTGTCTGTCTTCTGTCTGTCTGTCTGTCTATCTGTCTGTCTGTATGTCTGTCTATCTGTTGTCTGTCTGTGTGTGTGTCTGTCTATCTGTCTGACTATCCTCCCCTTCTCTCTCCCCTCCCCTCTCTATCTCCCTCTGTAGTCTCCCTATTTCTCTGTCTCTTTTGGTCTGTGTCTGTGTCTGTGCTGTCTTGTCTGTCTGTCTGTCTGTCTGTCTGTCTGTCTGTCTGTCTGTCTGTCTGTCTGTCTCTCTCTCTCTCTCTCTCTCTCTCTCTCTCTCTCTCTCTCTCTCTCTCTCTCTCTCTCTCTCTCTCTCTCCCTCCAATAAAAGAATTTGCCTTGCCTTGCCTCTCTCTGTCTCTCTCTCCTCAAATAAAAGAATTTGCCTTGCCTTGCTCCTCTCTCTCTCTCTCTCTCTCTCTCTCTCTCTCTCTCTCTCTCTCTCTCTCTCTCTCTCTCTCTCTCTCTCTCTCTCTTGTACATTACATTGGTCACCAAAGAGAAAAAAGCAGTTTTACAACTCAATAAATTTTTCAGAAATGCAAAGAAATGTCAGCAAACACATTCTTCAAAATTTTTATATAAAAATACAGCCAATATGCTATATTCCTCTGAAATTTGGGGGTTGAATAGATTAGATCAGCTAGAAAATGTACATATGATTGCATGCAAAAGGTTTTTAGGAGTACCAACCAAGACACCAAATAAAATGGTATATGGAGATCTGGGAAGATACCCATTGTATGTAATATACTTATGTTGCATGCATTAGATATTGGTTTAGATTATTGCAAATGAATAATGAGAGATTACCGCACAAAGCCTATAAAATGTTATTAGAATCAGATAGTTTTGGTAAGCAATGCTGGGTTTCAAAAGTTAGGGAAGTATTATGTTTAACTGGATACAATATTGTTTGGTTAAACCAAGGAGCAGGAGACGTAAAAATGTTTTTACGTGGCTTTAAGCAGAGACTTGTAGATTGTTTTACCCAAGAATGGACAGGCACTATAAGGGATCGGGATAGATATGATAATTATAGAAACTTTAAGGTCGTTTTTGAGAAAGAAAAATATATTGGGGAACTTGATACATACTGTTTTCGTGTTGCATTTTCACAGGTGCGGTTGAATGTCTTACCACTGAACAATAATACACATCGTTATAGCAGTTTAATTGGGTCTAAGAATTGTTGTGTTTGTAAAATGAAATTGAGAATGAAGAACACTTTTTACTAAGATGCCCCATCTATGAAGATTTAAGAAACAAATTTCTCAAGGATTCAGCAAGACTGCCTTTACACCTGTTACTTAAAGTTGTAAATCCCACGGACAGATATAATCTTTCACGTTTCGTCTTTTATGCAATCAAAAGAAGAAGTAAGATAAATTTGTAAGAATGGATTACCGTGTTGATGATTAGCATTTATATGCAAAACACTGTTGATTCTGAATTTTATGATATAGACTTTTTTTTTTCACGTTGAATCTCCATGTTATGGTTGATATAATATTTGTGTTTCATAAACATTGAGACAGCATATGTTGGTAGTAGTATGTGTACCACTCTTGTTATGTGCCATTCCCTATGCCCAGTTTACTTTTGTATTGTGGTCTATGGCCGATGTACAGTAAAAGTCTAAAGTCTGAAGTCTCTCTCACTCTCCACCTGCCTTTGATGGCTCCTGGCGGAAAGGTGGATTGTGTGCTGGGCGACTCATTTCGTGGTGGAGTGTCACAAATAGGATAACTTTCTAGAAATTGATATTTGTATTGATGAATAATACATCTAAAACAGTGTCGTTTACGATACGTGTGAATTGTTCTGTGAGTAACGGTTAAGATATGGCTTATATAACTTTTTTACTTTATAATTACTCATATATTATTTCATATACATATACGTTGATAGTAATATGTTTATAACACCTATGTCATATGCACACACTCTATGCCCACCACGTTTTTGTATTGTGGCCTAAGGCCGATGTACATTAAACAATTTCAGTGTTCAGTGTTCAGTGTTCAGTGTTCTCTCTCTCTCTCTCTCTCTCTCTCTCTCTCTCTCCTCTCTCTCTCTCTCTCTCTCTCTCTCTCTCTCTCTCTCTCTCTGATATTATCCCTGAAAAGGGCCGGGACTGGATGTAAAAAAGCACACGAGTGCTTATCTGTTATCCTCGAATAAAAGAATTTGCCTTGCCTTGCCCTGCCTCTCTCTCTCCCTCTCTCCTCCCTCCCCCCCCCCCCCCCCCCCCCCTCTCTCTCTCACTCATTCCCTTCACACATCTCATCCCGTTTCTGTGTCCTCCTCCTCTTCAATTCAAGTTCAGTTCTTCACATCAGCGGAAGCGGAAGTAGTAGAAGCGGAAGGGGAAGCAGCGGCGGTGACATCTGCCGGGGTCAGATAAGTGTTACGATTATCAGCGGCCTGGGCCCACAGGGGAGGGGCGGTCGCTGTGGCTGGGGGTTACGGGGTCGAGTCCCGGCTCACAGAAAGAGTAGTCATCCTCGTGGGAGTTGTGGCTCTGGCACTGATGGGAAGGGGAGCAGTAGGGGAGGGTGGATGTCTGCAGGCCGGCCCCCCTCCCCCGATACACTTCCTGTACCGGCTGGTGGTGATGACTGAGCGAGGACAGTGTGGACTGGCCGTCTGGGGGGGACAAAGAGAGAGAGAAAGGGGGGGGGGGCAGGGAGAGAGAGAGGAGAGAGGGGGAGAGGGAGGGAGAGAGAGAGGGGGAAGAGAGACGGGAAAACAGGATGAGAGAAAGAGAAAGAAAGAGATAGAGAGAAAGAACAGAAAGAATTAAAAGCTGTGTGCTTATGTAATATCATGTTCAATCAAAAGAATTCCAAAAGTCTTTGCTTAGTGCTCTCTTCTCTCTCTCTCTCATTCTCTCTCCTCTCTCTCTCTCCTCTCCTCTCTCTCCTCTCTCTCTCCTCTCTCTCTCTCTCTCTCTCTCTCTCTTCTCTCTCTCTCTCTCCCTCCTTCCCTCCTCTCCCCTCTTCTCCTCTCTCTCTCCTCCCTCCTCTCCTCCCTTCCTCTCTTCCTCTCTCTCTCTCTCTCTCTCTCTCTCTCTCTCCCTCTCTCCTTTGTTTAGTTAGTCATAGTTTCAGAATATACATATTCAATAGCGTACTGTGTTTAGTACACACCAATGTATCATGGCAAAGCCTTATCAAAGTTTACGAAAAATTATACTTCATTTTTTGCATCTTTCCATTTTTCCCCCTGAAAGTGTATAGTGGCCTTAGGCCGATGTACATTAAACCATTTTAGTATTCAGTGTTCTCTCTCTCCTCTGTGTGTGTGTGTGTGTGTGTGTGTGTGTGTGTGTGTGTGTGTGTGTGTGTGTGTGTGTGTGTGTGTGTGTGTGTGTGTGTGTGTGTTTTGTTGTGTGCTGTTCTCGTCCTCTCTCTCTCTCTCTCTCTCTCTCTCTCTCTCTCTCTCTCTCTCTCTCTCTCTCTCAAGAACTCACCATTCTCAAACCTGATGTCAGCGTCCGTTTTAGCTTTGTAGATCAGCACTCTGGCACGGCGGATCACAGTGATAAGAACGGCGACGATGATGATGACGATCACCCCTAAGGCTACCGTCACCGCCACAAAGACAATCAGCGACACCGTCCGATCTTCATCATCATCTGTCCCCTTGTGTCTGACGACCAGAAGAAAAAAAAAGAAGAAAAAGATGAACGGAAGGGCAAAGGGAAGCTTTTATTAACTTACTTACTTACTTACTTACTTACTTACTTACTTACTTACTTACTTACTTACTTACTTACTTACTTTTTCTATATCAAGGATAATGGATAAGAACTCATGTGCTTTTTTTTTTTTTTACATGTAAAAGAGAAGAAGATGGGAGGGTGGTGTGTGTAGGGGCGGGGGTGGGGGGGAGGGGCGCGAGAAAAATACAAGGGAGAAATCAAGGAAGAAAAGGGAATGTGCACAGAAAGAAAGGACCACACACGCACACGCACACGCACACACACACACATTCACACCACACACACACACACACACACACACACACACACACACACGCACGCGCGCACACACACACACACAACACCACACACGAACACACACAAACACAACACACACACACACACACACACACACACACACACACACACACACACACACACACACACACAACACACACACGACACACACACACACACACGAACACGAACACACACACACACACACACACACACACACACACACACACACACACACACACACACACACACACACACACACACACACACACACACACACACACACACACACACACACACACACACACACACAACACACACACACAACACACACACAGAAGATAGACCACAAGAAATGGAGGCAGGCTGACTGACTGCTAGCTTGATGATTTAGAACTCCCTACCCATGTACTGACGTCACCCTCCACCCTCCCATGTACTGACTTCACCCTCCACCCACCCATACATTGACCTACCCTCCACCCACCTATACATTGACTTACCTTCCACCCATCCATACATTGACTTACGCTCACCCACCCATACACTGACTTACCTTCCACCCACCCATACACTGACTTACCTTCCATCCTCCCGTGTATTGACTTACCCTCCACCCATCCATGTATTGACTTACCCTCCTCCCACCCATATATTGACTTACCTTCCTCCCACCCATATATTGACTTACCTTCCTCCCACCCATATATTGACTTACCTTCCTCCCACCCATATATTGACTTACCTTCACCATCCATGTATTGACTTACCTCCACCCATCCATACATTGACTTACCTTTACCCACCCATACATTGACTTACCTTCCTCCACCCATATATGACTTACCTCCTCCACCCATAATTGACTTACACTTCCACCCACCATGTATTTACTTACCTCCACCACCATACATTGACTTACCCTTTACCCACCCATACATTGACTTACCCTGTACCCACCCATACATTGACTTACCCTGTACCCACCCATACATTGACTTACCCTGTCCACCCATACATTGACTTACCCTTACCCACCCATACATTGACTTACCCTTCACCCACCCATACATTTACTTACCCTTTACCCACCCATACAATGACTTACCCTTCACCCACCCATACAATGACTTACCTTCACACCCATACTTGACTTACTTACCACCCATACATTGACTTACCCTTCACCCACCCATACATTGACTTACCCTTACCCACCCATACATTGACTTACCCTTTACCCACCCATACATTGACTTACCCTTACCCACCCATACAATGACTTACCCTTTACCCACCCATACACTGACTTACCCTTTACCCACTTCACCACCCATACATTGACTACCCTTACCACCCATACATGACTTACCCTTCACCCACCCATACATGACTTACTCTCCACCCACCCATACAATGACTTACCCTTCACCCACCCATAAATGACTTACTCTCCACCCACCCTACAATGACTTACCCTCACCCACCCATACAATGACTTACTCTCCACCACCATACAATGACTTACCCTTCACCCACCCATACATATGACTTACTCTCCACCACCCATACATTGACTTACCCTTCACCCACCCATACATTGACTTACCTTTCACCACCCATCATTACTTACCCTTCACCCACCCATACATTGACTTACCCTTTACCCACCCAGCACCCTGTACCTTTCCTGACTCCTCCTCTTCACCTTCCCACTTCCTCCCGGCCCCATGCACCCCCCCCCCCCACACACACACTGCCCCCCCCCCACCCCCACCCCCACCCCGGTTAATCAGCCAGCCCTGCCCGAAGTGCCCCCACTAGGTCAGGGGAGGGAAGTCATCCTCATAATCATACAATGATATAAATGATATTACACACAGAGAGAACCCAGCAAACCATTGGTCCCTACGAAAATCTTCTATCAATCATAAAGAAGCATAAACTTAAATGGTACGGGCATCTCACAAGATCAAAAGGACTAGCAAAAACAATACTGCAAGGCACTGTCCAAGGAGGAAGAAAAAGATGCAGACCAAAGAAGAGATGGGAGGACAACATCAGCGACTGGACAGGCCTAGAACTCGACAAAACTCTGAGAAAGGCAGAACACAGAGAGGAATGGAGGGAACTGGTTGTCAAGTCTTCATGGGTGCCCCCACGGTCGCCAGACTTAGGGATAGATAGATAGATAGATAGATAGATAGATAGACAGACAGACAGACAGACAGACAGACAGACAGACAGACAGATAGATAGATAGATAGATAGATAGATAGATAGATAGATAGATAGATAGATAGATAGATAGATAGATAGATAGATAGATAGATAGATAGATAGATAGATAGATAGATAGATAGACAGACAGTTAGGTAGGTAGGTAGATAGATAGATAGATAGATAGATAGATAGATAGATAGATAGATAGATAGATAGATAGATAGATAGATAGATAGATAGATAGATAGATAGATAGATAGATAGATAGACAGATAGATAGATAGATAGACAGACAGATAGATTACGCGGCATTGGTGGAGGGGCAGAGGCGGCATTCCACGTGGCTGGAGCAGGACGAGTTGTAGTTTCTGGGCTGCATGTCCACAGGCAACTGGCTGTATAGGTCCGGCACTGACACTGACAGGGCCAGCCTGCCCCCCACAGTCCACGTGCCGATCTGTGCACACACATATACATACACAGCATACAGTGCACTGCACACAACACACACACACACACACACACACACACACACACACACACACACACACACACAGAACACATCACACAATACACACTACACAATACACAGCACACAGAGCGAACAGCACACACACACACACACACACACACACACACACACACACACACACACACACACACACACACACACACATACACACACACACACACACACACACACACACACTCTGACACACACACACATACATGCACACACAAAGCACACAGAGCACAGCGCACACACATACAGAGCAAACACACACACACACACACACACACACACACACACCACACACACACACACACACACACACACACACACACACACACTTTGA
>CM060328.1:36272315-36292315 GCA_030674155.1 Stramonita haemastoma | reverse complement strand
AGAGCCGTTGGCGCTGACCTCCCCGCGCTGGTCAAAGCTGACGTTGGTCATCCCTCTCAGGCTGTCCACCACACCCCCCAACTCCTGATCCAGGTTCAGCCCCTCCCTCCACACCCGGGCCAGGTTGTCGTAGCTCCGCACACGCTGAAGGAACTCCGAACACGGCCCGGACTGGTTGCGGCAGGCCTGGGTATGCAGGGCTTTGAGGCCGGCAGCCAACACAGCGGCCGCCTGCACGTGGTACCAGGTGAACAGCATCTGCTCCCGGGACCCGATCTGAAGCTGGGCACAGCTGCCTGAGGTCGGGGTGTCCTTCAAGCCCCTGAGCCAGGAGTGGTTCATGACCTGGGCGGGAAGGTTGGAGCAGTTCTTCCACAGGTTGTTCCAGGCCTGTCGGAACTCCTGCACCTCTCTGTACTGAGGGGTGACGGTCAGCGCTCCTTGGGCCACCCCCAGGTAGGAGCTGCCCTCCTTCAGGGCTGATGTCTGCAGACCCAAGGCCTCGGAGAAGATGATCTGCACACAAGGGAAGTAAAGGGGGCAGTTTATAAGTGTGTGTATATATGTGTGTGTGTGTGTGTGTGTGTGTGTGTGTGTGTGTGTGTGTGTGTGTGTGTGTGTGTGTGTGTGTGTGTGTGTGTGTGTACATTCGCATTTGCTAAAACTATAAATTGATATTGATTGCTTGTGTGTTGTATAGGTCGAATGCAAGCGCTTTGATTTTTTTTACGAGATATAGCGCTGTATAAATTCCATGTATTATTATTATTAAGGGAAGTAAAGGGGTCAGTCTGGGACTTCTTTCACAGAGCAGTGACAGCAAACCTTGTTTATGGGGCGAAAGAGTGTTCTGCAGATGCGCTAAACTGGTTCCAAAAACAAGATGATTGTTATAACACGTGATGGTTTTCAATCTGCTATCGCCATGCAGATACACACACAACACACACACACACACACACACACACACACACACACACACACACCACACGCACGCATGCACGCACACACACACACACACACACACACACACACACACACACACACACACACACACACACACACACACACACACACACACGTTTGGGCCCAAAACTTTTCCCCCATCTATAAGATCATGAGTGGTAGTCTGGGAGCTAGTCTTTCGGATGAGACGATAAACCGAGGTCCCGTGTATCACACATCACTATTTAGCGCACGTAAAAGAACCCACGGCAACAAGAGGGTTGTCCCTGGCAAAATTCTGTAGAAGAAAGCCACGCTGATAGGGAGACAAATACAATTGCAGACAGGAAAAAGAAAAAAAATGGGTAGGCGCTGCACTTGTGGCGACGCGCTCACTCTTCCCGGAGGGAGCAACCCGAATTTCACGCAGAGAAAACTGCTGTGACATAAAGTGGTAAAAATAAATAAATAAATAAATAAATAAAACACACACACCTCCACAAAGTTGGCCCTGTCTTGCAGCTTGCTGGCAAACTGCTGAGCGGCCCTGACCCCGCCGATGAAGACTGACCCCATCACGTTACTGCTGACCCCTTCAGTGACCTTGCCCTTCAGCCTGTCCGCCATCTTCTCAAGAGCCTGGTCAAATGCTAGGCTGCCCGGCTGGCTAGGAATGGCGGCGTACACAGGAACACAGATGTTGTAGTGCCGGGTCTCCTGTAGCAGGGATGCTGCCGCCGTCCTGCCGTATTCTTCGTCCGTGTAGACGATGGCGATGTAGTTCCATCGCAGCTTCAGTAGCAGTTCTGCGATCACCTGTGTCGTGGGAGGTGATGAGAGTGTTTGTGTGATTGCAGGTAGGAAGGCGGGAAGGTATGCATGCGACACACGACATGTGCACTTTCACAGACACGCAAGCACATTAAGACCACAAAAAGGACACACAGATATAGTATAGACACAAAGACAAATGCGCGAGCGCGCGCACGCACGCACGCACGCACGCGCACACACACACATACACGAGCACACACGAGCACGCACGCACGCACGTACACACACACACACACACACACACACACACACACACACACACACACACACACACACACACACACACATGCACACAGACATACACACACACACACACAGAGAAAGCAGGCTATAAACCGACGCCCGTGTGCGAACGCACGCAGAACATCTTGCGCACACATTAAATCCTGTTCCGCTTTTCGTAAGAGTAGGCTATTGTGTGCCGGTGGGAACAGATGACACGATTTACAAAAACTGCATACACACGGGGACTGGATGTAAAAAAGCACATGGTTGCTTATTCCATTATCTTCAATATAAAAGAATATATTTAAAAAAATTAAATAAATAAAAAAGCAGTCGGCACGCACGCACGCATTCACACACACACACAACATACATACACAACCATACACACACAAACACGCACGCACGCGCGCGCGCGCGCTCACACACACACACACACACACACACACACACACACACACACACACACACAACCATTCACACACACACACATACACAACCATACATACACACACAAACACGCACGCACGCACGCACGCACGCACGCGCGCTCACACACACACACACACACACACACACACACACACACACACACACACACACACACACACACACACACACACACACACACACACACACACACACACACACACACAAAGCAGTCAGCAGGTGTGATTTCAAAGGCAGCAGGACAATTAGCCAAGGCCTGAATGTCACTAAGATTTCAGTAGTCACTACACTAACTACACATCCAACACACACACAAACACGCACAAGCAGCGCGCCAATGGCCTCAAAGCACACAGCTGACTGACTCACTAGCACAACACTAAGCTGACTACTCCACATGGCCACAACAGCTAAAGCTGACTGACTCCACATGGCCACAACAGCTAAAGCTGACTGACTCCAATAGCCACACAGCTAAGCTGACTGATCATGGCCACAACAGCTAAAGCTGACTGACTCACATGCCACAACAGCTAAAGCTGACTGACTCCACATGGCCACAACAGCTAAAGCTGACTGACTCACACATGGCCACAACAGCTAAAGTGCACTCACATAGCCACAACAGCTAAGCTGACTCCACATAGCCACAACAGCTAAAGCTGACTGACTCCACATGGCCACAACAGCTAAAGATGATGACTCCAATAGCCACAACAGCTAAAGCTGATGCACTCACATAGCCACAACAAGCTAAAGCTGACTGACTCCACATGGCCACAACAGCTAAAGCTGACTGACTCACTGCACAACAGTAAAGCTGACGTCCACATAGCACAACAGCTAAAGCTGACTGACTCCACATGGCCACAACAGCTAAAGCTGACTCCACATGGCCACAACAGCTAAAGCTGACTATCCACATGGCCACAACAGCTAAAGCTGACTGACTCCACATGGCCACAACAGCTAAAGCTGACTCCACATGGCCACAACAGCTAAAGCTGACTGACTCACATGGCCACAACAGCTAAAGCTGACTGACTCACATAGGCCACCAAACAGCTAAAGCTGACTGACTCCACATGGCCACAACAGCTAAAGCTGACTGACTCCACATGGCCACAACAGCTAAAGCTGACTCCACATGCCACAACAGCTAAAGCTGATGACTCCACATAGCCACAACAGCTAAAGCTGACTCCACATAGCCACAACAGCTAAATGATGACTGCACACTGACTTCACATGCCACAATAAGCTGACTGACTCACATGGCACAACAGCTAAAGCTGACTGACTTCACATGGCTATATTAGTTAAAGCTGACTGACTCCACATAGCCACAACACTAAAGCTGACTGACTCCACATGGCCACAACAGCTAAAGTGACTCCACATGGCCACAACAACTAAAGCTGACTCCACATGGCCACAACACTAAAGCTGTACTCCACATGGCCACAACAACTAAAGCTGACTGACTCCACATGGCCACAACAAGCTAAAGCTGACTCCATATGGCCACAACAGCTAAAGCTGACTGACTCCACATGGCCACAACAGCTAAAGCTGACTCCACATGGCCACAACAGCTAAAGCTGACTGACTCCACATAGCCACAACAGTCTAAAGCTGACTCCACATGGCCACAACAGCTAAAGCTGACTGACTTCACATGGCCACAACAGCTAAAGCTGAACTCCACATGGCCACAACAGCTAAAGCTGACTGACTTCACATGGCCACAACAGCTAAAGCTGACTGACTCCACATGGCACATAGCTAAAGCTGACTGACTTCACATGGCTATATAGTTAAAGCTGACTGACTCCACATAGCCACAACAACTAAAGCTGACTGACTCCACATAGCCACAACAACTAAAACTGACTCCACATGGCCACAACAGCTAAAGCTGACTTCACATGGCCACAATACTAAAGCTGACTGACTCCACATGGCCACAACAGCTAAAGGTGACTCCACATGGCCACAACAGCTAAAGCTGACTCCACATGGCCACAACAGCTAAAGCTGACTGACTCTTTCTTTCTTTCTTTCTTTTTTATTCTTTTATATCGAGGGTAACAGAATAAGCAATCATGTGCTTTTTTTCATCCGGTCCCCGTGTGTATGCAGTTTTGTAAATATTGTCATCTGTTCCCACCGGCACACGATGGCCTACTCTTACGAAAAGCGGAACAGGATTTAACGTGTGCGCAAGATGTTCTGCTCCACATAGCCACAACAACTAAAGCTGACTCCCACACTGGCCACAACTGCCAACTGCTGCAATGCACACACTGGGGGAGAAAGTTTGCAAGAATAGCTGTTTTCAAATACTTCGCCATAGAGGGCAGCCCTACTCTGACTTCAAAGGTGTGGAGAGGGGGGGGGGGGGTCTCTTTTCATGCAGATTTCGAGCTATTGTGGCTAAGATCTTGTCATAAATAAAGACAATGTCAAAACAACATTTTTTTTTTTATTTAAAACAGGAACATAAAAAACGTGTTTTATATAGGGCTTGATACTTTAACCCCATCAACAACTGACAAAGCTTTTGGCCTGAGGCAAGTCCGGAAATGTGTGAGGGCTTTTTGTGTGGAGGAACTGGTGCATAGCCAAGGTACTTTTCCTGCAGTACTAGGCATGTAGCTGCACGCAGGAGTAGTGGGGGTACACGATGCCATATCCAGTTGCAATCTGGGCTCTTCGGTATGAGGAAAATTCTCTCTCGTTTCTCCACACGACTGATATTTACACAGAGAGAGAGACACAGAGAGAGAGAGAGAGAGAGAGAGAGAGAGAGAGAGAGAGAGAGAGAGAGAGAGAGAGAGAGAGGAGAGAGAGAGAGAGAGAGAGAGAGAGAGAGAGAGACAGACAGACAGACAGACAGACAGACAGACAGACAGACAGAGTCAGACAGACAGAGAGACTGAGAGAGACTAAGAGAGAACTGAAAGGATTTGTTTATCTTTAGATAGCTTTCATATCATTTTCAGGACAGTGGGAAAGATAGCTCTGGTAAGAATTTTGTAGTGGTGACGGTGAAGATTATGAGGGCGATCTTAATCATCTTTTTTAATATTTCTATTTGTTACTTCTTTCTTTCCATCTTAAACTAGTCTTAGTCACAGCAGATTTCAGACTACCCTCCTCCTAGCGAAGAGAGCGTCGCTACATGAACAGCGCAACCGCATTTTATTTCAGTTGTCCTGTTTGCATGTGTATTTTTTCCCATAAAAGAGTGACTTTCTCTAAGACATAATTATGCCAGTGATAACTCTTTTCTTACCGTGGCTCTTTTCCATACGCTGAATGCGTGTTTCACACAGGACCTCAGTTTATCGTCTTCTCCAAGAGACTAGAACCGTAACTACCACTCGAGGTTTTCTGGATGGGGGAAAAGTTCATGCACAATCAGGGATGAAACCCACACTTTTCGCTTTCTGGGTGAATATGTTCTCTGTGAACCAGCGTATGTTACCTCTGAACCACCCTATGTTTCCTCTGAACCACCGTATGTTACCTCTGAACCACCGATATGCTACCTTTGAACCACCCTATGTTACCTCTAAACCACTGATGTTACCTCTGAACCACCCTATGTTACCTCTGAACCACCCTATGTTTACTCTGAACCACCAATCCTCTTCTGCCTACTCTTTTTTGTTCTTTTTCTCCTGCTTTGTTCAGGGAAGACAAATACAACACACACACACACACACACACACACACACACACACACACACACACACACACACACACACACACACACACACACTTACACCCGTCATTCACCTGAATCTGAGCCCCATCAGGCGGGATAACTCTAAAGAAGTTGGCGTAGATCTTCTTGTTACTGAGAGCTATGCCCGTAGCGGAACCGGAAATCTGTGGCACCCTCTGGCTTTTTGGGAGAGAGCTGATGAGTTCTGACACTGCCACGGCGTTTTCTGTTCGGGAAGGGCCGATAATTCCTGAAACATGGTCCCAGTACATCAAATAATTTCATTTATTCTGTTCTCTTTTTTTGTCCCCTGGTGTTAGCATCAGTACTGATTCCACTTCCCCGAAAGTCCTTAGCATGAGACTATACACTGAACATCTTGCACACGTTAAAACCCGTTCTGCCATTCGCAAGTGTAGGCCATTAGTGCCGGTAAGACGGGACAACTTTGTTTTAAAAAAAACAAAAAAACTCATGGACACCAGTGTTCTGCACTGGAATTGAAAGTAAGTCCCAAAATGTTGATTGCTTGCTTGATTTCTGTGTTGAACCATCTACTATATGATCCTCACATGACAGTGCAACTGTTGAACTATCTACCTGACAGTTCAGCAGCTGTTGTACTATCTACCTGACAGTTAAGCTGTTGAACTATCTACCTGACAGTTAAGCTGTTGAACTATCTACCTGACAGTGCAGCTGTTGTACTAATCTACCTGACAGTGCAGCTGTTGTACTAATCTACCTGACAGTGCAGCTGTTGTACTAATCTACCTGACAGTGCAGCTGTTGTACTAATCTACCTGACAGTGCAGCAGCTGTTGTACTATCTACCTGACAGTGCAGCTGTTGAACTATCTACCTGACAGTTCAGCTGTTGAACTATCTACTGAAGTTCAGCTGTTGAACTTTACCTGACAGTTGCAGCAGCTGTTGTAACTATCTACCTGACAGTTCAGCTGTTGAACTATCTACCTGACAGTTCAGCAGTGTTGAACTATCTACCTGACAGTTCAGCAACTGTTGAACTATCTACCTGACAGTGCAGCTGTGAATGCCTACTGACAGTTCAGCTGTTGAACTATCTACCTGACAGTTCAGCTGTTGTACTATCTACCTGACAGTTCAGCTGTTGAACTATCTACCTTACAGTTCAGCAGCGGTTGTACTATCTACCTGACAGTTAAGCAGTTGTACTATCTACCTGACAGTTCAGCAGCGGTTGAACTATCTACCTGACAGTTCAGCAGCTGTTGAACTATCTACCTGACAGTTCAGCAGCGGTTGAACTATTACCTGACAGTTAAGCTGTTGAACTATCTACTGACAGTTCAGCTGTTGTACTATCTATTTGACAGTGCAGCGGTTGAACTATCTACCTGACAGTTAAGCTGTTGAACTATCTACCTGACAGTTCAGCAGCTGTTGTACTATCTACTTGACAGTTCAGCTGTTGTACTATCTACCTGATAGTTCAGTTGTTAAACTATCTACCTGACAGTTCAGCAACTGTGGAACTATCTACTTGACAGTTAAGCTGTTGTACTATCTACCTGATAGTTCAGTTGTTGAACTATCTAGTGGATGTCCCTCACTGGAAAATTCAGTTGTTGAACTACTACCTGAGAGCTAACGAAAGTCCCTACTGCTAGCAAAGTCCTCAACTGTACCAAGTCCCTCACCTGCTACCCAAAGTCCCTCACCTGCTACCCAAAGCCTCACCTGCTACCAAAGCCCTCACCCTGCAAGCCAAAGTCCCTCACCTGCTAGCCAAAGCCCTCACTGCTACCAAAGCCTCACCCTGCAGCCAAAGTCCCTCACCTGCTACCCAAAGTCCCTCACCTGTACCAAAGCCCTCACCCCTGCAAGCCAAGTCCCTCACCTGCTACCCAAAGTCCTCACCTGCTACAAAGTCCCTCACTCTAGCAAGTCCTCACCTGCTAGCAAAGTCCTCACCTGCTAGCGGCGCCTGGGAGGTGGAGGAGTTGGAGAGGTAGCGGTCTGACAAGCCGAAGACTGCCTGCAGGGCCCGGGCACGACTGTAGCAGGTGCGCCATGTTTCCACACCTGGTCAGCATGGTCAGGTAAACCGTGATCATGATGACAATGGTGGTGATCATGAGTGGGGTAGAGGAACAAGGAATAACTTTTTTTTTAAACTAGACCCATTGACATCATCATTATCATCACTGGTTATGTCGTTGTCGTAGTCACCACCATCAACCCCTCCATTACTTTTATCATCAGCATCGTAGCTAAAACATACATGAAGAACACGAACCATTAAAAAAAAACCTATATATTGCTACTGCTGCTGCTACTTCTGACTGCTGCTGCTGCTACTGATCCATTCTCTCATACAGTAAAACGCTAACTGTGACAGCCCTGTCAGAGCTGTCAACGCTGGTGTTTATAGCCACAATCATCCCAGCACATTGTACGTACAATACACTGCATACTGATGTACACCCCTCCCCCTTGAAAAAAGATAATTATGTAATTCAACAAAGAGACCAAACATACTCCAAGTGGTTTATTGTACTGTATCAAATACCACGCTAAGTCATGGTAGATTTCTCTGCGTGAAATTCGGGTTGCTTTCCTTGAGGAGAGGGATTCGCCACAAGAGCAGTACCATCCACACCTCGGTTTATCGTCTCATCGGAAAGACGAGCACCCAGACCACCACTCATGGTCTAGTGGATGGGAGAAAATTTTCAGGCACAAACGGGGATGGAACTGCGCCACACTTCCAGGCCAGACTTTTTACTTTGCAGGCAAGTGTGTTACCTCTAGACCACCGATCAATATCGTTCAGGATTTAGGGTTTAGCATCTAAAGGAAAGAATCAACTGATAAGCGCGCAGATATTTGCTTCATTTTATTTCATTAGGGTTGGGGTTTTTTTAGCAATGGAAACACATACGCTTTGCTTTCCATTAAATCAGTTATATTTGCAAGAATTGTATCAGTAGAATATTTTATCCTACACAGCTCCCCTCTCAATTTTCTGTCGTTTGAGTGCCTCTGAACAAAATGGTGCATGATTAAAATCATTCATGAGCATATACACACATGCAAACAAACAAAAAATACACTTACACAAAATGGATGGCCCTATTCTAGTGGTGACGCCCTTTCTGAGAAAAGCATCCTGAATTTGACGCAGAGATGTCTACCCTGACTGTAAAAAAGCTCACAATAGAAGACAACGTAACACAACACAACGCAAGCAATGCAAAACAAAACAAAACAATACAACAATGCAACACAACACAATACAACGCAATTCAATACCATACAATACAAAACAGTGCAATACAACACACACAACACGATATGAAACAAAAGAGTACCACACGATCTTACATCCGCAGGCGACGATGGTTTCTTCCGTCCCGGAACTTGCCTCTTTTCTCTTCTGCTTCATCATTATTTTGTTCCTCGGATAGATCTCCGACGTTCACCAATAGCATGGTGAAATTTTGTGTATGCGACCCTTTTTACCCACCATTAAGGTAGCCGCATTCCGACTTCGGGGAAAGGACTTGTCTAACATTCTCCTATTTCTTCAAGTGTAAATGCATACAAATATTTAGGAAGATTATTTTCTACAAGACTTAGTTTTACATCAGCATGTAATGATCTTGTTAATAAAGCCAAGAATGCTGTGATGTGTATTATGAGAAAACTTAGAGCCTTGAATAATAACAGCTTAGAACTATTTTTGAAACTTTTTGACTCACAGGTTGTACCTATTGCTTTGTATGGAGCAGAACTCTGGGGTCTGGACAATGCAGCACGTCAGTGCGAACAAATGCATTTGTTTGCTTTAAAAAAAATTTCTGGGCGTTGAAAGGAGAACCCCAAATGACTTTGTTTATGGTGAAACGAACAGATATCCTATTTACATTAATTCTGCTGTACGTTGTATCTGTTATTGGTTAAAGTTATAGCAATGGATGATGTTAGACTACCGAAAAAATTACTACCGAAAAAAATTACCGAAAAAAATTATAGAATGCTATATGATCTGGATGAAAGAGGTAAAAGAGACTGGGTATCAAATGTTCGTTGTAAATTGTATGAAAATGGTTTTGGGTATGTATGGGAAAATAGAGGTGTTCAAAACGTTAAAGATTTTTATACAAGTTTAAGGAAAGACTGATTTTAAGCAGATGGCAAGAATGGGACTTCCACATTAAAAACAGCGAGAGATTTAGTGTATTTAGAACTTTTTGCAGTGTTCATGACAGGAAAACATATCTTAAAATAGATCTAGACAAACACTTGAAGTTTCTTATGACCAGGTTTAGATGTGGCATTTCAGAAATTAGTACACACCAAAATCGCTACAAATCATACTCTGATTTGACTTGTCCATTGTGTAAAACTGGAAATGAAGATGAAGTACATTTTATGTTGTGTTGTCCGATTTTCAAACAAATCAAAAACACGGTATATACCATTGAAATTTTACAGATACCCGTGCCAGTTTCATCTGAGTTTGCTTTTGGCATCGACAAATGAAAATATTGTCCGAAATGTATCGATCTACATATACAAGGCGTTCAAACTACGATCAGTGCTGATTTAGTTACTTTGTCTATGTGTGTGTATGCTTAGTGATTTCATTACTATTGTGTATGTATTGTACCCCCTTCATTTGGGGCAATGGCCTTTACATGAATAAACATTCCTAATCCGAATCCTATTTCTTCAAGCCCCCCTAACCTATCTTTGAGATTGTTCAAACTAAACAGAGGTGTTTCTGAACAACACTACCCTCCCCACCACCCCCAAAAAAGCAAACAAATACCACTTGATCTTTGAACAAAACTGCGGAGTGCAGCCTATCCTGGTCCCCATAGGAGTGACCGTTGGGAATGGCCTCACCTAGTCTCACCCCGGGGATGTAGTTCTTGTCGTTCAGCTGCTGCACAAACCACTGCACGGCAAAGGCATTGCGCACTCCCTGCAGGAGAAAGGGGCCGCACGTGCCGTCACTCTTGCCTTCGTTGACCTCAAACAGTGACGCCAGCATGACGTCACCTTCATAGCGAATGACGTCATCGCTGCCTTGAAGGACGGGGAGGCCCAATGCGGAGACAATGAGGCAGATTCTGCGAAATAGAGTAGATGATGATGATGATGATGATGATGATGATGATGATGGTGGTGTGGTGGTGGTGGTGGTGGTGGTGGTGGTGGTGGTGGTGGTGATGACGATGACGATGATGATGATGATGATGATGATGAAGAGGGAATCTTTGCAGAAGATAGTGGCGAAATTTGTTCTGTAGTGAAAGTACTCTCTTTTTTATTCACTTTTTAAACCCTTTTCTGTGTAACAATGGAAATACGATGACTTTCAAAAGAGAGGGAATTTAACATTACTCTTGCCTTCTTTTTTCTTTCTTTTTTTTCTTTCTTTCTTTCTTTCTTTTTCTTTTTCTTTCTTTTGTCTTCTGGTTTAATGTTCAAATCCCGTCGGAAGCTTCTTTCCTCCTTACCCAGTAGACCATGGTCTGAGTGCTGTGGCCAAGGGGCCAGTGCAGACGCCCTTAAAAAAAACTGCTGAAAATGGTTTTAAAAAATGAAAAATAAGACATTTTTGAACCAGCTGGCTTACATTGATAGTAAGGAGCTTGTATCAGACTGTGCCAGTCTTCCTATTTTATGCAGGAATGCTTCAGTGATAATGAAAATCAGCAGACAGAAATGCCAATACTTTAGTAAACTCTCCCTCGCACATACTCATGGCAAGTAATTTTTACGGGTTGGCAAGAAAAGATTTTCCTACCTTATAAAAGAATAGGCAATGCACCTTTCCTATAATTACCATGTTTGCAAAAATGTAAACAATATGCCAAATGTAATGGTATAAAGAAGCAAGAATGCACAATATTGTAGCCCAGCTATTCTGGCTTTATTAATCAAATTACATGACATTTTTTTCTGTCAACGCTAAAGACTGTTACATAGATCTACAAGGCAAGCAGATAATAGAATCTTCGGTAGGCTGTCCGGGATTATAGCTATCAGAGGGAAAACGCTTCCAGACTCATACTTCATCTAAGACAGCCGCTAACACTTTGCATGCACATGTATGAATAATAAGTCGTAACATCAGAACACACACAAGCACACTCACACATGCAAATGTGTGCTCGCGTACACACACACACACACACACACACACACACACACACACACACACACACACACACACACCCCACACCACCACCACACCACCACCACCACCACCACCACCACCACACCAACAACAACAACAACAACAACAACAACAACCAAACAACCCCCCCCCCAAAAAAAAATGGAAATAAGCCAAAATACAAACAAACCACCCACCACCACCCCAATAAAACTTAATTCAGAAAAAAGGGGGAGGAGGGAGCAAGGTTTGCATGCAGCGAAAAATGCGGTAAACCCAGTCACCCAAACATAGCCCTCTCAGTAATTGTAGACTGTATTCCAGGGATCATGTTTCTGCCTATTCAGATGATCATTCCAGCCCATGACTGTGACAATGGATCTTTACATGCCGTCAGTGACTGCATCAAGGGACATACTTCCACACAACATTGTAATCATTATTTCTTTGCTATTTCTTTCTTTCTTTCTTGGTTTGTCTGTGCGTTCCATTTCTGCATGCGTTTCGTTGTTACCTTTCCTTTCACGCTGTAAAGAATCAATGGAAAAAAATACTAGAAGTTATCGAGAAACCTGAGAAAAAATATCTATATAAAACAAATTACAAAAGTTTGAAATGCGTTTGTGTTATTTCAGAGTGTAAAAATACTGCCAGTGCCTGTATCACTTCAGCTGTCTTGGATATTCTTAGCGATGTCTTACATCATACAAATTGAAGGTACCATTGATTTTACAGAAAGCAACAACAACATGTACTTATGTACGTATGATAAAACGGTGCATGGTGGCCACACAAAATCAACACCACCACCTCAACCATCTGCACAGCGCAAACAATGCAACTACCAAAAAATATAATCGTAATGATTGTGAGTGGTCTGATTTATCTTCGCCCTCTGTGTTTATTTACTTTTATTTATTTATTTATTCTTTTATATCGAGGATAATGGAATAAGCATTCATATGCTTTTTTACATCCAGTCCCCGTGTGTATGCAGTTTTGTAAATGTTATCTGTTCCCACCGGCACACGATGGCCTACTCTTACGAAAAGCGGAACAGGATTTAATGTGTGCGCAAGATGTTCTGCACGCGTGTGGCTATGGTTGGGCGTTGTATCTAATCAAGGTTGCGGGTTCGATCCGCATTCGCATGCGTTTGCCTTGGAAAGGCACTTTCGGTATTCTACCACCGTTAAAAGGGGTACAACTTGTTGGGTTAACCCTGCGATAGACTGGCGTCTATCAGGGGAGTCTATGACTTATCGCTTAACGCCAGAACCGGGTAAGCACGCTGATGAGCTTATGCTCGGACAGATTTACTAATACAAGATGTTGCGTGCGTCGCAACGGACCTGGTTTAAAGTTATCTGAGGGTTTTTTAGGGGGAGTGAGTGTGTGTGTGTGTGTGTGTGTGTGTGTGTGTGTGTGTGTGTGTGTGTGTGTGTGTGTGTGTGTGTGTGTAATATGCTAAGACATTTGTTCAGCGTGGTCAAATTTGTTGGTATAATGCAGATTGTCACATTTGCTGGTATTATGAAAATGATAATGGCATCTCCATTAGTAAGTATTTGCATTTTTCTTCTTTATTCTTCATGTTATTTTCTTGAGGATTTTTCTTCTTCTGTATTCCCCAGTCTGGTGATTATGTAAACTGGGGAAAGAGGTACACAGGTCCTATTTCACTGTGAAGCGGTATACAAAAAGAAGAGGAATGCGACACAGGGACAGAAGGCTGCTTTAGCTGCCTGTCTTCTTACATTCCAGTAGAAACCTGGCTTTTTTTTAACCAAATGAACGCAACAACAAACAGGTGTCATTTTTTTAAATTCTGTTTGTTCCTTCAGCATGAAAACGTGAGTGATCAGGGGAAGCAACCTACTCACCGAGACAAAGCCAGCAGGAGCATGCTGCAGAAAGTGACACAGCCTGCTAGAGTCTGTACGTCTTCTTCTCTTCTCCTTCACACAACTTAATGTTCCTTGTTTTCACAGCAACACAGCGCCATAGAGTTCATCCCAGATTTGATCCCAGTTTATTAAAGCACAGTCCAGCTGCTGAAACAACAGGTGTGTGCATATAAACAGGTGTTGTGTGATGGTCAGGTCAGGTTAGGTCAGGTCAGGTCAGGTCAGGTCAGCTTTAGTCCAACTATGTCCTCCTCAGCACACCCCAAGCATCCTCACAGTGCTTTTAGTCCTTTAGAGCGGCTGACAATTCAACCCAGCGGAGTTTTCTTCTCTCCAAAAAACAGACTGAAGACTGTGTAAGTGGTGTTAAGACAGGAAAAACACACACTGGACGTGTTTCCCCTCTCCAGAACAGATAGAAGACTGCTGTCAAGTCATGTCACACACTGAAAACAACACACTTCACAAACAACCACCCCGTCACCCACAAAAAAACAACACCCTAAATGGGCTTTCACAGGTGCAAAAATGTTTTCACTTCAAAACGTGGTCAGAAATTGATATCATTATTGCCTTTGGCGATGATCTTCTTCCGGAAAAAGAATCCAGTTTCGGGCTGAGAGGCCTTGCACCCCATGAAAGAAAATGCTGTGACTCTGTCAGCCCTTCTAACCCAGAAACAACGAGCACAGGTAGTGAGTGAGGGTGTGAGTGAGTGAGTGCCCTGCCTGCCTGCCTGCCTGCCACCCAGAGAAGCGGTGTTTTCTGAAGCGCTCTATTGCTTGATGACCCCGACAGTGCAGTTAGGGTGTCTTTTTCCTTTTTTTTTTTTTTTTTGCTTCTTTTTTTTTTTTTTACCTGGGCTTGTAGCCCATAATCAGATCCTGGCGCAGAAATTAGAAACCACAGCGGCCAAACTTGGCACAGTTTTTTGTTGTCTGGGTTTTGGTTGGGGTTGGGTGCTTGCTTGGTTGTGTGTTTTTTTTTTTAACTGGTGGAGACTCGTGCTTTGCCAACACAGACAAAAGAATGGGAAGGGAAAGAGGAGAGAGAGAGAGAGAGAGAGAGAGAGGAGAGAGGAGAGAGGGGGGGGAAATTGTCCTTTTTCTAGTCATGCATACTTTTGGCGGTGGCCCGACAGGCAATTAAAATCTCTTTTGGGCGAGGGGAGGTGGTGAGTTGGTGGCGGGGGGGGGGGGGTTTTGCTTTTTTGCAGCTGTGGTGGTGGCTATTGTGTGAAGTTTCTTCTGGTCACGACATTTTGCCTCACATGAGAGCAACAGGAAGATCGACTGGAATTTCCATGTTGCCGTTTAAGTTACCCCCCCCCCCCCCCCCCCCCAATAAAAAAAAAGAGAAAAAGTATCAGATTGCATAAAGAGGAAGTTTTCAGTCATCCAGAATGGTGTCCATGGCACAAAACTCGCTATAATTAAATATTGTTTTTGCCTTCTTTCAAGGTTGTCCAAAGCCTGACAAGTGTGTCTATAATCATTTCTGCTGTTGTATTTGAGTGTAGCCTGTCAGTTCTTGTAATTACTAGTATATATCCTAACACTAGTACAAAGCACAGTTGCATTCTTTATTTATCATGTATGATAGGAGAATAATGAGAGCACGGTATGTAAGGGGAATAATGAGATGAACTGATCACCTAGAAGGGTTACTTACCTCCATGTCCGTTCTCAGTACAATTTACTCTTCATTAAAATCAACATGGCTGAAACGCGTGGAGAAATGTGCTGCAGATACATGTTTGTTTGTTTGTTTTTCGAAAGGTAGGGTTGAATGCTGTGTGTCATAATTTTAGTGACGTCAACATTGATGTATGGGGAAGTCATTTGTCACCTCAAGTGGACCAATCTGGACACAATCCACCACCTAAAGGGTAGAAGTGGTTATGGTCAAGGTCACATGCAAGGGGGTAGCCTTCTGTTTTCATCTATTGACCTATGCAGCAGTTATTTTAACATCAGTAATAACCACGCGTATCTGTTTTCTGTGAAACAGCCTTCCCTGATTCACACACGATGGTATGGTATGGTATGGTATGGTACGGTATGGTACGGTATGGTATGGTGAAGTGCAGTATGGTATGGTACGGTATGGTACGGTACGGTACGGTATGGTACGGTATGGTATGGTCTGGTCTGGTATGGTATGGTATGGTATGGTATGGTCTGGTATGGTATGGTATGTGAGTGCGGTATGGTATGGTATGGTATGGTATGGTATGGTATGGTATGGTATGGTGAAGTGCAGTATGGTGTGGTATGGTATGGTACGGTACGGTACGGTACGGTATGGTCTGATCTGGTGGTCTGTTGTCTGGTCTGGTCCTGGTCTCGGTCTGGTCTGGTCTGGTCTGGTCTGGTATGGTATGGTACGTACTGCCATATTGGGTTGGATGCAGGGTCTGTAGGAAGGAAAAGAACCTTCTCTGTATTTTTAATAATAAATAATTCTAAAAAGCATATTTTCATAACACTTCGTCGTTGATACTACAGAATCCTTGCCACAACTAGGTGTTGCGGTCTTTGGTCACTAAAAACTAGTTGTGTTAAGGAGTATGTTTATCTCATTTTATGTGTGGTTGGTGTGGTTTCTTCCACAACGGGTGACCGTCCAAGGTCGACCCTTATGGTTGTCCAGGGTGTTAATAGAAGGAACGACAGTAGATGTAGTTTATACTCTTTTTGCTATGTATCTAGCTGTGTAGTTTTAATCTGAAATTTAAAATTTTATGAAATGACAGCCCTGATATGGCCTATGTGGTCGGCATGGCAATAAACAAGACTGGGTTGGACTTTCGCCTTTTGGTGTTATTGATGTTCGTTTCAAAGCCCTTGTGTTCTGTGCAAAAGGACAGACAGGAAGCAGGAAAAAGAAAGGAAAAAAGAAGAAAAGATAGAGCGAACAAAGATTCAAACATGACTTTCCTCCAAGTCATTCATTGGCCATTGGAAAAGAGTTTCCATAGCCTGGAAGACAAATGCCCACATGTTCTTTTTGGGTCGTACCAGAATAAAGCCCTACCCCCTCTCCATCTGCCCTGTGGACGAAATGAAAATTTAAAAAGCTCTATCACAATCAAATAGGTACATGATACTCTTTTCGGGGAAGTTTTTTTTTAATAGCATTATGAGAACACCTCTAATTAGCAGGTATTTATCTCTTAATTAAGTCGGTTTGCAGCTACCTTAATTGGCTGGCAGAAAAAATGTCGCATACGCAAAATCTCACCTTAGGTGAAGCGTTGGAGCTGTAGCTGAGGACCAAAAACCCCAACAGAATCTGTATGGCTGCATTACCACATTGGGTAGAATGCCTAGTGTCTATCTCCACCAGTCCTGTGTATGTAACTCGGCAGGTTTGCCTGCTAGCCCCAGCCCACAAATTCTGACTTCAAAGCAGACCACGATAAATTCAGATGTAGAATAAGAGAAACATTTGTTGATTTCCTTGAGAAAAAAAGTGTGGCAGAGGAATAGGCTGGGAAGGAGGAAAAGAGCAAGAGAGAGGAGAGAACCGTCTGAGAAAAGACAGAATCAAAGAGAGTGAGAGAAAAGGGGAAATTGTGGCACTGAACTTTCCAGAAGCTGGGGATGCTATGAATACTGAAAGAGTCCCCTGTAACCCCAGGGGAAAATGTCTTCATGTCATATTTTGGGAATGCATCATCAGGTCAAGATGCAAAGCTGTCGTTATTGCCTTGGTAATTGAGATGATGAATGATTACACAATTTTCATTGGCTATGAATGGAATGATTTAATACTTTCATGGGTAGAGATGATGATGAATAATGATAATGTTTCATTGGCATGGAATGATGAATGATTGATATTTTCATTGTGCGTGATGATGAATGATGAATCGTTTCATTCGCTGTGACGATGATGAATGATTAAATGGTTTTCAATTGGCTGTGGTGATGATGAATGATGGAATGGTTTTCATTCGCTATGAAGATGATAAATAATTAAATAGTTTTCATTGGCTGTAGTGATGATGAATTATGGAATGGTTTTCATTGGCTGTGGAGATGATGAAGTGATTGAATAATTTTCATTTGGGCGTGAGATGATGAATGATTGAATGGTTTTCATTCCTGGTGTTGCCAACAGTAAATAATTGCACACTGTTCATCCCCAGCTTCATTCTCACCAGACAATCAGCAGTATCAATGAAATGACTTAGAAATTGTTAATGTAACATTTTTTTTCCGTTTTCTTCTTTATAAATCTGTGCCACACTAAATCTTCACCGATGATTTAATACTTACATAACTTATCTACACTGACAAATCGTACATAACAACTACACAATATATCACCATTAAAAACATGTTTTGTTTAGCAGTGAGTTTGCTAGTTTTTAACAATTCTAATTTGCAACAAACTCCATCATTATTTTTTTTTTTTTTCAGAGAGGATGGCGGATGTGATGGTAAAAACGATTCAAAACTTGCTTTTTGACATTGTTTTGGCTGATGCCTATGCCTTTCTTTTCCCCCTTCTCTCCTTTTTCTTTCTTTCTTCATAAAACACAAGGAAAAAGAGAGACAGACAGTTAGACAGAGACAAAGAGACAGAGAGACATGCAGCGAAAAAGAAAGACAGCATCAAGCGAAGACAAAAGAAAAATAGATATAAGGAGAGATTCGGGGAGAGACAGAGAGACAGACAGAGGGACAGAGGGACAGACAGACAGACAGGCAGACAGACAAACAGAAATACAGACAGACAGACATAGAGGAAAAGAGACAGAGAGATAGACACATTCAGAGAGAAAGAAAGACAGCACCACATCAAGAAAGAAGGGAAAATAGATAAAGGGAGATAGTGAGACAGGGAGACAGGAGACAGACAAACAGAAATACAGACAAACAGACAGACAGACAGACAGACAGACAGACAGACAGACGAAGTCACAGAGATAGCGAGACAGAGATGTTTACGTTCATTGAGATTTATGCTACCTTTCCAAAGTATGCCAAAATAAGGGCTTTTTTTCCAACCTTTATTCTGAGAATGTTGTCAACATACTGTTGTATGTATGTACAAGGTATAGAATAGATAACAACAAACACCATCCACTAGATGAACTTTCTTCTCTCTCTCTCTCTCTCTCTCTCTCCTCTCCTCTTCTCTCTCTCTCTCTCTCTCTCTCTCTCTCTCTCTCTCTCGTCTCTCTTCTGTCTGTTTCTGTCTGTCCTGTCTGTCTGTCTGTCTGTCTGTCTGTCTGTCTGTCTGTCTGTCTGTCTCTGCTCTCTCTCTCTCTCTCTCTCTCTCTCTCTCTCTCTCTTCTCTCCTCTCTCTCTCTCTCTCTCTCTCTCTCTCTCTCTCTCTCTCTCTCTCTCTCTCTTTCTCTCTCTGTATACATGATATCAGTCTATTGCTTAATCGTAAAACAGATTTGTTTTCGTCCTCGGCTAGAGCTCCGAAATTCACCTATGGTGAGACTTTTTCGTATGCGATCGTTTTTTCTCCCCAACCATTAAGGTAGCCACATTCAGACTTCGGAAAACTGATTATTCAAATGTGTGTAGTCTAAATATGGCCTCATAAGTACTAATACTCAATACAAATCTTATGAAATAGATTCACCTTTAAAAAAAGAAAAACAAAAACAACAGCAGAAAACAATGACAACGTTAAGATACGCACCCTCTAAACACATACACGCACGCACGCACGCACGACACACACAAAAACACATACATATACATAC
>CM060328.1:36264815-36267315 GCA_030674155.1 Stramonita haemastoma | reverse complement strand
GGGGGGGGGGGGAATGACATAAAAAAACACGTTCTAAACATTCGTCATTTTTTGTTAAAAGATGGGGTTTTTTTTTGGGGGGGGGGTTGTTGTTGCTGTTGTTGTTGATGTTGTTGTTGTTGTTGTGTTGTTTTCTGAAGTGTGGATGAATGATGGTGGTAGTAATGAACAGGCTGTACTAAAGCACTAAAACAACGCAAGTTAGATTGTTTTCGGCAAGCTGCTGTTAGGCAAAACTGATTGAAAGGAAAATATTGAAAACGTATGGGTCATTTAAATTACTTTCACAGCCTGAAACATAACTTTCTGTTATCATGATAGCTAAACTTAAAAAAAATAATAAAACAAATAAATGAATAAAAATAAATATACACACACACACACACACACACACACACACACACACACACAACACACACACACACCACACACCACACACCACCACACACACTCCTCTCTCTCTCTCTCTCTCTCTCTCTCTCTCTCTCTCTCTCTCTCTCTCTCTCTCTCTCTACTCACACCTACCTTTCCAGGGTGAAGAGATAGAGGAAAGAGGAGGGGATCTCCACCAGTCCATTCAGACAGAAGTTGACGTAGAGATCTCCAGCCAGAGACCCCGAGATCAGGTACTGCCCGAAGTACACCATGTTCGTCACGAACCTGCCACCACCACAGCCCATGGTCAAGCTCAGCAATACATAGGGGAAAATAAAAAGAATGGGTGCATGGCGCTGCTCTTGTGGCGACGCGCTCTCCCTCGAGGAGAGAGCAGCCCGAATTTCATGCGGAGAAATCTACCTTGAACTGAAAGTGGTATAACATGTAAAATGTAAATACATGTTACTGTGTGGTTGCGTTTGCTGCTGTTGATGTTGTTTTTGCCGTTGTTATTGTTGTTGCTACTGCTGCTGTTGTTGTTGTTGTTGTGGCTGCTGCTGTTGTTGTTGTTGTTGTTGGTGTTGTGGCTGCTGCTTGCTGTTGTTGTCGTTGTTGTGGCTGCTGCTGTTGTTGCTGTTGTTGTTGCCGCCGCTGCTACTGTTGTTGTGTTACCGCTGCTGCTGTTGTTATTTTGGGTGTTGTTGTTGTTGTTGTTTTTACTGCTGTTGCTGCTGTTGTTATTGTGCTGCTGCTGTTGCTGCTGCTGCTGTTGTTGTTGTTGTTGTTGCTGCTGCTGCTGCTACTGCTGCTGTTATTTATTGTTGCTGCTGCTGCTGTTGCTGCTGCTGTTGTTGTTGTTGTTGTTGCTGCTGCTGCTGCTACTGCTGCTGTTATTTTATTGTTGCTGCTTCTGTGGCTGCTGCTGTTGTTTTTTTGCCGCACATTCTCCGCCTAACACCCTGGGGGTCACCCAGAACACGCACTCTGTCTCACTCATCCTGCCTAACATTCCCTGTGATAGTGGACACACAATGGGCAGTTTGCCCGTATGACTGCTTTTAAAGTATCTTTCTAGTATAGGCAGCCATACCGAGGATTCAGAGATTTGCTTCTCTTTTGTGATGCTGAGAGCCTGTCATGGCTGACGACACATCGTGTCAGCCCCATCTTGACATGACACCTCTATGTTGCATTGTAAAATACATCGCAGCATTGTCATGTGGACCTTGGCACAGTTGACATCAGTCACTGACACAGCTTTTGGACCTGGTCCAGTCGGTTGAACAAGTGAATGAATGAATTAATTAATTAATTATTAATTAATAGATAAATTAACATAAGTGGTGGTGGTGGTGGTGGTGGTGGTGGTGGTGGTGGTGGTGGTGGTGGTGTGGTGGTGGTAATGATGATGATGGTGATGATGTGATGGTGGTGGTGGTGGTGGTGGTGGTGGTGGTGGTGGTGGTGGTGGTGGTGGTGGTGGTGGTGGTGGTGGTGGTGGTGGTACAGATGTTGTCCCTTTAAGGGCTGGAACCCTTGAAAACAAAAATGGGGGGGGGGCTTCTTCTTTTCACTGATGACCTTTCCACCTCTCCCTACATAATCAGTCAGTTCTAGGAAAGAGAAATTACGGCTACTGTGCGGCCTGGTTGTGTTGACTACAATACAGTACAACACAACACGATCCAACCCATCACAACCTGCACCAACCTCTCACTTCCCACTCCAATCATGTTCACTTTAGATCAACGCAACAGGATACAACATAATGCAACATAACACCACATGATGCAATGTACCCTGACACCATGCAAGTCAGTACAATGTCAGGATAATCACATCCTTTCCTACATCGGTGGTCTAGGTGGTAACGCGCCTTGCCAAGAAAGCAAAAATTCCGGGTCGGAATGTGCGGTGGTTCGTACCCCGTTTGGGCCCAAAACTTTTTCCCCATTCATTAGACCCTGAGTGGTGTTCTGGGCGCTAGTCTTTCGGATGAGACGATAAACCGAGGTTCCGTGTGTTATACATCACTATTTAGCGCACGTAAAAGAACCCACGGCAACAAGGGGGTTGACCCTGGCAAAATTCTGTAGAAAAAAAGCCACTCTGATAGGGAAAC
>CM060328.1:36249815-36254815 GCA_030674155.1 Stramonita haemastoma | reverse complement strand
CTGGGATCCAACCCGAAACCTTTAGATTACGAGTCCAACGCCCTAACCACTAGACTACAGCGGCGACATGTGTCCCCCACCCTGTCCCATAACATGTCCCCATCAAGAGAACATCTTTAATCTGTCTCCCTGACTCTTGTCTCTGTCTGTCTGTCTGTCTGTCTGGCAGTCTGTCATGCTGTCTGTCTGCCAGTCTGTCATGCTGTCTGTCTGCCTCTCTCTCTCTCTCTCTCCCTCTCTCTCTCCCTCTCTCTAAATAAATAAATAGATAAATAAATAAATATAGATAGATAGATAGATAGATAGATAGATAGATAGATAGATAGATAGATAGATAGATAGATAGATGGATGGATGGATGGATGGATGGATGGATGGATGGATGGATGGATGGATGGAGATAGATAGATAGATAGATGGATGGATGGATGGATGGATGGATGGATGGATGGATGGATGGATGGATGGATGGATGGATGGATAGATAGATAGATAGATAGATAGATAGATAGATAGATAGATAGATAGATAGATAGATAGATAGATAGATAGATAGATAGATAGATAGATAGATAGATAGATAGATAGATAGATAGATGTCTTTCCTTCTCAATCGGGAAAGGAGAAAGACGCACACCTTTTCTCCTCCACCTTCATCCCAGAAAGGAGGGGTGATGTTTTTGCGGTATGAAGTGGTGTTGGTGATGTTGTGAGATAACTCCCCAGTCTCTAGCAGACTGAATTCCTGCCCCTGATCCAGGCTACTGTTAACGGCCTCTGGTGAACAGACTTGAGGGACATCTTTACCTGTGAACATCAGGACATTTTACCTGTGAACATCAGGACATTTTACCTGTCAACATCAGGACATTTTACCTGTGAACATCAGGACATTTTACCTGTCAACATCAGGAAATTTTACCTGTCAACATCAGGACATTTTACCTGTCAACATCAGGACATTTTACCTGTCAACATCAGGACATTTTCATCTTTACCTGTCAACATCAGGACATTTTAACTGTCAACACCAGGACATCTTTACCTGTCAACATCAGGACATTTTACCTGTCAACACCAGGACATCTTAACCTGTCAACATCAGGATATCTTAACCTGTCAACATCAGGACATCTTAACATGTCAACACCGGAACATCTCACCTGTCAACACCAGGACATCTTTACCTGTCAACATCAGGACATCTTTACCTGTCAACATCAGGACATCTTTACCTGTCAACATCAGGACATCTTAACCTGTCAACATCAGGACATCTTTACCTGTCAACATCAGGACATTTTTACCTGTCAACATCAGGGCATCTTTACCTGTCAACATCAGGACATCTTAACATGTCAACATCAGGACATCGTAACATGTCAAAATCAAGACATTTTACCTGTCAACACCAGGACACGCATAAGGAAATAACTAAATAAAATGCACAGAGAGAGAGAGAGACAAAAACAGAGACAGAGAGACAGAGATACAGAGACAGAGACACAGAGAGATAGACAGAGAGAGAGAGAGAGAGAGAGAGAGAGAGAGAGAGAGAGAGAGAGAGAGGAGAGAGAGAGAGAGAGAGAGAGAGAGAGAGAGAGAGAGAGAGAGAGAGAGAGAGATTGCCTCATTGACATCTAAAAATCAAGAGCTTTAAATTGAATTGCTTTCTTTTTGGGGGTTTGGGGGCTTTATGTTATTTTGGGGGGATGGGGGTGTTGTTGTTGGTGTTGTTTGTTTGTGCTATACTAATAAGCTTTGAATAGAAACTGGCAGAAAATCATCCCCAAAAATGGCATTTTCCTTCTCTACTCTCAACATCTGTCCACCATTCAACCTGAGATAGATATCAACGGAAAAAAAAAAAAACATAACGGTCAGAAAGAAAAAGAGCGTTAAATTGGGACAAGCATAGACGCTGATAGGGAAAGAGATGTGGCATCATACATTATGTTGACATACTCTCCCTGGAGAGAGCAGCTCGAATTTCACGCAGAGACATAATTATGCTGTGACTGTGCATTTTTATAAAAGACAATAGTGAAGTTCTGCTCTAGTGTTAGGGAGGGAAGATCTCTTTAAAAATACCCTTTAACTTGATGATGACAGGACAGAGAGCAATGATGGTTGTGAGGGTAGCGGTGGTGGTGGCGGTGTTACTACTGATGCTGCTGCTTTTGTTGTTGCTGCTGCTTTTGTTGTTGCTGTTGCTTTTTGTTGTTGCTGCTGCTTTTGTTGTTGCTGCTGCTTTTTGTTGTTGCTGCTGCTTTTGTTGTTGCTGCTGCTTTTTGTTGTTGCTGCTGCTTTTTGTTGCTGCTGCTGCTTTTGTTGTTGCTGCTGCTTTTTGTTGTTGCTGCTGCTTTTGTTGCTGCTGCTGCTTTTGTTGTTGCTGCTGCTTTTGTTGCTGCTGCTTTTGTTGTTGATGCTGCTTTTGTTGTTGCTGCTGCTTTTCGTTGTTGTTGCTGCTTTTGTTGCTGCTACTGCTCTTGTTGTTGCTACTGTTTTTGTTGTTGCTGTGCTGCTTTTGTTGTTGCTGCTGCTTTTGTTCTTGCTGCTACTGCTCTTGTTGTTGCTGCTGCTTTTGTTGTTGTTGTTGCTGCTGCTACTGCTGATGTTGGCTGTAATAATGGCAACGAAAATGACAACGACAAATAATGAATATCATGATAATAACAATCAGAGCAATGATGATGACGATGACGATGACGAGGAGGAGGAGGAGGAGGAGGAGGACAATGACCCAGAGGAGGGCAGGGAAGACAACTCCTACCGGTGAAGACGATGGCAAACATCTGGTAGCTGATGGGGATCATGCAGACAGCAAAGCCTGCCCACTGCACCAGGGAGTACACACTCAATGGCCCCAGGTACTCCAGAATGGCGTCAACCTGACCTTGACCCTGACCCACTGATCTTGACCTTTCATGGCGGCGGCGACCTTTCATGGCGACGGTCTCTTGTTTCTGGTTGACCTGCAAGCATCGCAAAATGAAATGTGGAGGCCTACCTGCCATTAGTCAATAAAGTACCAACACCCCAAAATATTCGAATAGGTAATACTATGAAAAGATGGCACAGAGAGACAATATTGTACTAACACCCCAAAATGAATACAGAATACTATGAAAAGATGGCACACACACACACACACACACACACACACACACACACACACACACACACACACACACACACACACACACACACACACACACACACACACACACACACACACACACACACACACACACACACACACACACACACACACACACACACGATTAAGTACCAACACCCCAAAATACTCGAATAGATAATACTATGAAAAAATGACACAGAGAGACAATAGAGTATTAACACCCTAAAATGAATAGAGAATGCTACGAAAAGATGGCATAGACAGACAATAAAGTACCAACACCCCAAAATATTCGAACAGATAATACTTTGAAAAGATGGCACAGACAATAAAGTACCAACACCCCAAAATGAATATAGAATGCTATGAAAAGATGGCACACGCATACGATTAAGTACCAACACCCCAAAACTAATAGAGAATGCTATGAAAAGATAGCACAGACATTAAAATACTAACACCCCAAAATAAATAGAGAATGTAATGAAAAGATGGCACAGACATTAAAAGACTAACACCCCAAAATGAAGAGATAATGCTATGACAAGATAGCACACACAGACAATTAAGTACCAACACCCCAAAACTAATAGAGAATGCAATGAAAAAATGGCACACACAGACAATTAAGTACCAACACCCCAAAACTAATAGAGAATGCAATGAAAAAATGGCACACACAGACAATTAAGTACCAACACCC
The DNA here is from genome assembly GCA_030674155.1 of Stramonita haemastoma. Taxonomy (NCBI): domain Eukaryota; kingdom Metazoa; phylum Mollusca; class Gastropoda; order Neogastropoda; family Muricidae; genus Stramonita; species Stramonita haemastoma. The sequence goes on along the minus strand of CM060328.1, from coordinate 36,250,970 downwards.
CAAAACTAATAGAGAATGCAATGAAAAATGGCACACACAGACAATTAAGTACCAACACCCCAAAACTAATAGAGAATGCAATGAAAAAATGGCACAGACAGACAATAAAGTACCAACACCCCAAAATGAATAGAGAATGCTATGAAAAGATGGCACAGACAGACAATAAAGCACCAACACCCCAAAACTAATAGAGAATGTTGTGAAAAGATGGCACAGACAGACAATAAAGTACCAACACCCCAAAATGAATAGAGAATGCTATGAAAAGATGGCACAGACAGACAATAAAGCACCAACACCCCAAAACTGATGTTGTGAAAAGATAGCACAGACAGACTGTGTGGACAGGAAAGGACTGTAAGGAGAGGTGGACACCGGGTCTTGGAGAAGATACCCCCCACCCCCTTCTGGCCAGTGTTTCAGCACTTCCTTTCTGACGCTAAAAGATGATCCTTTGAGATGGTGGTGAAAGTCCATCTCTACTTTGGGTGTGTTTTTTTCTGAAGTCAGGTCTGTTCCTCATGAACGTGATTCCAGTAACATCTTTTGAGTTGCCTTTGCACTGCTCTGCTCTGCTCTGCTCTGCTCTGCTCTGCTCTGCTCTGCTCTGTTCTGCTCTGCTCTGCTCTGCTCTGTTCTGCTCTGCTCTGCTCTGCTCTGTTCTGCTCTGCTCTGTTCTGCTCTGTTCTGTTCTGCTCTGCTCTGTCTGTTCTGCTCTGTTCTGCTCTGCTCTGCTCTGCTCTGCTCTGTTCTGCTCTGTTCTGCTCTACTCTGCTCTGCTCTGTTCTGCTCTGTTCTGCTCTGCTCTGTTCTACTCTGTTCTGCTCTGCTCTTCTATACTCTGTTATGTTCTATTCTTTTCTGCTCTGCTTTGTTCTGCTCTGCTCTGCTCTGATTTTTCAGGTCCTTCCTTCCTCCTGCCACATATGGACAACTCTCTCAGCACCGCTGCTACTGCTGCTACTACTACTGCCACTGCTACTGCCACTGCTACTGCCGCTGCTACTGCTGCTACTACTGCTGCTACTATTACTGACACTGCTGCTGCTATTGCTGCTGCTGCTTCTGCTGCTATTGCTACTGCTGCTGCTACTACTACTGCTGCTGCTACTGCCACCGCTGCTGCTGCTGCTGCTGCCGCCGCCGCCGCTG
>CM060328.1:36112315-36237315 GCA_030674155.1 Stramonita haemastoma | reverse complement strand
CTTTGGAGGATAATGGAACAAACATGTATTTGTTTGGGGGGGGGGGGGGTTTGGGGGGGAGGGTGACAGCCAGTCCATGTGTGCATGCGTTTTGTTAATTTTTTTTATCCGCTCCCGCCAGCACACAATTGCCTACTCTTCCAAAATGCGGAACAGGCTTTAACGTGGGCGGAAGATGTTCTGCGTGCTTTTGAACACGAAACCTCGGTTTATAGACTCATCTGAGAGGCTTTTGGGGGGAGTGGAGTCGGTACTGGTGTTTTTCATCGTCGTCGAACACTCAGACAGCAACTACTGATGTCTGTCATATGAGCGAAAATGCGTTGCGCTGCCGTGCAGCACCTGACAAGTCAAGCCCAGCACATTCGACTTCGGCAGGGGTTCGAACATAGGTCGGCAGATCGCCAGCACAATGCGCAACTCTCTAACCACCATGCGTGCGTGCGCGCGCGTGTGTGTATGTGTGTTGTTGTTGTTTTGGGGGGATATCATTTTTACGTGGTTTTTATTCTTATATATGTATGGCTTGTAACCCACTGGAATTTTCTGTTTTAGAGATAATAAAGTATTTTGAATTGAATTGAACAATTGAAGTGTGTGTGTGTGTGTGTGTGTGTGTGTGTGTTGTGTGTGTGTGTGTGTGTGTGTGTGTGTGTGTGTGTGTGTGTGTGTGTGTGTGTGTGTGTGTGTGTGTAAGAAAACTGCGACCATTGTTGTTGTTTTGTTTTGTTTGTTCGTTTCTTTTGTATGAAAAACTGTTGATACCTGTATTGTAAATACAGAAGTTTTGTTGGGGTTTTTTTTTGTTGTTGTTTATTTGGTTGATCGGTTTTTGGTTTTTATTTTGTGTGTTTGCCTGTTTTTGGTGTGTTTTTTTAATAGTTCCTTTTGTGTGTGTGTGTGTGTTTTTTTTTGGGGGGGTGGTTTTGTGTGTGTGTGTGTGTGTGTGTGTGTGTGTGTGTGTGTGTGTGTGTGTGTGTGTGTGTGTGTGTGTGTGTGTGTGTTGTTTGTTTTAGAAACTATGTCCTTAATCGAAGTTCTGCAAGAGTTTTCCCCACTGGCCTCAGCCGACTTGTTTTGACTTTAGGGCAGGCAGTTCATCAGAAAGTTCCTAGCAAAACATCCAGAGGGTTTGCAAGAAGAAGAAAAAGGCGGGAGAAGGGGCTGGGTAGGCAGAAAATAAGCATGAGAGACAGAGAGGGGGGGGGGGGATTTCTTGCACAGAATTTCGAGAAGGTGGGTTGCTATCACACACACACACACACACACACACACACACACACACACACACACACACACACACACACACACACACACACACACACACATACATACACACACACACACACACACACACACATTATATTTATTTTTATTTTATATATATATATATATATAATATATATATATATATATATATATATATATATATATATATATATATATATATATATATATGGGGGTGGATGGGGTTTTTTATTAATAGTTTGTGTAGGGTTTGGGGTTTTTTGGGTTGTTTTTTTTTTTTTTTTTGGGGGGGGGGTATTTTGTTTTTTGCTTTGGGTTAGTAGGGGACTCTCTCTCTCTCTCTCTCTCTCCTCTCTCTCTCTCTCTCTCTCTCTCTCTCTCTCTCTCTCTCTCTCTCTCTCTCTCTCTCTCTCTCTCTCTCTCTCTCTCTCTCTCTCTCTCTCTCTCTCTCTCTCTCTCTCTCTCTCTCTCTCTCTCTCTCTCTCTCTCTCTCAACAACGACAACAACAACAATGGAGATAAAATCATTCACTTTGTTGTGTGGAAACTTAAGGCTGGAAGAAATGAAAGGTAAAAAATAAACACAAAAGAAAACAACCAAACGAAACTGAAATGCATGAGATCAGTGCTATTCATAGTACATAGTAGTGAACTGAGCCTAAAATCTTATGACTTAACATACTGGTGGGTTTGTTGTTGTGATATTGATTTTTGAACTCGATGCATGTCACGTTAATCACTCAATGGAGTGTTGCTGACCTGGGTCTTCTTTTCTTGTTTGGCTGTTGGGTGTTTCCCAGCTTAACATCCTGGGGGGTCACCCAAAACAGGCACTCTGTCTCGCTCATCTCTCCTGGGAATCATTGTGAGACTGGGTGAAAAGTTTGCCTGTGTAGCTATTTGCTACCACCTCCCCATATAGGCAGTCATTCTCCGACTTCAGAGAAGTTTTTCTACTTAGAGAATACAAAATGTTATGCGAAGAGCTGATTCGAGAAAGGACAACAATCTCAACATTGCAAAGTGTAGACAGTCTGATCTGTCCCATAGAGGTAATGGGCCCCGTCCACTCTCCTCCTCCCCTCCCCATAATGAATGATGCGTTAGATACATGTGTGTGTGTGTGTGTGTGTGTTGTGTGTGTGTGTGTGTGTGTGTGTGTGTGTGTGTGTGTGTGTGTGTGTGTGTGTTGTGACGTGCTGACACCCGTCTTAAATTGGAGACGTGGCAGAAAGGCCTTTGAACCATGAAGTGAACGCTGCTCCATCAATAACACTTCATACGAGAATCTAAAGGTCGTGGGTTCAATATCGGCAGTGCCTAGTGAATCAAAGGTGGGGATTTTTTTAAAATACTATTTCCCAGCTCAAAGTGCAGACCTTCATGTGCTTTAATTCCCTTTGTACCTGTCGTGTATAGGCCTACGTATAGGCTACTCATGCATAAGATCAAAGATGTACGCTAAAGATCCTGTAATTCATGCCCGCGGTTGGTGTTACGGAAACACGAACAAGCCCACCATACATCCCTGAAATCAGAATGCGGCTACTTTGTCGTGGGCAAAAACGGTGCACACACCATATCTCACCATAGGACTGGTGATCCTCAGAGCTCTAGCCGAAGAACGAAAAAGACCACCACCAACAAACGGAAACGAACAACAAAACAAAAATTCCATATTAGGCCTAGATACTATGCCTATCATGAGAATGCTTTCGGTTTCACTGCGCAATTCGTGGAAACATTCCTCAATTCTTATTCTTCTCATGACGGAATGGTCGTGGAGAAGACATGAGAGACGATTCTGCAGCCAGCCGTCGCCATCCAGCCCTGTCCTCCGCCTTCCGAATGAGTGTTGGACTGTCCAGGCGGGTCCACTCCTTGATGTTATCCATCCATCTTTTGGTTTGTCTGCCTCGGCGTTTGCCACCTTCTAGCGTTCCTTGTAGGACTGTCTTGGGGAGGGTGTTGTGTCGTGTGACATGGCCGAACAAGGCCAGCTTCCTTTTCTTGACAGTGGCTAGTAGGGGTTCCTGAGGGCCAGCCATCAGGGCGACTTGACTTCGCACAAAGGTGTTTGTTTTCCTCTCCATCCAGGAAATTCCAAGCAGTCGCCTGCAGCATTTTGTCTCGAATGTCTGGATCCGCTTGGTGGTTTCAGCGGTCAATGTCCAACTTTCGCAGCTGTAGAGCAAGATGGAGATGACCAGGGATCTGAACAATTTGACTTTTGTTTTGAAGCTGATGTTGTTGCTTCTCCATATCTTGTTCAGTTTTGCCATAGCTGATGTTGCCATGGCTAGCCTGGTCTTGATCTCTGTGGTGGAGCGTCCATCTTTCGTGAGGGTAGCGCCAAGATATTTGAAAGCGTCTACTTCTTCCAGCTGCTGGCCATTCATGTAGATCTGTGCTGTGGTGTCGTTTGCACTGTTGACCATTACTTTACTCTTTTCTGTGCTGACTTCCATCCCATATGCGCCTGCTCTGTCTACCAGTCTGTTGGTAAGGTCTTGGAGTTCCTTGTTGCTGCCTCCCAAGAGATCAATATCGTCAGCGAAGCGCAGGTTGTTAATGGGTCGCCCTCCTATTGAGATGGTAGAATGGAAGTCGTAAAGTGTTTCCCTCATGATGTTCTCCAGGAATAGATTAAAGAGGGTTGGAGAGAGCAAGCAGCCCTGACGGACACCGACTGTGGTCTTGAAGTAGTCTCCTACTTGGCCGTTGAGGAGGACTGCACTGCTGGAGGTGTTGTACAGCACTTCTATGATCTGGATGAGACCCTCCTAAATGCCGAACTTCCTGAGGACTTGCCAAAGGCCTGCATGCCACACTCTGTCAAAGGCCTTCTTGAAGTCAATGAAGTTGTGTAGCAAGACCCTCTGATGTTGCAGATCCTGTTCCATCAGGATTCCGCAACTGAAAATTTGTTTTACCGTGCTCCTTCCTGCCCTGAACCCAGTTTGTTCTTCTGCCAGGTGCTCTTCCGCCTCCTTTTTGAGTCTGTTCAGTATCACTCTTAACATGATCTTGCTGGTGTGGCTAATGAGGCTGATCGTTCTGTAATTCTGGCACTGACAGAGGTTTCCTTTCTTGGGCAGGGGGATACTAAGAGACTGTGTCCATTCTGCTGGCCACTGTTTTGCTGCCCAGATCTTCTGACAAAGAGATGTAATGACAGTGACCAGGTGTTCCCCTCCATTCTTGAGCAGCTCTGCCCGTATGTTGTCTGCTCCAGGTGACTTTCCAGTTGGTAAACTACGGATAGCTTCCTCCACTTCTTCCTTCAGCACTGGTAGTGGTGAAGGTTCCCTCTGTGGTGTTGAGTCCTCATCAATCAGGCTGTGGTCGGGCTGTAAGGGGTGGTTGTACAGGTCCGAGCAATACTGTGACCATCTATTCAATACTGCTGAGCTTTCAGTCAGCAGGTTGCCTGAACAATCCTCGATGACTGAGGATTTATTTTGCTGCGCCTTTGTGAGCTTCTTTAGGGTGTCATAGGCGTGTTTGCTGTTCCCCTTTGTCATGCCTGCCTCGATGTTCTCGCACTGTTCATTGATCCATTGCTCTTTTGCATCTCTCATTTTCTTTCTCACCAGATTGTTGGTCTCACGGTACTGTGCTGCATCTTGTAGGGTGGAGTGTTTGGTTTTCTTCAAGGATCTTCTCTTGTCACACAGGTCAAGGATGTCATTTGAGGTCCAGGGTTTGTGTTTCTTTCTCTCGCGGCCAATTACCTCCTCTGCTGTTATTCGGATTGCCTCATTGAAGCTTTTGGTGAGGTCGTTGATGTCGTTGTTTAAGATGCTGAGTGCCGCAAACCTGCCCCCGAGCTGTGCCTGGAAAACTTCAGCAACTTCTGGATCTCTCAACTTCTCCAGGTCAAAGTTGATACGTGTGCGCGCAGCTTGGTACTTCTTCTTCAGCTTCATCTTCATGTTGAGCAGTACAAGATCGTGGTCACTACCCACATCAGCTCCGGGGTATGTTCTTGTTTTGGCTCTGTTGATGCTCGACTTGATGCGCCGTGGGGTGAGGATGTAGTCGATCTGATTGTGGATCTCCCCACTTGGCGCATGCCATGTAGTTCTTCTTGACAGCTTGTGTGGGTAGAGGGTGTTTGCAAGGATTAATTGATGGCTAACCGCAAACTCCAAGAGTCTGAGTCCCCTATCGTTGGTCTCACCAGTGCCGTACTGACCAGCTGTTCCAGCTCATTCTTTGTAAGCATCAGGGCCAACTTTCACGTTAGTCTCCTTGTACAGTAAGAAGGTCTTTCTTGGGAACTTTCGTGATTGTGTTTTCCAGCTCTTCGTAAAACTCTTCGACTTCTTCCTCATCATGTGTTGTTGTTGGTGCATACACTTGAAAGATGGTGATGTTCTTTGGCCTGGCTGACACTCTGATGGAGATAATCCTACTGGATATTGGTGTACAGCTCAGGATGCAACCAGCTACTTCTTTGCGTAGGATGAAAGTTACGCCATGCTCATGCACTGTCTCACTTCCGCTGAACCAAATCTTGTGTCCGTCATCAGTCACCGACTCTCCAAATCCAGTCCATCTCACCTCTGATAGTCCAGTTATGTCCCATTGGTAACGTTTTAATTCGTGCTCTAGTTCTTTCACTTTTCCCCAAGCATAGAGAGTGCGGACATTCCATGTACCAATGGTGATGCTTTCAGATGGCAACTTGAAAGTCTTTATGTCTTGAGCGCCAGTAACACACTTATCACTTCCATCCTGGTGCTCGTCGATGGAAAGCGCGGTCGTTGGTGTTCCGGGCCTCGACCGATCCGGCATGTTGTTGGCTCTGGTTGCATCTATCATGTCTTTTCAGTGGGCTTTGGGTATTCACTGGTGGCGCCAATCTCCTCTCCAGGTCTCCATTAGGGATGCACCAGCCCTCAACTCTTTTGGCCTGCCAGCAGGGTCCTTCAGTCTTTGCTATTTGCCCATAGCTGGGAGGCAGGTGCGTGGGCACCAGGGCGTATCCACACGACAGTAGGCCATGCGTGCTGCACGTTAAGGGGGCCAGCTCTCCTCCCTGACCCAGTTATACCTCCGGGTACTCGGTCGCGCCATGACGTAGCAAGCTCAGTGAGAACAGGGGGCACCATGGGAAGGTGTTGCTACGGGCACAGTAATGTAGGAGAGGCCATTGCAAGTGATCACCTGCATGTTACCAGGCGGGGGCCCCCTCGGCGATCACTACACCTGGAAAGGTGAGGCTATGTTTTGCGCATTCACTTTCCTTATGGAGAGCCGGACGTTGTAGCACCAGACCTCAACCCTGCCACAGGGGGTACAGTATCAAATACCGACACCCCCACCCCAATAGGAAAGCGTAATAGCCTAAGTGTAGGCTGGGTCTAGCCTACAACCAGCTAGGCCTAGGCCTACCTCGTTACACACCCAGCAAGCTAGGCCTACAGACCAGCAGGCCTACAGCCTTCTCTGTTCATTGGTATCTGTTGTAAGCTACAGCCAACCTGTGTGTGCACTAAACACTTTTCTCTGGGAAAAGCACTGGGTCAGTGTCATCGGTCCATCGGCATGTGAGTACATCTACGTGTAGAAATGTCAGGGTTAGCCCTAAGAATAAAACCTTGCCATCATGCCAGAAATCTCTGGGCCTCGTTTGTCAGTCATACATAGGCCCTAGTGGTGACGATGAAAACCTCACGATTTGTGTGTGTGTGTGTGTGTGTGTGTGTGTGTGTGTGTGTGTTGTGTGTGTGTGTGTACAATAAGATCGCGATTGAACTAGGGCAGGGAACTACTATTTTAGACCAAATCAACAAGAAATGTTTTAGGGATTAATAAAGAGATTTTTAAAAATCTTCTCCATGATAAAATGTTGAAAAACTAACAGTGGACTGAACTTATGAGATAGCCTGGAACGATTTTCTCGCCAGATTTTGCATTACCGTTTTGTTTGCTTGTTTCCTGTTTGTTTGGGGGGTGGTTGCTTCTTAGTATCTAGTTGTAGAGTATGTCTTTTGCCTGAATGATGCTGCTTTCCTGAAGTGGTTTTGTCACTTTGTGCTGTTTCAATATTCTAGTGGGGTTCTCAGTATTAAAGTTCCTGAAACTGAAACTACACTGGAATGCCAATGAATTAAAACTTCCGTGTCCTTTTTCTGTCGAAGGGCCATTGTGTAGCCCATAGGCCTACCAAAGCGTTAGGTCTAGCCTACCAGTGACAGGTGTTGTGTGTGTGTGTGTGTGTGTGGCGTTGTTGTTGTTGTTGTTAAATTTAAAGTCTATTCACACTCGGTGATATTAGACCGCGCGCGCGCGCGCGCGCGCGCGCGCGCGCGTTGTGTGTGTGTGTGTTCTAGATTAAAAGAGAAGATTTGATAATAGTGTGTGCGCAAGATATTAGTGTGATATTTTGTGTGCTATTAAGTATCCGAATGTTACATTCGGATGGGACTATAAACCGAAGCCCCGTGAGCGAGCGCACGCAAGCATCTTGCACACAAGTTAAAGAAAAACAAACCGTTCTTCCCTTTAGTGTAGTCAATCCCTGCATTTTGCAAAGAACTAATTGCAATAGTTTTCAAACTTGGTGCAATGGGCAGATAAAATTCTCACAAACAACTTGTCTGAAATGTAGGGAAAAGTAGGTGTCGAGAATGCCGAAAATCAATAAACAAACAAACTATTAATTAACGATATTTCACACTCTGAAGACTGATCGTTTGCTACGCCTAGGCTGAAGGCCTAGGCTAGGCCCTAGCTGGCCTGCTTCTCCCTTATTACCTGCACTATACTAGGCCTAGAGGCCTAGCCTAGGCCTATTTTGGCAACGCTCCCACCCACTTTTGACGGAGAAAGACCGGCAAGACAAAAGGACCATGGCGTCAACGCCGTGGCGCTACTGATTCTTATTTTGTTGAGCATCAATGACATCTTTTGAAATTAAACACACCCTTAAAGTAACTGCTTTTTGTTGTTGTTTTTTACGAGATACGTGGTATGAACTGCGCTGATGTGCATCTTTGACCAGACAGCATTGAAACAACACATGTGTGGGGGACTAAGCCTAGCCTAGGCCTATAGGGTTAGCCTACAGTAGGGTGGGGATATATATGGTAAAACCCCTTTTGTAAAAATCGTTCTCTGTGTGCATTGTTTTTTTTACTTGAAGCCTGTTTAACTTTCATGAAAAAGCCAGAGGTCCTGGCATGAAGAGAAATAGTCTTTATTAGAGTTTCAAGTCGCAGCCTGATATATATATATATGTATGTATGTATGTAAAATGTATGTATATGTACACAGAGAGAGAAGAGAGAGAGAGATAATATATATATATATATATAATATATATATATATTTTATATATACTATATAAAGGCTGCAGATACACATTTGATACTGTGTTATATATATAAATATAGGCCTAACACATTTTGATACTGTGTTATATATATATAATTATATATATAAATATATTATATAAATATATAATATACTATATAAAAATTATAATAATATATATAATAAATATAAATATATATATATCAAAAATTTTGTATCTGCAGCCCTTTCTGTTAGAAAAGCATGTATGTCAGTGTATGTGTCAGTGTGACAGTGTCAGATCATCCCTTTCACTTTCTGTCCTTCTCTTTCTTTCTCTGTATGGTGTATGTGTTTCCTGTCGGGTGTCTGACAGTGGCATATATCTGAATTTTACGGGCCCAATTGTCTGGTCTTCCCAGTCCTATTCATGGCACTGATTATCTTTAGTTCTGAATGAAAGGGCACAACTTTTTTCAGTTTAACTTTAACCTTTAGTTAGGGTGATGTGTTTTGTGTGTGTGTGTATATATATAATATATATATATATATAAATATAAAATATTATGTATAATGTAAATATATATAATATATTATATAAAAATATATATATATAATATATATAATATATATATAAAATATATATATATATAATATATATATATAATATATATATATATATATATAATGCAAAGACTGTACACACTTAATAATTTAATTTTTCTTGGGCGCTTAAAAGCTATTTACTCACAGGTTTAACCAGTTTTTCATCATGGATCAGAATTATGGGGATTGGATAAAGCAGTATTCATTGTGAATCTGTTCATTTGTTTGTAATAAAGAATTAACTTAGGAGTTGTTAGACCCAACATCTAATGAAAATCATTTGTGGTGAAACTTATAAGATTTCCTTTATAAATAAACTCTGTAATTAACTGTATTCGTTATTGAATTAAGTTGCTACAAATGGAAGATCTGAATTACCATATAAGGCTATAAAATGTTGAAATAATTTAGATTGCATCAGAAAAAAAAATTGGGTATCAAGTGTGGCGTGTCTGTTTAAATAAAAAAGGGTTTGGAGATTTTGGGTTGAATCAAGGTGTGGGTGATGTTCATTGTTCTTTAAAGTCTTTCCTCAACGACTGATTGACTGCAGGTGGCAGAACATGAATTATCATATTAACACTAGCCAAATGTTTGACTTTTATAGAACATAATTGTAATGGTCATTATTTTTTAAATGCCATATAGAACTTGATATGAATTTAGCAATTAAAACACATCACAGCAAAATTTTGGCTTGGTAAAATCTGATCTGAATGTACGTCGTTTAAGATATAGAGCCCATAATGATCATGATTTATGCCCATTATGCAATGTGTCACAGGAAGATGAAGTCCACTTTGTTCTTTATTGCCAACAATTACATAACCATAGAGTAAAAATTTATTCAACCAAAGTGTTATAGGGAACCTTGTTTGTTTAAATTGAATTTATTGATGTCCTTGTACAAATCCTGAATTATACAAACTTTTTCTTCATTTTTGTACAAGGCTTTCAAGCTTAGACAAATAATCACTTTTAAAAAGGCAGTGTGCCTGATGATCAAAAAGAGTTTTCACTGTATTTATCATACCGTGTCTTGTATTTTTCACATTCCCCTTCATAAGGGCTAAGGCCTAATGAATAAATCAACTGCGTCCTGCGTCTTTCTCTCTCTCTCTCTCCTCCTCTCTCTCTCTCTCTCTCTCTCTCTCTCTCTCTCCTCTCCTCTCCCCCTCCCTTTCTTCTCTCTCTCCCCCTCTCTCTCTCCCCTCTTCTTTCCTCTCTCTCTTTTCTCTCTCCTCTCTCCCTCTAAACATACTTTGCGGGTCCCTTTCGCACATGAAAATCCCTTTCCCTTTTGGGTAAAAATAGGCCTTGGTGCGGGGGGGAACAGAGGGCAAAATTTACAAAATGCATACACACCGGGACAGAATTAAAAATAAACAAAAAGGACAGGACTGTTTATTCCATGACCTCCGATAAAAAAATTAAATAAATAAATAAAATCTCTCTCCTTCTCTCCTCTCCCTCCTCTCTCCCCTCTCTCTCTCCCTCTCTCCACCCTCTCCTCTCCCTCATCTCTCTCTCTTTTCCCTCTCTCTCTCCCCTTAAAAAAGAAAGATTTGTAAAAAGATCTTATAAAACTTTTTTTGGGTTTTGTGTTTTGGGGGGGGGGGGGGGGGGGGTGCCCCTTCCTGCTGTCTCCTCTCTATTTTTTTTTCTTCTTTTTGTTTTTGTCCCTCTTGGTTTTAGTCTTTTTTATTTACGAAAATTCCCAATCATGCAATTTTAAATTGACCAATGTTCAGGTCACTGTGGATTATTGGGTTTTTTTGAATACAAAACTACCCTCTTTTTGAGAAAATTATCAAGTATTTAGTTGGAATTATGCGTTTTCTTGAATTATCCCATCCCTTTTTTTTTAAATTTAACAGTTGAAACATTTTTTTGGTGATGGGGTGGTTTGTGGGGAGGGGTTGCTATTACTTTTTTTAATTATTTTTTTAATATCACATTCCCTAACAGGCAACAACCAGAAAAAAGTAGTAATACTTACTCTGTTAAACCCCCTTGAAAAAAAAGTTTAAATTCATTTCATTCATTCATTCATTCTCGGCTTTTTGTAGCACAATTCCATGATCAAAAATAATTTATTCAATAATTATATTCCCCGGAACAGAGATAAAATTTTTTTAAAGTGGGTGAGCTCTTTGTGAAAACCCGGCAGTCCATAACTGTTTAATTAAGTAAAAAACACACAAAATTTGATACCACCAACACAACCACCGCAATACAACATAAACAATGCAGCAAAAGATAATACAAACAATGCAATACATACAATCGTCCAATCTGGCACGTGGTAATTTAAAATCAATTTACCATTTAAGTTAAGGCTTGGGATGGGGGGGCAATTGCGGATCTTCAGGGCAACCCCTTTGGGAAGACCCTCTCTCACCTCTCTCTCTCCTCCTCTCTCCACCTCCCTCTCTCCTCCCCTTTTCCCTCTCCTCTCTCACTCCTCTCTCCCTCTCTCTCCTCCTCTTCCCCCCTCACTCTCTCTTCTCCTCTCCACCTCTCTCTCTCTCACCTTCCCCTCACTCCCTCTCTCTCTCTCTCTCTCCTCTCCCTCTCTCCCCACAAGTCCCTCTCCTCTCTCCTCCTCCTCTCCTCTCTCCCCTCCCTCTCTCTCGCTCTCTCTCTCTCCCTCTCATCCCCCTTCCTCCTCTCCTCCCCCTCTCTCTCTCTCTCTCTCTCCCCCCACAAGTCCCCTTTCGGAAGACCCTTTTTAAACCCAGGCCCCGTGTGCCCAACGCACGCCGAACATCTTTCACACACGTTAAATCCTGTTCCGCTTTTCGTAAAGTAAGGCCATCGGGTGCCGGTGGGGAAAAGACAATTTACAAAAACTGCATACACACGGGGGCTGGATGTAAAAAACCAAGAATTGCTTTTTTCCCAAATCCCCCGATATAAAAGAATAAATCAATCAAATCAATCAATCTCACACACACACACACACACACACACACCCCACACACACACACCACACACCCCCACACACCCAAAACCACACATACACACGCGCACACACATTTTTGCCCCGCATACACGCACTAAACACACACACCCACAGACACACACTATACACCACAACCACACAACACCAAAACACAAAACCACAACCAAACACCACACACACCAAACCCCACAACCCACACACACACCACACACCACACACAAAAAACACACCAAGTCCTTTTATGAGACTTTAAAACCCCGGGGGCCCCGTGTGCGAAAAAAACGCAGAAATCTTCCCCAAAATTTTAAAATTTGTTTTCCCTTTTCGTAAGAGAGGCCACGTTGCCGGGGGAACAATGACTTTTTTTCAAAAAAACATACACCCGGGGGGTGGAGGTTTAAAAAAAAACCCCCCCAAAGTGCTTACCCAATTAAAACCCCAAAAAAATAAAAAATTAATCAAATTTTAAAAAAAACCACAAACACACACACAAACACACACATACCCCACACACACACACACACACACCCACACACACACATACAACCCCCCACAACCCCCCTTTGCACGCAACACCACTAACACACCCCAAACACAGCACACCACTTTTACCCCCCACATACACACAACCCCCCACCGACACAAAACACACACACCACACACAACACACACACCACACACACACACACACACACCCACAACACACACACAAGTCCTTCATAACTTTAAACCCCCGGGGCCCCTGTTTTTGGAAAAACACGCGAAACCAAATTTGCGCCAACACGTTAAATTTTTTCCGCTTTTCGGGAAAGGAGGGGGCCCCCCGTGTGCCGGGGAACAGATACAATATTTTCCCCAAAATCATACAAAAAGGGGGCCCGGGTGAAAAAACACATGGGTTGCGGGGTTTTTTATTTTCCCGATATAAAAGACAAAATAAATAAAAAATAAACACACACCCCCCCACCCACAACAACCCGGAACCAAAAAACAACACGCACCACGCACGCACGAAAACCCCACGCCCCCTACACACACACACACAATCGCTGGATTGCATTCTACTTCATGGTCTGTCAATCCCCCCGCTGATAATGATGCCTTTAATTTCATATTTTTTCCCCTCGAGATCTCTCAAATAAAATGGAGGACCCCACATACATGAACCCGAAACTGAGACAAAATGGTGACATTTCTTGTTGGCTGCTCTTCTTGCAGAGAACTACTCCCCCTCACCCGCCAATGTCAGAAACGCCCCCCCGCCTTTTCTCAGCCGCCTAGTGCCCCACACTCCGGGGGGCTTTCGGACCCTGCGGAAGAGGAAGCGTTTTACCTTGAGGTGGTTGGCAGCACCAGCTTCCACTTGCCATCATCCCTTCTGGCCTCGGTGTCTGCTTTCTTCCCACCATCTCTCAGCCATCCTGGCGGAGGGAAAGCAGAGGGGAAGGTGACCTTGGGGGCATGATACGTCACCCCTGAGGCTTTTCCATGCTGGTGGACATGCCTAAAAAAAGGCCGAAAATGTCGTACCATGGACACCCCATTGACCCCCAAACGGGCCCGCTTCTTACGGGGTCCCCCTCCTAGGAAAAGCTGTGTCCGTTATTGATGTCAGCTCATTGCCAAGCCTACACTAAAATGTTGTGATGTTGTGAAATTTTGTTTGAGATTGCCTTCACCCATGACAAGCTCTTAACAAACAACCTCCCACTCTCCTTCAAAGAGAATAAATCCTCGAAGTCAGGTATGGCGGCCTACATGGCCCGAGGTACTTAAAATAGTCTACACGCAAACTCCTCATTCAGTGTGCATTTTTCATCCACAGGGATTCCCGGGTGGGATAGTAGTCAGAGTGCACATTCTGGGTGACCTCCGGGATGGTTAAGCGGGGGAACAATAACAACAACAGGACTGCCAAATGGAAAATAATCAATCCACCCTTTACTGTCGCTTTTTTTTTTTTTGATTTCTTCCATGATCTGAAACGATCTCCCTCCTCCTTGTAAAAGCCTACCATGACATATTTAAATCCAGCCAAAACATATTTATTTCAAAGCTAAGATTTTCCCCTCCTTTTCACTTATACGTCCTGCTTTCTTTCAACAACCGAAATAATTCACCCACCCTACAAAAGTGTATCCCTTTGTGTTGGGGGGGTGTGGTGTGTTGTGTGGTGGTGGTGTGTGTTGTGGGTGTGTGTGGGTGTTTGTGTGTGTGGTGTGTGTGTGTTGTACATTGTATGTGTTGTAGTGTGCATTTGCTTTTGTTAAAACCAAATTTGGGTATTGGTTGCTGCGAAAGAATTGGTTGAATGCAAAGCGCTTTGATTTGTTTTCCCAAGATATAGCACTATATAAATTTCATTTTTTTTTTTTTATTTTTTTATTATTATTTTATTATTATTATTATTATTATTATTATTATTATTTATAAATAGTGGGGAGGAGGGTTCTGGATTTGATCAGTTGGTCAGGTGTTTTTTTGCCAACGGGATATGGCCATATTTTGTTATTGAGCATTCCCCACGGACCACCCTGGGCTCACCAGAACAGGTTCTCTGACTCACTCATCCCACCGGGAATGACTGTGAGTCTGCAGGTACATACTGGAGGAGAAGTTTACCTGTATCACTGTTGTCACATACTGCACCACATAAGTAGCCATAACCCAGACTTCATACTATTTTTTAAAAAGGAATGCAGGTTTTTGGCGAAGAGCTTGACAACGCAGGTGACAAACCTGCCCACAACGTTTGAAAACATAACACCATTTTGCTAAAGGCCTGGCCTTTTTGACTGGTCAACATCAATAAGGGATACAACTGTAGTCTGAGGCAGCTACACCTTGTTGATTGGATTAATAAGTACAGCTCTGATGTTGCCACCTATATAAAAAAAATGTATTTCACCTTTTTGTTGTTTGTCTCTTATTAACGAATTATTTTGTTGAAACAAACCAAAAAAGTCATATAAATCATTTTGGGGAAAATAACCTTAAGCTTCCAGTATCTTCATTCTACACACTCGCACATATGCATGAGCACAAGGGGAAAAAGCACTCGTGTGCTTTTTTTTTTTTTTTTTTTTTACAGTCCAGACCCCATGCACATGCTGTTTGATAAATGTTGTCATCTGTTCCCCAACCGATAACAATGGCCTACCTTTTTCAAAAAGTGGAACAAGTTTTAGCGTTGTACACAAGAAGTTCTGCATGCATTGCAAACAGGCGTCAACTTTGGTTCTCCACCGAAGGATTAGTTTATTGACACTAGGAAACACTATCCACAATTGATGCAGGTTTCTAAGAGGGCCGCGGTCAAAGGGGCTGGCAGTAGAGATTACCCAGCCTCTCTCTCCCTGGGCAACCTCTCAATCTAGCTCTCTGGTGTGAAAAGGGGTTGTACTGTGGCTGTTGGTCCGCTGATCGGTAGCCTCTCCATCTCAAGAGCATTTGGCTGCATCCTTCATGAGGAACCGCTGTGACCAGGAGGATGCGCCCCCAGGACAGAACACAACAGAACTAGAGGGAGTCTAACCTTGATATAAAAAAAAAAAACATCACAGACAAGGAAAATTCTTAAATAAAACCCTGGGCCTTAAGGGGGAGGAGATTAGATCCCCTTAAGGTGCGTGTGCAAGCCTACTATGTGGTGATACGCCCTGGTGCCCACGATCCAGCCCCCCAGGTCTGGGTTAAAATATAGCGTCTGTTATAGTGAGAAAAGTGACCTGAGGCAGCTCTGGTGAAGAAGTTGTCCTGAAACATCCTGTAGAGGCAGATTAAAACATTCAGAAGAAAGTGTATCTTGGGACGAGTAAGCTTGTCCTTGAGGGGTGAAATAGCTGCATGGCGACTGCATCAAAATCCAACTTTTGTCAAAGTTGCCCAAATTAGAACCAGGCTCACAGATCATCACTGGTGCCCTCAAGTATATGCCCATTCAGACCATGGACTGAAAGCAGGCGAGCACCAAAGTAATGATACAAGCTGCTAGATTCAGAAGCCCAAGAACCACCCAATGCACAAAGAATGTCAGAACCCACAAATTGCAGGCTTAAACACAGCAGCTTTGTGCACATGTGCAAAGACATGATAGGCTGGATCCTGAACTGCTGCAACAAGGGAACAAAGAATACCAACCTACTCCACAGCATCAGCTTGGGAAAGAGAGAACAGTTCCCAGAAATTCAAGACACCAGTTCCTGGCACCTACCCAAAAAAAATACAGTTAGAGCATGGGAGAAAGTACGTACACTAAACTACATGGAAAGACTGATCCCAGAGAACGCTGGACACATGCTTTCACAGATAATCAGCAGAAGACGCTACTAGAAATGGATAGGGTGGAGTTTTCATTACATTGAAAAGATGGCACAGATATCCACTAATCAGTACCAACTGGAAAGTTCTCAATAAATTTCAGGGCTGAAGCAGATGCACAGTTGACAGCAGCCAATACACTCTGACTCACAGAGATGCAATTCACCGCAGAGTTGTCATCTTCTCTGATGTGCTGCCTGTGCTGCAGACCATTGAAAGCTAACAAAACAAGGAACTTAACTCCCTTGCCTCCGTTCTTGTTACCCTGCAGCAGTCCACTGAACATACAGTCGTCCAATTTGTTCCATGGCAACGAGGAAGTTGACCTACTGGCAAAGGTAGGAGGTCAGATGGCTCATGAGGAGCAGGAGGTGACGTTTGAAGAGGCAAAGACAATTGTGAAGGAAAAGCAAAATAGAAAAGATGGCTTCAGCAGTACCCTAATGTCAACAGTAAGGACGACTACAACATCCTACCCACAGAAGACCAAGTGACCATTGTGAGACTGAGACTGGACACTGCAGACTCGGACCTCACATGTTCACAAAGTTCTTCATTGGTGATTCTGCAGTCTGCCCCTGTGGCACTTCTCCCATGATAGTGGAGCGCTTCTTCCAGACCTATCCAACGCACCAAAACCTGAGGGCCGATACCTAGCCTACTGATCTGCTGATGAGGGACAAACTCTTTGGACCTCTGGAGCGCCTTAGTGAACCAAGGCATTCTTCAAGGCCTCTAGAACTGCTGCCAGAGCATTTGATGAAGAAGAAGAGTAAAATGGGGTAGGTCAGTTGGGGGGGGGGGGGGGGGGGCTGACAGTAGCAGACAAATGTCACACATGTTGCTACAAACCTCAGTGCCGCCATACACTATTGCAATCACCGTTGTTGCTGCTACTGCTGCTACTATTGCTTTTACATTTGCTTTTGCTGCTGTTGCTGCTGCTACTGGCTGCAATTGCCACTGCTGCTGCTGGTGGTATTGCTGCTGCTGATGCTGCTGCTGGTATTGCTTCTGCTGCTGCTGCTGTTGCTGCTGCTACAACTACCCTTTGCCACTGCTGCTACTGCTGCTGCTACCATTACTTCTTTTGCTGGCTGCTGCTGCTGCTGCTGCTGCTGCTGCTGCTGCTGCTACTGCTGCTGCCACTGCTGCTACTGCTGCTGCTATTCCATTGCTTCTGATCTGTTGCTACCATTTCTTTCTGCTACAGCTGCTACTGCTGTTTTCCTTCTGCCTCTACTTCTGTACAGATTTCATTGTTCTCTTCTGCACCTCTTTCATGCCACATTTTCCATCCAGTTCTCTGACATCCTGTGATCTCCAACACAGATCAAATTCCTGAAGGAATACTGTGTGCAATACCTGAGTGTCCACCTCACCCCTGACCGGAGCATCGGGGTGTGGATGTTTGCGGAGAAATATCAGCTGCCTGACCTGGCGCCTAAAGCCTGCTCCATGGCCTGTCAGCACAGCCAGGTGGTGGCGAAGAGAGAGGAGATCCTTCAGCTCCCCAAGTCCATGCTGCTCGTTTTTTCTGGCCTCTCAGAAGACGCTGACCATGGATGACACCTGCAGAACCATTTTCCGCTGGGTGGAGGAGGACATGGATGCTAGGCAGATCTATTTTGAAGAACTGCTCCCTTTCGTCAGCTTCCCGCAACTCTCGCCTGGCTACATCCATGAGTTGTTGAATTACTTCAATCATCCCTTCTTCAAGCATATCAGTAGTAAGTGGAGTGTGTGCGTGGTGTGTGTGTTTTTTAATTTCTTTTATATCGAGGATAATGGAATAAGCACTCATGTGCTTTTTTTACATCCAGTCCCCGTGTGTATGCAGTTTTATAAATCTTATCATCTGCTCCCACAGGCACAAAATGGCCTACTCTGAAGAAAAGCGGAACAGGATTTCACATGTGCGCAAGATGTTCTGCGTCCGTTCGAATATGGGGCCTCGGTTTATAGTCTCATCCAAAGGACTTTTGGGGAGAGTGGAGTCAGCACTGATGTTAACCCCAGGGGAAAAATCCCCTCGAACGGGAATCGAACCCAGGTCGTCAAATTGTGAGTGCAATGTACTGACCACTAGGCAATCCCATCCCATCCCGTCCCCCTGTGTGTGTGTGTGGTGGTGTGTGTGTGTGTGTGTGTGTGTGTGTGTGTGTGTGTGTGTGTGTGTGTGTGTGTGTGTGTGTGTGTGATATGGGAGAAAGCACTAAGTTCAAAGCACATCAGTTTCCATGTTGAAGGTGCATGGTGGTCAAAGCCCACCAAAGTGACTCAGAAGCTGTGCGGGACACCTCTGGCTGATGATCCTAATGTGATCTAACATTGATAAGCTCCTGTGGATTTCTGACCCTGAGAATGAGACCTAATAATCCAAGGTACTGCTGGGGAGGAGAAGTTGGAATGTATGGCTGAAACAGCAGACAGGAACATTACAAAAGATAAAGCAGCTCAGAGAGAGACAGAGAGAGAGAGATGAGAGAGAGAGAGACAGAGAGAAACAGAGACAGAGAGAGACAGAGAGAGAGAGACAGAGACAGAGAGAGAGAGAACATTATTTTATTCTTTAGGCCTTAAGCCCCAGAGAGGGGTTAGTCTCGGAAGACTATGGAGTTGCGCTCTAGTCTTTAGAGCACAAAGCCTGGGTAAGTAAGTATGGAAGGCAAACTGTTACCCATGCAGCAGACCCCCCCCCCCCCTCTCCTCGCCACAGGAATGATCCATTGGAAAGGCAATGACCAATACGAATGGTTCCGGTACCGTCACAGGAGCCACCAGAACGTTGCCATAAAATACAGCTCTGAGCCACCCTGGGACTCCAACTCCCCGATTTTTCCTCAAGGATGGTGTCTAAACATGTTACCTGTGTGCATGCTGTTTTTTTTAAAAATAATTTTGTCATCCGCTCCTACCGACACACGATGGCCTGCTCTTCCGAAAGGCGGAACAGGGTTTTAACGTGTGCGCAAGATGTTCTGCGTGCGTTCGCACATGGGGCCTCGGTTTGTAGTCTCATCTGAATGTATATATATATGTATATGTAGAGGGTCCCTCACGGGAATTATCTAAGTCGCCACTCTAATTCCCGTTCCGTCTAATTCGGTACCGGAAATCTTACGAGTCCTAGAATAATTCTTATTTTCTTCAGTAACCCTAAAGAAGAGTAGGGCTCAGCTACTTATGGGCCGGGGAGTGATAAAGGGGGGGGGGATAGAAAAGAGGATAGTAGAAAAATAGGGGAAAAGAAATATAGAAGAGGTAGGAAAGTAGGTGAAGTGAAATTAACTAACCTCAACTCACTCAGCAGCCACACTGAACACACCGAACGTGACGAATAACACCATTCATTCAATGTGACTCCAGACCGAGTAAATTGGGTTTATAACATATATTCCACAACACAACCTACAACACTACCACATTACACAAAACACCAATGACTAACTGTACTACAAGTACAATTAAGAAAAAACAAAGTATAATCTGTCCTAGTTTTTCATACATCAAAAATCAATGGCTCAATCTCCGATCAGGCACACAGAAGGATGAGAGTGGGGATGGGATGATGGTGTAAGGAGAAGGTGACAGAAAAAAGACCACGATGTTCCTTAATCAGGAACATCCAGACTCAGAGAGTCCAGTCACGCTCCCTTCCTTCACTAGGCCCAGGCAGGAAGTGAGATTTAAAAAACAGAAATCCCGATATGCACTCTTTTTTAAGGGGCGATCACTCAACTCTACAAGGGAGTTACTGAACCTAGCGCTTAGTAACCCAAACACAAAAATACGTTTTGTGAGGGGGGTTACACACACCCTTCGCAGGAAAATGTTGCTATCTTTTTTTCAAAAAAGTGCCAACATTTCAAACAAACAAAAAACTCTACCCTCTCAGGGGTAAAAAAAACCTTCAAGTCTTCAGCTTGAACAAAAATGCATACCCAATCCAAGGTGGGTATCAACATTTATCCTAAAAAATCATTTTAGACAAAACCTTTTAAAGTCTCTGGTTAATTTTGATTCTGCATATCTACCCAATCTAATTTGGATACTGCAAACAGAACCCAGCACACACAAAAACATTCCACATTTTACAAACGTAGAAAACTAAACCCAAACATGACTCTCACAAAGTCACACTCTGCAAATTAGCAGCAAAACAAACATTCATAAAGACATAAACCTGTGGACTCAGAAAGCCACACTCTGCAAATTAGCAGCAAAACATTAAAAAATGTGAATTTGTGGACTCAAAAAGCCACACCCTGCAAATTAGCAGTAAAACAAACATTCACAAGAGCTACAGCAATCCCAAATGCACACTTAGTTGCTGCATAACTCCATCCTTCTGTTCCTGCAACTGTTGAGGTTGCACAGGAACATCACACCTGTCGGTCAGATCCGGAGTTTTAACACTGTCAGGATCTCCATGCAAAATGGATCTCCTGGGTGCAGGCACTGGCTTCCATTCCGACTTCCCTGGGATGGACTTTTCCCAGCCAGGCCTACCCACACTAGACAACAAACTCCTCTGACCAACTGGCAAAATCTTACGCCTTTTACGGGAGCCATCTTTCAGGGCATCCCACCGATTGTTGGAAAAAGGCTTGGAAGCACCAATGCCTTGACCACAATCCTTGTTTTCCTGCTTATCAGGAAAACAACTTGGACCGTCTTTTCCTCTGCACCATTTCCTTCTGGAAAGGTGAGGAAAATGAACATTGTCCCGATGGTTGCCTCTAGGGCTACCATCCACAACCACTTTCTGGTCGCATACTTTCCGAACACCACCCTGACTACTACAATTACCTCGCCGATGTGGCGGTATGTAGCAGCCGGGTTTGTCCCTGTAGGAGGATTTTTCGGGTTTTGCAGAAACCCCGTTCTTACTGACTTCTACTTTAGTAGACTTCTTTCTCCGCTTTGCCGACTGTGACTTGACCGGGCAATCACGAACAATGTGGCCAACACTTTTGCATCGGTAGCAGGAACTTTTCGGCTTCTTTGAGTGGCCTCTGAGTCTCTCTGCTACCATGCCTGCCAACTCTTTATAGTTGATGGCCACCTTTGCCTGTCCCTGATGTGTCCGGCCCGTCACAGCTGACATAAGCACAGAGGATGATTCCTCTAACTGCCTGACTGACTTCAACAGCGAGGTCAAGTCAGGCGACGCAGAACCTGGTCTGCCGAACTGAAACTTCAGCTCTCGAGCCATAATGGGCTCCATCAACATGACACTGTTCATGAAGACAAAATACACTTTCCTGCCACATTCATCATCAGAATATAAATCATTCTTATTCAGATTAATGAAATTCATCCACACATGGGTAAGGAAAGTCAATGGACTATCACTTCTGTCCATCCGCATCAGCAAGAACTCTGCCAGACGTTCCACTGGGGTTTTCACACAGCCAAACACGTCACTTAGACGGCTGACAATGTCCATGGCAGAAGAGCAGGACTTGGCAAGCTCCCATGCCACACCACGCAGACTGCGCCGAACGCTGGCCAACACATCAGAGGGGGAATCGTTCCCTCTCATCAGCACATCGACTTGCTCCTCCCACTTAGCGAAGTCGACCTCATCACCACCTGTGGGCCTCGATCCACTGAAGATGCCAAGCGGTGCCAAAGGCGTAGATGGCACCACATGGACCTGGATCCGGGTCTGTAGCAGGGCTGTCATCTCGGCATCCTGCTTGTCGACCCTCTCCCTCAACAGGCGGTGACCTTCCTCCAGGGCAGTGAGTGTCTCCCGTAACTGCTGGTTCTCCTCCTCAACCGCAGTCACCCTCGCTCGTACCCCATCATCTCCCAGTTGCTTCATCTCTGGTCCCTCACTTCGACTGATCATGATCTCTATGTATGAGAAACTGGACTTACAATTAACCTTTTCAAAAATCCATTAAAATTTTTGTTTCCCTTGCTCTTGGAATTTTAAAAATTCCTACACAACTTTATATACTGTTAGCAAAAAATTCATTTAGCCAACGACAAAAAATTATCAGAGCAACATTTCTGCTCTCAGCAAAATTACAATTTTACTGTTACCAAAATTTCACTTTCTCTGAAATTTTAATTTCCTTCAACCAAAAATTTCACTTACTCTGTAAGCCAAAAATTTATGTAGCTAACAACCAAACAATTCTTTTTCCAAGCAAAATTTTTGCTCACTGCAAAATTTAAATTTTGCCTACACTTTTACTTCCAGTGAAAATAAAAATTATCAAACACACACAAAAGACATTACACCTTGTGGAATTCAAAGTTCCACAAAGAACGAAAACTTCCACTCTCAGTGGAGTTGCAACTTCAAAACAGACTAACAGAAAAACACTCCCTAGCCCCACATTGGGCGCCAGAAATGTAGAGGGTCCCTCACGGGAATTATCTAAGTCGCCACTCTAATTCCCGTTCCGTCTAATTCGGTACCGGAAATCTTACGAGTCCTAGAATAATTCTTATTTTCTTCAGTAACCCTAAAGAAGAGTAGGGCTCAGCTACTTATGGGCCGGGGAGTGATAAAGGGGGGGGGATAGAAAAGAGGATAGTAGAAAAATAGGGGAAAAGAAATATAGAAGAGGTAGGAAAGTAGGTGAAGTGAAATTAACTAACCTCAACTCACTCAGCAGCCACACTGAACACACCGAACGTGACGAATAACACCATTCATTCAATGTGACTCCAGACCGAGTAAATTGGGTTTATAACATATATTCCACAACACAACCTACAACACTACCACATTACACAAAACACCAATGACTAACTGTACTACAAGTACAATTAAGAAAAAACAAAGTATAATCTGTCCTAGTTTTTCATACATCAAAAATCAATGGCTCAATCTCCGATCAGGCACACAGAAGGATGAGAGTGGGGATGGGATGATGGTGTAAGGAGAAGGTGACAGAAAAAAGACCACGATGTTCCTTAATCAGGAACATCCAGACTCAGAGAGTCCAGTCACGCTCCCTTCCTTCACTAGGCCCAGGCAGGAAGTGAGATTTAAAAAACAGAAATCCCGATATGCACTCTTTTTTAAGGGGCGATCACTCAACTCTACAAGGGAGTTACTGAACCTAGCGCTTAGTAACCCAAACACAAAAATACGTTTTGTGAGGGGGGTTACATATATATACATGTATGTGTACATCTCTCTCTCTCTCTCTCTCTCTCTCTCTCTCTCTCTCTCTCTCTCTCTCTCTCTCTCTCTCTCTCTCTCTCTCTCTCTCTCTCTCCTCTCCTCTCTCTCTCTCTCTCTCTCTCTTCTATATATATATATATATATATACATATATACATATATATATTATACATATATATATATCCGAATATATATATATATATATATATATCCGAATATATATTATATAATATATATATATATATATATATATATATATAATATCCGAATATATATATATCCGAATATATATATATATCCGAATAAATATATATATCCGAATAAATATATATATATATATCCGAATATAATATATATATATTCGAATATATATATATATATATATTCGAATATATATATATATATATCCGAATATATATATATGTCCGAATACTCTCTCTCTCTCTCTCTCTCTCTCTCTCTCTCTCTCTCTCTCTCCTCTCTCTCTCTCTCTCTCTCTCTCCTCTCTCTCTCTCTCTCTCTCTTAACGTCTTTTTTCCCACACACATAGACTAGCAAGAGCAAAGTTAAGTTAGTGATTGATTTAATGAAGACCAATGTTGCTGGCTTGGACATGGCTGTATTAACTGTGTTGTTGTTGTTAAACTTCTTACACATGGTGGTTATGCCCCACCTGGAGTATGCTCATTGGTTTTAACACTGGTCAAACCCGGACCCATAGAATGTTGATAAAAAAAAAAGGATTTGAAAAAAGCAACAGTTGAAAAGGGTTCAAAGATGATAACTGATTGGATAACAAAGGTGGGTCTACCGAAACACCATGAATCACCAAGTTTAATTCCTGTTTTAACATTGCTTCATCTAAAGGTAGCCCAAAAGAGGTGACATCACTGACATTCAATAATTTTAAGGTATATAATTGTTATGGTAATCTTACTTGTTAATGATCCTTTGCTCATTTACGATATGATAAAACAATAACTGGATAAATGAAAGTCTTTATTGATGGAAACAAAGCCAACAGTTTTTTTGTGGGTTTTTTTAAAAAATAGTAATCTGTAAGAGATACAATTCTATGGTCTTTGGAATTATCTATCCCTTGAACGAAAAGAGACATATACTACCAATGCCAGTATTTAGAAAAATAAATCTTCCAGTTACCTTTGAATATTTCAAACCTGTAGACTATGGCACTCCAATGCTCATTTCATGGTGTGTGTGTGTGTGTGTGTGTGTGTGTGTGTGTGTGTGTGTGTGTGTGTGTGTGTGTGTGTGTGTGTGTGTGTGTGTGTGTGTGTGTGTGTGTGTACAAATCTATGCATGTGTGCTCGCATGCTTTTTTTCTGTCTTCAGAGGGCATTCAGGAAGCTGTCGGCTTCAACCTACCAGGTCAGACAGAGGAGCTAAAACGACAGATCCTTGCCAAGCAGGACAGAATAAGCACATCACGGTTACTGTCAACGTGTGCTGTCAGTTTGGGGAATGGAAGTAATGCCAGTAACACAGCCACAGCTGTAACTGCTTTTGCTGTGGACCCTGGAACCAAGTTCTACACTTTTACTTTGAAAGAGCCCCCAGAACCTTTCACACCCCAGTGTAGGACTTGTGTCTACAGGAATGAACTGTATGTAAGTCAAAGGGACCAGCAGAAAACCTTGCTGGCCAAGTATGTTCCTGGAGACAATGTCTGGGAGAGCCTTCCACCACTGGAAGTGGGTGTGGAGCAGTATTCTATGGCTGCCGTCAGGGACAGAATTTACTTGATCGGTGGAAAGATTGTGAGTCAGAAAAGTGTCTCCCCTGTGTTTCTGTAGTATGTTACATGCAGCCACTTCATACCTCTGTCTGTCTGTCTGTCTGTCTTTGTCTGTCTGTGTGTATGTCTTATCTGTTAACCAATGCTTTTTCTTTAAGTGAAAATATCAAGCATGTTAATATGAATTTGATTTCAAACAGAAATAACTTAATCAGTACCTTTACAATGATAAAAAAACTACATATTGACTTTAAGTTTTAGCAACTTTGGATTTCAAATCAATTGACTTGTTACTAATGTCAGACTATGATGTCAGGCAATGGGATAAGAACTTGTTCTTGGCATGGGAATCTGGTTGATTCATTTTGAGGGAAATGGGATTTTCTTTGCCAGTACATTCTGATGTTTGCTGCAATTTGAGTTTGGGTTTGTTTTCCTGGCGTAGATGGCTAACTCTTGGTGACAGCAGTGCTAAGGACTGGAGTGGTCTCTGCTGTGCTAAAAGGGGCATAAATGAGTAAAGGGGGTAAAAGTACATACACTTGTGTAGCTATAATATCACATGTGGGCTACATAGTTGTGTAGAAGAACCTGACAAGTATATATATATATATATATATATATATATATATATATATATATATATATATATATATATATATATATGTGTGTGTGTGTATATACATATATATATATATATATATATATATATATATATATATATAATATATATATATATACACTTGCATAACTCTATAATTCACGTGTGGGCAGCAGAGTTGTACAGAACAGTCTGATGTGTCTATAATTATCACTTGTGGCAGGAAGGGCAGCAGAGAGGTGGGATGCCACACTACAATGTCCTGACAAACGCCTGGTGCTGGACCAGCAGTCAACTGCTTGTGGATGTTGACGATCCCGCCACAGCCGTTGTAGGCCACAGGATCTATGTGCTGGCAGGAAAAAGGGAAGGAAGCCTTCAGGATGCAGTGCAGTGTGTGGACACCAGATCAGACCTGGTGTACAGAGCTGGTACCCTGCCTCCTACATGTGGGGAGGTTGTGGCGCTGAGTGATGGTGGCACCATCTACCTCTTGTGTGATGGCAAACGGGTCCTGAAGATGACAGAGCACTTTGAACTTGCAGACAGGAAGGAAAAAGTCCTGTGTGACAGGGTAATGCTTAGTGTGTGTGTGTGTGTGTGTGTGTGTGTGTGTGTGTGTGTGTGTGTGTGTGTGTGTGTGTGTGTGTGTGTGTGTGTGTGTGTGTGTAAATCAAAAATATTGTAAAGGGAATTGGTTATTATCCTGTTTGATTTACTGAGCCACATTCATTGGGAATGTTCAACATCATCATCATTTGCATATCTATTTGTGTAGGAACACAGCATAACGGTGGGGATGTTCAACATCATCCTCATTTGCATATCTATTTGTGTAGGAACACAGCATAACGGTGGGGATGTTCAACATCATCCTCATTTGCATATCTATTTGTGTAGGAACACAGCATAACGGTGGGGATGTTCAACATCATCCTCATTTGCATACCTATTTGTGTAGGAACACAGCATAACGGTGGGGATGTTCAACATCATCCTCATTTGCATACCTATTTGTGTAGGAACACAGCATAACGGTGGCGATGTTCAACATCATCCTCATTTGCATACCTATTTGTGTAGGAACACAGCATAACGGTGGCGATGTTCAACATCATCCTCATTTGCATACCTATTTGTGTAGGAACACAGCATAACGGTGGCGATGTTCAACATCATCCTCATTTTCATACCTATTTGTGTAGGAACACAGCATAACGGTGGCGATGTTCAACATCATCCTCATTTGCATACCTATTTGTGTAGGGCTCCAGTACAGAAGCTGAAGCAAGAGAGGTAGTAAAAGATGGGGATGCAGCATCGTCAGTAAGCTTCCTAGAGACGGGCACCTTCACTAAGGGGAGGACTGTGTCTGCCTTCCTGCACAACGGGCAGTTGGTGGGGTGTGGCTCTGTGGCTAAAGGTGGTGTCGTCTGTTCTGATGTCCAAACCATGGACCTCGCCACAGGGAAGCTGACAAAGAAACGTCTGGCTTTCCAGAATAAAGGGAAAGACATGACGCTGTCCATGCTGAACATTCCTCAGGAATTTTTGAAATAAGGTATGATTCTGGTCTGTTTGTCTAGTTTGCTCTTTGTTGTTGTTGTTGTTGTTTTCATTCCTTGCCTAGAGCTCTGAGGTTCACCAGTGGTGAGATCTTAACACATATATGCGATAGTTTTTACCTACCAGCTGCATTTAGACTTCGGAGATAAGTGTTTAGACACAACACCAATGTGCATGTGCTTTTTAAAGTTAGTGTTCTTGTCCATTCATAATGGCACACAGTAGCCTACTTTTCCAAAGGGAAGACTGTGTTTTAATATGTGAGCAAGGTGTTCTGCATGTGTTTGCACATGGGACCTTGGTTTCGCATCTGAAGTATTTTTGAGGGAGTGGAGTTGGCACTGATGTTAACTCCATAGGAAAGATACCCTTGAACGGGGGCCTTGGTGATGGCTCAGACCTGGGTCTTCAGATCATGTGCACAACGTTCTCATATTGTAAACACTGGGATGGGCACAGGATGTTCATTCTGCACTGTTACTTGCCAATATGGCATTTCAGTGCTTTTTTTTTTTTTTACTTTGATGTTTGTGCTCTCTTTGTAAGCATTTTGTAACCTGAGAGGATAAGGTAAGCCAAATGACTGGTGTTATTTGCCTCAAGGGATTATTTAGAGGTTTCGGGGGGGGGGGGGGGGTTGCTTGGCCAGAGCTCTGAGGTTCACCAATGGAAGGCCCCTAAGGTTTTTGCGTAGCGGCCATTTTTTACCCACCATTAAGGTAGACATCGACTTTGGGTGTGGCGTTTAGATAGGACACCTGTGTGCATTCAATTTTTGAAAATTTTGTTACCCATTCCCATCTGCATGAAATGGCTTACTTTTCCGAAAGGCAAAACGGGTTTTTAACGTATGCTCAGGAGGTTTTGCATGCATTCACACATGGGGCTTTGGTTTAATGTCTCATCCAAAGGACTTTTTGGGGGTGGGGGTGGCAGGGGGGAGGGGTGGAGTTAGTACTCTGGGGTAAAATTTCCTAAAATGGGTGCCTCTGTGATGGCCCGAAACTATGTGAGGTTGATGACATTGGATGTTTGAATGGGATTAGGTTGTGTTGATTCAGGACTTCAAATGAATATTGATACGAGTTTCTGGAATCAAACTAGGCGACATCTCTGATGTGGTCTTTATGGTGGGTGGGGCTATATACAACATGAAAATAACAAAGGAACGTGAAAGGCCTGGAATTCTCGAATGTTTTCAAATTTAACATGGAATAAATGAACATGATAGAATTGTTAGGTGTTTTCAAACACAACATGAATTAATGAACATGTTAGAATTCTTGGATGTTTTCAAACTGAACATGAATGTTAGAATTCTTCAATGTCTTCAAACTCAGCATGAAATATTTTTTTTATTAACATATTGAAATTGTTGGATGTATTCAAACTCAGCATGAAATGAATTGACATGTTAGAATTCTTAGATGTACTCAGACTCACCATGAAATAAGTTAACATGATAGAATTCTGGATGTATTCAAACTCAGCATGAAATGAAATAACTTGTTAGAATTGTTGGATGTATTCAAACTCAGCATAAGATAAATGAGCTTGATATAATTATTGGATGTTTTCAAACTGAAAATAACAGCCAGTATTGATCAACACAACCAAGGGAAAATACTGTGGTGCAGTGGAGAAGTGTTAGAGTGCATGTGTTGTAGGTGCGCATATATGCAAGGTGTCTGTGTACAAGTTTTGTGTGCATGCGTGTAAATGTGTGTGTGTGTGCCTACCTGTGTGCATGCATGAGTGCGTGCGTGCGTGCGTGTATAAGAATGCCAGACTATCCCACATGTGTTGATTGTCATAACAGTGTCGTGTGAGCTGTTGGCTGTGTGTGCTTATTTGATGTGTTACTGCGAACAAGCATGTGTTGACTGCCGTCCTAACAGTGTGAGCTGTTGGCTGTTTGGGTTATTTGATGTGTTACTGTGAACAAGCATGTGTTGACTGCCGTCCTAACAGTGAGAGCTTTTGGCTGTGTGTGCTTATTTGATATGTTACTGTGAACAAGCATGTGTTGACTGCATTCCTAACAGTGTGAGCTGTTGGCTGTTTGTGCTTATTTGGTGTGTTACTGTGAACTCCCTTGAGCCAGTGCTGCTTTAGAACTGTAGGAAATCTTTGACAGTCTCAGCCCTTTGTTTTCTTCTGATATCTGTCTTTTGTTTGTTTTGTTCAATTTTCAGACAGGGCCGTTGCACATTTTCAACACAGTGATCGTGTTAAACTAAAACGTCTCAGTATATATAGTTTTCCTTTTTCTTCACCAATGAAGTTTGCCTCGCGTTCTTCTCCATCAGAGGACGAGATGGGTACCATTTTGAGTAAGTAGTAGGCCTAGATGCTCATGCACACACACACAGACACACAGGCACACAGACACAGACACACACACACACACACACACACACACACACACACACACACACACACACACACACACACACACACACACATACACACACACACACATACACACACACACACACACACTAACACACACACTAACACACACACACACACCACACACACACACACACACACACACACACACACACACACACACACACACACACACACACACACACACAGTGATGCGCTCATGATCTGCTGACCCAGGTTCAAATCTCATTCAAGAGGATTTTTCCTCTGAAGTTTACATCAGTGCCGACTCCACTCCCCCAAAAGTCCTTCGAATGTGACTATACACCAAGGTCCGGTGTGTGAACACACAGAACATCTTGTGCGCATGTTAAAACCTGTTCCGCTTTTCGGAAGAGTAGGCCATTGTGTGCTGGTGGGAACGGATGACAAAATTTACAAAATTGCGCATATGCGGGGACTGGCTGTAAAAAAGCGCTTGAGTGCTTATTCCATTATCCTCGAAATAAAAGAATAAAACAACAAATAAAAGATTTTTTAAAATTAATAAATACACATACACGCACGCATACACACACGCACGCACGCACACACACACACACACACACACACACACACACACACACACACACACACACACACACACACACACACACACACACACACACACACACACACTTGTACACACACACTACATCCGATGGATGCCACAGTGGGTCAATGAAGTCATACCTTTGAATATTGATGGCATCTAGTGAATTGAAGGTGGTGATTTTTATGATCTCCCATATATATATATATATATATATATATATATATATATATATATAAATGTTGCGCATTATGTTTGTGTTCTGATGACCCAAGTTCAAATCCCATTCAAGGAGATTTTTCCCCCTGGAGTTAACATCAGTGTCGACTCCAATCCCCACAAGTTCTTTGGATGAGACGGCAAACCGAGTTACCCTGTGTGAATGCACACAGAACAGCTTGCGCACACAAACCTGTTCTGCTTTTTGGAAGAGTAGACAATTGTGTGCCGGTGGTTACGGATGACAAAACTGACAAAACCGCACAGGCCTACACATGGGTACTGGATGTAGCCTAAAAAAAGCACATGCGTGTTTATTCCATTATCCTTGAAATAAAAGAATAAGATGAATAACACACACACACATGCACACACACACACACACACACACACACACACACACACACACACACACACACACACACACACACACACACACACACACACACACACACACACACACACACACACAAGAGGAATATTTCTCTTCATGAGGGTTATATTTTGCTTCAAAATGTTTGCTGGAAACATGTAAAAAAAAAGAAACATGAAGAGGCTGGCTATCCCCAGCATACTTGTTCAGTTCAGGATATTGATAACATCCTTTGTACTCAGTGCAGCTTTCAAAAATCCAGTACTAGAAATATTGTTTCTCTAATCCACAGACTGATATTAAATGCATTTCGAACAAAATTTGCCAAAAATATAAAATGTATATGTCGTGAAAAACTGTCCAATGTTCATGTTTTGTACCAATGTCAAGGTTTAAAAAAGTGCCTACCAGCATTTCAAGATAAGTCTATGCAAGAAGTGTTAATCGATCCAAAGTTATTGTGTGGGATAGCATTGTCTCTGATGCGATCCCCAGTATTCTCTTTTTTGTTACGTACGACTGTGAAAACTGTGAAATTATAACACCCTACTGTAGCAATGTACTTTTAGCTTTATTCACGGCAGCCTTTACACGAAGTTCGCAATTGTTCATTTTACAATTTTCTATTGTTCGATGTTTTTGTTATTATTTGCGTTTCTTATGCCATGTTTTGCAACATTCTGTTTATATAGTTTGTAATCAGTCTTTTTATGCACATAATTACCGACACACATCTTTTTTTTTTCTTTTAGCCCTCATCTCATTATTGCCCCCCCCCCCCCCCCCCCCCTTTCCTTCGTCTAATAATACTTTAAGTGAACAGATGTAAAATCAAAGACACACACACACACACATAAATCCTGTTCCACTTTTCGATAGCCTAGGCCATTGTTTGCCGGTGGGAACGATGACAAACTTGACAAAAGTGCAAACACACGGGGACTGGATGTGAAAAGGCACATGAATGCTTATTCCATTATTCTCGATATAAAAGAATTAGAATAAATAGATAACTAAATAATGTCTAATAGGCTACCACTAAGACTGAACAGACATAAAATCGACATCAACAATACAATATATATATATATATATATATATAAAATATATATATATATATATATATATATATATATATATATATATATATATAATATAATAGGAAGGTGGCAGGATGGTTAAGATGTTCGCCTGCCAACAAGTAAACCATGAGGTTCTGGGTTCGTACCCAGCCTCGCCCTTTCTTTCCAGTTTCACAAAAAAATCGAACTGAATGTCAAAGTCATTCGGATGAGACTATAAACCTAAGCCCCGTGTGCGAAGGCACGCAGAACATCTTGTGCACACATTAAAACCCCGTTCCGCCTTTCGAAAGAGCAGGCCATGGTGTGCCGGTAGGAGCAGATGACAAAATTATAATAAAAACAAAACCAACACGCACACAGGTGTCATGTTTAGACACCATCCCTGAGGAAAAATCGGGGATTTGGAGTCCCAGGGCGGCTCGGGGCTGTATATGGCAACGTTCTGGTGGCTCATGCAGCGGTACTGGAACCATTCGTATCGGTCATTGCCACTGGCGTGAAGGGGAGGGGGGGGGGGGTCTGCTGCATGGGTAACAGTTTGCCCTCCATACTTATTTACCCAGGCTTTGCGCTGTAAAGACGAGCGCAACTCCATAGTCATCCGAGACTGATGGGTGCCTACTAACTAACTAACTAACTAACTAACTAACGAACGAACTAACTAACTAACTAACTAACTAACTAACTATACACACACACACACACACACACACACACACACACACACACACACACACACACACACACACACACACACACACACACACACACACACCAACACACGCAAAAGCATGCCTCTGTGTGTGTGTATGTGTGTGTGTGTGATATTATTGTTTGTTATTACTGTGGGTTCTTTCATTCATTACATCCAATAGACACTATAGTGGTTAAGACTGTTTGACTTCAAACCCATGGGTCCATGAAGTCATGGGTTTGAATCTTGGCAAGATTTGATGAATTAAGGGTGAGGATTTCTACGATCTACCTGGTCAACTTCAAGCGCAGTCCTGCCAGTGCTGAATGCTTTAGTTCCCTTTGTGTTTATACACATGCAGAAGATCAAATATGCATGTTAAAGCACACTTCTCCAAAGTCAGAATGCAACTACCTTTGAGGTGGGCAAAAAAAGTTCGCAAACACAAAATCCCACCATTGGTCAACCTTGGAGCTCTACTCGAAGAACAAAATTTTTTTTTTAAAATCATGACATCCAGAAGAACACTTGGTGGACTGTGATATGCTTTATTCTACAATGGCTGTACTAGAACATACACAGGTAATTATGTGTTCACACATAGGCAGTCAAGCTAGAGTATGGGAACAGTAGCAGCAGTTAAGTAGCTGACAGAGGAAGGAGAGAGACAAAGGGTGTCTGCTATTGCATGAAAGGGTACCAGCCTGCTGGCAATCATTTGGTGTGTTCTGTGGAGTTGAGGCGATATATGATCACCACTGTACATATGCACTGTACACATGCATGTGCGCATGTGTGTGTGTGTGTGTGTGTGTGTGTGTGTGTGTGTGTGTGTGTGTGTGTGTGTGTGTGTGTGTGTGTGTGTGTGTGTGTGTGTGTGTGTTGTTTACTGCTTCTGTATCACTGCTGCTTCCTCCATATTGCTCTCTGATTTCATCACCTACACACAACACACACACACTTTCTTAGTCAGAAGTGGTCAGTGGGTAGTCTGCCATGAGTCACGAAGAGCTCTATTGGTGAGAAGCTGTAATCAATAGAAAAGGTGGGAAAGTAATTTAACAGATACTGCTGCCATGAGAACATGCCCAAAATTAAATGTCTGGACCAGAAAGGATGTCCTGTTCTTGCCTGATGCTCAGTGAGGATTGTCATCACTGTCATGATGTCAAATGCTGTTTTGCCTTGAAGGCAATGGCATGACAGGGCTGTAGTCCTTTGCCTTCTCTCTTGACACATTCCTACATCAACCGCACCTAGGAGATACATACACCTGCAGTGTTGGGCCAGTCATCATAACTTTAACAGCATTCTCAAAATCACATCCATATGATAGTAGTTTAGCCAGCTAGAGCATGAGAGAAATGTCTTTGATGGGGCTCGAACCACTAGTACTCAGCTTGGGTTGTCCAGTGCAGTAACCACTACACCAATGTGTTATATCAACACTTTAGGTTGCAATTGTCTGCTTCTTCATCATTCTGTTAATACTTCTGTTTCTTATGTTGACCCAGGTATTGACACCAATGGAACCATCACAACTCAGTTTGATCGTTTTGGGGAGCACACATCTGCAGCTCGTAAACTCCTCTTTGCTTGATTGGAAAAGTGAACGCACAAGATTCCTTGGCAAAAAGGACTTAAACCATCAATGAAAGAGAGAGAGAGAGAGAGAGAGAGAGAGAGAGAGAGAGAGAGAGAGAGAGAGAGAGAGAGAGAGAGAGAGAGAGAGAGAGAGAGAGAGAGAGAGAGAGAGAGATGCAATGGAGACCTGAAATTTGAGGATGATAGAAATTGCAGCCGGTCCTTTCAAGCAGGCATGAAAACTAACTTCTCCAATATTCTCCTGTTCCCCTTAGACTTTTGGAAACCGAGGAGGAAGCCAAATGACATTCTCAAAAGATGTCAAACTTCTTTCAGCTAAAAAAATGGAATCCATTTAGTTCTAAGCCTGACCACATTGCAGAAGATAATGATGGGGAAAAAATTATAGCAAGGAAGAAGTTGTAAAGTATCATTGTATGCATTTTATAAGCCATTTTATTTTTCGAGGTAACTGAACACAGGTGGATTTTCAGTGGTCTGTAGGCACATAACGGAGTTCATTTGTATGAAGCAAAGAAAAACCATGTTTGTGTTAAAGAAAAACATAGCTGATGCAGCTGCTGAATGGACAGTCTGTGGTTCCCGTCCTGTGGGTCCATGACAATGTGTGGGTTCAAATCTTAACAGCAGCTTTTGGTGAAGTGAGGATGTGGATTTTTACAGTCTTCCTGGTCAACTTTAAATGCAGACCTGCTAGAGCCTTGAATTCCCTTCAATAAGCATGGAAACGATCAAACAGGCACAGCAAAGACCCTGTCATTCAGGTCAGGTCAGCTTTGGGAGATTTAGTTACAGAAACATCTTCCGCAGCATGCACCCTACACAGGGAGGAACAGGGATAAATAAATAAGGTCCACCTTGCCCAAAAGACAGGTCCTGAAAACTTCACTGCTGTGCCTCAACAGATCCTGAAAACTTCACTGCTGTTCCTCAACAGATCCTGAAAACTTCACTGCTGTTCCTCAACAGATCCTGAAAACTTCACTGCTGTGCCTCAACAGATCCTGAAAACTTCACTGCTGTGCCTCAACAGCAGTGCAGGAGACCTGCACCTGCAACCTCTCTGACATCTGCCCCATACGTCCTATCACAGAGTCAGGGCGGATTCAATTCTCTGCAGGATATTAGGGCCGGCTGCTCTCCTTGGGCTGACTGGGCCCCCACAGTACTGTGCCACCCACTTGTCTCTATGGTGTGCATGTATGGGTTTTTTTCTGCTGATGATGTCAAGTTAATGGCCAAAGTATTTTGTTGGTGTTTTGTTTTGTATAGTACATTCTGCCTGCAGATGACATAACTTTATGGCCATAGTATCATTTTGTTGGGGTTTTTCTTTCCTTTTGTATAGTACACCACCTATAGCAGTGGCAAATTGCATGAATTTTTGTTTTTCTCTTGTTTTGTATGGTACACTGCTTATAGCAGTGCCTGTGGTAAATGGGATTTTGTTTTCGTCTTGTTTTGTATGGTACACTGCTTACAGCAGTGGCACATGGCATGAAATTTGGCTTTTCTTTTGATATGTACAGTACACTGCTTACAGCAGTGGCACATGGCGTGAAATTTGGCTTTTCTTTTGATATGTACAGTACACTGCTTACAGCAGTGGCACATGGCATGAAATTTGGTTTTTCTTTTGATATGTACAGTACACTGCTTACAGCAATGGCACATGGCATGAAATTTGGTTTTTCTTTTGATATGTACAGTACACTGCTTACAGCAGTGGCACACGGCATGAAATTTGGTTTTTCTTTTGATATGTACAGTACACTGCTTACAGCAGTGGTACACAGCATGAAATTTGGTTTTTCTTTTGATATGTACAGTACACTGCTTACAGCAGTGGCACACGGCATGAAATTTGGTTTTTCTTTTGATATGTGCAGTACACTGCTTACAGCAGTGGCAAATGACATGAAATTTGGTTTTTCTTTTGATATGTACAGTACACTGCTTACAGCAGTGGCACACGACATGGAATTTGGTTTTTCTTTTGATATGTACAGTACACTGCTTACAGCAGTGGCACATGACATGGAATTTGGTTTTTCTTTTGATATGTACAGTACACTGCTTACAGCAGTGGCACATGACATGAAATTTGGTTTTTCTTTTGATATGTACAGTACGCTGCTTACAGCAATGGCACATGACATGGAATTTGGTTTTTCTTTTGATATGTACAGTACACCAGTTACAGCAGTGGCAAATAGCATCAAATTTAGTTTTGTTTTGTATAGCACACTGCTTACAGCAATGGCAAATCTATCTATCTATCTATCCCTTAGTCTGGCGACTGTGGGGGCACCCCTGAAGATTTGACCTGTTCCCTCCATTCCTCTCTCCCAGTCTCTGTTCTGCCTTTCTCAAAATTGGCTGAGTTCTAGGCCTGTCCATTCGCTGATGTTGTCCTCCCATCTCTTCCTTGGTCTGCCTCTTTTTCTTCCTCCCTGGACAGTGCCTTGCAGTATTGTTTTTGCAAGTAATGGCCAAAAAAAAAAAAAGCAAATGTCATGAAATTTTGTTTTGTATAGTACACTGCCTACAGCAATGGCAAATAGCATGAACTTTTGTTGTTGTTTTTTCTATAGTACACCACTTACAGTAGTGGCAAATGGCACGAAATTTGGTTTTTCTTTTGTGCAGCACACCACTTTACAGCAGTGGCAAATGGCATGAAATTTCAGCCTTCTTTCCCCAGATGAGTAAGTTGCCATAAATGCTGTACCATCGTGTTTTCTCTCTCTGAAAATACTGAAACGTCATACAAGAGAGTGGGGGAGAGTAGTTTATTTTGACCTGGCTCTCTTCCCAGGGAAAACATGTGCACGTGTTCACATAATCAGGTAAAGTTGAGCGAGTTTTAAATTTTTGATAAAGTTGCGTATTTGTAGATATAATGCAGCTATATGTAATCGATTTGCTGATGTTTATCATAGATTCAATAAATGTTTAAAATGAAAATGTTTTGTCTCTTTGAAAATTTTTTAACATCATTCTCCCCTGTGGGAATGCCGGGGCATGTTGGTATAAATAGCATCCCCACTTTCTGAAAATTCTGTTCTAAGAATTCCCTCTTTTCTGTCCCTCTTTGTTGCTGCCCTGTTCTTTTTCTTGCTGTCACCCCCTTCTCGTCTATTTTCTTATTGGCACATACTCCAGAGACCCCTGTCTTTTCCAGAAAAAACTACAATTCTCTCTTTCGCTGAAGTCGGATGTGCTGGGGCTGACTTGTCAGGCATGTAACTGCAGTGCAACACAGTTTCCCTCATGTGACACACAATAGTTGTCTGAGCGTTCAAGAAGAAGACAACACTTCTTGCAATTTAAGACATAATAACTGATGGTTTAGCCGCCACGGTAGTCTAGTGGTTAGGGCGTCGGACTCGTAATCTAAAGGTTGCGGGCTCGATCCCAGCTTTGGGCTATGGCGTTGTGCCCTTGGAAAAGGCACTTTACGGCTATTTTCTCACCCCACCCAGGTGTAAAAGGGGTACCAACCTTGTGTTGGGGTTAACCCTGCGATAGACTGGCGTCCTATCCAGGGGGAGTCTATGACTCTCAGTCGCTTAACGCCACAGAAACCGGATAAGCACCGGCCTGATGAGCCTTAGGCTCGGGAGAGACTTTAACTTTAACTTAACTGATGGTTTGTAAATAAAAAAAGAGAAAACGAAATATATGTCAGTTCTTTTTTCCCTGTTCGTTATTCAGTTTTTATATTTTCATTTATATATATTGTATTTGTTTTCGGTTGACTAAGCCAGGTTGTCAAAACCCTTGAGATTTGGAGTATGCAACTGCTTTTGCCCACCGATAAGGTAGCCACATTCTGCCTTCAGGAAGTTCAACACTCTTTAACTTGAATCCTGTGGGTCATGACGTTATGGGTTCCAATCTTGGCAGCAGTGTCTGCTGCATTAAGTGTGGGTTTTTTTTACCTTCTCTCAGATCAACTTAAGTGCAAGCCTGCCAGTGCCTTATTTACCTATACAGATGATCAAATATGCATGTTAAAGATTCTGTAATTGCTGTCAGCC
This sequence comes from Stramonita haemastoma, assembly GCA_030674155.1. Classification (NCBI taxonomy): domain Eukaryota; kingdom Metazoa; phylum Mollusca; class Gastropoda; order Neogastropoda; family Muricidae; genus Stramonita; species Stramonita haemastoma. Next base: position 36,198,796 of record CM060328.1, on the reverse strand, counting down.
TTCAGGTCATAAAAAAATGAATATACCCCGCATGTATCCTGTACCAAACAATAAGCTGCTCAGAAGTCAGAATGTGTTGACTGAGGCCAGCAGGCAGACCTCCTGCAGAGTTACATGCACAGTATTAAGGTACTACCCCACCCCCCCACACACACACTCCAGTAAGGAAACGCAGGGTTCAAAAAGAGAAGTTATTCACTTGTTATTGCAATTTCCTTTTCGTATGCTCTCTATAAAGTTTTTGATGGTGTTTTTTAGCTTAACACTGTGGGGAACACCCCAAATATTTTAATTATACTCTTTGTCTCTTCATGCCCGAGAATCACTGTGAGTACACATGGGATGAGAAGTTGGCATGTACAGCGATTTTGCAAGTACCTCACCCTACAGGCAGCCATACTGAGACTTCAGGTGTTTTTTTTTTTTTTAATCAAGTCCTGTTAATATAAACTGTCAATGTTTAGTATAATTATGTATGAAGTCATACTGATTTCTGTTCCTGACAATGACCAGTGTGCCAGGCCACCATGTCCCTGTTGTTGCACAGTAGCAGAGCACAGTGCCAGCTTTCTGCTCTGTGGTGTTATGCTGCTTCTCCTTCCTTCCTCATGCCTCACCTGTATTCTGTGCATGAAGAAAACCTGGTCCACTCACGTACATCTACACAGGATATGCTTCTTCATGACACACTGGGACAGGATAGCCGAGTGGTCAAAACATTGCGATCACAATTTGACAACCTGGGTTCAATTCCCGGTCGAGGGGATTTTTCCCCTGGAGGTAACATCAGTGCTGACTCCACTCCCCCCATAAGTCCTACGGATGAGACTATAAACTGAGGCCCTGTGTGCGAACGCACGCAGAGCATCTTGTACACAGGTTAAATCCTGTTCTGCTGTTCATAAGAGTAGGCCATCGTGTGCCGGTGGGAACAGATGACACAATTTACAAAAACTGCATACACAAGGGACTGGATGCAAAAAAGCACATGAGTGCTTATTCCATTATCTTCGATATAATAATATAAAAAAAAAATTAAAATAAATAAAATAAAATAAAACAAATTCACTGCAGTACAGACCCCAACGACTCCTCAAGGAGTTGAAGGAGAAGTCAGAGCCTGCCAATGAAATGGACAAGGTCATAGGATTCTGACTTCAGGGAAACCTTCCCCACTGATCAAGTCTCACTCTTCAAAAGTCTGACCGTAGCTATACATTCTTACCCCACCACAAATCACTTGATTGGGTACACCGTACTCCTACAAAAGTAGCCCCTACTCCACCGTACTATCACCCATAACTGCATTGCCATTCACGGCCCGTGTTCATGCCCAAATTGAAACACCATTCATCCATGAAGACAAATTATGGTTACTTTCATGATGGAAAAATCAGTCACACACACACACACACACACACACACACAGAGTCTCACCACTGTGACAAAAAAAACCCGGGAAAACAACAACAAAATGAAGAAAAAAAACACCCCACCATTCTTTCCCCACATTCATGGCAAAACAAACTCAAACACTATGGCTAGGACTCAAACTGTATTTGAGGCAGAAGACATGGAACACTGACAGAGCAGTTTACTTCAGGGGGATGAAGCGTGAGGAGTGGGTGGCACCGATACCAGGTCTGCCGTGCTTCACTGGCTTGTAGGTGATGGAGAACTCCCCCAGGTAATGGCCAATCATCTCTGGCTGTGAACACACACATCACACCAACAAAACATTCAGGCTTCATTCATATCTCCCTCAATTAGTCCCGTTCTTTTCACAACACGTTGCTTACAGGACTCCACCGAAACACAAATTCAGAGTTTATAATATGAAAAAACCCTCACTTTTTTTCCTTTAAAAAAAAAACAAAAAAAAAAACCCCCAGAGCACCAGACCTGCCTCTCCTCCAAATGCCCCCCCAGACCTTTTTCCATCCTGAACACAAACACTATCAGCTGTTGGCCTGTTGTTGCTCACAATCTTCCTATGTATCAATTTCTTAACCATTTAAAAAAAAAAAAAAAATCTTCAAGCGAAGATGCCACTGACCGATACTTTTGTGACTTCTATCAGTAGTACAGCTCTTTATGATTTTTTTTTTTATATATAAAAAACTAAGTAGGAAATTAGTTTTGTTAAATGCATCTGTGCCACAACATGCTGATGTGCCTATACCTCAAAATATTCTTCAGATGACTCCCATACTAAAATATCTTTTTTTCAGAAATTTATCAATTTCTATCAGAGACCTGTACAAATTCTGAGGTTTACTAATCGCTTTCCTGTTCACAACAAAGGAACACAGTCATGGCAGACCACTCTAGTTCAACCACCACAGTTCATTACAAATGAAGACAACCGCTACAATGCCATGTTCTGTGACTTACGCCAACAGCTAAGCTAGCACAAGTGCTCTTACTATTTGAGGGTATCAGAAGATTGGTCTGGTACAACACACGCAATAGGTTTATTTTTTTTAACTTACGTGTAGTAAAGGATTATGCAAAGCTTATAGTAAGGAACAACTTGGATGAGAAACAACAGCCCCCCCCCCACACACACAAATCCACACCCACTTTCCAGTCATTCAAAACAGCTTGTTCCCCCCCCCACCCCCCTCCCCACCCCCCAAAAAAACCCACACGAAACTTATTCCAAAATTCTTTTTTTGATTAGATTTTAAAACATTTTCTAAAGTGCCTCAAGTTCCACAAGATGGCTGTCAGCACAGGAACACTGCAAGAGGCTACCAGAACACCTCCTGACACAGAACACCTGATGACACGCCTATACAAAACACCTCCTGACAGAACACCTGATGACACAGAACACCTGATGACACAGAACACCTGATGACACAGAAACACCTGATGACAACACCTATACACAACACCTCCTGACAAGAACACCTCATGACACAGAACACCTGATGACACAGAACACCTGATGACACAGCCTATACACAACACCTCCTGACAGAACACCTGATGACACAGAACACCTATGACACAGCACTATACACAACACCTGACAGAACACCTCCTGACAGAACACCTGATGACACAGAACACCTGATGACACAGCCTATACACAACACCTCCTGACAGAACACCTCATGACACAGAACACCTCATGACACAGACACCTGATGACAGCCAACACAACACCTCCTGACAGAACACCTGATGACACAGAACACCTGATGACACAGCCTATACACAACACCTCCTGACAGAACACCTCATGACACAGAACACCTTACAACACAGCCTGAACACCTCAAAACAAAGAACACCTAATGACACAGTGTGTGCAGAACACCTCACCACACAGCCTGTAGAGAACACCTCATATGACACACAACATCTCACAACACAGCCTGTAAAGAACACATCATGACACACCTCACAACACAGCTGTACAGGACACCTCACGACACAGCCTTAACAGAACACCTCCCACCACAACTGTCACAGAACACCTCATGACACAGCCTGTACAGAGCACCTTCCAACACAGCCTGCCTGTTAATGCAACACAAGACTTGTAAAACACAGCAGCAGCGACAGCTTACCTTGATTTCCACCTGGTTGAAGGTTTTGCCGTTGTACACCCCACAATGCTGCCATCATCTCCGGGACCACAATCATGTCACGCAGGTGAGTCTTCACCACCTGTGCAAACCACAGCCCACACATTCTCAATTCTGGGATCATATCTAAGCTAGCAAGGCCACTGGCATGGATGACAATAACCATAAATGTAACGGTTATATTATATATACCATGATGGACAAAATAGACATACAATAATCATGATTATATACACAATCATGAATACATCAGATATATCACAATGAACACACACATGTACAATCAGGAATACAATATATATATACAATCATGAATATAATACAACAAATGAGCATATGATATATTTACGACAACTGTGCTATCTTTTTTAAGGGGACACATTTATATATATTCAAATGCCTGTCAGAATTTTAACTACCTGCACAAGACATGTACGACTTAAAGTAGGTAATGCAATACACATGAACCCACATATCCATTTGACAGCATATAATACTGCAAAAAGTTAGCAGCAGCATATCCTCTGAAGTTAGAGCATGGCTTCCTTATGGCTAGGTGCTGGAAAACTTACACACACAAACTTCTTATCCACAGTCATCATCCATGATGTGTGTTGGGTAATTTATATGTAATTATCATAAATTATAATAATTTAATAAGCGCTTTGATTTGTTTGCTTTACAAAATTCAGCGGTATATAAATTCAATAAATTATTATTTATCATTATTGTGCCTGCATGGTTTGACACCTATTACTTATAACAAGCCTGCCAAAACAGTCAAAATCTATATCGAAACACTGATTCACCTTACATGTGGCTATATCCACAATGCTGTTCAACAAAAAGTGGAAGGGGGGGGGTGTTAATTTTTTTTTTTTAAAAAGCCTCCCCCCCTCCTCCCCAAAACCAAACCCATACTGTTCATTGCAGCAGTTAAGTAACGGCCTTCTTCTGCCTTTCTTTCCCTGTCATCACACCATCCACGCTGCTGCTTTCTACGACAGAGGACAAATCCCTGGCAGTGGCCGCAGGACAAGTCTTACCTCTGGCTTCTCCAAGGGCCCGGCAGCCTTCTTGGCTTTCCTCAGACGCTTCATCAGGGTCATGGGTTTGCGCTTCAGCCCGCGGGCAAAGCGACGACGGGCACGGCAGTGAAACAGTTCCATCAGCTGCTCGCTGCAGAAAAAACACAAAAATAAGCTTAGCAACCTGTAATGTTTCTTTTCTTATACACTGGCAGTGTACATAATTGTTCCTGTACAGGCTTGAAGAATCCATCCCCTACCAATAATGACATGACTGGTATATTTTTAACATCCAGAAAATGTGCTTTTTTTAAGCTTTTTTTTTTTTTTCATTCCTTAACTACAGCTCCAAGGTTCACCAATGGTGACATTTTTACATATGCAACCATTCTCCCTCCCCTTTTCAGGTAGCTGCAAGTGCATTCAAACTTCAGAGATAGGGTTTTAACAGGACACTGTGTGCATGCTACGGGGAAGGGATAGCCTAGTGGTCAGAACACTGTGCTGGCAATCTGAGTTTGATTACCATTTGAGGGGATTTTCCCCCTGGATGCTAACTCCACTCTCCACAAAAGTCCTTCGGATGAGACTTTAAACCGAGGCCCGTGTGCGAACGCATGCAGAACATCTTGTCACACGTTAAATCCTGTTCTACTTTTCCTAAGAGTAGGCCATTGTGTGCCGGTGGGAACAGATGACAAGATTTACAAAACTGCATACACACGGGTACTGGATGTAAAAAAGCACATGGGTGCTTATTCCATTATCCTCAATATGAAAGTAACTAAATGGGTTTTTTTCTGTGTGTTTTCTGGCACAAAATGGCCTACTCTTCTCAAAAGTAGAACATGCTTTTAACATGTGCTTAAGATGTTCTGCAAACATTCGCACATGGGGCCTTGGTTTATAGTCTCATCCAAAGGATTTCAAGAATCAGTTTGATTTTTTCATCGAACGAAGGAGGAGGAATGGGAATCAAACCTGAACCTCATGGTTTACTTGTTAGGCAGCTTCCTTCTTTCAGTATTACGGTTTTGTGTGGAATAAAATAAGTTTCTAAAATTTTCAAAAGTATCAAAGCAGATGCATTAATCAACAAAAGCAATGCTGAAATCTGGGCTGCAGGCTAGGTTTTTGCCCCAAGTCTTAATAACAACACAGACAGGAACCACAAGACCTTTTTATGCATATCATTTCCAATAATATGCATAATTACATGGGCAGCCACAGGAACATTCCCCTCCCTCCAATACACCCAAAGACCCCCTCAAAAAACAAAAACAAAGAAAAAGATCAGACCTTTGATGATTTAAGAAAAACAAATTTCCATATGGAATTTTGTTTATGTCAACTAAAAACAACTCTCTTCATCCCCACTGTCGTCAGAAGGAGCTCCACGCAATGCCACCTGGGTTTGCCAGCTCTCTCTGTCTCTAGCTGGGTTCTACCATCTCCCGTAGCCCTCCAAGACCACTACACTAACCTCAGAGATACTGGCAATGTAGACAGATGTTGGTGGTCTGCCTCTTTTACTTTCTGCCCTAAACCTTACCTTGGAGAACTGTTGTCATCAGATGTCTGTGTGTTTCTGTCTGCATGACCAATGTATCTCAGTCTCAGCCTCCCCTTATTGTTGATGTAAGGAAGAAAATCACCCCTTTGAAACATTTATAAGCATGCTCTGCAATCCAATCATGTTTATAGCCCCGCCGACCACACAGGATATACCGGGTTAGCATGTTCTAAAAAAAGAAAGAAAAAAAAGAGCAACAAGAAGACGACAAAATGGCAACAAACCTGCTCATATCCAGTAGCTGATCCAGGTCCACACCACGGAAGGTGTACTTTCTGAATGTCCTCTTCTTCTTCTTCTCGGCCAATTCTTGTTCGTCAGCCTAAAAATCATAATAACCTCAATAAACACACTAGCTGAATAGTATTCAAACAACACACAGTGCATGCATGAGCACACACACTCAAAGTACTCAAACAGTGTACACACACATAAGAGAGCAAACAAGCAGGTAACAAGAGGTAGAGAATAAATGTGCATGAAGTCTCCTTAGTATTTCATACGATAATTAATAACAGAATGTTGTAAACAAATGTTTCAATCAATGGCAGTAATGTACTGTCACAGAGACTGTCCATTAAAACTAACAACGTGACCGAGGGCACTTGTACTTGACCGAGGGCAGAAATTCCGTTATTGTATCCTCAGGGGGTTGTTCTCTGGAAATGTGCACAGCAGGGTAACCCATTTTAATAAACTGTATATTTTTAATTCAAGCAAGTTCAGAGAAGATTAAAAATCAAGTGTTTTTATCATATCTTTTGATTTTTTTAAAACTAAGTTTCTGGTTACAATGTACCAAAGTCTGTTACTTTCAATGAGCTATGAATCGTATGTTTGACATCCCATACATGGAAGACCACATGACAATTTATCCCTTTTTGTTTCTGGACGGTGTGAGGGAAAGTTTGACTTAATTCAGTTTTTAAACTGCTGAGTGAAAATTCATTTTTTAGCAGCTATGGCACACTTTTACACGTACCTTTCCAAAGAATAACCCTCCTATATATTTCCAATCTTATCCAATCCTATGTGTATAGCCCCCACTGACCACTATGGCTGCATCAAGGCTGTCACCTCCTTAGTAGTTAAAGCTCAGATAACACTGTTAATTTAATGCAGCTGCCTTAATGATGGGTTAAAATGGTCATATATACGCAAAATCTTATAATAGCCAGCATTGGTGAACCTTGAAGCTATAGATCAGTAGCTGAGCAAATAAAATAAAAAATCAAGATCACATCAATTCATTTTCGTATTGAATTATAATCACATTACCAGGCATTTTCCTTTGTTCCACTACCTCCTAATGAATCATTAGACTTCAGAGTCAACCTATAAGAATTATTCTCTATACAGAAGAAAAAAGAACACAAGGAAGACAACTTCTAAAAGAGTTGCACTACTTACAAAGACCTGTTCTCATTTTCCTGCTGATTTTACTTATGCCCCTGCACCGTTTGTGTGAATGAGTTCTGAAGCAAATCATAAACAACCTCCCAAATACAGCAATAGCTCTAAAGTATCCATTTAAAAATAACATTTACATGATAGAAAGTATGCTAATCCATAATCAATTCGCTACTTGGTTTGACAAAAAAAACGAACTGAATGTCAAAGTCATTCGGATGAGATTATAAACCGAGGCCCTGTGTGCAAACGCATGCAGAACATCTTGCGCACACATTAAAACCCTGTTCCCCCTTTCGGAAGAGCAGGCCATTGTGTGCCGGTAGGAGCGGATGACAATTTTTTTTTTTTTTAACCCAGCATGCACACAGGTGTTGTGTCTAGATACCCTCCCTGATGAAAAATCGGGGAGTTGGAGTCCCAGCGTGGCTCAGGGCTGTATACGGCAACATTCTGGTGGCTCCTGCGACGGTACTGGAACCATTCATATCGGTCATTGCCTTTCCAGTGGCGTGGAGAGGGGGGAGGTTTGCTGCGTGGGTAACAGTTTGCCCTCCATACTTACTTACCTAGGCTTTGCGCTCTAAAAGACTAGAGCGCAACTCTCCATAGTCTTCCAGGACTGATGGGTGCCTACTAGTACTAGTACCACTTGGTCATACTTATAATAGGTACCGGCAGCCAAAATTAAATTATTCATTTTAATATTCAAAACCCATACCATCATAAAGATAATGATCTAACTTAAAAAATAAAACAAAAATGAAGTCTCTATCTTTCATACTTTTGGAGATATGGCCGTTTAAAAATGGGGTATGCTGACGCACTTGACAATCTCAAATATCGTCCAAGTTTGAACCTCAATAGAATTGTACAAAACATACATACCCAGTTGAAAATGAGTATTTTAAATCTTTATAACATATATTCCTAAGATAAATAAGTTTCATGACTCAAATGTGTATGGTTGATATGCACTAGGGTGTCAAACTTTGGAAAAACCACAATTTGACGCAGGTCAAAACTGCGTGATGTGCCAACTTTGAAGCACCAGAGCACAGTGAAATTGACAAGCAGAATGCTTATTTCAATTTAGACAGCCTCTCCTAGTTGTATTAACCACACTTATTTTTTTCTAGGGTATTTGGTTGAGAAATATAGGAGAAATCCCATGTTAAAAACATGGAGGTAATGCAATTTGGACGGCGGAACAAAGGGAGGATACTGACCTGCCATATAAAAAACGGCCATAACTTTGAAACTATTCAATGAATTGTCTTCAAATTTTGCATGTAGTCTTTATACATTATTTTCTACAAAATGAAGAGTCTTTCTTTGCTGTTTTCACCTAACTTTTATGTTTTTTATTCTGAAACAAGAACTTTTGGGGATGAGTTGAGAGAGTCGTTCAAACAGAAATGGACATTCTTCCCAAACTAACTGGCAGATTTCAATAAAATTTTGCCACAACCTCTTTTACACTGCTCTCTGTCAAATTATATGATCTATTATATATTCCTGACCATTTTTAACTTCAAAAGGAAAAAGTTTCTGACATCCTTAAGAGACGCTTGTAGTACACATTTTCCCCCGACTTTGCTGAACTGGCTTCAGTTTTAGGTTCAAGATGTCATTACTGTTTTCAAGCTAAGCATTCACTGTCTTCATATTGTCAAACTCTTGGATTTTATACTGCAACTCCTGAAAATAAAAACTAAAAGGGTGTAGAAAACTTCAGCACATTAAAAAAAAAAATGTACTCTGTAATATTGGCTATTGTCTCTTCCAGCTGTCTTTCCAAGGCTGAAGCTGTTCTCTCAGCTTGTGATAGTTTCATCATGCCCCTGTAGAACAAAATTTGAGAATTTGGCCGTCTGCACACAAAAATCTGTAGTGCTAGATAAAAATTGCTCCATATTATCTTTTTTGCCATTCAAATTTAATCAGTGCTCTTCATAAGTGACTGGTGATTACAGAGAGACAGAGTTTTTGTTTGTAATTCTCAAAAGAAAAACTTTTTAACCAAAACTCTTTATTCTCTACTCTTATTCTTTTATGAATTTGCCCATGTTGTATTAAAAAATATTATTTTACATTTTTACATGTAATTTGAATTTTATCCCAATCTCTGCATTTCTTCATCAACCAGTGTGATATTATGACAACTATGTGTGTGTGTGTGTGTGTGTGTGTGTGTGTGTGTGTGTGTGTGTGTGTGTGTGTGTGTGTGTGTGTGTGTGTGTGTGTGTGTGTGTGTGAAGTCAAGCCAAGTCAAGTCAAATTTTTATTTCCAAATGGTACATTGAATAAGCATTGATTTGCTTTTTTTCATCAAGCCATCTATCTATCTATCTATCTATCTATCTATCTATCTATCTATCTATCTATCTATCTAGAGAGAGAGAGAGAGAGAGAGAGAGAGAGAGAGAGAGAGAGAGAGAGAGAGAGAGAGAGAGAGAGAGAGAGAGAGAGAGAGAGTACACTGTATACATGTATCATGTTTTACATTCATATTCAGTTTGTATGAAATGAAGAGAAAGACTACAGAGAGTTGTGTATAGTGTAATGTTTTGAGTTAGCACTTATTATAGAATATTAGTATTATTACTCGCTGTCTACTAAGCCTCAGTGATAATAGATCTAGACCATGTCATCAATAATGATCAATGTGTTGAAAAGGGATAATATCACAATATATTCATGGTAATATGAATATTATGCAATTGCCAAAATTCAATCACTGTGATAAACATTTGTCATGGGAATGTTTGCTTGGCTGTACACTGTACCTGTGCTGGTCAAACTGATCTGTGCATTTTTTTTTATGTAGTGAGGTGTCTTAGAAAATTCACACACTAACACCTTTGCAAAAAACAAAGAAACAACACACACACACACACACACACACACACACACACACACACACACACACACACACACACACACACACATAAAATTGATACAAATCACAGGCCAGATCTTGAGAACTATCTAAAGAATGGGGTTACAAAATTATGAAAAAAATAAACTTTGATGTTGACTTATGTGCTCTGGGTTGGTTGTTTGTGTTTGCATGCCATGGTGTGACAATAAAAACACAAAACTGTGTTAGAAACTCATACTAGTAAAATGAAAAGAAACTCAACAGAGGATAGAAATCCAACTTCAGCAGCTTCACTTTTAATTGTTTTGATTTCTTGAAGTGTTATTTTTTTTTGTGTGTGTGAACTGCAAGAAGAAGAATGACCCAGTCAAATAACAAAGAACTATTGATTCATTGTATTTCTTGGTGGTTATACCCGTTTGTTGATTTAAAAAAAAAACCCGACTTTCACTGATTATATTGCCATCTATAAAAAGGAGGCTTAGAAAGCAATTAAAAAGCTTATTTCTAGTTTGAAGTTCTACACATGTTATAAAAACTAGACCTACAATGTGTTGTCTCACTATCCTAGTCTGCTTTCGATTTGTGCTGTTGACCAGCATGTGCGCGCGGAGCCAACTTCCGTTTCATAACTATCTCTCAACGATGTTTTTAAAGGCGATTTTCTGTTCAATCATGGAATTAATCAAAAAACTAGCTCTGAGATCGCTAAATTAATGATAGATATGCCAATATCTGGTGTCGATTTGCATCAGTTTCCCATTAAGAAAAGTAACGATCGCTTCAAACTGAACGATGTGCAAGTCGATTTTCACCAGATCGTGTCTAACTTTAGCGAGTGTCTTACGAACCAAATAGATAATAATTTTGCAAATGCTCAGCAAAATGAAGCTGTGGATTCGTTTAATACAGGTCTTAGCTTGATATTTCATGCATTAACTTGCCAAGTTTGTCCTGTAATTCCGTGACGTTTAACGTATTCGACTCGGTCGGCATCGCTTCTTTTACTATGTTCCGCCATTAATTTGTTTTGCCCAAAATGGAGTACACATGGTTTGATGACACCCTCACTTTGATTGGCTGTTGGTCAAAAGCATTGGAACCAATCATAGAGCTTGATACACCATTGGATTCAGCAAAGACAGGCCTTTCAAGCGCAACCACCATGTCTACGTTAACTTCGTCCGATGTTCCGTATTTAGGACCGAAAGTAGTCGAACCGCGACTCGCGCTAAGCGTCTTTAAACTTCCGATTTTTAACTGATTTCAGCGTTTCGTATCCACTTAAAACTTATACTGAATTAAAGCTGGAAGCATGCTCTTCTGTTCTGACCCATTTTGAAGTTGATGCAGAGTAATGAGCACATCGTCCGTAGCGATTTTCTACACATACCGATTCGCTCGCTCGGCTAATGGCGGCTGGCGGAACATCGAGCCGAGAACGCGCTTCGATTTTTGTGCAAGAGTGGGTGTGTTTGGAATTGTTTTGTTGTCAAACCATGGCATGCAAACACAAACAAACAACTCAGAGCACATAAGTAAACATCATTGTTTATTTTTTCATAATTTTTATGCCAATTCTTTCGATAGTTTCCAAGATCTGGCCTGTCAAAAACATGCATTTTCCCCACTCAGCGCTACTTTCCCGTAGGCTCAAAGAAGGGCTGCCGGTACCTACTTATAATAGAATTTGGTAAATTAAGTGGGTTTTTTTTTTCTCTTCAGCAACACATTTTTTTCTACAGCACATTATAAGTCATTTGTCTTTGTAAGTGTGTGTACACCTGGTGAATCTCTGTAAAAACTAAAGTAAAAGGGTTGATTCGATACCTGGTGTGTCTCTGTAAGGTCTATTACTAGTATTAGGGGTGCAGGTGACCCCAGTGGTTCAAGCCTTGTGATTCGATGGTAACTCAGAATAATTTTTAAGTCTAGCGCTTGATAACTGAGGATACAGTCTCTATGACATAATACAACATGCAGGCACTGTGCTGCCTGGGGATGGATGAGTTCGGCCAAGTTCAACTTGCCCTTGACAATCAATGAATCGTGTGACAATGGACTCAGCCTGAAAAGTTCATCCTTCTGAGCAGTGCCCCTTATAGTATATATACTGAAATACTCAAAAAGTACTTTACTAAATTAGTAAATATTACAACTCCTTGGGCCTGGAGTTATGCACTTATGGGAGAAGTCAGGCTGCTCATTTTCACGCTGTAGTGAAAAATGGCCTATTAGCAGCCACACTGGTATGGCATGGTCCAAGAGTATTGCTTTTTAAAAAAATTTTTAGGGAGTACACATTACATAAACTTGATTAAGTCTTAACCCATAGAGCGCAATGTGCCACGATTGTGGCCTTCTGGGCCACAATCATTGGTAGCCGTCAAAAATATGCCTCATTTTCATTTGTCTGCATCTTTCACCTGTCAAACTTACTTTCTTTTGTGTAATTAGCAATACTAGGAGTCATAACAATCTTGAGAGGGAGTCAGATCAAATGTTGAAAACCACAATGATGAAAGTAATGATCGTGAATGAACTAAATCTCTTATCTTGAGGCTACCATGTGTCCAAAACATGTCGATTTTGTCTTGTTATTCAGTCTGTTTTGAGTCTCTGCCATCAAAGGGGGTATAGCTCTGTCTGCAGAGTTTTTTCAATACAATTTGTGGGATATCTCCAGCTATGCACTAGCTAATGCCTTTATTGTATTATCTTCTACATAATTGTAACCACCTAATGATAAGATACGATACTAAGATAAAATTCTCATTAAAATTAAATCTATGCTACCTTCTGCACTACCCACGCACGCAGGAGAAAGTGGACACATGTGAAGAACAATGAACAGGCCTTAACAGGCCTCAACCATTGACAAAGTCAAGTATAGGATCTACTTTCCAAAAATGTATCTCTAGGTTTACCTATCTAGCGTTACTCATAAGCATACATTTAAAAAATCCTAAAACAGAACATAGGTAGCCGCGGCTAAAAATTCCTTGTTTTACGTAAAATTTCTGTGAGCAACAATAAAATACCCAGCGCTCCACGGTTAAAACACCCCAACCACTGAGCAGCTGAATAACTTTCAGCTCAGTTCTCAGATTCAGATTGAGAGAATCGGATAGATACCAAATAGCTTGAACCGAATAACTTGTGGCTTGAAAAAACGTTACCACAGGACTCTGGAAAATATAGTACTGTATTACATGTACACTTAAAAAATGTATTCCATCGACTTAGGCTAACTCTAAACCTCGGAGTCGGAGCCATTTTCAGATTTTGAAACCGGAATCTTCTCGAAACACGAAAGTCCTCACAAATTAACTTAAAATTTAAAAAGAAAATTTGAAAAAAATCTTAACCTACATTTACCATTTCCAAACTGTGAACATGCGGATTTGATATGTCAAACAATCGGTGGTAAAAGAGACATAAAATAATTCTTTCTTACCATGTTGATCGTTCACGTGTGACACAGGAAAGTCGGTCTGATGAAAAGGAAGTAGCCCACTCTACTCTTCTGTCTGAGAAGGTATGATTTGTGTTCGGGCATGCGCCGGAAGTCACGGAACAGGTGCAAGTAACTCTGCATTTGAACACTTTTTTTTCTGCTCCAAAAAATGTTGACAAGGGACTTCTAGTTCATCACAATGTCGGTTCGGAGTAGATGTGGATACTTTGATGTTGATAAATTGAAGACTTTCTGTTACCAAAGGGGACTACTGGCGTCATTATGCAGTGTGTTGAATATAGACTAATCGGCAATTTTGGAACAAAGTAAACTGTTATCCCGCAGGTGTGATCGTTTGCCCAGAAGACTTTGAAGTTTATTTTATTTTTGATGCATGAGCAAGTTCAAGTGGATCATCAGAAATGTCGAAGACAGGCAAGAGCCGGCTTTCTCGGCTGCTGCCAAAGTTTTTACGTGGCGGTGATAAGAAAGCTGATGGAGGTATCGACAGCAAGTCGCCCTTCTGCTTCATCCATTTTCTTGATGACAGTGATCACCAAATGCAAATCAAAGTAAGACATGGATAATCTGTTTGTTTAGTTTTAGGGGCATCATAACCCACTAGAAAAATATGTATAGCTTTCTTTAGTAGCCCGAGCTGCCAGCTGTATAGCAGAGCACAACTATGTTCAAGAGGTCTGACTTTGAACTTGTAATTGAATTAAATTGTAAGATTAGTAGTAGTAGTAGTTAGTAGTCACTAGTAGTAAAATTGTATACCACTTTGTCAGCAGATTTCTCGGGGGGAGGGGGGGGGGGAGCGTGTCACCAGAACAGTACAAGTGCAGGGCCCCCCCCCCCCCCCCCCCTTTTTTTTTTCCTATCTGCAACTGTAGTCTGTACTTGTTTCCCTATCAGAGTGGCTTTTTTTCTACAGAATTTTGCCAGAGACAACCCTCTTGTTGCCGTGGGTTCTTTTACATGCGCAAAATAATGATGTGTAACACATGGGACCTCAGTTTATTGTTTTATCCGAAAGACTAGCATCCAGACCACCACTCATGATCTAATGGATGGGGGAGAAGTTTTGGGCCCAAACGGGATTATCCGATTTGAACCACTGAACACTCTGACTTTCCGCTTTCTAGGCAAACGCGTTACCTCTAGACCACTGATCCATCCATCTAGTTACAACCCTGTTGTTCTGAAGCCGGTCTGAGGCCCTACATAGCCGGATTAAGTCATGCACTAATTCAGATCTGTCTTCAAGTTGATAAATATTTTCTGCCTATAAATATTAGCAATCAGATTAGCACACAAAATTAACTTAAGATTTTCAAGGGGCGCTTAGCATTTATCTAATCAAATACTTAGATGCTCACATTGTCTGAAAATGCATATTACAGTCTAAACACACACAGTACACATACACACATGCACACACACACATACACACACACACATATAATGAATACAGGGTTCGCGATAACCGGTAATTATCGGTATTTTACCGATTGTAAACAGGGAATACCGAAAATTTTCGAAGCAGCCGGTACCGCGTACCGATTCTGTTTGCCTGTGACCGATTAGATTTTCGTCTCCCAAAAAAAGTCTGAAGCGACATTTTCTGACAGTCTGTCATGCGCCTGTACTGTGCTTATGCACCTACCCCTTCCTACCACCACCCCTTCCGACGAACATCTTTGGCGCCAGCATGATTAGCCTAGCACGCAGAACAGCAAGCTTTACTGTGAAAGAATAGAGCTTCGCACTCTTCTCGGCATGACAGTAACTTCCATTCACAATGAGTAAATGGGGCCTAGATTTATTTAATCTTTATTCTTTTAATCTTTTATATCAAGGATAATGGAATAAGCACTCCTGTGCTTTTTTACATCCAGTCCCCATGTGTATGCAGTTTTGTAAATGTCATCTGTTCCCACCGGCACAGGATGGCCTGCTCTTATGAAAAGTGAAAAGCGAGGGTCTATGACTATGAATTTGCGCGTTGCTTTGAGAGAGAAGAGTCGAAAACCAAATCTAAATTGAACAAAGATCTAGGCCTAGATGAGCGCCAAGCATAGAAACAAGAAAGAAGAATATAAGTCACACGAATGATGCCATGCAAAACAACAGACTGACACGGACAGTGGCACAGGCGCTAGAAAAAAAATCGTATTTCCTTCGTGGCTTCCTGCCCAAGAAGCAAGTGGCAGCAAGCAGCACGGCAGTCAAAGTCTGAGAGATTCGCGTTCAATTTAGATTTTGTTTTGCTGCCCAACTATCCCCCCCTCCCCCACCCCCTCACTGATTAGTTTCGTTTTGTTCACAGTACGTACCGGATTTTATTTTCTGGGGACCGATTTTGGGGGAGTTGGTCAAGATGTCTCTGAAATGGCAACTGGCAGTACCGGTTTTAAAAAATCCTAGCGCGAACCCTGAGGAAATGTTGCATGGTGTTTAAAATTTCTTGTATTAAATCAAATTCTGTCATTTTTACAGCATTGGCTGGATGGGGCCAAGTCCTTGTCTTCACAGTTTAAAGGTAACTTTTTTTTTTTTACATGGTGTTGTCTTCATTCAGCTTGTAAGTCTGACCATACAATATTCAAGACTCAAAATTTTTAACACAAAAGCATGAATATGTCAATAGCAATCATAATATTGATAATGATAATGCCATTTGATGGTGGTGATGATGATGGTGATGGTAGTGATGATGATGATGATGATGATGATGATGATGATGATGACAATGGTGGTGATGATGATGATGATGAAGATGACAATGATGATGATGATGATGGTGGTGGTGGTTATAACATTAATGAAAACTCAATAATTTACTGATGTCAGTGATAGTATTGCATAGTGTGCATGTCCATATTTCACACCAATGTTCAAAATTACCATTATTCTTCCCTTTCTCCATCCTCTTCCACCACCCTTCCCCTCACCCCATCAACCCTTACTCATGTGCAGAAAGTCACAGCATTAACTTAAGCGATGTGTACTGCATACATGTATGTATTTGTTCTGTTTTAACTTTTAATGTGGACCAGATCTTGATTTGTTGATGAATCTAGAATATAGTAGACATGTGATACCGCATTGATGAACATGGTAAATTTTATTATGTGACCAGGTTGCCAGACGCCTCACAAACTGTATTTTGGAGTCAAGTTCTATGCTGCTGACCCGTGCAAGCTGCGAGAAGAAATCACCAGGTAAGTCCTGCCCCCGCCTTTTGGCTTCATGTTGCCCTCAACCCCTGGAGGAGTCGTTAGGGCACAGCACTTACTTTTCAGGCTGTGTGTCAGCTCTGAATTTTTCAGGCTGTGTGTTGTGGGCAAGTTCATCCTGGTAGTTGAAGAGCTTTTCCCTCTCCAGGTCGGAGATTGCATGCTGGGTATCACTGTGTCGCCCATGCCATTGGCTTTAGCTGGGAAACTCATCTAGGATAATGAAAGTGTACAGGATTTGAATGCATGTGTGCCTAAGATGTTCTACACACGTATGTGTTTGCATACTGGAACTTGGGTTACAGACTGATGTGCAGGACTTTTTTGGGGAGTGGAGCCAGTAACAGTGTCATCCACAGTCAGACCACATGCTTGATGCTCAGTCCAGCAGGTGATGGGCCCCTGTGTCAGACACACCAGACAGAAAAAACAAACTAAAGCTCAGAATGCAAGCCTCTCTCACCTTGTGACATGTGACAAGACCTGACTGAAAGTGTTATAAATACAATACAATACGATATGATACCCTGTTATCTTAGGGAGAGGAGGGGGGGGGGGGGGTCTGGCAGGTTCATCTTGCCAACAAACAACATACCGCCGGAAAAAATCCAGAGTAGGACACTGACAACTGCCCAAGGGAAGGGAGGGAGAGTCATTGCAGCATCAGGAAAATCTCTTCTAACTGACTGACAGGGATTTGTGTGTGTGTGTGTGTCTGTGTCTGTGTGTCTGTGTGTCTGTGTGTGTGTGTGTGTGTGTGGTGTGTGTGTGTGTGTGTGTGTGTGTGTGTGTGTGTGTCCCATCTTAATATTCCAGAGGTTCCCCAGGCCTCTCACTGTGTTGAAATATTAATGTGGAATTGTATCGGTTGAAGCAACTCACTCACTGTGGTATACTTACACGTATGATCTCTCCTGCACACAGAATTGTGTGGGAACTTATGGATGACACACACTCACAGTCACACACAACATACACAACACATACACACATGTACACGCATGCCCAACATACATGGTCATGCACATTTCCCTTATCCTTTACACTCTTATATGAAACTTGCAGGAGTATAAGTCAGTCTCTCTCCCTGCCCCCCTCTCTCTCTCTCTTTCTGTCTCTCTTTTTGCTTTCTCTTTCCACTCTCTGTCCCCCCTCTCTCTTTTCGTCTTCTTCCCCCTCTGTCTCTCTCTCTCTCTCCCACTTTGTCTTCCTCCTCTGTCTCTCTCCCCTTCACCCTCTAGCTCATCACCCCCTCCTCTCCCCCTCTATTTTTCTACTCTGCCCTTTCTCTTCTTCCTCCCTCTCTTCCATTCACACTCCCTCTTCCTCAGTGTCTTTTCCCCCTCCTCCCCAATGCATTGTCTCTTCCCCTCTCTTCTTCCCCCTTCGTCCCTGTCTTCCTCCTCCACCTCCCTTTTCATTCTATCACCACATCTGCTGTCTCCCCCGCTCTTTCTCTCCCTCTCTCCCCTCCCCCCTTTCTCCACTCTTCCTCTCCCCTTTTTCTTATTCTCCTCAGCATCCTCTCTGTCTTCCTTTCTCTCCTTTCATCTTTCTCTCTCTCTCTCTCTCTCTCTCTCTCTCTCTCTCTCTCTCTCTCTCTCTCTCTCTCTCTCCTCTCTCTCTCTCCTCTCTCTCTCTCCTCTCTCTCCTCCTCTCTCTCCTCTCTCTCTCTCCTTTTCTCTCTTTCCTCCCTTCTCTCTCTCTCTCTCTCCTCTCTCTCTCTCTCTCTCTCTCCTCTCCTCTCTCTCCTCCTCTCCTCTCTCTCCCCTCCCTCTCTCTCTCTCTCCCTCCTCCTCTCTCTCTCTCCTCCCCTCCCTCTCTTCTCCTCTTCTCTCTCTCTCTCTCTTTTCTCTCTGCTCTCCTGCTCTCTGGTCTCTCTGTCTCCTGTCTCCTCTTTTCTCTTATTTCTCCTCCCCTCTCTCTCTCTCTCTTCGCCACCCCTCTCCTCTCCACTGACCCCCACCCCCGCCTCCACCCCACTTTCTATCCATAGCAGCCTGAGAAGTATTAGCCACACTTAGGGGTTGTCTGTAGTGTTTGCCTGGGGTGAGGGGGGGAAGGCTAGGGGGCCTATCAATTTCATGGTTGGGGGCAGTGTTGACACTGGCCAGGGCACAGCACAGCACGGCAGGGGCACAGGGCTGTGGGGCAGTAAAGGGGAGTTAAGTCGACCTTTCTGCATGATCGAAGCCATTGTGTTCGCTGGAGGAACCCAAGTGATCGGTAATGACAGGTGGAGTGGCGGTTATAGGCTTTCACCTGTTCTTGGAGGGGTTTTCTTGGGTTTGGGGGTTGAATTTTTTTTTTTTTTTTTGGGTGGGGGGGTGGGGGTGGTTGTTCGCTGGTTGTCTATGTTTGCTTGTTCTAGAGGCTTGTGAAGTGTTTGCATAGAGAAGTGATTTATTGGTGTGTGTGATTGTGAATAGGTGGAGGGATGGGTGCTCTGTGTGTGTGTGGATAGGTGGATGGGTGGGCTTTCTGTGTCAGTTGTGTGTGTGTGTGTGTGTGTGTGTGTGTGTGTGTTGTGTGTGTGTGTGTGTTGTGTGTGTGTGATGAGTGGGTGTGTGTGTGTCGTGTGTGTGTGTGTATGGTTGTTGTGAGGTGTTTGTAAGCAGGTGTGGGGAAGTGTGTGAACGATGTGTGGTGGAGTGTGTGTGTGATGTGTGTGTGTGTGTGTGTGTGTGTGTGTGTGTGGTGTGTGTGTGTGTGTGTGTCGCGCGTGTTAGTACATGTGTGTGTGTGTTTGCAAATGAACAAGGTGCTCGAAACAAAAGGTTATATTAACATGCATCATGATTGATTGATGATGATTGTAACATATTTCTGCTGTAAGCCTGAATGGCATTTCACAGACAAACTCAGATCATTGCCTAGCACGAGGATTGTGTGTTATTAGAGTCTAAAGAGCTGTTTTGTGTTGACATTTTGATCTGTACTATTCTTTGCTTGATGACACTTGCACCAGTGATGTCATATGAATCCATGATGCCATTGCCTTTAGCTTGCAATATCTCTGAGTCAAGACTTCTCCTGGTTCGTTTTGATGGGTCATTACACTATGATTCTCGAGAGTTCCTGGAGTGTCTTGAATGTTCTTGGTCTTCCAGTGTAACTTGACCAGTGACAAGGAGAAGGCATCAGAAGGTGTGAATAGGAAGGCATCATTGTAGCAAAGGAGGAGGGAATGAAAAATGTCATAAGGAAAGGATCATTATCATTGTCCAGCTGACAATGTCAGATAGTGTCATCACAGAGCTTGGGTGATGTTTATTGCTGCTGTTTGTTGAAAGAATTTGGTGAGATGCTGTGGACCCCTTGTGTGAAGACTAGACTGTGGATGATGTTTTGGAGATATGTGGTACAACAAAAAACATCAAACTTGATTCCTGAGTCAGTGTGTTCTCTGGCTGGACCCAGAGACAGAAACTAACTCCTGACATTTCAGTCAGCATTCAATGTTCACTGCAATGTTTTCAAAGTAAAAGTGTGCACATGTTACAAAGCTGTAAGGTGCTTGTTGCATGAAGGATAGAAATATTGAGAAAGAACCGTTTCTAAGACAGAAGAACATTTCAATGATTTTTTTTTAAAAAAGGTACTTGAAAACAGTAATACACTGCAAACTTCTCATTCAGTGTGCAATTTAATCTCACAGTGATTCCCAGGTGGGACGAGTGAGTCAGAGTGCACATTCTTGGTGACCCCCAGAGTGTTAAGCTGGGGAATACACAACAACTAAAAAAAAAACTGTTACAATGAACAGGTCATGAAACCAATTTAATGATTTTTTCCTCCCTGTGTTTTTTATTTTTCCAGGTATCTGTTTTTCCTGCAAGTAAAGCAAGACATTCTTCAAGGGAGGCTACCTGTCACTTTTGATGAAGCTCAGAGTTATGTGCCTATGCTGTTCAATGTAAGTAATCAGAGTCCTGCATTTGGGGGTCATATCATTGAGGTAAAGGCAGTTTAGTTTGGTATAGCACTCATTCAGTCTTTTGTCTGTCTGTCTGTCTGTCCGTCCTCCGTCCGCTCGTCCGCCGCGCCGCCTGCTCTGTCTGTCTGTCTGTCTGTCTGTCTGTCTGTCTGTCTCTCTCTCTCTCTCTCTCTCTCTCTCTCTCTCTCTCTCTCTCTCTCTCTCTCTCTCTCTCTCTCTCTTCTCTCTCTCTCTCTCTCATCTCTCTCTCTCTCTCCTCTCTCCCCCCCCCCCCCCCAAATCTTACCTTCTTGCTCCTTTTCTCGTGCACCCTCCCTCTCTCTTTTGCACACACACAATGTGCAACACACACACACTAGTACACACACTTGCACACCCATGCACGCACTACCCATGTGCACACATCACACACACACACACACACGCACACACACACACACACACACACACACACACACACACACACACACACACACACACACACACAGGCCTTTGCAAAGGCAAAGAGACCCATCAAAAGACACCTACACTCTTACAAAGCTTCGATATGGATGGTATCCGATTTTCTGCCCATTCTGATGCACACAAGATGATTCTGACATCTTTTTTGCCCTGTGTCGACAGCGGAGTTAGGGGACTTTGACCCCCGTCAGCACACAGAGGGCTATGTGTCAGAGTTCTGCTTCGTCCCCAATCAGACGGAAGACCTGGAGCGTCGTATTTCCAGCCTGCATCGTAGGATGGGGTAAGAAGAAGTGATGAGCAAAGGTAGACATCCCCCTCAGTCATGTCACTGCTAGGACGGAACGTGATCAGTGTATGTGTAGTCCGAAGAAGAAAATCAGTCAGCAGACCTCCCCCCCTAATGGGCCATATTTTTTCATGTTCGTTTGAAACCTTGCTGTCCGTGGTAAAATGCTTTTGTCCCAGTATGGAATATTTAAATTGTTGATACTGCAGTCTGTGGTAAAATGCTTTTGTCCCAGTATGCATTGTTTTAATTGTTGATACTGCAGTCTGTGGTAAAATGCTTTTGTCCCAGTATGCATTGTTTTAATTGTTGATAGTGCAGTCTGTGGTAAAATGCTTTTGTCCCAGTATGCATTGTTTTAATTGTTGATACTGCAGTCTGTGGTAAAATGCTTTTGTCCCAGTATGCATTGTTTTAATTGTTGATATTGCTGTCCGTGGTAAAATGCTTTTGTCCCAGTATGGATTATTTAATTGTTGATATTGCTGTCTGTGGTAAAATGCTTTTGTTCCAGTATGCATTAATTTAATTGTTGATACTGCAGTCTGTGTTAAAATGCTTTTGTCCAGTATGCATTATTTTAATTGTTGATACTGTAGTCTGTGGTAAAATGCTTTTGTCCCAGTATGCATTGTTTTAATTGTTGATATTTCTGTCTGTGGTAAAATGCTTTTGTTCCAGTATACAATAATTTAATTGTTGATACTGCAGTCTGTGGTAAAATGCTTTTGTCCTCGTACACATTATTTCAGTTATAGATACACGAATCCAGACAATCATAAATGATAGGCTAGAACTTTAAATAGTGTCCATATGAAAAACAACCAAGTTGTTTAAATAATGCTTTGAGAAAAAAATGTTTTAACATACCAGAATGATATATTATCTCCAAAAGTTCTGTATCCTTTATATATATATATTTTTTTAATATTTTCACTTTGGGAAAGTATCTCACACATGTCTGATAGCTTTACGTGAGATGTTAGCTGCTTTCATGTCTGTGTTTCCAAGGTTGTGCTGTGTGAGTGTTGATTGTGTGTGTGTGTGTGTGTGTGTGTGTGTGTGTGTGTGTGTGTGTGTGTGTGTGTGTGGTTTGTAGGCACATTTGCATGGGGTTTTTGGTTGGTGTATTTTTGGTTACTTTTTTGTTTTTGTTCCTCAGCTAGAGCTCTAAGGTTCACCAATGGTGAAAATTTTGCATACATATCCGTTTACCCACCACTAATAGTATAATTTTCTGATATAAGGGGATTTGTCAAAGCATGACACCAGTGTGCACGTGTTTTAAACACCTTTTCTGCTTCTTCTGGCATGCAGTGACCTACTCTTTTGAAAGGTGGAATGGGTTTTTAACACATGCACCAGATATTCTGGGTGCATTTGTATACAGGACTTTGGTTTATACACTCTAACCACTAGGCTATCCCTCCTCCTCCCCCCTCTCCAGTCCTGCTGTGTCAGTATTTGACACAGTGTGTGGTGTGTGTTTTTTCCAGGGGCCTGGTCCCTCTGATGGCAGAATACAGGTACCTGGACAAGGTGAAGTGGTTAGACATGTACGGGGTGGATCTCCATCCGGTCCTGGTGAGTTTGTGTGTATGTGTGTCTGTCTGTCTGTCTGTGTCTTTCTGTGTGTGTGTGTGTGTGTGTGTGTGTGTTGTGTGTGTGTGTGTGTGTGTGTGTGTGTTGTGTGTGTGTGTGTGTGTGTGTGTAGTGTGTGTTTGTGTTTTGCATGCTGGGTCTGTCTGTTTCAGTGTCTGTCTGTCTGTCTGCATGTGTATGTGTGTGTGTGTGTGTGTGTGTGTGTGTGTGTGTGTGTGTGTGTGTGTGTTGTGTGTGTGTAGTGTGTGTGTAGTGTGTGTGTGTGTGTGTGTGTGTGTGTGTGTGTGTGTGTGTGTGTGTGTGTGTTGTGTGTGTGTGGTGTGTGTGGTGAGTGGTGTGTGTGTGTGTGTGTGTGGTGTGTGTGTGTGTGTGTGTGTGTTTTGCATGCTGGGTATGTTAGTTGCATCTCTGTCACCCACCCTAGCTGACTTTAACATTATCAAGAGGTGGATGTGGTTTTAGCATATCTACCACTTGTTTGGCCCATGTTCTTTTTTTTTGTTGTTGTTGTTGTTCCTCGGCTACGACCCCAAGGTTCATATGGTGAGATTTTTGTGAATGCAATCAGTTTTTTCCCCCTCCATAAGGTAGCCACATTCTGACTTTGAGGATGGCCTACAATCCCATGGAAACAATACAATAACACAATGAAATAATTTAGGTATTGTGTCATTTAATGTTGTTTTTTCAGATGGATGGTGTGAGATATTTTAAAGTTTTAGAAAGTGTTGGTTTTGAACCTGGTGTTGAAAGTTACTGGAGCTACTGAAACTGAATGAGGTGACAGCCCTGATATGGCTTTCATGGTCGTTAGAGCTATAAACAATATTATGATTATGATTAGGTTACCATGAAACTTATTGAAAGACTTAGTATCTGGCATATTAAGCTGTTGATCATTTTTTCTTTTTTTCTTGATATTGTTCTGCCATATATATATATATATATAATATATATATATATATATATATATATATATATATATATATATATATATATAATGCATGTACATGTCTTAGCATGTAGTCAGTGCCCATCTCTCAGAATGACTGTGTGGGTTGACTGCCTCTGTTTTTCTGATGACAGGGAGAGGGCAATGTGGAATATTTCCTGGGTCTGACCCCCACTGGAATCGTCGTCTACAAAAACAAGAACAAAGTGGGCAACTACTTCTGGTGAGTCGATTGTCAGGGTGCGTCCGTCACGATCAGTGTGAGTGACCAACAGTTGTCTTTTGAAAAACTAGATTTTTTGTCTGGTTAGTGATGAGTGGTCATCTTACTTGTGTACATTGGGATGGATTCAGAAATAGTGGGTTTCAGTTATATAGGCTCAGCCCCCCCCCCCCTTCCCATTTTTGTTTGGTTGATGTTTTTTCAATGAAAATGTGCAATTTGCTTCTGTTTGATTTCAGGCCTCGTATCAGCAAGGTGACTTTCAAAGGCAAAATTTTTATCGTGAAGGTGAAGGACAAAAATGTAAGTACACTGATGTCGTCTGTTGTCGCTTTTTTTTTGGGGGGGATCTTGTGTTCGTTATCCATAAGAAAGATGATGACAGTTTTTGGGTTAGGGGTTAGATGATGGATAAGCATGTGGCAAGAGTTTTGTGGAAAGTGGCTGGATATCAGGTATGGATTTGAGCAATGCTTAGTTTGGTGTTTGTTCTGAATTAATTATTGGAGAATGTTTAAAGATGTTGTACAAAGTTTTAAAGAAGTTATGAAGGTGAAAAATGGAAGAAAAAAAAAAAGGTGGTAATGCCAATTGTAATTTATGCCTCAGCGTATGTGTGTGTTTGTGTGTGTTTGTGTGTGTGTGTGTGTGTGTGTGTGTGTGTGTGTGTGTGTGTGTGGTGTGTGTGTTTAAACCCATATGCTGTTGGTTTTATTAGAGAGAATTTTTAGATTTTCGGAATTGTAGGTTCAAATTTAGGGCTGAATCTTGGTCGTTTCTGCTTGCTTTCCTTTTGTGATGGTTGATTTTTGTTTCTGTGTTTCATCATTATTGTTGTGTTGTATGTTTCCTGTGCTATTGTGTTGTGGTGCTTGCTTTCATTTTGTGAAGGTTGGTTTTTTGTTTCTGTGTTTGTCATTATTGTTGTGTTATATGTTTTCTGTACTGTTGTGTTGTGGTGGTTGTTGTGTTTGTGCGATGCTTGTGTCTCTGTCATTGATATGTCTGCCTGTAGGGTCATCAGGTTCTGTAAAGAAAAGGATTGTTGGTCACATATGTTTAGGTTACTCTCTTGTGTTCGCTGTCAGTCTTTTTTCTTTCTATATTTCTTCTTCTTTTTGTTCTTTTTTTTTTCAAAATTGTGTGTTTGTTGTGTGTGTGTGTGTGTGTGTGTGTGTGTGTGTGTGTGTGTGTGTGTGTGTGTGTTGCGTGCATGCATGTACATGTATGTATGTATGTATGTATGTATGTATGTATGTATGTATGTATGTATGTATGTCTGTGTGTGTGTGTGTGTGTGTGTGTGTGTGTGTGTGTGTGTGTGTGTGTGTGTGTGTGTGTGCCTGGAGAGATTTTGTGAATATCATGCATGTGTGTTGATGTTTAATTTTATGTAAATGTTCATGGTTATGTGCCACTGCTCAGAAATATAATGCATACACATGTGGACATCTGTTTGTTGAATTGTTTGTGTGTGTGTGTGTGTGTGTGTGTGTGTGAGTGTGTGTGTGTGTGTGTGTGTGTGTGTGTGTGTGTGTGTGTGTGTGCGTTGCGCGCGTGTGGCATGCATGCATGCGTGTGAGAGCATGTGACCCATGATGTTAGCTCAATGCTGAGAGCAGAGCATGTGACCCATGATGTTCTCTTTCGTAAGAGAAGATCTTGTGCGTTCAGTCTATAAAGATGCTGTGTACTCTATGAATGTCTGTGCATTATTCCTTGTTCACAAAAAAAATTGAGATGAAAAATGTGATGTGTGATGTTGGTGTTTTCTCCCTCTGAGACAGAAATGACACTGTTGTATATATCTGGAGTATTGTTTGTGGCGATTGCTGCATCACATGTGCTGTTCTTTGTGTTGTTTGTGGTGATTGCTGCGTCACATGTGCTGTTCTTTGTGTTGTTTGTGGTGATTGCTGCATCACATGTGCTGTTCTTTGTGTTGTTTGTGGTGATTGCTGCATCACATGTGCTGTTCTTTGTGTTGTTTGTGGTGATTGCTGCATCACATGTGCTGTTCTTTGTGTTGTTTGTGGTGATTGCTGCATCACATGTGCTGTTCTTTGTGGTGATTGCTGCATCACATGTGCTGTTCTTTGTGTTGTTTGTGGTGATTGCTGCATCACATGTGCTGTTCTTTGTGTTGTTTGTGGTGATTGCTGCATCACATGTGCTGTTCTTTGTGTTGTTTGTGGTGATTGCTGCATCACATGTGCTGTTCTTTGTGTTGTTTGTGGCGATTGCTGCATCACATGTGCTGTTCTTTGTGTTGTTTGTGGTGATTGCTGCATCACATGTGCTGTTTCTTTGTGTTGTTTGTGGCGATTGCTGCATCACATGTGCTGTTCTTTGTGTTGTTTGTGGCGATTGCTGCATCACATGTGCTGTTCTATTCTGCTTTATTCAGCACACTGGGCTGTTACCTGTGCTGCATCAGTTCCATTTTTAGAAAAACAAAGTGAATGATTCTGACATCAGCTGAATTAGGTCTATGAGTCACCTATGGACAAATCATGAAACCTGATGGTTTGAACAATTATCTTGAGTGCAGATGGTGTTGCACTCACCATCTGTCTTGTAGCATGATTAAAGAAATATTTCTAGAGTGCACTGTTACCTTAAATAAAACATTCCAGTTTTGCAGAGTTATCTTATAAATTTGTCACCTTTCCCCCCCCTTTTTGGGGGGGCTTAGACATTATTTTTCTAAGGGTCTTTGAGCCATTTACACTACTCTTCTAAAATAAAAAGATTGCAGGTAGCACCACCATTTGGTGTTTTATTTTTAGGGTTTCTTTTTTTTCTTTTTCTTTTTTAGTTGGACTTAATGAAGGAGCTGGAAAGACTTCAAATAAGCTGCAAAACATTTCTCTCAGTTATAATGGACTCCGTGCCCAAACCGTCTTATTAAAGTGCGGATTTGCAAAACCAGTCATGGTACATATTACTAAAATTGTGAGCGTGGATGGAAACAAGACTTTTCTCTTGAGATGCAGGAAAAAAGTAATGTGCATGATTTAAATCCCTGAAGTTATGAGGACAGAAAAAGCAACGTGTATGATTGAAATCTCTCAAGTTATCAGGACAGAAAAAGTAACATGTATGATTGAAATCTCTCAAGTTATGAGGACAGAAAAAGTAACATGTATGATTGAAATCTCAAGTAATGAGGACAGAAAAAGCAACATGTATGATTGAAATCTCAAGTTATGAGGACAGAAAAAGCAACATGTATGAATTAAATCTCAAGTTATGAGAACAGTGTTGATTAAAATCTCTCAAGTTATGAGGACAGGAAAAAAGCATCGTATATGATTGAAATCTCTCAAGTTATAAGGACAGGAAAAAAAGCATCATATATGATTAAAATCTCTCAAGTTATGAGGACAGGAAAAAAGCAACATGTATGATGATTGAAATCTGTCAAGTTATGAGGACAGGAAATTAGCAACATGTATGATTGAAATCCCTCAAGTTATGATGGCAGGAAAAAAGCAGCATGTATGATTGAAGTCTCAAGGTAAAAAGCAACATGGATGACTGAAGTCCCGAGCTAGATGACAATTTTATTGCTGAAACTGAAAGTACTCGGGACCAAACGCAGCTGTGTGTATTCCACACTTGGTTTGTACAGCTGAAAGAAAGCCACTGTTTATAGATAAGGCAGGAAATACTACAGCACATGTGTGATATGTCCTGCGCTGTGTTCCTGTCTGTTGATTTGATTGATGTGTGGCATGCTGTGTGTGTGTGTCTGTGATGTGAAGAATGAGGAGCATGTGTACGCCTTTGAGCTGCCCCGCAAGACGGCCTGCAAGCATTTGTGGAAGTGTTGTGTGGAGCATCACGCCTTCTTTAGGTATTGTGACATGTGTGCACCTTGGTTCTTTGTGACATGATTATACACACCACACCTTTAGGTATTGTGACATGTGTGCACCTTGGTTCTTTGTGACATGATTATACACACCACACCTTTAGGTATTGTGACATGTCTGCACCTTGGTTCTTTGTTACATAATTATACACACCACACCTTTAGGTATTGTGACATGTCTGCACCTTGGTTCTTTGTTACATGATTATACACACCACACCTTTAGGTATTGTGACATGTGTGCACCTTGGTTCTTTGTTACATATTATACACACCACACCTTTAGGTATTGTGACATGTGTGCACCTTGGTTCTTTGTTACATAATTATACATACCACACCTTAGGTATTGTGACATGTGTGCACCTTGGTTCTTTGTGACATCATTATACACACCACGCCTTCTTTAGGTATTGTGACATGTCTGCACCTTGGTCCTTTATTACACACACACCTTCAGGTATTTTGATGTGCATGTTGGTTGGTGGTTTGTTACATAGTGATACACACCTGTTTCTTACAAACACACCTTTAGGTATTTGATAGGCACGTTGGTTGGTGGTTTGTTACATAGTGAGACACACCTGTTTCTGACATGCACACCTTCAGGTATTTTGATGTGCATGTTGGTTGGTGGTTAGTTATATACACACCTGTTTCTTACATACACACCTTTAGGTATTTTGATGTGCACGTTGGTGGGTGGTTAGTTATATACACACCTGTTTCTTACATACACACCTTTAGGTATTTTGACATGCACTTTGGTTGGTGGTTTTCATTTTTACACTCCCTGGCAGTGGGGAAATAGGACTGATGACATGCAGATCAATTGCTGCAAGTGGGAAACTGTAAAGATTGGATACAGGGAACTCTTAAGTAATGCAGATCGTATGTCATTCATAAGTGGGTTTATATCAAACAGTGCCTTGGCGTCGGTAAAAATATGAATGCTGAAATGGAGGGTTATATGTTTAGAAAGAGAAAGGTGGAATAAGTGAATTGTTTAGTGAACAAGGCTTTTGTTGTTTCTTTTTAAAATTCTTCTCCTTTTCTGTTTTTTAAAAGAAACCCACTTTGTTTGTTTGTTTGTTATTTTGAGGTAGCTGTTTTGTTCAATCATTGTTTTGATAAATCTTGGTGAGGGGTTTATCTGTAATTGTGGGGTTTTCTCTGGACTTTTCGTAGTGTTTGAATTTCTTCAGGTTTGGGGTTTTTTGCCCTGTTAGTATATGTATTGTTGGGTAAAGAATGGTCTTTTAATAAATGTACAGGTTGTTGAGTTTGTGTGGTAGGGGGAAAAGTACACAGGTTGTAAATGACAGACTGTTGAGGGTGTGTTGTAAGATTGTGTTTGCATGTGTGTTTTAGATTGTTATGTCATTTTGTGTTTTGTATAATTATCGTTTTATGACTAGAGGCATTTTATGTCCTGTAAAAAAAATATTAATAAGATTGAACAGTTGTAAAGGAAGAATGTGAGATGAGTGAATGCATCTGTGTGAGGTGTATGTAAGTTAATGTACACATGTGTATACACTCTCATGCATAGACCTGTACATGTATAGGTACGCCTATTACTGACTGACTGACTGACTGACTGACTGACTGACTGACTGACTGAAAAACAAATTGGAAAGTGGAGCTGTTACATTGGTCTCAGTGTTAATGAAAATACTTAGTGTATTAGTCTATAGATACCTACTAATTTTGGGGGTTGGACAGATTGTAACATGCTGTTGTCTGTGTCCATGTGTCTGTGACCATGTATCTGTGGCATGTGTCTGTGTCCATGTGTCTGTGTCTGTGCCATGTGTCTGTGTCCATGTGGTTGGTGTGTGGTGTACAGCATGTGTATTATTCAGTCATCATTGTCTGTCAGCTCTGCACACACATACACACATCAGCTGTAACATGCTGTTGAAGATCTGAAGCTTGTGGCTTGTCTTCTTTTGTAGAAAAAAAACATATGATTTATTTTTCTTGTATTTCATCTGTGGTTATGGGTTATACACTGTGTACTGCTGTGCTTTTCAAATTGTAAACTGCAGTTGTTGTTTTTTCTGTGGACTTACTGCTGAAATCATGACATTACAGTCTGCCATCTTACTCCGAAGGAATAGGGATTGATGTGTGTGACTCTAATCAGCTCTGCATCAGTTATCTGTCTGAGTCAGCAAGTTCAGAAACTTTGGAGTGTGGGTGGTTTATGAAGTAAGACATGAAAATGGCACCATGCCATTGAATGCTAAAACAAGTTAAACTTACTTTTTATCATCAGTTATTTTTGTGTGTGTGTGTGTGTAAATCTTTACCATAGCTACATTTTCTCCATCAGAACTTAAAGTATCAGTTTACTGGGAGATTTTGAAGAAAAAAAGGATGAAACTTGAAAGTGCAGGTGAAGTGGGCGATCATTTTTTGTTGATATTTCTGGTCATAAGAGTAATTTCATTACATGGTAGTAGTTATAAGACTATTAAAGCTACTTTAACTGTTGATTTTTTTGATGCAGCGTTTCAAAGAAACGTTTCCTTTATAGTAGTACAGTGTGCAGCTGCTGTGTATTTTGGCCATTGTTTCTTCTCTTCCTCTTCTAGTGTTCCTGTCTGTCTATGTATCACAATGAAAATCAAGTATCCATCAAACTGACACACAGGGCATTGTATCCTCTGAAATCAAGGTGCATTTAGCACCTATAGCATGTCTGTATATATATTTCACTGTGTGCTGTTTTATGTAACGGTGTGGACATGACGTAACCATGTTGACATTACGTAACAATCATATCAACAATCACCTCACCCCACCCTAACTCGACTCATCAGACTAAACCAGACTCAGGAACGAACGTCTCGGGAGAACCGAGTTTTACGCTCCGTGTCATCCAACCGTCGCAGGTGAGTGAGCGAGCCACAAGAGCCAGCTGACCTTGACTCCGGCTTGGTGGAATGAGAAGTGCTTGTGGCTTTGGTCATGGTGTTGTTTGTTGTGTCGTTGGTTTTGTTGTTGTTGGCGTTGTTGTTGTGGTGTGAGGTCTGTGCATGCTGTGTGGCGTCGCTGTCAGGGGGAGAGAAGTGTTGTCAGCCTGCTTCTGGTAGTTTGCATCTTGGCATGGGGGACAACCCCGCAGGTAAGGTGTGGAGGAGGGGTTCTGTCTGTGTGTGTGTGTGTGGAGGTGTGCTGGAGGTGCTCTGTGTGTATGTGTGGTATTTTTTGTGTATGGAGGTGTTTTGTGTGTGTGTGGAGGTGTTATGTGTTGTATGTGTGGAGGTATTCTGTGTGTGTGTGTGTGTGTGTGTATGTGTGTGTGTGTGTGTGGAAATGTGTGAATGAAGTATGAGGTGTTGGAGAAGGTTTGTGTCCTTTTGGTCTGGTGTCTTCTGTTGTTCTTTGGTCCAGTTGTGGAGTGTGGCTAATGTTTGGAGAGAGGAGCAAGAGGCTTTTTTCTGGTGGGTGGGTGGATGGGGGTGTGGTGGTGGTGTGTGTGTGTGTGTGATTTCATGCATGTTTGTATCTATGTTTGTATGCATGCATGTGTATGTTTCAGTTTAGTTCATACCATCTGTGCACATTCATATTTTTAAGTCGATGGTGCTCATTGATAACTACAAACCTTGAACTTTTGAGAAAGTATGGAAATGAGTTATTGTTGAGAATGCATGCCTTGAATTGAATTTCTTATGCCTCAGTGTTGCTAAACTGTGTCCAGTACATGTGATAGTGATAGCAGTTTAGAAAACCAGGACTGGCTTTTTTTCCTGGTGGCTTGTTTTGATGTTGGGATAACACTGACAGCTGTAGTGGTGTTTATCACTGTGTGGAGAGGAATAGCACAGTGTGCATGGCCATTTGTCCGTTCGTTTTGTTTTCCTTTTGTAACTAACAAGTTCAAGACTTGCTTAACTTCAGTCATTGGTACAGGGCTGTAAACTTTCAAAGGAAACAGATTAATAGACTTTTCCTCTCTTTTTTTTTTTGGGGGGGGGGGGGGGGGGGGAGGAGGCTATTGTTGATTGTAACAAGTAGCAGAGATAGGTCTTTTTTTTTTTTATAAAACGCTTTCAGTTTGTTTGAATTGTAAGAAGGCCAGTTTGCTTCATGGTGAAAATCTTACTCTCTTAACATTTTTGTAAAGTATTTGGGCTATTTGAATGAGTTTGACCTATGTTGAATGATCTTTTTGAAAAGTAGGATCAGACTGACAAATAGTCACGTACTTTTATCATTTTCCCCTCTCTGATAGTCCTTATGCTTGATCATGTTTGAGTTGACAGAAGTATCTCATTTTAGACTGATAAAATAGTTTTTTAAAGCATGAAGGAACAGATTTGAAAATGTAGACAGCTATTGACAGAGGTTGACAAAAGCGTTACATTTACTGTGGGATTCTTCTGCTTTGCAGGCAGAGATTAAAGAGTGGCTTTATAGTTAGATTTGTTTTGAACGCTGTGTGAATATCTGTAGGCGCATAGCTGGAATCAGAGCTGAGTGTAGCATCAGTGCCAACACATAGGCTTTTGTGTATAAATCCTGTGGTTTTGGGCATAGGACAAGACTGTGTTTAAAGGGCTGCAGAGTTAAACACGCTGATATTGAGCTTATGCTTCCATCTTTATATCTGCAGCTCAGCACCCTTTTACTTTTGCTTGTTTTCATATCATTGTTTGTATTTTCACGTATTCTTTCAATGTAGAAACGCTGCTTTCATACTGTCTTGCTTCTTGTCGTGCATGTTTGGATGATTATTTTGAACAAGCCATTTACAAAAAAATTATTTGCATAGTTATGGTAATAGAAATATATGTATTAGTAGCCACTGTTTATTTTTGTTATGGTAAGCCAGAACAGGCACATACACAAAAATGGAAAAACAAAGGGAAGGGGTTTTTTTTGCTGAAAGCAAAAAACCAATGTAGTTATTGAAAAACAAAACT
The DNA here is from genome assembly GCA_030674155.1 of Stramonita haemastoma. NCBI lineage: Eukaryota > Metazoa > Mollusca > Gastropoda > Neogastropoda > Muricidae > Stramonita > Stramonita haemastoma. The sequence goes on along the minus strand of CM060328.1, from coordinate 36,165,324 downwards.
CAAAAACAAGTTTTGATTGTGTTCTTGATATTCAAGGTTTTCATTTTAGGAGCAGAGGGTAGGTGTGTAGAGACCTTTAGAATATGTTGTGTGTATCACCTGTGGTATATATGAGGGCATCAGCATGCAGTCTTTATTGGACATCATCACCACAACCACCTCCCAAGTCAGCCCATTATCACAGCTCTCCTTACCTCACATTTTCTCTGTCAGTCTACACACACACACTACACGCACACACACTACACACACTACACTCACACACAAACACTATACACACACACACTACACACACTACACTCACAAACACTACACACACACACACTACACACACTACACTCACACACTACACACACACACACACACACACACACACACACACACACACACACACACACACACACACACACACACTCACACATGTACACACACTCACACTCACACTTCATACACATACACACACACACACACACACACACACACACACACACACACACACACACACACACACACACACACACACACACACACACACACAACACACGAGTCACTGATGCACGCATACTCACTTGAGCAAACTTATGTTGAGCAGTCAAAGATTCAGATCTCTATTGTATGTTTGATTCTATCTTTTTAGTGTAGCAGATTTGGGTGTAAATGTGTTTGTTTTTTATAGATTTTGTATTATTCGTCCTATTTTGGCATAACCTAAATATTTAACCGCGTATTCCTCTGTGTGAAGTCAAATTCAGCATAGTCATACATTAACAGGGTTGGTGCGTGTGTTTTCATCGTTAAAGTTTGTTCGGCTGACTTTTGTGTTTTTATATTGATTGTGCTTATTTGATCTGGCTGAGGATTTGATTTCTTTCTGTGCATATTTTGTGTGTGTGTTTGATTGTGTGTTTGATTGTATGTTTGTGTGTGGGTTTTTTAATTTATTTATTTTATTTATTTATTCTTTAATATCAAGGATAATGGGATAAGCACTCTTGTGCTTTTTTACATCCAGTCCCCCTGTGTATGTGAATTTTGTAAATGTTATCTGTTCCCACCGGCACACGATGGCCTACTCTTCCAAAAAGCGGAACAGGATTTAACATGTGCACAAGATGTTCTGTGTGCGTTCGCACACGGGGCCTCGGTTTATAGTCTCATCCAAAGGTGTGTGTGTGTGTGTTGTGTGTGTGTGTGTGTGTGCGTGTGCGTGTGTGTTTGGACTTGTAACTGCATTTGTATAAATAACAACAGGAATCAATATTTCACCCACCCTGATTTGGTTTTAAACACACACAACAGTCAGTGCTTTTTTAAATTAAACACACATTATATATTATCCGATCGTTACATATAAACATTATCCAAGCTCTCACAGACCATGGCTGGGATCAATCAACAAATATAGATTGACCAGAGTAATACAGGACTTCTGTTGTGTTGGTTTTTTGGGGGGTTTTTTGTTCTAGATTTTAAAAAAGATAAAATGGTGATGTTGGCAGCGGTCGTTCAGAGAGACAGGCCATCAGTGACAACTTGTGCAAAAACTCCTCCAGTGTCAACCGTCTGCCCAGTCGACGTCAGCCTCGCCGGGTCAGCTCCGATTCTAGAATTAATGGTGTGTATTTCTTCCATCTGTGTGTGTGCAGGGGGGGGGGGGGGGGGGGGGGGGGGGGGGGGGTGTGTGTTGTGTGGTGTGTGTGTGGGGGGTTGTGTGTGTTGTGTGGGGTGTGTGTTGTGTATAGTGTGTGTGTGTATAGTGTGTGTGTGGGTGTGGGTGGGGGTGTGTTTGTGTGTGAGTGGAGAGGGGGGTGGGGTAGTGTGTGTGTGTGCGTACCTTGTGTGTACACCTGTACACAGGCTGTGCGTAAGCACTGTGCAGACTCCAGTGATTGTAAATCAGACATATGATATAAAATATTTTTGGTTCAGATACATGTGATCCAGTCCCTACACTAAATAAAAACATGGACTTTGAAGCGAGTGCACCCCCCCCCCCCCCCCCCCCCCCCCCATAATCACTAGGTCCTGTCCAGTGTCACTCTTTATATATATACATCAAATCACAACACCTCCTGCCAGGTGAAGAACTAATACAAGCTATGTTCCTAACCCTGTGCAGCGGAGGAGAAATACAACAGCCAGTATGAGGGGACACGGGTATGGTGACCATGATGATGAGACCACAGCCTGTGCGCGCGTGAGTGTTTGTATTTTGTACCACTTTATGTCACAGCAGATTTCTCTGCGTGAAATTCGAGCTGCTCTCCCCGGGGAGAGCGGTCACCACAAGTGCAGTGCCACCCATTTTTTACTTTTTCCTGTATGCAACTGTATTTGTTTCCCTATCAGAGTGGCTTTTTTCTACAGAATTTTCTCAGGGTCAACCCCTTTTGTTGCCGTGGGTTTTTTTTATGTGCGCTAAGTAGTGATATGTAACACACGGGACCTCGGTTTATCGTCTCATCCGAAAGACTAGCGCCCAGACTACCACTCGGGGTCTAATAGATGGGGAAAAGTTTTGGGCCCTAACGGGATACGAACCACCGCACACTCCAGCCCAGACCTTCTTGCTTTCTAGGCAAGGCGCGTTACCACCTAGACCACCGATCCACCAGTGACTCTGCCTTTTGAATCTTTCGTGACATAAAATCTTGAATCTTTCCTCACTGCAGTCTTTTTTTTCCTTTTTATATCTGGTTTCCATGCTTAGCTTTGATGGATACTTATTCCAAGTGGTTAGTGGCTGTGTTTAGGTCGCTCGCAATCACCCTGAAGTTGGGGGTTCAAGTGAATGGTGGATGAAGGGAACTAGCACTGTCTAGATTTTGATTCCACAATCATTTTTTCCATTCAGGTACTTTTTAGTATACATAGTAACCGTCTGCATATAATCCATTCCACAATCATTCTTCTGATACATGGATGTTTTTATGACTTTGAAATACACATAGTAACAGGTCTGCATTGAGGACTTGAAAACTGCATGATTCAATCACTTTCAAAATGTCACAGATTTGTTGTTGTTAATAGTAGCCATGTTTCCCATTCCTGAACCAAAATCATTGGAAAATAGCAATCAGTGAGTGTATAAATGCAGGTTTCATACAAATCTGAAAAAGCCCTAAAAGGCTTTGAATTTGGAAGAGCCCATTTAAGGCCCCTAAACAGCCCTGAATAGCCGCCGCTGTAGTCTAGTGGTTAGGGCGTTGGACTCGTAATCTAAAGTTGCGGGTTCGAATCCAGCTTTCGGCTATGGCGTTGTGCCTTGGAAAAGGCACTTTACGGCTATTTTCTCACCCCACCAGTGTAAAAGGGGTACCAACCTTGTGTTGGGGGTTAACCTGTGATTGAGCTGGCCGTCCTATCCAGGGGGGAGTCTATGACTCTCAGTCGCTTAACGCCACAGAAACCGGGATAAGCACCGGGCCTGATGAGCCTTAGGCTCGGGACAGACTTTAACTTTAACTTTAAACAGCCCTGAAATGAGACATAAGGTCCTGGGGGCCCTAAAAAGCCCTAAAAATGGAATCATGAGTAAGAATTTCCAGTGAAATGTAGGTTTAAAAAATATTTAAAATAAAACTTATGAGAAATGAAAGTAAGAAGGGTTACCAAAGATCATGATATCATTGAAAAAATACCGTTTTCTGCTATTTGTGTCATGCCGCCTATATTTACAAGGAGGTAATTTGCCTCCATTGGAAGCACATGATTGCTTTGGTTTCACCAATTATTGTTAACATGTGTGGGACTACATACCTCTTACGATATGCCATAATTTGTTTGGAAAATGAGGAGTATGATCACAAGTCTTGTGTGCGGTGTGTATGCCTGCATGCACACATGTGTGAGATTGAAGTAAATGAGCAGAATTTGAAAGAGGCACTGTGAAGGTATTGTTATTACCAGTTTTAATACCATATAACCATCTGTATCTTTGATTCTTCTTCGAACACTCAAACAGCAGCTGTTGTCTGCTGTTTAAGCGAAATGTGTTACACTGCTGTTAAGCGCCCAGCACATCCAACTTCAGTATGGAATGAATTGTTGTATTTTAAGTCTTTCTGGAGAAAAGGCAGGAGAATGGACTAAAAAGGCAGAAAATAGACAAGAAAGATGTGACAGAAAGAAAAGGAACAAGGCAGAAACAAATAGAGTGATAGAAAAGGGGAAGTTCTTAGCACAGAATTTCCAGAAGGTGGGGATGCTATTTATACCGACAGGCCCCCAGCATTCCCATGGGGGATACATCTTTGATAAGGCAAGGAGACTTTGTTCACATCAGATGAAGCTTGAGGGATAGTGTCTAAAGTTCACTTTGCTAGTAGTTTGTGAAAGACATAGAGACTTTCATCACACCATGACTTAAAGTTTTACTGTGTGAGGATTTTAATTCATTGTGGTATCTATTCCACTGTAGAACTTGAATTTGTATCAATATCTATCATGCAGTTTTAGACAAGGAGACTTTTCTCACTTGAGTTTGATATTTGTTTATCAGAGTAAACGCATATGCAAGTTGATACTTATAGTTTTGATACCCTGTGGCTAGGCCCTAAATTTGGATTTAAATGTCCTTAAAAAGTCCTAAAAAGGCCCTAATTTATTCCACCAAGTCTGTATGAACCCAGAATTTACTGTCATGGTAGCAAGAAGAGTAGACTAAGATCTGGTAAAAAAAAAAAAATTAACAGTTTTGAAGACACGGTCATTTAAAAAAAAATGTTGTTGTGTTGTGCATGTACTGAGTGTGGCCTGTTACCTCTCTTTTACCCATGGATGTTACATTTGATTTCAGGCCTCGTCATCGATCTCTTCCCGAACTTCAAGGTCACGAGTCGCCACGCAGCACGAAATCCGCTCCCTGGGAAACCAACTTTGACTAGTGAGTGGTGTGCAGTTTTGTGAATTTTTTTTTTTTTTTAACTTACACATTTTTCTTTTTTAGTATTGTGTATAGGAATTGTTGGGGTAACTTTTACCTTTTTATTTCCTGTGCATATGTTTGTGACATGTACATTTTTTTTGGTGTCATGTCTTTATTTTGAGTCAGTAAACTGTAGTTGCAGCTTTGGATTTTTAAAGATTTCTCCTGTGGAGCTATCTTTTTTCTGCTGGAAATTGGCTTGGACAACTTTCCACTTGTGGGCTGACTGACTGTTAGGTGTGCTGAATGTGTGTAGTGCAGGGGACCTCAGTGTATTGGCCCCTCCTACTGCCTTGTGATGATGTGCCTGACAGTGACCTTCACATTGCGTCATGTCACACATCTGTCTAGTGCTGTGTGTAACTATTCCTCTTATTTCACTGTGACAGGTCCACATTGACAGGTTTGGGGGCAGGGGTAGCGTAGTGGTTAGAGCATTGAGCTTGTGGTCGGACGTGCTGGTTCAAGTCACCTCCAAGATGATTATTGAAGGGAATTTTTCTTTTTCGAGTTAACATCAGTACTGACTCCACCCCAGCAAAAATTCCTTGAACGAGACTGTAAACTGAGGTCCTGTGTATGAAAGCATGCAGAATATCTCTTGCAGACATTAAAATACATCTGGACTTAAAGAAAAACAGGCTATGGTGAGTTTGTACCTATAGATGACAATTGAAAACCAAACAAAAACGGATGCACACTGGTGTTATGTTTAGACATCATCCCCAAAAGTGGGAACGTGGCTCCCTATGATCTCACCATGGATCAGCCTTGGAGCTGTAGCTGAGGAACAAACAGAGAGAGGTGGGGGGGGGGGAAGGGGGGATTGTGAGTGGTGAGGCAGGAGAGGGTGGTGTGTGTAAGGACGGAAGGTGGGTGTTGCAGTGGGCTGTACACACACGGCAAGGAATCGCCGGTGTCTGAACGAAGCAACAAGGCCAGAGAGCAGAGGAACCGGCAGGTGACCGGCAGTGACAGTGAGAGCGGCATCAGTCACAGAAGAAAGTGAGAGGAGTGTGTGTGTGTCTGTGTGTGTGTGCGTGTGTGTGTGTATGTGTGTGTGTGCGCGCGCGTGCGTGCGTGCATGTTTATAGCATCAGTCACAGAACAAAGTGAGAGAAGTGGGTGTGTAGGGATGTGTGTCTGTGTGTGAGTGTGTGTAAGTGTGTGTGTGTTGTGTAGAGGTTGTGTGTGTGTGTGTGCGTGCATGTGTGCACGCATGCATGAGGGCACACATGTATATATGTCTAAATGTTTGAGAAAAAAGTCGGTGAAATGTTATTTGCAATATAAAGTAGATTTTGGGTGTTAGATGTTGTGGGATTACATCTGTTGTCTCTTCTCTTCGCTCCCCTGTCCTGACTGTGTTTGTGTGAGAAACAAAAGCATTGAAAAATCGTTCACATGGTAAAAGGGTTTTCTGTAGTTTGTGGTAGTTACAATGATGCATTATCATGATTAGTTAATTACATTAAGTTGGGAATACATTTTCAGGGCAAGTTTCTCAACACTTTACATGTGCTTACTCATCTATATGACAGTGACCTGTAGAAGACCTGTGAGTGTATGTTTGAAGACAGAAGTTGATTGTTGTATTCAATCCAGCCTGTGCGTTGATTGTCAGGGTATACACTTTGAAGATGGAGATTGATTGTTATACTCAGTTCAGCCTGCATGTTGATTGTCAGTGTATACACTATGAAGACAGAGGCTGATTGTTATATTGAATCCAGCTTGTGCATTGATTGTCAGTGTATACACTATGAAGACAGAGGCTGATTGTTATATTGAATCCAGCTTGTGCGTTGATTGTCAGTGTATACACTATGAAGATGGAGATTGATTGTTGTATTCAGTCCAGCCTGTGTGTTGATTGTGAGTGTATGTATAAAGACAAAGGTTGATTGTTGTATTCAATCCAGCCTGTGCATTGATTGTGAGTGTATGAATAAATATGAAAGTTGATTGTTGTATTCATTCCGGCCTGTTTTTTAACCTACAGGTATTTTCCCAACCGCCGTGGTTCAGACAATGACAGTGATGTCTCTGTTACTCGCAGGCGAAGGTGAATTATTTGTAGTGGGGAAAGAAATAATGTTATTTTGGGGAAGAAAGTATATTAACTCTGTTGTGCGTCTCTGTGTGTGTGTGTGTGTGTGTGTGTGTGTGTGTGTGTGTGTGTGTGTGTGTGTGTGTGTGTGTGTGTGTGTGAGTGAATGTGTGTGAGAGTGAATGTGTGTGAGAGTGAACGTGTGTGAGTGAACATGTGTGTGGGTGTGGGTGTGATTGATTTATTCTTTTATATCGAGGATAATGGAATAAGCATCATGTGGGTTTTTTAAAATCCAGTCCCCGTGTGTATGCAGTTTTTGTAAATATTGTCATCTGTGAACGTGTGTGTGTGTGTTGTTTTTTTTAATAAGTTATTCTTTTATATTAAGGATAATGGAATAAGAACTCGTGTGCTTTTTTGGTGTGTGAGAGAGTGGTGTGTGTGTGTGTGTGTGTGTGTGTGTGTGTGTGTGTGTGTGTGTGTGTGTGTGTGTGTGTGTGTGTGTATTGTGTGTGTGTGTGTGTGTGTGTGTGTGTGTGTGTGTGTGTGTGTGTGTGTGTGTGGTGTGTGTAAGAATCAAACATGGCCTGTCTTTCTTTGAATGCTGATGTGTGGTGACTGTGTGCAGGCGAGATATGGACAGTGACAGTGCCTCAGACGTCTCATCTCGATACCCAGCCAGTCAGGGCAATGAGCGCAGCAAGAATGCCTTCCCTGTGTGAGTGTCCTGCTTAGCTTTCTTTTTTCTTTTTTTTTTATACTTGTATTGTACTTTTTTTTTTCATTCTTTTGCTAGAGCTCCAAGGTTTGCCAATGGTGAGATTTATGCGTATGCGACCATTTTTGCCCACCAGTAAGTATTGTATATAAGTTTTAGTTTTGGCAGGCTTTCTTTGTGTGAAATCTAGGCTGTTTTCTTTGGGTAGAGTGTTCACCGTGAGAGTAGTACCATCTGTTTTGTTTGAAAAAGCTTCTTTTTTTTAAAATAACTTTTTCTGGCTTTATATGTATTTGCTGCTGTATGAAAGTCACTTTTTCTACACAGTTATGTGAAGGACAGCTCTGTTATTGTTGCTGGGGGGGGGGGGGGGTGTACAACTGGTCAGATTGTTTGTGTTTTATTTTAGACAGTGAACAGTTTGGACAAATGCTCATGCTTTTTATGTTTTATTTCAGGTGATACATTTTGATATATGTTCATGTGAAAGGGACACATTTTGACAGATGTTCATGTTTGATTAAAGATGACACATTTTCACAGATGTTCATGTTTGATTTAAAATGACACATTTTCACAGATGTTCATGTTTGATTTAAGATGACACATTTTGACAGATGTCCATGTTTGATTAAAGATGACACATTTTGACAGATGTCCATGTTTGATTAAAGATGACACATTTTGACAGATGTCCATGTTTGATTAAAGATGACACATTTTGACAGATGTCCATGTTTGATTAAAGATGACACATTTTGACAGATGTCCATGTTTGATTAAAGATGACACACTTTGACAGATGTTCATGTTTGATTAAAGATGACACACTTTGACAGATGTTCATGTTGTTTGATATCTGGTGACACATTTTCACAGATGTTCATTTTAAAGGTGACACATTTTGACAGATGTTAAAGTTGAAACATTTTGTTAGATGTTCATATTTTTTTTATTTCAGGTTATATCCATTCCATGACAAGGAGAACAGGCCCAATGGGTGAGTCTGCTGTGTGTGTGTGGTGTGTGTGTGTGTGTGTGTGTGTGTGTGTGTGTGTGTGTGTGTGTGTGTGTGTGTGTGTAACATTCTGACCACTAGGCAGCCCTGTGCTCCTTTGATTTGAGTCAGTGTGTTCACTCTCCTCCAGTAATATCAGACTGTAAACTGAAGAGAAAGGGACAAAAGAAAAAAAAAACAACAGTGGATTGAGAGAGCTGAAGCAAACTGGTGGTGACTGACATTGGCTTCTATCAAAGCATGGTGTGATTCAGCAACATATTTTATTGCCAATTAAGTCGTGTAGACTTATTTGACACAACAAAACAAGCACCGGGCTTATCTTTCTGCCCAAAGTGATGTCCTCTAAAAGCATGTTGCATTCAACTTCTCTTTTCTCAAAACATTCATTCACATATCTAATGATATCTGCTTGATAGATATCAACTGTGATTATGTCTCTTATCTTATCTTTATGTTTTTTTATGTTCTTTGTCTTTGGTTTTAACTTATAATAACAAAATTGTTTCTTAGTTCATGATATAAGACACATTCATCCAGTAAATGAAATTCATCTTCTATTTTGTTACAGTATTTACATTTTCTGTCCTCTCTGGGCATATTTTGGTGCCTCCCTTTCTCTATCAGTAAATCGTGAAGCTTTTGCAAAAACTGTGTGTGTGTGTGTGTGTGTGTGTGTGTGTGTGTGTGTGTGTGTGTGTGTGTGTGTGTGGACAGGTCCATTCCATCACTACACTCGGCGCCTGCAGGGGAGGCAAAACAGCGACGTCGACGAAGGTAAAGCAGAAAAGGAGAAGGGGTGAATTTGTACTAAATGGGGGAGACTAATGTTACATGCCCTTAGTTGCCATTTATGAAAACACAAATGCAGACAGGGGAAAATTTCCATTTAAATATAAACCATAGGAAAATAGTCTGACATTGTCGTACTTGGTGTCATGCATGTGTGGGGGTGTGTGTGGGGGGGGTGTTCTGTAGGTGTGTGCGTGCGTGCATGTGTGTTCATTATTCAGTGAAATGCCTGTTATGAAAACAAGGAGAAGATACGTGATGAACTAGAACTTTCACTTTTGAGCAAAAATGTTGTGAAGAGAGTATTGATAAGAGTTTGACGTAGTAAGGATATTTGCCTAGAATTGTCATTTACTCAGTGTGTGTATGTGTGTGCATGTGTGTGTGTGTGTGTGTGTGTGTGTGTGTGTGTGTGTTGTGTGTGTGTGTGGTGTTGTGCATGTGTATGTGCGTGTGATTTTCCAAAGGAGAAGCAAGTCTCCCAGCAAACGTCCTCCAGACGAGCTGAAGCAACATTTTGAGTAAGTTTTTTCATCATCATCATCTTTTTGTTGTTGTTGTTGTCGCTATTGAATGAGCTTGTTTGTAGGATCATAGACACAGTGGATACATGATAACAGAAGGGAAAAGTCATGTTGTGTTAGCTTTGTGTATTCAAGAGCTAAAAACGTCTGCAATTTAGAGCTTTGTATGATTTGAATTTTCACCATATTTCAATCTTATTATGGTGTGTTTTAACATCATCATTTTTATTATTATCATTCTTTTTTTTTCTTCTTCTTCTTCTTCTTCTTCTGTTTTGTTTTAAATAAAATGTTTTGATGGATTTTTATTTTATATTTGCCATTATTTTGTGCTTTTTGGTTTTGTTTGTTTTTTAATTGTTGAATTGTTTTGAGAAATACAATAATGCCATTTTTGCCTTTTTCTGACGCTGATAAATTAGCATGTACTTTATAATGTTCAAACTTTTGTGGACTGTGCATTGTTAGTGATGGTGCCACTTTTCACTGGTGTTTATATACATCATTTTCCAGGCAAAATTCAAACTATTTTGTACCTGAAAAAAAGTTTTTCAAAAATGATTTTGTTTATGTATCTTTTTGTGTGTGTCTGTGTCTGTGTGTGTATGTTGTGATGCTGATTATGTCATGTTGGTGTGTTTCAGGTATGAGCTGAAAAACCCAGATGGTTTATCCACAGACGAGCTCAGAGAAATTCCCTTCGTCAATGTCGAGTAAGTCTTGAGTAATTTCAGTGCTGCTGTGTTCTTTTTCAGCGCTGATCTTTGTGTGTTTTAAATGCTGATCTCTGTGTGTTTTCAGTGCTGATCTGTGTGTGTTTCAGTGTGGATTTTTGTGTGTTTCACTGCTCATCTTCGTGTTTCAGTGCTTATCTGTTTCAGCGTTGGTTTTTGTGAGTTTCAGCGTTGGTTTTTGTGAGTTTCAGCGTTGGTCTTTGTGAGTTTCAGCGCTGGTCTTTGTGAGTTTCAGCGCTGGGTTTTGTGAGTTTCAGTGCTGGTCTTTGTGAGTTTCAGTGCTGGTCTTTTGTGAGTTTCAGTGCTGATCTCTGTGTGTTTCAGTGCTGATCTCTGTGTGTTTCAGTGCTGAGGTTGGTGTTTTTTGGTGCTGATCTTTGTGTGTTTCGGTGCTGATCTCTGTGTGTTTTGGTGCTGATCTCTGTGTGTTTCAGTGCTGATCTTTGGTGTTTCGGTGTTGATCTGTGTGTTTTTGTGATTGTGTTTCAGTGATGATCTTTGTGTCTTAGTGACAATCTGTGTGTTTCAGTGATGATCTTTGTATTTCAGTACTGATCTTTGTGTTCTGGTGATGATCTTTGTTTTTCAGTGCTGACCTTTGTTGTTAAATACTGTTTTTTTTGTGTGTTATCATTTCAACACTGATATCTGTTTTTAAATTCTGAGTTTTTTGGGGTGTCTTTTTTGGTTGGATTTTTTTTTTTTGTTTTTTATGCTGCCTCATCTTGTATGAGCCACCAAATCAGAGACAGTTTTGTGAGGACGTGTCGATGTTTGTGTGCAGAACCAAAGCCAGTCTCTTCAAACTGAAATACTCCCCCAAACTGCGGCAGAAGGTCAAGGCCGCCAAGCAGAAAAGTCTGGCGTAAGTTGACATCCTGGTCAATACTTGGAAATATGTGTTGTTGTCGGTGATGTTTATGAAAGATTGGAACACAACACATGCATGTGCTTTCAACTCATTAGCGATTGTGAAAATGATGTTCATGAAAGATTGGAGCACAATACATGCATGTGCTTTCAACTCATTAGCGATTGTGAAAGTGATGTTTATGAAAGATTGGAACACAACACATGCATGTGCTTTGAATGCATTAGTGGTTGTGATTGTGAGGGTGTTTGTGGTTGATGTTTATGCATTCACTGCACGTGTGTATTGTCTGTGAGTGTGCTGAGTTAGGCTGTGAACATCCCATAATACTGGTTTTGATATCAGTGCATTCATGATAACAGGCAATAATAAGGCTGTGAACATCCCATAATACTGATGTTGATATCAGTGCATTCATGATAACAGGCAATAATTAGGCTGTGAACATCCCATAATACTGATGTTGATATCACTTTCCTTATGATTTATCAGTCAGTACTTAGGCTGTGAACATCTCATAATAATATGTTGATATCATTGTCTTTATGATAATTATGATATCAGTCAGTAGTTAGTTAGGCTGTGAATGATGTGAACATCCCATAATACTGATGTTGATATCAGTGCTATTTTTCACAGTGACGTGGACCAGAATAGAAACCAGCTGACGAGGAAACAGAATTCTCTCCCTTTACAGGATGAGATTGAACGAGATATGTCAGTTCGGTAAGTTCCAGTTTGTGTTGGAGGTTTTGCTTGTCTTCTGCTTTTTTCTTCTTTTTTTTAAAAAAATGATTATTTGGCTGTTTCCTTTTTTCTTTTGGACAAAAAAGGAGTATGACACTTTTTCTGGGCAGAAGGAGGTTAAGTAGTGAACACTGTGTTTTTAAAGTTGGTCAAATTAATCTTTTGCTTCAAGGTGATAATGTTATTGTTTTGTTGTTGTTTTTAATTCATATGTTACATAACTGAAAGATTAGCATCCATCATGTGATTCTGTAGTTGTAGGGTTTTTTCTCCCCATTTGGGGGGTGGGGAGAGAGAGAGAGAGAGAGAGAGAGAGAGAGAGAGAGAGAGAGAGAGAGAGAGAGAGAGAGCAATTATAAGCAGTTTGAAGAAAGAGGCCTGTGTGTGTCTGATAGGCTCAGTAGACTGGAAAGTCATGTAACATCTGGTATGTCAGGTCATAGTTGTTACCTGTCATCGTCAGAATGGGGTTCTTTCACAACTGGCAGTATACAGTCTTCAGCAGTGTCAGGGTTTTTCTGGTGGCTACAAACTCCATCTCAAACCTTTTTTTTTTTCTTTTTCTCTGGCATTTTGAAGAAGAGTTTTGTCCTCAACTGAGGCTCCACATGCTACACTCAGTCAGTGCAACATCAGAGTTGTAGCTGGCCACATTCTGTAGAAAAAAGGCCACGCTCATAGGACAGCAAATAGACTGGTACATAGTTAGCTTCTTTTTTAATTGGGGGGGGGATGGGTGGAACTCCTGTTTCTGTGACAGGCTGTCCTCACAAAGAGCAGACTGAACTGACTGTAGAGAAATATACTGTGACTGAAGAGAGTTGCATAATACACAGTGTAACATGCCTGCATGATACATACACAGTGTGACATGCCTACATGATACATACACAGTGTGACATGCCTACATGATACATACACAGTGTAACATGCCTACATGATACACACACAGGGTAACATGCCTACATGATACATACACAGTGTAACATGCCTACATGATACATACACAGTGTAACATGCCTACATGATACACGCACAGTGTAACATGCCTACATGATACATGCACAGTGAAGCATGCCTACATTATACACACACAGTGTAACATGCCTACATGATACATACACATTGTAACATGCCTACATGATACACACACAGTGTAACATGCTTACATGATACACACACAGTGTAACATGCCTACATGATACACACACAGTGTAACATGCCTACATGATACACACAGTGTGACATGCCTACATGATACACACACAGTGTAACATGCCTGCATGATACACACAGTGTAATATGCCTACATGATACATACACAGTGTAACATGCCTACATGATACATACACAGTGTAACATGCCTACATGATACACACACAGTGTAACATGCCTACATGAAACATACACAGTGTAGCATGCCTACATGATACATACAAATTGTAACATGCCTACATGATACATACACAGTATAACATGCCTGCATGATACATACACAGTGTAACATGCCTATATGATACCAGTGTTGATTCTAAGGTGCGCCCTTGCGGGATTCCCGCATTTTTTTCAACTTTGCCGCAAAATAATGTGACCAGTGCGCCCTGACGGACGCAAAAGAACTGTGGATAGCGCATATTTGAACAAACAGTGCGCCCGCGCAACTGCCGTTTGTATAGTTTCAAAATAGCGCTACATGCGTGGGTCATTACGTTGATACACCAGGGACAGCAGGATGCACTGATTAGCGCCCACAGTCATCGAAATCGTCACACAGCGTCTGGTCTGACGTCATTTTCTGACTCATTTACGTCATTTCGTCATTTTTTCAAAGGAGCCGTGAAGTCCTGAAACAAGTGACGTCATTGTGACAGAGATCGTTAGTGGAAGAAGCCGCGTCCCGGCAGGCTTCAAAACTGGCAGACCTTTTCAAGGCGGTTTTTCAGATCTGGCTAGACAAGTATAGCCGGTGTTTGGCAACAACAATGATAGTCTACCCACTATCGGCTGGAGATATCAAAAATGATTTTGACCCCCCCCCCCTCCCTCTCTCTCTCTCATCTCTCTCTCTCTCTCTCTCTCTCTCTCTCTTCTCTCTCTCTCTCTCTCTCTCTCTCTCTCCTCTCTCTCTCTCTCTCTCCTCTCTCTCTCTCTCTCTCTCTCTCTCTCTTCCTCCTCCTGGGGAGGGCAAGACTTTGATATTGGCTTTCACCTCTCCTCATCTAGATATCTCTAACTCTGAAAGTGGAAATACAAAATTGACTTTGACCCCCCCCCCCCCCCCCCCCTCTCTCTCTCTCTCTCTCTTTCTCTCTCTCTCTCTCTGCTTTATGGGACTGGAGGAAAAGATAAGACTTAGATATTGGCTTTAACCCCTTTTGTCATCTAGATCTAAATCTAGTTCACCCTCCAACTCTGATTGGAAATACAAAATGGACTTTTGACATCCATTCCTCCCTCCCAACCTACCTTCTCTCTCTCTCTCTCTCTCTCTCTCTCTCTCTCTCTCTCTCTCTCTCTCTCTCTCTCTCTCTCTCTCTCTCTCTCTCTCTCTCTCTCTCTCTCTCTTTCATATGGTAAAAGGGGGGGGGGGGTAAGACTGATTTTGGCTCTTGCCTCGTTTTTCATCTAGATCTAGCTCTCTCTCCAACTCAAAATGTGGAAATAGAAATTTGACTTTGACTCTCTCTCTCCTTCCCTCCCTCCCCCTCTCTCTTTCTCCCCCCCCCCCCTCTCTCTCTCTCTCTCTCTTGTATACAAACAATGCATCTCCTCCTGTATCTATGTAGTATGTATCCCTCCACATCTGAATGTACCACAATCTTCCCCACCCTTTCTCTCTCCCCCCTCCCCCTCCCCCCCCCCCCCTCTCTCTCTCTCTCTCTCTTTCTCTCTCTCTCTTTCTCTTTCCTGTGTAAGAAAATCATTTTACAGACCAGCTGCAATACATAAGGTGTATATTAAATCTGTCTGCCGACATACCATCCTGTTTGTTTTGTTTCTCGTTCTTGAAAAATAGCAGAAATCAGAGTACTAACGGTATTATGAGCAAATACTACTTACTACTTGTCCCCTTTTTTATAAAGAGAAAAGGGGGAAGGGGGGCAAATGCCCCCCTTTTTTCATTTCAGGGGGCCCTTGGGCCCCCTTTTTTGAAATCCTAGAATCAACACTGTGATACACACAGAGTGTAACATGCCTACATGATACACACACAGTGTAACATGCCTACACGATACACACACAGTGTAACATGCCTACATGATACACACACAGTATAACATGCCTACATGATACACACACAGTGTGACATGCCTACATGATACACACACAGTGTAACATGCCTGCATGATACACACAGTGTAGCATGCCTACATGATACATACACAGTGTAACATGTCTACATGATACATACACAGTGTAGCATGCCTACATGATACACACACAGTGTAACATGCCTACATGATACATACACAGTATAACATGCCTGCATGATACATACACAGTGTAACATGCCTATATGATACACACACAGTGTAACATGCCTACATGATACACACACAGTGTAACATGCCTACACGATACACACACAGTGTAACATGCCTACATGATACACACACAGTATAACATGCCTACATGATACACACACAGTGTGACATGCCTACATGATACACACACAGTGTAACATGCCTGCATGATACACACAGTGTAGCATGCCTACATGATACATACACAGTGTAACATGTCTACATGATACATACACAGTTGTAGCATGCCTACATGATACACACACAGTGTAACATGCCTACATGATACATACACAGTGTAACATGCCTACATGATACATACACAGTGTAACATGCCTACATGATACATACACAGTGTAACATGCCTACATGATGCACACAATGGCATAATTGTGTTTTCAGTTCTCAGCCCCTGCCCTGGAAAAGCTCAGGAGACAGACACGCTGTCAGCAGTAACCACAGCATGGTAACTGCTTTACTTCTGATTGAACAGATACATTAACATTTTTTTTTTCCTTTTTATTCTTATTTTTTTTATTCCTCAGGCCTGTTTTCCATGTACGACTGATTTTTTTTTTTTTTTTTTTTTGTAGCCTGTGTATATTCACTAGACTTATGTATCTTTTTTTCCCCCTCTTTTTAAAAATTGTTTTCTGATGTTTGTTTTTTTTTAGAAGTATTTTGCTGATAAATAAAATCTTCTGAATCTTACTCATTTATGACCTCAGTATAATGCTTAGACCAAATAGATATTACATGGATTTGTATGTGAACACTGCTCTGTGTGTGTGTGTGTGTGTGTGTGTGCGTGCGTGTGTGTGTGTGTGTGTGTGTGTGTGTGTGTGTGTGTGTGTGTGTGTGTGTGTGTGTGTGTGTGTGTGTGAGTGTGTGTGAGTGTGTGTGTGTGTGTTTGTGTGCACGTGCGGGCACATGCATGTGTGCGTCACATGCATGACTGCACAGATCTGTTTGTGTAAGTAAGATATTGTTGTGTATTTAGCTTTTGGAATTTAAATTCCTAATTTCTGATATAATGAAGAAGCACTGGTGTGCTGTTTACTTGCATCCCATCTCCTGCTTGCAAATTTATCATTTTTGTTATCCGTTTCCACCATGGGTCTGTGTCTGAGAGTATGCATGTCTGCGAGCATGTGTGTGCAAATGCCTTGAGTTGGCTGATGTGAAGCTTATCATGACACGCTGTCTGTGGAAGGCTGCAGGAGTATTCCATAATCTCCCCAATCTTCCCTTCCCTTCCCTTCCCTTCCCTCCCCTCCCCTCCCCTCCCTCAGCCAGTGCAGCATTATACTGAGGTACACTCTTTTTAGTTCACATGTATGATGGCTACAGCAGCCCTTCACTGAACACTGCTGGGGTAGACTGCTGCAGAGCAGAGCATGTTTGCTGTGTAGAGCTATCTGTCTGTCTGTGTATCTCTGTCTGTCTGTCTCTTTCTCTTTCTCTGTCTGTCTGACTCTCTCTCTCTCTTTCTCTGTCTGTATGACTCTTCTCTCTCTCTCTCTCTCTCTCTCTCTCTCTTTCTCTCTCTCTCTCTCTCTCTCTCTCCTTCTCTCTTCTGTCTGTCTGTCTGTCTGTCTGTCTTCTCTCTCTCCTCTCTCTTCTCTCTCTCTCTCTCCTCTCTCTCTCTCTCCTCTCTCTCTTCTCTCTCTCTCTCTCTCTCTCTCTCTCTCTCTCTTCTCTCTTCTCTCTCTCTCTCTCTCTCTCTCTCTCTCTCTCTCTCTCTCTCCTCTCTCTCTCTTCTCTCTTCCTGTCTAGCGAACCTGTCTGTCTGTCTGTCTATATATATATATATCTGTCTGACTATCTGTCTGTCTGTCTTCACCAAACACTGCTGTGGGTAGACTGTAGACTGCTGCAGTGTAAAGCATGTTTGCTGTGTATCTATCTCTCTGTCTTCATCCTGTCTTCTTCATTCTGTCTATGTCTGTCTTTACCTAGCCTGTGTATTATCTCTTCCCATGCTTGCTAAAAAAAAAATTTGAAAGTGCCCAGCTTTTTTTCTCTCTTTTTTAATTGTCACCATTATTATTTCAATAATTTGAAGTGCTTTGCCTAAAGTTGATGTCAGAAAAAAGCAAGGAAAGAAGAGAGAGAAAAAAGATTGAAGTTGGTATGATTTTTTTCCTGTGCTATTTTGATTTGTGTGGAAACTGAAGATTTGCTTGCTTTACTTAAAATGTTGGTCATGGGTACAGGTTTATTTTTCTAAGTTGAAAAAGAAAAGGCAATTTTGATGATGATAATTTCAGTTTTTATTGCAGTATTTTGTATGGATTAGCTATCTATATCTAAGATTTTGTATCAAAGCTAGTTTTAAGTCCCTCTGACAAGTGAAGAAAGTTTCTAAGATGATGTTGACTTTAATAACGATTGAAGTAAATTGAGAATGATATGCATATCCCTCAATAATATATTTATAAATGTAATTCAAAAGTAAGAGAAATAATCATGTTCATTATGTAATGTCTTTGTTTTTCCCATTTTTAAGGATGAAAATATAAAGAATATTTTGTAGGGAGCTTTATTACCTGTGAAATCAAAGCTGGATCCATCTTGCATGCTTTGCTAGAATATTAGCCAGAAGAAAAAAGGACTTTGGTTTTTCTCCCTCTTTCTTACTGAAACAATAATGAAATGTATTTATCATATTTAACCAATTTTCTTTTTTCCTTCATATGAAACAATACCAAGTATCATGATATATTTTTCTACACCAACTTTGGTGATGAAAAAAAAAAGGCTTTTTTTTTGTTGTTGTTCCAATGTGAGCTATAGGTAATGGCTGTGTGGTATGATGATGACAATGTAGACAGTATAGGCTATGGGCATTGAAAGTGGGGGGATGATGACGACAATATAGCCAGCCTGTGGGGCTGATGGAAGGAAGGTGGGCAATGTGTTGTTTTGTCGTAATGATGGGGGGTCACCCTTTGCCTTCCTCCTCAGGTGGATCACAGCAGAGTTCCGCGACAACCTCTTTCCCTCCATCAACCACAGACTCAAACCCCATACTCTGACAGTCACCCCCCTCCCCGCGTTCCCGCTCGGCCACACTCGCAGCTTTATCACTCTGCCCCTAAGCAT
Organism: Stramonita haemastoma; assembly: GCA_030674155.1. Classification (NCBI taxonomy): domain Eukaryota; kingdom Metazoa; phylum Mollusca; class Gastropoda; order Neogastropoda; family Muricidae; genus Stramonita; species Stramonita haemastoma. The sequence continues at coordinate 36,146,311 of CM060328.1, read as the reverse complement.
ACTGACTCGGAGACTGATAGCCGTGCTAAACCCAGATCTGACGCTGGTGATAACTACACTAGGTTCAGATCTGACACTAGTGATCACTATGCTATGCTGAGACCAGATGCCAGTGATAACTATTCTAAACTCAGATCAGATGCCAATGATAATTATGCTAAGCCCAGACGTGACACCAGTGATAATTATGCTAAGCCCAGACCTGACCCCAGTGATACCTATTCCAAACTAGGACCTGACAGCAAAGCCACTCCCTCCAAGGTCCCCTCTGACCTGTTGTATCAGCCCTCTCAGGCCCCCCGAGTGCAAAGACACCCTCAGGAACAGTATGACCTTGTAAAGCAGCGTGAAGGTCATGCTGCACCGCAGAGTTCAAGGTCATCTCATGTGAATCATGTTCCTCGAATTTCGAGACCCCCGTCAGACAATGATACGCAGCTGAAATCAGCCAACGGCAGTTCAGTGACTCCCCAGTATTCAAGGTCACCCAATGAAAATGCAGCCCCACGTCCAGCCATTAGGTCACCTCCGAAGCATGCACATTGTCGATCCTCTGACGTGGAGTCGAACCAGCCACAGCATGTGTCCTCCACTTCCTCCTGTCGCTCTTCCCGCTCTCACCATCGTCACTCTCTCAGCCGTAATCATCCTCATTTGCAAGTATGGCATCCTCTGCAGCTGTCTCTGTGTTCATGCTTTTCATTTCTTGTTGGGTTTTGTTCCTGGTGTGTTTTTTTTTCAGTTTTACTTGTTCACTTTTCGTTTTTTCTCTGTTTCATTCCCCAGCTAGAGCTCCGAGGTTGACCAATGGTGAATTTTGTGTATGTGACTGTTTTTACTCAGCATTCAGGTAGCCAGCTGCATTCTGACATGAGGGATGATGTCTAAACACGACATCAGTGTGCATGCGCTGTTAGGATTTTGTCATCTGTTCCTACCAGCACGCAATGGCCTAATCTTCTACAAGATGGAACAAGTTTTTAACTTGAATGCAAAATGTTCTGAGTGCACTCACACTCAGGACCTGTATTTATAGTCTAATCTTAAGGACTTTATGGGGGGAGTAGAGTCAGAACTGATGTTAACTCCAGAGGAAAACTTCCCTTCAAACAGGTGCCTTGGTGATGGCTGGAACCCAGGCCATCAGATCGCGAGCTCAACGCTTTAACTACCAGGCTATTCCCCCCACCACCCATTCGTTTTGTTTGTGATTATTATTTTGTTTATATTTCGTCTCCTGGTCTGTGTTTAGAGTCATTAAAGGATGTACCAGAGCAAGTAGTTGATTTCATTTCGTGTCTTTTTTTTTGGGGGTGGGGGGGGAGAAATCAGTGAGATAAACACTAGGGTGATTTTGTATTGGAGAAAGGTGGGTTTTTTTGGGGGGGGTTGCATCTGGACATTTTTGTGCAAAACTGTTTAGATTCTAAAGTGGTGTAGATAGCCAAAGCTTTTTGTATAGACTGTTGTCACTGCAACAGCAGCAACAACAGCAAACAACTCAGTCAAATCAAAAATACAAAAAACAAGGTATTTTAAATGTTCGTATGTTTTGAGGAATAATTTTGATTTGTGTAGATAATTGTGTGGTATCTTTGTATGCTTTGTGTAGGTAAGTGGTATCATTGATCTATGAAAAAAAAAAAAAAATTCCACCTCGTTGACACTTGATTTTTTTTCTTTGATTTTTTCTCTGTATCACTTGCTTTATGCCTGTGCCTTGTTTTCTTTTAATTATTAACGTCTCACTGTAGTGTGTATTGCTAGTATTTTCTTAGTGTGCATGTAACACAGTACCCCTCTTTCCTAGACTAACAACAATTTTTCACATGTGGAAACACAGCTCTGTAGTAAGAATTCCCACAATGTTGGAAATACTGCCATCATGTAATGTTACGAGGGGCAGATAATGTTGTACTAGCTTCATATGTTTTAGTGAGGTCAGTGAATTCTACCAGGTTTTATTTGTCCACTGTCAGAAAACTTCAGTGCAGTGCCCCGGTGACTTCCCAAGGAGTTACAGGAGAAGTCAGTCAGAAGTGTGCTCTGTGTATCAGGTGTAGTTAGGCTAATGGGGAGAGAGGGAGGAGGAGGGTGGGAATAAAGAATAAGGTTTGGTTCTTAATTTAAGATCAAAAACCAGTGAACATTTTCAGAGTTCTGTGTTTTTACTGAGGTGGTGTGTGTGTTGTGTAATAGTCTTTAAATTAACGTCCATGCACAGTTTGTGATTTGGACGGCAAACAAACAAATCAAGTACAAACAAATAACAACCTATAAACAAGCAAGATTAAAGGAATTTAAAGGAATCTACTGAACACAGAATAAAATAAACATAACGTAATCTCTAGCATTAACTCAGCAACAGGGAGAATGTGCGATAATGTTTCCTTGCCTTCAAAAGGTGGTAAAATATCTTTAAAACCTGGGCATTCAAAAAGTATGTGCTGGTTTGTAAATCTTTTGCCACAAGGGCACAAAGCATTCTTACTAAATTTTGTTTTAAAAGCATCCAGCTTTACCCTGTAAAACAATGATGTGATGGTTCTACAAATATGTAAAGGGGTCTTATTGCGATGGAAATAGTGATATAGTGATATGGTGTGTGTGTGTGTGTGTGCGCGCGCGCGCATGCGCACGCAAGCGCGTGTGGTGTGTATGTGTACATATTCTTACTTATATGTGTATGTGTGCATGCACATGCATTGGCACATGTTTATGGTTGCATGCCTGTGGATGTACACAGAACTGTAGGCACTGAATATGAACCTATCCTTTTCTAAGCATGCATTTTGATGCCAATAATCCTATGAAACTGTCAAAGTTCTACACTGTGCATTCAGCAAGGAAGTCACCTGCCCTGTAGACATGGACTTTGGCCTGCAAGGCAAGGATGAAAAGGGAAAAAAAAACAAACACTGTCTGATGTTGATCTCGCTGTGGAGAGGTACTTTGCTTGCCAGTTGTAGTTTGGATACCAGAAAGTAGAGTTATATGCATGTTTGGTTAAGTGTATTTATTCTTGAAATAAATGATCTCACAATGCAGTTGTGAGCAACATCAAGCCTAGAGAGTATATCATGCTTCACCATCATTCCATAAAACAGCCCCCCAAACTAGCGTGAAGTTAACCCCATACCCCTCTCCACACAGGGTGCGTACGACAGCGACGTCAGTTCCTCCATTCAGAGGCCAAGAGACCATCAGAACGAGGCTTCACGCGCCAATCCCTCCGGTACAGCAGTCGCTACTCTCGCGAGCAGGAGGACTTTGCGTACAGCGACGATGTTCGAGCAGAGATGGAGTATGAGCGACTGCATCCGCAGCATGGGGTCGATACCTGGAGAGAAGGGTCAAGGTCGGGTCAGAGAGGTGAAGGATGGATGAGCTCAGGCTACCAGTACAGGTGAGATGCGTGGAGACGTTTATGCTCTCTATAAGTCATACTGTGATTTGTGTGTTCAAACACTGCCTGCTGGTTCTGCTATGCGGAATAGAGTAGAATACTGATCAAATGAAACAAGAGGTACCCAAGCTGTTTTGTGCCAAGCCTGATTGTGAAACTATGTTAATGTCAGCAGTCCCAACAGCCTAGCCAAGTTATACAAAAGATGGATAGGGTTTTAGTTTGCACAAGATGTTCTGCCTGTGTTGGAACACAACACTCCAGTTTATAGTCTCATCTGAAGGATTTTGAGGGGGGGTGGATTCAGCACTAATCTTGACTCAAATCCCCTGGCATAGATCAGTACATCAGCAGGATTCAAACTCATATCCTGAATGACCGTCAGGTCACATGCTCAGTGCTCTAAGCATCAGAGCACGCTGTCTGTGTAGTCACTAGCTTTTAAGTTGGTATGTCCATTGTAGACAGTCAAACATGGTGTTGTAAAGTGGTGTTCTCATTCTGGCTGTACATCCTGTGCTGTGTGGTGTGGTGTTGTATGGTGGTGTTCTCATTCTGGCTGTACATCCTGTACTGTGTGGTGTGGTGTTGTATGGTGGTGTTCTCATTCTGGCTGTACATCCTGTGCTGTGTGGTGTGGTGTTGTATGGTGGTGTTCTTATTCTGGCTGTACATCCTGTGCTGTGTGGTGTGGTGTTGTATGGTGGTGTTCTCATTCTGGCTGTACATCCTGTGCTGTGTGGTGTGGTGTTGTATGGTGGTGTTCTTATTCTGGCTGTACATCCTGTACTGTGTAGTGTGGTGTTGTAAGGTAGTGTTCTCATTCTGGCTGTACATCCTGTACTGTGTGGTGTGGTGTTGTAAGGTGGTGTTCTCATTCTGGCTGTACATCCTGTACTGTGTGGTGTGGTGTTGTAAGGTGGTGTTCTCATTCTGGCTGTACATCCTGTACTGTGTGGTGTGGTGTTGTAAGGTGGTGTTCTCATTCTGGCTGTACATCCTGTACTGTGTGGTGTGGTGTTGTAAGGTGGTGTTCTCATTCTGGCTGTACATCCTGTGCTGTGTGGTGTGGTGTTGTAAGGTGGTGTTCTCATTCTCGCTGTACATCCTGTGCTGTGTGGTGTGGTGTTGTATGGTGGTGTTCTCATTCTGGCTGTACATACACCTGTACTGTGTGGTAGTCTCAGTGTCACTATAGTCACTTGTTACCTCCTCTGCTTTCAGAGAGGACTCACCACAGCAAGCACACAGCATGGGCCCGCCCCCCACATCTCAGGGACCGCCATCTGGCTACGAGGGTCGTCACCATGGCAACAACAACGTCAGTTACAGCAGCATGTCCTCACCTCCCCAGAGTTACCATCAATACCATCAACATCAGCATCAACACCCCCCTCCCCCACCTCTACCATGTCCACCTACCCCAACCAGTCATACCCTTACGGGTCCCACAGTCACACCTCACCCCCTGCCAATGCTCACTATGACCAGGGTCAAAGGCCAAGGTCGTATGGGCAGGAGGAAGGGTCGAGGTTGATGCCGCCTCCTTACAGCGACGACCGGCTGAGGGAGGAGCAGGAGAGGTCAAGGTTGTACGGGGGAGAGGAAGGTCAGCAGGGCAGGTACCAAGGTGAAGGTGACCGGTCCAGGGCGTCGTTCCGGGATGTGCGACCTCGCCCGCCCAGAAACCAGTATGAGGGCGAGGGGGGGCAGCAGCAGTATGACTACCACAGGAAGGCAGGGTGAGTGCAGTTTGGATTTCTTGCTTTTTTCAGGGTGAGTGCAGTTTGGATTTCTTGCTTTTTTCAGGGTGAGTGCAGTTTGGATTTCTTGCTTTTTTCAGGGTGAGTGCAGTTTGGATTTCTTGCTTTTTTCAGGGTGAGTGCAGTTTGGATTTCTTTGCTTTTTTTCCAGGGAGAGTTGGGTGACAGGGGAGGGAAGGGGGACAGGATAGCCAAGTGGTTAGAGTGGCAGACTGATGATGTGATGGTCACTGAGGGTGCATGGTTCAGTCTGTGCTGAGGTATCTGTCTGAGGGAATTTCCCTCTGGAGTTTATTACACTGGTGCTCACTCCACTCCCTGGAAAGTCTCTCAGCTGATATAAGAGCTGAGGTAGGATATGTGACCACGTGCAGAACATCTTGCATATGTATACACCTATATCTTGAAAGCCTGCCCTTTTCTCTGAAGAGTAAGCCAGCTATGGGCAGTGAGATGGAAGATTTGAACATACCCAGCATGCACCCTGGAGAGGGACAGGCTCGACCAGGTTCAACTTGGCCATGACACACTGCCTGAAAACTTCAGTGCAGTGCTGCCTCCACTCCTGAAGCAGTGAGGCAAGAAGTCATTGACTTTGGCATCAGATCATGGTGATGTACAGATCATGGTGATGTACAGATCATGGTGATTCACAGACAGATCATCATGGATACTGACTTTGGCATAGACATTGTCATCAGATCATGGTGATGTATGATGTATAGATCATCATGGATACTGACTTTGGCAAAGACATTGTTATCAGATCATGGAGATGTTTAGATGTATGATGTATTGATCATCACGGATACTAACTTTGGCATGGACGTTATTATCAGATCATGGTGATGTATAGATGTATGATGTACAGATCATCATGGATACTGACTTTGACATAGACGTTGTCATCAGATCATGGAGATGTTTAGATGTATGATGCATAGATCATCACGGATACTGACTTTGGCATAGACGTTATTATCAGATCATGGTAATGTACACATAGGTCATCATGGATATGCCCAAATACGGGGATTGGGGGGGGAGCACCCAGAACATGACCATTGCAATCTGTGAGACCATAACGGCCGCACTGGAGGAGGAGGAGTTGGGAGATGGCATGGATGGGAGATGGCATGGATGGCAGAAATTGGCATGGATGGGGAGAGAAAGTTGTAGACAGTGCAATGTGAACATACATATATGCATGCACACATACATACATCCAAATATCACTAAGAATGAACAGACATTAAATTGAAGACAGACATACATACATACATACACACCACACACACACACACACACACACACACACACACACACACACACACACCATACATACTGTATACATACATGTACATAGTGTTGTTGTGTGCAGGTTTGCACAAGGCCCCCCATACCACCCCTCCCCACAGCCCTACAGACAGCCCTCCCCCCAGCCCTACAGACAGCCCTCCCCACAACCCCCCAACCACAGCCTGCCAACCAGGACACAGGGCACGCCACCCCGCCATCAAGGGACACCACCCAGGCACCAGGGGACACCACCCCGCTATCAGGGGACGCCACCCCGCTATCAGGGAACGCCGTCAAAGCAATCAGTTTCAGGCACGCCTCCCCGACAAAGTGTAGATCCCCGCTATTCCCAGGGACACTTGTCGGTGCATGCCAGGGAACACGTGAGTTTTGTGGTGCCTGTCTTCATTTCTTGTTTTGTTTGAAATTGTTTGTTCTTGTCTTGTTTGCAATTGTTCGTTTTTGTTTAGTTTGAAATTGTTTCTTTATTGCTCTTTGTTTGAAATTGTTTATCATTGCTCTTTAAGATTGTTCATTATTGCTTTGTTTGAAATTGGTAATTCTTTGCACTGAATAATCTGGGGGTGTTTTATTTCATTTTTACTGTTCCCATCACAGAAAGTGGTGTTATAATTGGTGATGGCTTATTTGTCAATTTGTGTGCAGTTTTGTCAATGTTGTCATCCGTTCCCACTGGCACATAGTGGCCTGCTCTTCCAAAAAAGCAGAACAGGTTTTGATGTGTGCACAAGATGACTTGTAGTCTCATCCAAAGGACTTTTGTGGGGAGTTGGGTGAGCAGTGATGTTAACTCAAGAGGGAAAAATTTCCTTGAATCAGATCTGGAATTTTAACAATGCCTCGGCCGCTGTCAGAATGTGCATGGCTATCAGAGCATGCACTGTCAGAGCATGCATGGCCATGGCCACAATCAGAGCATGCAGGGCCGTGGCCACTGAAAGAAGAGGGCAAGAGAGAGAGAGAGAGAGAGAGAGAGAGAGAGAGAGAGAGGAGAGAGAGAGAGAAAACATTGGAGAAGAAGTAAAGAAATGGAAAGATAGGAAGAAGAGAGTAAGTGCTCATGTCTGACACAGTCCTGACACTGTGTTGTCATCCCACGTAGAGGGCAGCAGAGTTCAGGTTCGCACGAGGAGGACCAGGCGGCTTCCACAGGGCACCCACATGCCCAGCATGCACAGGGGGCCTTGGGTCCACCAGCTCTTGACCCGCAATGTGGACACACCTGACGCCTGAACAAGCACGGCCTACTCCTAATCCTCCAACTACACCCTGACACTGTGCAACAGACTGTGAGGATGACTGCTTCCTAGTGTCTAACAGACCATGGTGTCCTCAGCTCTGTGGCCTGGTGTTAACAGACCATGGTGTCCTCTAGCTCTGTGGCCTGGTAACAGACCATGGTGTCCTCTAGCTCTGTGGCCTGGTGTTAACAGACCGTGGTGTCCTCTAGCTCTGTGGCCTGGTGTTGACAGCTGTGTCCTAGCTCTGTGCTGGTGTACACTGTGTGTCTTAGCTCTGTGGCCTGGTGTTGACAGGACTGTGGGTCCTCTAGCTCTGTGGCCTGGTGTTGACAGACTGTGGTGTCCTCTAGCTCTGTGGCCTGTGTTGACAGACCTGTGGTGTCCTCTAGCTCTGTGGCCTGTGTGACAGATGTGGTGTCTCTAGCTCTGTGGCTGTGCAACAGACTGTGGTGTCCTCTAGCTCTGTGGCCTGGTGTTGACAGACTGTGGTGTCCTCTGGGGCTTTGTTCTTGTTTGTGACAGACTGTGGTGTCCTCTAGCTCTGTTGACAGACTGTGGTGTCCTCTAGCTCTGTTGACAGACTGTGGTGTCCTCTAGCTCTGTGACCTGGTGTTGACAGACTGTGGTGTCCTCTAACTCTGTGACCTGGTGTTGACAGACTGTGGTGTCCTCTAGCTCTGTTGACAGACTGGTGTCCTCTAGCTCTGTGGCCTGGTGTTGACAGACTGTGGTGTCCTCTAGCTCTGTTGACAGACTGTGGTGTCCTCTAGCTCTGTTGACAGACTGTGGTGTCCTCTAGCTCTGTGGCCTGGTGTTGACAGACTGTGGTGTCCTCTAGCTCTGTTGACAGACTGTGGTGTCCTCTAGCTCTGTGGCCTGGTGTTGACAGACTGTGGTGTCCTCTAGCTCTGTTGTCCTCTAGCTCTGTTGACAGACAGACTGTGGTGTTGGATAAATGTGAAGCCATTGAGAGACAAGAGGACAACAACGTCGTCATAATAACAACAACTGGCATGTAAGCATCGATCATCATCCCTTGGTGATTTGGTTGTGGGGAGAGAAAGACTGCAAAAAAGAATGATGAAGAAAGGAGAGGACTGTGTTGTATGCGAGTGAGATTATGTGTGTGTGTGTGTGTGTGTGTGTGTGTGTGTGTGTGTGTGTGTGTGTGTGTGTGTGTGTGTGTGTTGTGTGTGTGTGTGTGTGTGTGTGTGTGTGTGTGGTTGAGTAGAAAATGTGCTTGCGCATGACCATGAAGGATTTGATCGTGTTGGAGCAATGAAGTTCCAGCATTGTGGTGGTCACAAGATGTCTGGTTTGTTATGTTAACGCTTTTTTTCCTTCAATACAGGTAATTTATACTTAACAACTGCTGAAAACCAGTTTAACTGCCATAACTGAGCACTGCCTTTGTTGTTGTTATATTTTAATGAGCTCAGAAAAAGAGACCCTTTTTTTTTTAGCTGTACTCTTACACAAATATGCAATAAAGGAGATTTTTTATTCAACATGGTTTTATTCATGAGTATGGTGAGATATGCAAATAATGATGAGATATGCAAATATTGATGAGATATGCAAATGATTAACATACTGCTACGGATTGTTTTTGTGTGTTTTCAGCATTTCAAGAAGTCAAGCAGTCAGTGAGAGTGGGTTTAGCACTGTTGTTTGTTTTGAGTGTTTCAAATTTGGAAGAAATCTATTCTGAAAACCTCATTGTTGATAGTAAAGTGTGGGCTTTTTTTTTTTCTAAAGAAGTCAGATCAGCAAAAATGTACTGATTCCTGAGACTACTTCTTCTTCTCTCACTCACTTTACACGGTCAGATACGTCTAGGAAAAATAATGGCATGTCCTTTCCAGCTCCTCTGGTGGGCCATACAGCTTGGATTGTAGGGATATCTCCATGTAGAAGGAACTGAGGTAGCTCCTCTTCCTGCTCTAGCAGATTTCAAGAATTGTTACAACAACAAAACAAATTTAAGGCAGCAGCAAATTGGCATCTAGAGCTGATAATGTGGATGTGGCCTGGCCCCCATACAGTGTCAGAAGTCATGATGTGGATATGGTCTGCCTCCCCCCCCCCTCCCACAAGTACCAGAAGTTGCAGGCAGAAGCACTTGCTATACTAGAAGGGGGTTTCTCTGTGAAGATCTTCTGCTGTTTCAACCTAAAGTGTTATGTGTGGCTATGTGTGTGGTAGTGTGTGTGGCTGTCTGTGTGTGGTAGTGTGTAGCTGTTTGTATGGTGGTGTATGCAGGTAACAATCATCGTGTACAGTCTGGCTTGTCCTGCTCACTGTGTGCAGTTTGAGTTGGATGTGTGTTGAGAAATTGTTTCAAAGGTTAGTTGGTAATGGCGAACTGATAGAACAAGAATTGACAAAATGGCGTTACCTTATTTGTGAGTTTATTTAGGTGTTTTTTTTCCATGTTGCTAGGATTTTTATGTTTAAACTTTTTCATAGATTTGATTTATTTAACTGGCGTAGGGGATCAGTTTCTTGGTATACTTCTTGCGTGAATAACAATCTACAGGGGGGGGGGGGGTATAGTGCAGGAACACAGCAGGTGTCTGTATCTGCCTGGTCTGGCTGTCATTAGCAGTATGGAAGCTGGAAGGAACTCTACAGCATCATCATTTTTCTCCTGGCTCATCACACAGTGACTAGTGTCTTGGATTCAGGGACTGTGTGTTAGAACTCTCTCTGTCTGTCTGTCTGTCTCTGACTCTCTCTTCTCTCTCTCTCTCTCTCTCTCTCTCTCTCTCTCTCTCTCTCTCTCTCTCTCTCTCTCTCTCTCTCTCTCTCTCTCTCTCTGTCTTTACATTAAATCATTTCAGGCAGCACTAAGGCAGTACTTACTAAAGTGACTCAGCAGCAGTGTAGAGTGGTGATCTATGTGTACACTGAATCAGAGTAGGCAGCACTTAGCCAACACTTACCACAGTGACTCAGCAGCAGTGCAGGGTGTCTTCCAGATGGTGGCCTCCTGGCAGGCAAAGATTTTTTAAAAGGGCTATATATGTTTGGTGAAATTGTAGTCTACATTTTGATAGTGTTAAGAAGAAATGATGGGGTCTTCCAGTGCAGGTGTGAATGTGGGGGTTGGGATTTAGGGGTGTGTCTTTTTGGGTGTTTGTGTGTCTGTGTGTTTGCATGTGTGTGTAAATTGTGATTAATGGCAGCATTGGATGTATCACAGAAATAAAGTGTAATACATACACTCATACATGTACACACACACACCGCTCATCTTCAGTTATACAAATGAAAGTAGTGGTGAAAAACAAGTGCAGGTAGCTAGAACATTACACAACTTCTTCATCGTTTTCAGCAAGAGCATGGAAACTGCCCGTGCCTTATGGGGAAAATCAGATTCATTTAGATATATATTTTATGCTCTGATCTTGTCATTCTTCATGTTTGGTTTTGACTGTCTGTGCATGTTGGTAGTGAAGAAAGCGTTGTGATAATAATCATATTCTGGTGGACTCTGGCTCTGCCATATAGATTGACAGGAATACTGAGTAAGGACACATGTATAGCTAACATATTAACTCAACCGCAGTGCTTCCACTCTTTGTGAATTGCTTAAAAACAGACTTTGTCAGTTGAGCACGTTTTTGTTGACCTGTGCTGACACTGCTGCTGTGTGACAGGGCAGACAGGTGAGGGGAGAAGTGTGCAGACACAAGGGCGGAGGTGTCAGAAGCCGATTGTTTTAGAGAAAAAAACAGGATGAGTTTTGTGTTCAAAGGATGTGTGGTTTTGTGTTCTTTGATTGCTGATTAATGTTCAGGTTGTGTACATGGTTTTGAAAGGCCTATTTATTGAATGTGAAGTTTTTTCTTCATGGTCAGGTCCTGTCTGTTGATTCCATGTCTGTTTCAGTTTTGGAAAAAATTTTTTTTGCCATTGTGTTGTGATTATTCTAAACTAGATTTTTATGTATTTCAATTTTGACATGATTTTGGGCTCTCTGTGTGATTCCTTACAGTAAACTTGATTTTTGTTTGTTCACTTCACTCTGCAACCTAATGCATGTGAAGCTACAGCCAGTGAGTGATCAATGATGTATCATTTATTTTTTAAACGTACAAGGTGTCATGGTCATTGTTTCAGTGGTCACACCAATTCTAGGTCCCTCTGTGAACACTTGGCTGACATAGCCACGAGAAAAAGTCATACACTTTTTGCCTAGGCCCATTTTCAGTTCATAGGGAAAATTATGTATTTGAGAAAAAAATTCATGTTTTGTATTCCTTCATTTCCTCCTCTAAAAATGTATAAGCCTTCATAGGAATTTACCTTGTTACTACTCCACAGATTTGGGGGAAAATGTCAACCATAAACCTGTTTTTAAAAAATAAGTAATGTCCTATTCAAATAACCTTTACTTCTTACTTAATATCTAGGCAGCAAAAGGGTTAACATACACTTGGTCATCACAATGAGACATGTTTTTCTTACTGCTTTTTATAAAAGCGTATATTTGTTGAAAAGTAACAAATGTCATAAATCAATTTTTTCTATAAAAAAAAAGAAGAAGAGGAGTGATGGATTTGTGTAACAGTCAGAGGGGGGTATTTTCAGTTGTGGTTATGTGGGAGATTGTAGTTTTGGTCAGTTAGCTGTTTCTGTAGAATTACAAATGGACTTAAAGTGTTATTTATTTTCAGTTATAGCTTTGTGGGAGATTGTAGTTTTGGTCAGTTAGTCATCTCTGTCAAATTAGGCATGGACATGAAATGTTGTTTCTCAGGGGGTTGATTGAAAATAACTGTTTGGCTGTTGGCCGATTTGGGTTGCTGCTGCTGTTGGTGGTGTTGGTGTTGGTGGCTGATGTGATGTAGTGGGGAATGTGTACCCATTTTGTGATTTCACTTGTGGAAATGAATGAATGTGTCTTCTCATTTTGATATGATCGTCTGGTTGTGTGTGTTTCTCTGAAATTGTTTTCTCTCAGAAACTAAATATGGTTGTATTATTATGATAGGTATTATGTTTCATATGTCGTCACTACCCCCAAGTACAACAGCGAAGCTTTAGAAGGCAAAAACCATATGCGAGATAGATGAGCTCTGTCAGCACTTGTCTACATGTATAGAAAGTCATTTGTTTTCATGGTTTTATCTGCTGACCATTTTGTTCATATGAGTAAAGCAAATTTGACTTTGTAACCATTTTTGTTTGATATTTGATATTGCTGCTACATACTTAGAATATTGCCCTTCACATTCTTCCACAAGCTCAGCTTTTTCTCCCCGGTTGATGATGAAGGAGGTTGAGCACAGGAGAGTGCTTGAGGCTGCGCCCTGTGTGTTATGTAGTGTAGGGCTGGTCACTTGTTTTGTGTGTTTTCTGTGTCTTTCACAGCTGTTGCTCTGGTACTCACAATTCGTCAGTTATACTCCAAGTGTTGTCATATTTATTGTTTATACCTCTGTTTGTAGGAAGGAGAGTGCACACTGATGACTTTGTTCTCAGAATTTATAGCAGGAAATGACGTAGACACAAATGACTGTGGAGAAGTTGCAATGAAAGTGTTGTGATTTGTTGCCTAAGTGAACAAGCCAGGTATGTGTGCTGGTGCAAGTGTGTCTGCATTTTCTTTTCTTTTATTTTGTTTGACAACCCCCAAAAAAAAGGGGATAGTTTGGGGGTTTCTCTTTTCAGACCTGTCCTTAATTTTGGATCGATTTTTTTAGTGTTGAAAATTGTTTAAAAACTGCCAATAGAAAAGTCATTCTGATTTGTAATTTTTTTTATTCAAACTGCCACAGTAATTATATTTAGCATTGTGTTTGATGTTTGAACATGTGAGATATTGCAAGTTTGATTGATAACTGTATGTTGGAAATGCACATATATGTATCACGACTCATTTGCCAGATATGTACTTTATTGCATGAGTTTATTTAAGGTATGGCTTTTATGTGTTTGGTTTTTGCTTGATAAGAAGCTTTAAATTTTGAAATATCTATATATTTTTTTAACATTTATGTTCTCATCCCAGCTGAGCACTGAGCACCAACCATCATGTGTGACATTCCGTTTTGTCGAATGACACCGATACAGTTCTACAGTTTTCCTATTTTACAACATTCCATCCAAATGCTACACCAAAAGATCTCTGTATTGGCCTGCATATTATTCTTTTCTTTCAAACTGAAATCCATGTGAACATCCACCCTGCATTTCCATGTTCTCTCTCTGCAGAAAAACTCATGAAGTCAGAATCTAACCATACTGGCCGGTTGCTATATGAGCATTTTACTTGCATTCACAAACTGTTACGATCATCACCTTTTGTTTTTTCTTAGTGGTGTGCAGGAAGTGTTTTTTTCTGTTTTCTGGCTGTGAGTGTCCTTTGCTTCATCTGGCTCCAAACTGTCATAAAGCCCATCCACCTGCCAAAGAAGAGCAGGCCAGCAGCAACCGCTGATATGGATGACACCAACATACCCAGCATGCACCCTCCTACCTGGTAGAGGGACAGGCTCTGCCAAGGTCCATTTTTCTCAGGACTTGCTGCCAAAAAAAATTCAGTGCAGTGTCCTGATAACTCCTTAGGTAGTCTACCCTTTCACTGCTATCATATTTTGCTCAGGCACATGCTGGACAAAACAGAGAGAGCATTGAATCATGACGAACAGCGATCGTCAACTGAGCATTGCTGGCGACAGTTTCTATGACGAACACTGTTCGTCAGCAGCACAGTAAAGAGGTTAAGGGAGTCGTTTGCCAAGGATACAGGAGTCAAAGCATCACTAGGCATAGGCTGTAGCACTGGTAAAGGACATCAGACAGGCTTGAAGCTTCATTCATTCATACCAGCATGAATTTGCCTACTCCTTTGAAAGGGGGAACAGGTTTTAATCTGTGAGCATCATGTTCTTCATGCATTCACACACAGGGCTTTGGTTTATAGTCTCATCCGAAATACTTTGACTTTCAGGTCCATTTTTTGTCAGACTGGGAAGAAAGGGCAAGGCTGGGAATTGAACCCAGAACCTCATGGTTTACTTGTTAGACAGGCAAATGTCTTAACCATCCTGCCACCTTCCTTCTTGGTGCTGTGTTTAAAACCAATGAGTTTAACCTTCAGAAAGCAACAGCCAATGAAAAAGGCTCTGTCATTTGAGTTGGCTACTTACTCCAGGCCAAGAAAACATGTCAGAATGATCCCAAGTGGTCAGCCAGTTCATGATGTCAGACCAGTGATGATGAGATTGTGTGGATGACATGTCGACAGTATTATTTCTCTCTCTCTTTCTGCACTATACTCAGTGACACTGTCAGCACTCACTCAGCACAGTCCTTGTACAGGCTGTTTGACAACTCCTGTGTCCCACACGTCATCAGATGGTCCGTTGACGTGTCTCTACCATTTTCAGTCTTTTTGTTTTGTTTTCAGAAGTGCAGGATCTGGATGGTGTGAGTGTGTGTGTGTGTGTGCATCAGATTTGCTTTAAGACTATGTTGTAGGGTGTTGTGCTTTAAGTGGTGTATTATTATTATTATTATTTAAACATGAATGTATGAAAATATTCTGCACACTCCTTTTGTAACAGAAACTCATTTTTTCATTTTCTGTCTAACTTGGCACCACCTACTCCCGATTTCTATGCATAGCCAGTCAGTATGGAGCATGGATCATGAACTTGTTTGCCCTATGGATGAGTTATGAATGCTAAACTATTGTGATAACACCTAATATGCAGCTATGTACATACACTGGTAAACTGAACTGAGGCAATGAGACAACTGACCGTGTGAAGACCCACAGCTGTGTATTGGAAAACAACACGGCTGTGAGTCGGAACACACCCTGGTGCTGTGAATGTTAGTGTTATGTATACATGTTGTGTCTGTTCACTGTGCAGTTTGGCTGGAAGATTTGTCATCCTATACTGATAGGTCTGAGTATGAGCACTTCTTTTTGTTTTTTTATGAGATTGGAAGTGTGCTCATTTTACATACACACACAGAATAGACTATAGATAGACAACAAGTTCTCATTCATTTCAGGATACTGGAAAACAGCTACTACACCGTTGTGAAACAGAAAAGCAAGACGTAAGGTGATCTTTCAAGTTAAGAAATGTTGTTTTCCTTTCGTGTTTTGTTTTTATTCTTAGGTTATCTTCGCTCATTTCTGTGATCATGTTTGTTTTGGGTTTTTTCCCTGCCATCATGAGCACAATGAATTATTGAACAGAAGTGTGTAAAATACTGCTGCATATACACATGTCCACAGGATACACCTTGTTTTCTTATTGAATAGCAATTTATGTTTCACTCTATTCCCAAGTCAGCGACTCTTATAGAATAAAGAGCAAATTTAATGTATACTTAAATCTACAGGATACACCTTGTACTCTAAATAAACAGCAATTTATATTTCACTCTTTTCCCATGTCAGGGACTCTTTCAGAATAAAGAGCAAATTTAATATATACTTAAATCTACAGGATACACCTTGTACTCTAAATAAACAGCAATTTATATTTCACTCTATTCCCATGTCAGAGATTCTTTCAGAATAAAGATCTGTGAACAAAAAAAAAAGTACCCCAAGTTTGTGCAGATTCTGTACCTGAAGTGTTCATCCTTCATCAGTGTGTTATGTGGGGATGGAATTGGGTGGGCTCCTTACTGACTGCCTTGGTCCTGGTTCATGGGACAGAAAGAACTGACACTGCCTCTGGAGTTGACTGAACTGAGGTGCTTCATGTTTCTCTTAACGGATCACTTGCATCATGGTGTTTCCATTGACAGATTATTTACATGATGTTTCTGTAAATGGATCACTACATGATGTTTCTGTAAAGGGATTACTGAAATGGTGTTCTCAGTCATTTTGTTGAAGTCACCCAATAGACAAACTATGGGGGGATTTTAAAATGTTTCAGTCCCCCATCCCTCCTCTTTCTCTGTCTCTCTCTCTCTGTCTCTGTCCATTTGTCAATTGAGTCTTTGGATAGGATTTTGCAAAGTAAAGGGTTATAACCTACCAAATAAAAGTATGGGATTTTTTTAAATCAAGATTTCTGATGGGTATGACATCAATAGTACAAAAACCACAAGCTTGAGTGGGCTATCATTGTAATGTATGTATTGTGCATACCAGACTTGGTACCTTTTCATCTACCAAGCCATTTGTTCATTTGTTTTGCTTTGGTTTTGTTTCATTTGTTGTTTATATGTGACCTGTTTTTACAAAAGGAGTCTTGCGGTACAAATGGGTCAAAATTGAGTTGCTATATGTTCTGAAATCTACAGATCATTACCTTTCTTCTGATGTACGATTGACTGCTCTACCTCTAAAATGGGTGTTTAAAATGGGTGATAGCGATTTCATATTCTGAGAAAATTTTGTTTAAAGTTTTCACAACTCTACCTAACACCTGAGCAGTTTGATAAAAACGCTTTAAAAACACATTTTAAATCAAATCTAACCTTTTCCAAGTACACAGGAAATTTAAGGCCTACAGATTCCATTTCTGATGAAAAGTCCAAATTGACAAAGCGGAACCCTACCTTCTCTTTTTTGGGCCTCTCTCCTTTGCACTGCCTGCAAGTTAAGACTCATTCCGTGAAAACAGGTCACATATGTGAAATGATCATAGTAAACTACAACGAGATTTTCCAGCTTTTATGATCAGTTGCGATTGCTTTGTCTCCAGACAAGAATGATCAGATCTAGCATTGAGAACATGGCTGAAAACACTGCAATATTATTCATACAGTTCTGAGAAATATCTCTTTGTGCATCAGTATTGGGGGGAAATCGGCCCGGGTTTTCCTCTCCATAAAAGTCTGTGGACTGCATGGTTTGTGTTGTGTGTGCATGGCAGATATGAACTGTTTAGTATTACTAGCATTTGTTGTTAACCTCTGAACACTGTCCTCAATGTTGACACTATCTGTACAGCCATGTTATGTACTCAGTCAGAATAAATGATGAAGTAAAATATGCCTGACTTTTTGTGCTTTTTTTGAGCCAAAGTGTGAACCATTACCTCATTTGACCATTTGTGCTTAGTTCTCTTCTGGCCAAAATGTGAACCATACCACACCACGCTTGACCTTAATTAACTCCTTCAGGATTTGTTGGGACACTTCGCGAGACAACAGCGAGAAAAATTAACAAAACCGCTATCAGCTAGTTTTTTCAACCCCTTCACTGGAAAAATGATTCAGCCCCCCCACCCTACCCCAACCTTCCTTACCTGGAGTTCTGAGGTTCACCAATGGTGAGAGTTTTGCATGTGTGACCATTTTTTTCTCACCATTAGATTAAGGTAGCCACTTTCTGACTTTGTGGATACACTGAGTCTCTGGAAGCTTTGTAGAAGAACAAAAGAACAACTGCATGTAAAATTCACTAGTTCCTTCAAATTGGAAAACAGTGTTTGCCTTGGAGTTTACTGACAAGAGACTGTGGTCACCCCTGCAGTGAACATCTGCAGTCCAGGTGAAAATGTGTGAAAGGTAAAGGTGTCCCAAAATCTATGTGGTCATAGGGGAGCGAGGCATCAGAGACTTCAGCTTCTCTAGGAGCCAGCATATTGAGAGCAGCACCCATCTCCTCTCCCTCACTGCTTTACCTTCCCTGACCCTAAAGAGGGCAGGTACCCATTGACAGCTGGGTGAACTGGGGAGACTGTACTCAAGCCAAGGCATGCAAATGGTCACCCTTCCAACTGGTAAGCATGCTCGATGCTGCTTAACTTTGACTTGGGAAAAGCAAGTGCTCTGACCACTTAGCTATCCCGCTCCACAGTCCAGGTAGAAATGTGTACAGTGACTAAATAAAGACATCCACAGTCCAGGTAGTAATATGTACAGTGACTAAAGACATCCACAGTCCAGGTAGAAATGTGTACAGTGACTAAAAACATCCACAGTGCAGGTAGAAATGTGTACAGTGACTAAAGACATCCACAGTCCAGGTAGAAATGTGTACAGTGACTAAAGACATCCACAGTCCAGGTAGAAATGTGTACAATGACTAAAGACATCCACAGTCCAGGTAGTAATGTGTACAGTGACTAAATAAAGACATCCACAGTCCAGGTAGAAATGTGTACAGTGACTAAAGACATCCACAGTGCAGGTAGAAATGTGTACAATGACTAAAGACATCCACAGTCCAGGTAGAAATGTGTACAATGACTAAATAAATACATTCACAGTGCAGGTAGAAATGTGTACAATGACTAAAGACATCCACAGTCCAGGTAGAAATGTGTACAATGACTAAATAAATACATCCACAGTGCAGGTAGAAATGTGTACAATGACTAAAGACATCCACAGTCCAGGTAGAAATGTGTACAGTGACTAAATAAATACATTCACAGTCCAGGTAGAAATGTGTACAATGACTAAAGACATCCACAGTCCAGGTAGAAATGTGTACAATGACTAAAGACATCCACAGTCCAGGTAGAAATGTGTACAGTGATTAAATAAAGACATCCACAGTCCAGGTAGAAATGTGTACAGTGACTAAAGACATCCACAGTGCAGGTAGAAATGTGTACAGTGACTAAATAAAGACATCCACAGTCCAGGTAGAAATGTGTACAATGATTAAATAAAGACATCCACAGTGCAGGTAGAAATGTGTACAGTGATTAAATAAAGACATCCACAGTCCAGGTAGAAATGTGTACAGTGACTAAAGACATCCACAGTGCAGGTAGAAATGTGTACAGTGACTAAATAAAGACATCCACAGTCCAGGTAGAAATGTGTACAGTGACTAAATAAAGACATTCACAGTCCAGGTAGAAATGTGTACAGTGACTAAATAAAGACATTCACAGTCCAGGTAGAAATGTGTCACTCACTCACTCAGTCCCATGTCCCAAAGGACGTAGGGGGACATGAGAGAAGACGCAACAGAGATCTTTTTCCATGCTTCACGATCCTGTGTGGCTAGTAGGAGGTGTTGCAGGGGTTGGGCGGTCCAGTCTTTGATGTTGTCAACCCATGATTTCTTTTGGCGGCCTCTTCTTCTCTTGCCCTCGACTGTTCCTTGCAGGATGGTTTTTGCTAGGGTGTTGTGTCTTGTGGTGTGACCAAACCACATCAGCTTTCTCCTCTTTATGGTGGAGAGCAAAGGCTCTTGGGGGCCCACACGCTTTTTGATTTCTTCTTTCACATAGTTATTGGTCTTGTGTTCTTTGTATGATATTTTGAGGAGTCTTCTGTGGCACTTGTTCTCGAATGCTTGGATTCTCCTCTCTAACTCTGCTGTCAGAGTCCATGATTCACAGCCATATAGGAGGATAGATATCACGAGGGATTTGTAAAGGTGGTATTTGGTGCAGAAGCTGATGTTGTTGCTTCTGATGATCTTCTCGAGTCTGACTAGAGCAGATGTTGCTGTTGCAATGCGAGCTTTCACTTCATTGTTTGATGTGCCATCTTTTGTTAGGATGGAGCCTAAGTATTTGAATTGGCTCACCTCTTCTAGTGTTTCTCCATTCATCTTTATTTCCGTGATGTCATTACTCGCGCTGTTGACCATGATCTTTGATTTCTCTGTACTGACCTCCATGCCGTATGCGCTCGCTCGATCTGTTAAATTGTCTGTGAGGATTTGCAGTTCTTGTTTGCTGCTGCCCATGAGGTCAATGTCATCTGCAAATCTGAGGTTGCAAAGGGGTCTTCCACCAATGGAGATGGAAGTGTGGTGGTTTTGCAGTGTCTCTGTCATGATGTTTTCGAGGAAGAGGTTGAAGAGTACAGGTGAGAGAAGGCAGCCCTGGCGAACCCCAACCGTGGTCTTGAAGAACTCGCCCACGTGATTATTCATAAAAACTGCACTTTCTGCGTTCTCGTACAGAGCTTTGATGACTTCAATTAGACAGCTGTCAATGTTGAAGTGCCTGAGTACTTGCCAGAGGCCGTCATGCCATACCCTGTCAAAGGCCTTTTTGAAGTCTATGAAATTGTGGTACAAGTCTTTTTGGTGTTGGAGATGCTTCTCTATCAGAATTCTCAGATTGAAAATTTGTTCCATTGTGCTGCGTTTTGGTCTAAAGCCCGCTTGTTCTTCTGCCAGGAGTTTTTCCGCTTGGTTTTTCAGTCTGTTGAGGACTACCTGCAGCATGATCTTGCTAGGATGACTTATGAGACTGATGGTTCTGTAGTTCTGGCATTGTTTGAGGTTTCCTTTCTTTGGCAGGGGTATTACAAGAGACTGTGTCCATTCTTTTGGCCATTCTTTGGTGTCGTGGATCTTCTGACAAAGTTCTGTGAATAAAGAAATGTGTACAGTGACAAAATAAACACATTCACAGTCCAGATAGAAATGTGTACATTGACTAAATAAAGACATCCACAGTCCAGATAGAAATGTGTACAGTGACTAAAGACATCCACAGTCCAGGTAGAAATGTGTACAGTGACAAAATAAAGACATCCACAGTCCAGGTAGACATGTGTACAGTGACAAAATAAAGACATCCACAGTCCAGGTAGACATGTGTACAGTGACTAAAGACATCCACAGTCCAGGTAGTAATGTGTACAGTGACTAAAGACATCCACAGTGCAGGTAGAAATGTGTACAGTGACTAAAGACATCCACAGTGCAGGTAGAAATGTGTACAGTGACTAAATAAAGACATCCACAGTGCAGGTAGAAATGTGTACAGTGACTAAATAAAGACATCCACAGTCCAGGTAGAAATGTGTACAGTGACTAAATAAAGACATCCACAGTCCAGGTAGAAATGTGTACAGTGACTAAATAAAGACATCCACAGTCCAGGTAGAAATGTGTACAGTGACTAAAGACATCCACAGTCCAGGTAGAAATGTGTACAGTGACTAAATATAGACATCCACAGTGCAGGTAGAAATGTGTACAGTGACTAAAGACATCCACAGTCCAGATAGAAATGTGTACAGTGACTAAAGACATCCACAGTCCAGGTAGAAATTGTACAGTGACTAAATATAGACATCCACAGTCCAGGTAGAAATTGTACAGTGACTAAATATAGACATCCACAGTCCAGGTAGAAATTGTACAGTGACTAAATATAGACATCCACAGTCCAGGTAGAAATGTGTACAGTGACTAAAGACATCCACAGTCCAGGTAGTAATGTGTACAGTGACAAAATAAAGACATCCACAGTGCAGGTAGAAATGTGTACAGTGACTAAATAAAGACATTCACAGTCCAGGTAGAAATGTGTACAGTGACTAAATAAATACATTCACAGTCCAGGTAGAAATGTGTACAGTGACTAAAGACATCCACAGTCCAGGTAGAAATGTGTACAGTGACAAAATAAAGACATCCACAGTCCAGGTAGAAATGTGCTCTGATTTATAGTACTGCACACACCGTCATTCACTTCTGTCAACTCTCTCCATCTTCCATCAACAATGGTTAAAAAAAAGCTTAAAATGTTCCACAAATATTTTTTTCTAAAAAACACATTTATTTCCTTGAACACGCTGGCATTTTACATAGAAATGTTGGACTATAAGTGGCCATAAATGCCCAAGTGACAAGCATTTTATTGTTGCATGATCAATCAATTGTAAAAGAAAAAATGTGAAAAATGCACTGTAGGCAGTTACAGGGAACATGCCACTGAAGGACAGGGTTTCCATGTCATACATTCAATGCTAACTCACAGTAACTGTCTACACAATTTTAGCGTCTTTTTCAAACATCATATACTTTTTCACAAAAAGTGTGAAATAAATGAAAATTGTCTGCATCATTAGGACAGTATTCATACCATTTAAAAATGTAAAAAGAAAAGATTACACAGAAAAAATACTCTGAGACAAACACTGTAATAACTTTTGATAACATTAAAAACAAGATGAATTAAAGCTTTTAAAACTCAGCTTTGAATGGTTCATTCATGGACAGGGCAGAGCAGAAATTACACACACACAGATGCAAAACTGTCATAGAAATTAAAGAAAAAAAATAAAACTCCAAGTATGCCACACAATTTCTGTTTCAACCATAATTAAAGTTGCTTTAGAAGACAGTTATTGATGCAATGTTTTTGCCAAGACATTGGATTATATGTGATTGATAGATCATGATTATTTTCTCTTTTTTTATCAAGAAATTAGTTTCAGAACAAAATTAACTGATGGCTAAGAAACTGATTTAGAAGAAATGAAAAGATAGGCTAAGAAACTGATTTAGAAGAAATGAAGATATGTCATTTTGGCCAAGGCGGGAAGGCCACACCACATCATTACTTGTGGCTCTGTCCTATACTTCAAACAGCCCAGATAAAATTTTTAAAACATCTTTTCTAAAAACATGGAAAAAGAAGCAAGAAATCATTAAATGCAGACACTTGCCTGGTTTGGTACCAACAAAAACCAAACCAAATTTTTAAAAAAGGAGCCGACAAAATAGCCACAAACATAAAAGTATGACCTGATATCATCACGAATCCAAATGTTCACTCCATAAAGTAGAACTAATCACACTAAATGAAGTTCACTAAACAGCAGTATGATCCAGACATACTTGAAACAACAAATCAGAAAAGGAACCCAATGACTTGCTCACACAGCAGTTACCCAACCATGCTCTCTCTCTCTCTCTCTTTAGGCCATTGTGTGCTGGTGGGAACAGATGACATTTACAAAAACTGCATACACACGGGGACTGGATGTAAAAAAGCACAAGAGTGCTTATTCCATTATCCTTGATATAAAAGAATAAATCAAAAAATCTCTCTCTCTCTCTCTCTCTCTCTCTCTCTCTCTCTCTCTCTCTCCTCTCTCTCTCTCTCCTCTCTCTCTCCTATCCTCATCTCCCAGAGCAGTGCCTGGGGCATTGCACTGCTGTTTTCAGGCCCTGTCTTTGGGTCACCTTGACCTAAAGGAGCCCATCCCTCTCCAGGTACTGGGTCAAGGTTTCCGAACCCACCAAATGTCAACACGAATGACTGAATCACACACCTATGAAATCTTTTGCATCTGTAAATATACATGAAGGGGGGAAAAAAGCACTGACAGATCTGTATTTGAGTTGGCCTGGGAAATCTTAAAAACCCTCAGTCTCTCTCTTAATTCATGAGACACTGCCATCCAGATTGGAACCCCGGCCCTTCATGGACCCACAGGTTTCAAACTCCCTTCACCACTCGGCCACAGCCTCTCTCTACCCGGTTTTATACACAGCATTCTCTTCACCCGCTTCATCTACAACCCTGTGAACACTGAACACGGGTCTGTGATGACAAGTAACACATTCTTAAGCTGATCACTTTCAGATATATATTTTTCATACAACTGCCCACAGTTTCAAATGCAGGCTAAACCATATATGTCCAAACTGTAGAAATGACATCTGGAATTGAGTGCTACTGCAAAATACAATACTTTGGGGGTTACAAGTGCAATGATTTACAAAATATGTTCCATCACCTGAAGAAAATGTTTTTTCTTCCAAATGAGAAAGGAAAAGCCGGCTTTGGAAAGGTCTGACAGCAAATAGCTTACTGCTCTTTTTTTGTTGTTGTTGTTGGCCAAAACATGACTGCTGAAGAAAGCTCGAACATGCCAGTCACTTGTCAATTCAGGACAGTAAACAGACCTTAGCAGTGTTTTGTTGTTTTTCTAAAAATAAACAAAGTGTCAGGTATTCAACATTAACAAGGGCAAGGCTGAATCAACTATTGCTACAAACTATGTTGGGTAGCAGCAATAGCAGATTACAGGGCTTGCACCGCACACACAAAATCCATGACAGAATGCACAGCTGAGATCACCAGCTACCACCAGAAACAGACGGAGTTTGCTGTTCAAAGCAAGCTTTTAAACACACACAAAAAAGGAAGTATTTTGCTGTAAATATGGAGTTTGTTACTCAAAACAAGACTGTAGTAAAAACAAAAGGAGCATTTTGTTTCAAATACAGAGTTTGTTGCTCAAAAAATTACTTTAGAGAAGAAACTAGAGCATTTTGTTTTGAATGCACAGTATATCATCTGATGGATGTCAAAGTGGCTGACTGGTAGTCCTGTGACTGTGTAATGGCATAGTGCAGTATGTATATCAGTTATCTGACACATCTATGCCAAAGTGGCTGAATGATAGTCCTGTGACTGTGTAATGGCATAGTGCAGTATGTATATCAGTTATCTGACAGATCTATGCCAAAGTGGCTGACTGTTTTGATTTTTTTAGAAATTATTCACACTATCAATAAACAAGAACAATAATACACACTATCAATGAACAAGAACAAAAATACACACTATCAATGAACAGCAAAAATACACATTATCAATGAACGAGAATAATACACACTATCAATGAACAAGAACAAAAATACACACTATCAATGAACAAGAATAATACACACTATCAATGAACAAGAATAATACACAATATCAATGTTAAAGTTAAAGTCTGCCCCGAGCCTAAGGCTCATCAGGCCAGTGCTTATCCCGGTTTCTGTGGTGTTAAGCGACTGAGAGTCATAGACTCCCCCCTGGATAGGATGCCAGTCTATTGCAGGGTTAACCCCCAACACAAGGTTGGTACCCCTTTTACACCTGGGTGGGGTGAGAAAATAGCCATAAAGTGCCTTTTCCAAGGGCACAGCGCCATAGCCGAAAGCTGGGATTGAGCCCGCAACCTTTAGATTACGAGTCCAACGCCCTAACCACTAGACTACAGCGGCGGCTCAATATCAATGAACAAGAACAAAAATACACACTATCAATGAACAAGAACAATAATACACACTATCAATGAACAAGAACAATAATACACACTATCAATGAACAAGAACAATAATGCACACTATCAATGAACAAGAATAATACACACTATCAATGAACAAGAACAATAATACACACTATCAATGAACAAGGACAAAAATACACACTATCAATGAACAAGAACAATAATGCACACTATCAATGAACAAGAACAATACACACTATCAATGAACAAGAACAAAAATACACGTTACACCAAACCAAGCTGTATGTTTGCAAAAAACACCCAAAAAAAGGCACAGTTTTGTCAACTGACATCATACCCATACCACAAACAGTTTAGACAGCACCATGCAATCAAATTCATCATTTTTCAAAAGTAAAAAAGCAGTATATTCTAAAAGAAAAAGAAAAGTGGTAGGCTAACTATTTTTGATAGCTGCACTGCACTGCACTGCAGAGAGAAGAATCAACACAGTCAGTCAGCAAGTCTGGCGGTCAGTGCACCACAGCTGTCTTTCATTCCCACACACTCCTCACCAATATCTCTATACTCAAGATAAAAAGTTTTTAAAAAAACAAAAACAAAAAAACTCTCTACTCAAGATTGATTGTTCAACAATCAGTGCAGAACATGTTCATCAGACAGCCCTTCCAATCATCAGACAGCCCTTCCAATCATCAGACAGTCTTTCAATCATCAGACAGTCTTTCAATCATCAGACAGCCCTTCCAATCATCAGACATCTTTCAATCATCAGACAGCCTTTCAATCATCAGACAGCCTTTCAATCATCAGCAGTCTTTCAATCATCAGACAGCCCTTCAATCATCAGACAGCCCTTTCAATCCCCAGCTTTAGCAGAAGCAATGCCTCCCACCCCCCAACATCGATGTCTCCTTCCTTCTCCCCTTCTCACCTCCCATCTCTCACCCTTTCTTACCCCCCATCTACAAAGGCAATATAAAGCTTCCTACCTTTCTTAATCATACAATTTTGAATTACAGCATACAGAGTAAATATTTGATCAACTGTAGAATACTTTTTTCAAAAACCTGCTTGGCACTCTGAAATGATATTGTTATTTTCTAACCAAGTATAAAGTCCTGTATTCAAAACTATTGTATAACATTTAGATATTATGCTTAAAAGAGATACCCCTCTATAATTGTTTACATTTTCAAAGTCTCCCTTTTCATGTAGTGGAATGACATCTTTAGACCAATGAGGGCAGATTCCTCTTTTAAAAATTTTATTAGTTTTGTAAGAAATGCCTGCACCATTTTACCACTGCTTTTCAGCATTTCAGCAGGTCGTATCATCTATACCACATGCTTTGCTATTTTTAAATTTTTGGATGGCCTGAATAACTTCATCTTCTGATATGTTTTTACTAAGAACATGGCATGCTTCATCAGACCAATCAAATTCAACATTAAAACTATTACCATCTACCTTACCTGTTTGGAAAACATTCTTGAAGTGTTTAAACCAACTGTCTGTGGATATTTATTAGAAATTCATTTTTTGTTTGTGCAACCCACAGCTCTTTACTCCTTCCAAAAATGTGAGGGACTGAAAATTTCCCTTGGCATATCAGCTTTTTGCCTTCTAAAAGCTTGTCTTTTCTTCTTTAGTAGTAGTTTATACCTTTTCCTAATCGACATATGCAATTCTATCTTCTTTTCTTGTTTTTCTAAAATTAATTAATTTTTTCCTTGCTTCCTTTTTCGTTTTGTTACACTCATCACCAAACCACTCAGATTTTTTCTTTCTGTTTGGGCAAAACTGCTTGAATATCCAATTACTTGAATCTTTTAGGCATTGAACAAAAATTTCTAATGCATTATCAACATCACTATCTATGCTTGCTGAAGCCAACATCATTCTGTTTTGGATATCTCTACTCTCCCAGACTTTGACAAAATCACCCTCATGTGCCTCATTCCATATAAATTTTCCTAACACCACACTTTCATTTTGCTTCGTTTCAGTAAAGCCAGTAGTGTCTACTCCCTTAGATTCTAAGTGTATGATGGTGTATGCGCACATGTGCAGATGCATGTATGTGTGTGTGATAATGCTCAGAGGGAAAATTCTGTGTACAACAGTCTGACCTAAGCTATTTGCATGCTACATCCGATCTAGAGTGTATTACTGAATACACTGTGCTCATGATGAGTGGCTATTGTTTCTGAAATGATAATGCACAATGTTTTGATTCTTACTCCATTTTCCTTTCTCATGACATCAAATGCTATATGCACAATACATAACTGTCATTTATTGAGGTGTTGTTTTTGCATATTTATAAAGAAATCTGGTCGCATTGTATCAACTAATGGCTGGCAAAACTGTATTCATTGGGTACTTTTTTCTGGTTGGATACTGTTCTTGAAAATACGACAGTTTGTGAATATGATTAATTTCAATTAACTCGATGTATGTTGTATTTTCTTTTCTTTTTTATGGGTAGAATAGCAACAATATTAAGTATTACATCATTATCAATGTTGTTTCCAGGTGATATTGGATTCAGGTGGTCTTCTAAGAAGCAGGGTAAATGAAGACATATGATCTGTGTTTGTACACATTTTTAGTCTCAGCCAGACTTCACGCATGTTTATGAAATATGCACGTATGACTGTACACTTTTGCAATGCCAAGGTTTAAACAAAGCTTGTGAGAAGTCATGATTGATTAGGTTTTTCTTTTTTCCTTTTTTCACCCTTGTACCTTGACATGTGTTGTGGCCAAAGGCCGATGTACACTAAACAATTTCAGTGTTCCACCCCCCATCTCTCCCTCTTTCTCTGCCTCTTTCTCTGCCTCCTTCTCTCCCTCTTTCTCTGCCTCCTTCTCTGCCTCCTTCTCTTCCTCCTTCTCTAACTCCTTCTCTGCCTCCTTCTCTTCCTCCTTCTCTAACTCCTTCTCTCCCTCTTTCTGTGCCTCCTTCTCTGCCTCCTTCTCTCCTCCTTCTCTAACTCCTTCTTTAACTCCTCTGCCTCCTCTCTCCCTCCTTTCTCTTCCTCTTCTCCGCCTCCTTCTCTCCCTCTTTCTGTGCCTCCTTCTCTTCCTCCTTCTCTCCCTCTTTTCTCTCCCTCTTTCTCTGCCCTCTTTCTCTGCCTCCTCTCCCTCTTTCTGTGCCTCCTTCTCTGCCTCCTTCTCTTCCCCCTTCTCTGCCTCCTTCTCTGCCTCCTTCTCTCCCCCCTTCTCTCCCACCTTCTCTCCCCCCACCTCTCCCCCCTGGACTTTGGGCAGCGATCGGCGAGAGTGTATGAAGGCCATGCCGTGTGTGCGCATGTGGCAGCGAAGGTACACCTCCTTGTCAAAAGTTTTGTAACACACCCTGCACTCCAGCCTGTCGCTGCTCTCTCCTTCTCCCTTCCTCTCTCCCCCCTCCTCCTCCTCCTCATGCTGCTTTGGTTCCTGCCCTCTCTCCCCAGAGGTGGTGGACTGGCCTAGAGAGGCGGACGTGTCGAATCCTTCGTGGACCACCCCAGCCTTTCTGATCACCACCTCTGACGGGATGAAGGAAGCCAGAACGTCCATCTGGGACGACACGTGTTGGGGCAGAGCCTGCAGCCTGAGGTCGTGGAGGGTCATGTAGGTGGCGGGGTCCCTGACCTTGTGCACCATCACCAGGTGTTTCTTCAGGGAGCTGACGGCGCTGAAGCACAGGCCGCAGTCAGGACACTGCAGGGAGTTGGGCACGGCGTGGATGGGGATGTGACGGTGGAACACTTCAGGCTGCAGGCAGGAAAACGGGCACTTGGCACACACGTACTCCTGATGGCTGCCTTCAGCCAGACGCAGCCGCTTGACCGCGTCAGGGTCGGGGCTGGGGGTGGGGGTGGTGGTGGGAGTGGGGGTGGGGGTGGTGGGGGTGTCGGTGGTGGGGGCTTTGCTGGCAGCCTGTGACACCTTGACTGCTGCCTGCAGAGACACAGAAGACACGGACCGATATATGGAGAGAGAGAGAGAGAGAGAGAGAGAGAGAAGAGAGAGAGAGAGAGAGAGAGAGAGAGAGAGAGAGAAACAACACACACACACACACCAACACAACACACACACACCACACACACACAGAGACACAGAGGAGAGAGAGATTCTGCACTGGGGATGCTAACACATACTGCACACGGGATGTTACAATAACACACATAGGATATTAGCACATAATCCACAGGATGTTACCACATATGCACACAGAATGTTATACATAATACTCACATGATGTTGCTTCATATTGCACACAAGATGTTACCATATATTGTACATAAGATATCACCACACAACACACACAGGATGTTACCACATAACACACACAGAGATATTACCATATAACAACACAGAGGATATTACCATATAACACACACAGAGGATATTACCACATAACACACACAGAGGATATTACCACATAACACACACAGAGGATATTACCACATAACACACACAGAGGATATTACCACATAACACACACAGAGGATATTACCACATAACACACACAGAGGATATTACCACATAACACACACAGAGGATATTACCACACAACACACACAGGATATCACTACATAACACACACAGAGGGTATTACCACATAACACACACAGAGGGTATTACCACATAACACACACAGAGGATGTTACCACATAACACAACAGAGGATATTACCACATAACCACACAGAGGATATTACCACATAACACACACAGAGGATATTACCACATAACACACACAGAGGATATTACCACATAACACACACAGGATATTACCACAAACACACACAGGATATCACTACACAACACACAATATGTTACCACATATTGCACACAGGATATTACCACAGAACATAGACAGGATTGTACTGCACACCACCTTAACTCACGGCAGCTTTCTCTGCATAAAATTCAGGCTGCTCTCCCTGGGGAGACCACATCACCACAAAAAAATAGCACCACCCATTATTTTTTTTTTCTTTTCCAGTCCACATGTGTATTTGTTGCCCTGTCAGAGTGGCTTTTTTTCTACAAAATTTTGCCAGGGACAACTCTCTTGTTGCCATGAGTTCTTTACATACGATGATTCATGTTGCACAAAAGACTAGCACCCAAACCACCTCTCACAGGTTAGTGGAAGGGGGGGGGGGAAATTTCAGGCATAAACAGAATAGAAAAAAAAAAAAAAAAAGGAATAGAACTGCCACAATTTCCAACTTTGCGTTATCTCTAGACCACCGATCCATCAATGTTACTGCATGTCACACACAGGGTATCACCACCACCACCAGCGCACAGTCATCTGTCACTGTCACAACATCATCACCACACTGCAACCACTCAAATGTCCCCCCCCCCCACACACACACACAATACACAGAGACCCAAGAGTGACATACCATGACTTCAGCCTGGGGCTTGGTCATGTTGTGTCTGCGCGTCAGGTGGCGCTTGAGGTTGTTCTTGCACAGCAACGGTGACCTCCCTTTCTTCTCCACACACACCTGCACGCACACCAAGCAGACCACAGTGGACATCAGCACCCCATACCTACCTACCTACCTACCTACCTACTACCTACCTACTACCTACCTACCACCTACCTACCTACCTGTGCTCTACTGTCTTCACACACTGCTGGGAGTTGGGTTTTTTTTGCTGTTGTTCCTCGCTAGAGCTCCGAGGTTCACCAATGGTGAGATTTTTGCATATATTAAACAAAATATTTTGGGGGGTTATTCCCCACCATTTAGGTAGCCACATTCTGACTCCGGGGATGATGAAGGACCCAAAACCTTAAGGACTTTTACAGACCTTCCCTGACTGCTGAAACTGCTAGTACTAGTGCTGCTACGGGCACTGGAAGCGACAGTGCTTGTCAAAATATTAACTAGATCTAATTATACTTTTCAAAGAAACAGAGGAAGAAGTTAAAAAAAACAGCAACACTTTTTTAAAGTCATATTTCATCTGAAGCATGTCTTGAAAAGTCTCTCATTTTTCCTATATATCTCTGTGTCTTGGTATGCAGCCTAAGAACACTTTTACTCACTGGCATAAGCTTTGATTGTGAGGTATATGAAATAGCCTGGGGTCAAAGTGATGCGCTCTTGATCTGCTGACCCAGGTTCAAATTTCATTCAAGAGGATTTTTCCTCTGGAGTTAACATCAATGCCAACTCACTCTCCCTTAAAGTCCTTCAGATAAGACTATAAACTGAGGTCCCATGTGCGAATGCACGCAGAACATCTTGTGCACATGTTAAACCCCATTCCACTTTTTGAAAGAGTAGGCCATTGTGTGCCAGTGGGAATGGATGACAAAATTGACAAAACTGCATACACATGGGAATGGGATGTAAAAAAGCATAGGAGTGCTTATTCCATTATCCTCAAAATAAAAAAATAGATAAAAAGAAATAAATAATAATGACACCCCTACTTTACACTAGACTTAAGACTACGTTTCCTAATCCATTCACAGTAATCCTTAGCAGTCAGCCAGGTATCCTAAAGCATAAGCATCCCAAGTATTCCTCAAGTATGAGCACGTACATGAAGGGAATTAAGGCACTGGCAAGTCTGCACTGGAAGTTGACGTAGACAATCATAAAAATCCCCACCCTTAACCACCAGATGCCATTGAGATTCGACCCCACAACTTCATAGACCCGTGAGATTGAAGTTGAAAAAGTCCTAACCACTCAGCTATAGTGCCCATCACTGAATGTGACTGGAAGCGAAGAAAAGAGCGAGGACAGTGTGGGCAGTGTTGTGCAGTGTAGTATGGTGTGGTGTGGTGTGGTGCGGTGCCGTGTCATGCAGTGCAGTGCAGCGCAGTGCAGTGCAGTGTTGGCCCCACATACTGGACAGGCGAGCACAGACTTTTCCCCCCTGTGCACAGTGGAGCGATGACTGGTCAGCTGGTGAGCCGAGGCGTAGGTCAGCCCACACAGCTGACATGGGTGGAACCGCCCCTCCCCCTCCCCTCCTTCACTGACCACACCTGCCGTCATCACAGCAGGCTCCTATGCAGGCAGAAAAGTAGACATGCACACGTGTATTATTATTGAGGAAAAGGTAGTGGAGGAAAAAAACAAGTGCAGGTAACCACTTACAACTTCTCAATCATTTTGAAAATGACTTAATCAAAGATTCAATCCCCCCCCCCAAAAAAAAAGGAATAAAAATAAATTCTAGGGAATAGTATCTTTCAATGGCAGCATTTTAGGTATTTCTGAGTAAAACCATGCCTTTGGCCTGACCTGACTCTAGTTTTGGCTCCTGGATGAGCCTTCATCAGAGGCTCCGGCGGTGATTGAAACTCCACCTACTGTGGTACCCTCAGCAAGACACTTTTCAGAATTTAAAAGTGTCGATTGCATTCACAAGAATATTTGATATCCTTGTGGCCTTTTGAAGCTGCCTTCAAAAGACACATGTATTTATGACATGAAAGCAAACTCTGATCTTTCGCTCATACCAAGGTAACAACAGTTGCTGTCTTCAGCGTTTGACAAAGGAGAGGCTTTCATGCCACAGCAACAGGAGGAGAAGACAAATTTGTTAAGATTCATAGTTTTGAGCCCTCTGGCTTCAAAGTGAGAGCAGAAGGAGACTTCCATGCAAGTCAACAAGAACAGAAACAAAAAAAACAAAAAAAGATGGTGTTGACTGCAGTTTCCAGTCTTCCGCCTCTCTCCCTGAATAACTCCTTGAGGAGTCGTTGGGGAACTGCACTGAACATTTCAGGCAATATCTCCTGGGTTAAGTTCAACCCAGCAGAGCACAAACCTTTCCAGGTACAGGGTGCATGCTGGGTATGTTTGTTTCCATAACCCATCGAATGCTGACATGGATACAACAAACACACAGGTTTGATCTTCTGCATGTACATACACACAAACAGAAGTTGAAGCACTGGTAGGTCTGCAATTTAAGTTGACCTGGGAGGGAGATGGTAAAAATCCCCAACCTTAATACACCTGCTGAGATTTGCTCCTGTTACTGATGGACCCAAAGGAGCAGGTATCAGCACTGTCCACTCAGGTGTAGTGTCCATCTCATTCCCCATAGTCTGGCTTCAAACCAACAGCAATAGTCCAAAATGAATTCTTCCCCCTTCCCCCCCCCAAAAAAAAACCACTGAAAAAACAAACCCAACAACAAGTAGAATATACAAATATCATTATCATAATTCCAGCATCTGGGTTTAGAACCTTACCGCTCAGGGATGAACCAGAAGGGTAAAAAAAAATTTTTTTAAAAAGAAAACCCACAAGAGAACACTAAAAAATAAAAACACGGAGAAAAAAAAGATCCACAACTTCAAATAAACGTTGACCCAACTTTTCCAACAGAATTCTACAAACAACACTTGCTCCTCTTTTCCACAGCTGTGTTCATGACAGAACGAAAGAAAAGCAAATACCTTTTCTCTTACCATTTCCATGCATGCAGCATCCTTTCTGGTCACCCACATTTTCTTTCGACTAGGAAACTCCGTAGAACTAGAAATC
>CM060328.1:35949815-36107315 GCA_030674155.1 Stramonita haemastoma | reverse complement strand
AATAACAGAAGATACTACTACTACTTTTTTTAAATTATTTTTTTTTTAATTTATTCTTTTATATCGAGGATAATGGAATAAGCACTCATGTGCTTCTTTTCATCCAGTCCCCGTGTGTATGCAGTTTTGTGAATATTGTCATCTGTTCCCACCGGCACACAATGGCCTACTCCTACTCTGGGTCTACTACAATAACAGAGAGTGTTACAGGCCTGACAGTTGGTTACAGTGTAACACACTTACATCACAGCCATCAGCCACAACACAGGCCATAGATCGAAGTTGGGCGTTTTGAGTTGCTGTGTTGTCTGCCACGTCTGTCACCTTTTTCACCACGTGCCACATGACGTGGGGCAACACGGACTCGCTGTTCAGATGTGTGGAAAAGCACACATGGCATGACAGCTTGGGTTCCGTTGTGCCACTGCCATCAGGATGGTTCCTTGCCCGTGAGCTGACAGCACATGGGCACGCAGCTGTGACAGTGTGACGAAGCCTAGGCGGCATATGGTACAGCTAAACCTGTCACAAAATGAATATTCATAGCTTTTTTTGCATATCGTTCAGCTAAACATGTTGTAAAATGAATAGTCATGGCCTTGTGTGCATATGGTACAGCTAACTGACTTATGCCTGTGAATTCCCTTGGGAACATAAGGCTGCAACAACACTCCTCCAACGGACTCGGTTCTGGGAGATCCTCTTCAGCTCGGCCCACATCATTCCGGCTGCCTTCGTTTCTGCTTCAATGCTTCTATGCCAGGTCTGTTTTGGTCGACCTACTTGCCGCTTCCCTTGTATGGTACAGCTAAACCTGTCACAAAATAAATGTCCATAGCCTTGTATGCATATGGTTCCACTAAACCTGTCACAAGATGAATATCCATAGCATTGTGTGCATATGGTTCCACTAAACCTGTCACAGATGAATATTCATAGCCTTGTGTACATATGGTACAGCTAAACCTGTCACTAAAATAGATACTCATAGATGAGATGCTTTCACAAACTTCTTGTTATCTCATACAGAGAGCACATAACTAACGAAGCAAAAAAACCATATTTAAAAACACCACTTGGCCACATGAAAAGCTCCTGACTTCAGTGAAAAAATGCAAATTGAAGTGGTACGGGCACATCACACAAACATCTGGACTGGCCAAGACTGTCCTACAGGGAACAGTAGAAGGAGGGAGACGAAGAGGCCGACAGAGAAAACGATGGGTATGACAACATCAGATAGTGGACTGGCTTGACATTCTAAGGAAAGCTAAGAACTGAAAAGAATGGATGAAGCTGGTTTTAAAGTCTTCAGTGGTCCCCCCACGTTCTATTAGAACATGGGATACATGAAGGTGAAAGTGAAGGTGAATTATGGGTAGTCTACAGTAGTAAAGTCGAAAGGTAAAGTCGAAGGGTAAAGTCTACAAGAGTAAGGGTAAAGTCCATGGGTAAAGTCTACAGAAGTATGGGTTAAGTCTATGAGTAAAGTCTACAGAAGTATGGGTAAAGTCTAAAGTATGGGTAAGTCAAGAGTATGGGTAAAGTCTACAGAAGTATGGGTAAGTCTACAAAGTATGGTAAGTCTACAGAAGATGGGTAAGTCTGAGTAAGTCTACAGCAAGTTGGTAAGTCTAGAAGTATAGGTAAAGTCTACAGAAGTATAGGTAAGTCTACAGAAGTATGGGTAAAGTCTTGAGTAATCTACAAAAGTATGGTAAGCTAGATATGGGTAAAGTCTACAGAATGGGTAAAGTTATGGTAATCTACAGTAGTATGGGTAAAGTCTATGGGTAAAGTCTACAGAAGTATGGGTAAAGTCTACAGCTATGGATACTGCAATTAGTGTCCATAAAATTCACACACACACACACACACACACACACACACACACACACACACACACACATCACACACACACACACACACACACACACACACACACACACACACACCCCTATCTCTCTCTCTCTCCCTACCGACCGACCGACCTACCGACCTACCTACCTACCTACCTATCTATCCATCCCTTAGCCTGGCGACTGTGGGGGCACCTATTTTGATTTATTCTTTTATATCGAGGATAATGGAATAAGCACTCATGTGCTTTTTTACATCCAGTCCCCGTGTGTATGCAGTTTTGTAAATGTCATCTGTTCCCACGGCACACGATGGCCTACTCTTACGAAAAGCGGAACAGGATTTAACGTTTGCGCAAGATGTTCTGCGTGCGTTCACACACGGGGCCTTCGGTTTAAAGTCTCATCCGAAGGACTTTTGGGGAGAGTGGAGTCAGCCTATGAAGACTTGACAACCAGTTTCCTCCATTCCTCTCTCTGTTCCGTCTTTCTCAGGGTTTTGTTGAGTTCTAGGCCTGTCCATTTGCTGATGTTGTCCTCCCATCTCTTCTTTGATCTGCCTCTTTTTCTTCCTCCTTGGACAGTACTTTGCAGTATTGTTTTTGCTAGT
Source organism: Stramonita haemastoma (assembly GCA_030674155.1). Lineage (NCBI taxonomy): Eukaryota > Metazoa > Mollusca > Gastropoda > Neogastropoda > Muricidae > Stramonita > Stramonita haemastoma. Next base: position 36,104,846 of record CM060328.1, on the reverse strand, counting down.
CTTTTGATCTTGTTACATGCCCATACCATTTAAGTTTACGCTTCTTTACGATTGATAGAAGATTTTCATAGGGACCAATGGTTTGCTAGATTCTGTTATGCACATCTTCGTTGCTTCTTTTCTTACACACACACACACATTCTAAATGATACACTTACCTGTAAGCAGCATGTACGTGATTGATGTGGATCATCAACAGCTGAGGGTGTTGACACCTATATGACTGGCAGATGGGGCAGACAAACGAGAAATGTTTCCCCTGTTTCTCCCTTTCCACATGCAACTTTGCATGTTCCTGCACACACACACATACACACACACATACACAAACACATGCATGCACGTGCACGCACACACACACACACACACACACACACACGCATGCATGCATGCATGCATGCATGCACTGCACACACGCACACACACACGCACACACATGCACGCACACACGCACACACACGCACGCGCACACACACACACACACACGTTTTTTTGCAGTAAGAAGACATGAAACCCTTACACTGGTGTTACTCCTTACTGTACATTACCCTGCCACTAATGAATTGATACAGAGAAAAACAACCCCCCCCCCCCCCCCAAAAAAAAAGGTAATATTTTTACAGGTGTGTTTTTATTTTGGCATGCATATTTGAATGATACATGTTGAATGAAAGTTTTCCAGAAAAAGTACAATTTTTACATGTGTGTTATTTGTTTTGGTATGAAGAGACAGAAAAAAAAAGAAAAGAAAACCAAAATGTTTGCATTTTTTTTCCTTTTTTATTGAGGATAATGGAATAAGCACCCATGTGCTTTTTTTACATCCAGTCCCCATGTGTATGCAGTTTTGAAAATCTTGTCATCTGTTCCCATTTAAGAACAGCAAGCTATCCCCCTCAATTGACCTACCCTCAGAGCAACATATGTCACGACAAGCGGTTCATAGTATACCAAAAATAGCACGACAACCAGCGTAAGAACAATGAAGATGAACACACACACACAGAGAGCAACGCCATCACTGTACAGGTATCAAACAGACTCACCCTCAACCCCACCCACCTTCATACCCACCCCCTAAAAAACAACGAACAAAACAAAACAAAAAACAATGAAAGACACCCTCTTCAACCCTTCCCAGCATAACAAAGAAAAAAACACTCACCCTTCCTTCCGACCACTCCCCCTGACAGTCAGCACATGAGCTCACCATTCTGAACCCGATCTGTAAACATACGACATCATGATTCCTCTCTCTAAACGATCTGTAAACATATGACATCATGATTCCTCTCTCTAAACGATCTGTAAACATAGACATGATTCCTCTCTCTAAACGATCTGTAAACATATGACATCATGATTCCTCTCTGTAAATCGATGCCTCAGAGCAAGAACGGTTTATCTGAAAAAAATACCAATTTTCAATTTTTTGATATTTGGTAGAATTTACTGTAAACTTTCAGATGACAAAAAGATTTAAAAATTTTTTTTATTAATTTTAAAGATATTTGAAGAAAACCTTTCTTGCACAAAATTACCTGAGGGAATTTCTCATGGTAAAAGGGACAACTGCACGGCACTCCGCTTTTGCTCTAAAGGCTGTAGTGCCAATTAACCTGGTAATTTGTGTAAGGAAGGACTTCCAGCTGTGCAAAACCTTCTTGCATGGGAAGGGATACACTAGGACCACTGGGAGAGTTTACGCAACACTGGCGGGCCTGGATGCCGTGTGGTTCTTGCGTGGGAACACTGGTGGCTGGAGAGTGATCTTATCAGGGAAAAAGGGTCAAGCTAATCGCCATGCCATGCTTGCATGGGAGGAAGTGTCAGTTCTGCTGTAATTTCTCTGCAGACACAGGTGGTCTGGCTTCACTGCCAGTGTTTTTGCTATCATGGCGTTTCTTCTACATGTATTACAACACAAACATACTATGGTAAAGATAGCATCAATGCCCTTCCTCTCTCCGAAAACCGAACGCTTCCATTCAATCCCCGATTTGTTCTGACCTTTCAAACTTTTCAAGTGAGCATATCTCGAAACTTTTGAAAATGGCAACTCTGCCGGTAGACCTTTCTTGCTCTGAGGCATCGAAATGATCTGCAAACACATGACATCATGATTCCTTCTGTAAATGATCTGTAAATATATGACATCATGATTCCTCTCTGTAAACAATTGACTGTAAGCATATGACATCATGATTCCTCTCTGTAAATGATCTGTAAACATATGACATCATGATTCCTCTCTGTAAATGATCTGTAAACATATGACATCATGATTCCTCTCTGTAAACAATCTGTAAACATATGACATCATGATTCCTCTCTGTAAATGATCTGTAAACATATGACATCATGATTCCTCTCTGTAAACAATCTGTAAACATATGACATCAGGATTCCTCTCTGTAAATGATCTGTAAACACATGACATCAGGATTCCTCTCTCTAAATGATCTGTAAACATATGACATCAGGATTCCTCTCTGTAAATGATCTGTAAACATATGACATCAGGATTCCTCTCTGTAAATGATCTGCAAACACATGACATCATGATTCCTCTCTGTAAATGATCTGTAAACATGACATGATTCCTCTCTGTAAATGATATGTAAGCATATGGCATCATGATTCATCTCTGTAAATGACCTGTAAACATATGACATCATGATTCATCTCTGTAAATGATCTATAAACATATGACATCATGATTCATCTCTGTCCAATCCAATCCAATTATGTTGCTTATAGCCCCGCTGACCACATAGGCCATACAGGGCCATCACCTCATTACATTTTAAAACTCGTATTAAAAGTGTGCGACCAATGTACAGTTTAAAACGAGGTATAAAACCAACTCAACTGTCCTTGCTTGTATTGACGCCCCGGCCAACCATAAGGGTTAGCCCAAGACGGCCACCGCGTTGTGGGAAAACCCACATCGATCACACTTAAAACGAGATAAAACCAAAACCAGATTCCTTAAAACAACCTTGTCCTTAGAGAACAACCATACCACTTTCACTCATATCAGACGGAAAAAAGCCCGATTCTCTCAGGAAGTTAAAAATGGTGTCCAGTGGAACATCCCGAAGAGGATCTTTAGGGAGTTCGCGGTAAAATGCTTGTGCCTAATATCCTGAACATCCCGACACTCCAGGAGCAGATGCCTGATGGTTACCCGCACGTCACAAGTCACGCACTATGGGGTTCCCTCACCTTTCAGCAAGTGAACGTGAGTGATGTGAGAATGACCCGTATGTATCCTGGTGAGCACTGTCACCTCCCTTCGTTTTTGACACACAGAGGGAAAACCTCTTTCAGGTTGGGACAGATCTGAAAAAGTTTGTTGTCTGTCTGAGTGTTCCACTCCTGCCAGAGGGAATGCACGTATTGCTCGCTGCTAGGTTTCAGATCTGTGAACGGCACTGTGGACCCGGAAACCTCCTGCTCCATGGTACGTCTGGCGAGTCAGTCAACCATTTCGTTGCCCCGAATGCCCGCGTGCCCCGGGACCCACACCAAAACCACATCACACCCGTCCCATCTCAAGGAAGTATACAGTTCGTAGAACTCCTGAAGCTTAGGGTGGTTTAGTTCCTGCAAGTGATAGCCTCCAGAGCAGAGAGCGAGTCCGTACAGACCAAGAAGTCTTTCCTTCCTGATCGCCGGATCAGTTGCAGGGACAAGACCAGAGCGCTCAGTTCAGCCGTGTACACCGAGGCATCCACAGACAGGCGCTCTGAAAGCGTAGACTTCTTGATGGCGGGACAATAGGCGGCGCAGGCCACCCCCTCCTCCGACTTGGACCCGTCCGTGAAAACCCTGGTGTAGGACGGATACGACATACAGAGCTCTCTAAAGAAGGCCCCGTATGCCGTGGAGCTGGTGACATCTTTCCTGTGAGCGGCAAGATCAAAATGGACAACCAGGGTTTCCACCATGCACATAGGCGTCTCTGGGAACTTGGGAAGGTCGCAGATGACACCCAAATTGATACCCACCTCCCGGAGATGGGGAAGGATCCAAATGCCCAGAGGCGGGGTGGCAGAGGGCGATCTCTCAAATTTGGCCTGGAACCGGGGGTTCAGAACACAATCATAAGCCGGGTTGTTATACTCTGAATAAAGCTTCATGTAATAGTTCAGAATTAGTTTCAGACGGAGGATTTTTAGTGAAGGCTCTCCCGCTTCCGCGTACAGGCTGTACACTGGCGTCGTTCGGAATGCTCCAAGACAGGCCTCGCCGAGCCGTACACCTGACATCCATAGTCCAGTTTGGAGCGCACCAGTGCCCTGTAGACGTGCAGCAGTGTTCTCCTGTCCGCTCCCCAGTCAGTATGGGTGATCACCCGCAGGAGGTTCAGGGCTTTCTGACATGACGTTTTCAGATGTTGAATATGGCTCTTGAAATTGAGCTTCCGGTCAAACACAATCCCCAAGAATTTGGCCTCCGCCACCGCCAGGATGGTGGATTTTCCCAAGTGGATGACGGGGTCCGGGAAGTGCTCTGGACTTGTTCGTGAAGTGATTGCACTTCATTTTGGCGACCGAAAACTTGAACCCATTGTCCTGCGCCCATTCCTGAACCTTGTTCACGCAGAGCTGTATCTGCCTCTGAACCCCCGCAAACGTACTGCCCATAGCGTACAAAGCAAAATTGTCCACAAACAGCGAACACTCCACCCCCTGATGGACCAACCTGACGATGTCATTGATCTTGACGCTAAAGAGAGCCGGGGAGAGGATGCTCCCCTGAGGAACCCCATCTCCTGCTCGAAGATCTCCGAAAGCGTGGAGCTCACCCTCACCTGGAACCGTCTCTTGGCCAAAACCCTCTGCAGGAACAACGGCAACCGACCCCGAAACCCCAAGTCCCGCAGGTCCAACATGATGCCATACCTCCAGGCAGTGTCATTGGCCTTCTCTAAGTCAAAGAAAACAGCCACCACATGCTGCCCGTTGACAAAGGCGTTCCGGACTGTCGTCTCGAGGCGGACCAGGTGGATTCATCTCAGTAAATGATCTGCAAATACATGACATCAGGATTCCTCTCTGTAAATGACCTGTAAACATGACATCATCATTCCTCCCTGTTACTGACCTGTAAACATGACATCATGATTCCTCCCTGTAAATGACCTGTAAACATGACATCATGATTCCTCCCTGTAAATGACCTGTAAACATGACATCAGGATTCCTCCCTGTAAATGACCTGTAAACATGACATCATGATTCCTCCCTGTAAATGATCTGTAAACATGACATCAGGATTCCTCCCTGTAAATGACCTGTAAACATGACATCATGATTCCTCCCTGTAAATGATCTGTAAACATGACATCAGGATTCCTCTCTGTAAATGACCTGTAAACATGACATCAGGATTCCTCTCTGTAAATGATCTCTAAACATATGACATCAGGATTCCTCTCTGTACATGACCTGTAAACATAACATCATGATTCCTCCCTGTAAATGACCTGTAAACATGACATCATGATTCCTCTCTGTAAATGACCTGTAAACATGACATCAGGATTCCTCTCTCTAAATGATCTGTAAACATATGACATCAGGATTCCTCTCTGTACATGACCTGTAAACATGACATAAAATTCCTCTCTGTAAATGACCTGTTAACATATCACATCATGATTCCTCTCTATAAATGATCTGTAAACATGACATCAGGATTCCTCTCTGTAAATGACATGTAAATATACATCAGGATTCCTCTCTGTAAATGACCTGTAAACATATAACATCAAGAATCCTTTCTGTAAATGATCTGTTAACATATGACATCATGATTCCTCTCTGTACATGACCTGTAAACATGACATCAAGATTCCTCTCTGTAAATGACCTGAAAACATATGACATCATGATTCCTCTCTGTAAATGATCTGTAAACATATGACATCACGATTCCTCTCAGTAAGTGACCTGTAAACATACGACATCATGATTCCCCTCTGTAAATGATCTGTAACATATGACATCATGATTCCTCTCTGTAAATGACCTGTCAACATGACATCAGGATTCCTCTCACTAAATGACCTGTAAACATGACATCAGGATTCCTCTCTCTAAATGATCTGTAAACATATGACATCATGATTCCTCTCTGTAAATGATCTGTAAACATATGACAGCAGGATTCCTCTCTGTAAATGACCTGTAAACATATGTCATCATAATTCTTACCTGTAAATGATCTGCAAACACATGACATCATGATTCTACTCTGTAAATGACCTGTAAACACATGACGTCAGGATTCCTTTCCATCCCTGATCTGTAAACATATGACATCATGATTCCTGTTTGTAAATGATCAGTAAACATCAATTCCACTCTGTAAACAACCTGCAAATAAACATAATGTTCCTATTCCTAAAGTCCTTCAGATGACACTATAAACCAAGGTTTTGTGTGCAAATGCATGCAGAACATCTTACATGTTAAAACCTGTTCCACTTTTTGGGAGAGCAGACCATTGTGTGCCAGAGGGAACTGATGGCAAAATTTACAAAGCTGCATACATACAGGGACTAGATGTAAAAAAAAAAACACACCAAACAAATGAGTGTTTATTTCATTATCCTCGAAATAAAAGAAAACATAAATAATAAATAAACAAATATTCTGTAAATGACCCCTAAAAACACACAACATCATGATTCTACAGCTGTTCTGCTGGTTGCTGCCACAGTTGGCATCTCACTCCTGGCTCTGGAGCTCTGGGAACACTGTCATTTGTAGGGGGCAAAGCCAGCTGCCTGCCGGCAGTGTCATTCACTGGCTCATTCAGAGCAGGCACCACCGAACACCACTCCAGTGACTCTGCAGCCATGCAGGGCCTCTTTGGTGGGTGACCTCACACGGGCCTAACATTGATGCTCTCCCTGTGAACTTCTAGTCCTGAGGATACAACATTTATTTATTTATTTTATTTATTTATTCTTTTATATCGATGACTATGGAATAAGCACTCATGTCCTTTTCTACATCCCGTCCCCATGTGTATGCAGTTGTGTAAATCTTGTCATCTGTTCCCACAGGCACACAATGGCCTACTCTTACGAAAAGCAGAACAGGACCTAACATGTGCGTAAGATGTTCTTCGTGTGTTCGCATACAGGGCCTCGGTTTATAGTCTCATCCGAAGAACTTTTGGGGAGAGTGGAGTCAGCACTGATGTTAACTCCAGGGGAAAATCCCCTCCAACAGGAATCAAACCCAGGTCATCAAATTGCGAGCGCAATGTTCTGACCACTAGGCTATCCCATCCCCCACCGACGTAACACACCAAGGTATGGCTGGGGTAGAGAGATAGGAATGAGCAGAGGAGGGGGGGGGGGACAGCACACCAAATTAATAGTTAAATCGTAAAAGACAATCAGGAAAAAAAAAAAAAAAGACTCAAGAATACTTTAATTTTTCAATTGAGAAAAAAAGCTTTTCAGGGAGAAAAAAGATTCATATTCCTTAGAAATTTTTTTTTTTTTAATTGTGTGCTGGGAAGCAGGACAGGATGGGGGCAGGGCGAGACAGGAGGGGACAGGACGGACGGGACACTCACACTTTTGACGTTGGAATGCTTTTGGGGGACGTGCTTGACTAACAGCTGGTAGGTCTTGAAGGGCTGCTTGCACTCGAGACAGCGATACCATTTGTGGTAGGGGTGTCTGGTGTAGATGTGATCCTCCAGGGTCTTGACTGTGGGGAACCACGCATTGCAATGAAAGCAGCGCAGACTGGGCTGGCGGTTTAAGTGCAGGCAGGTGGCGAACAGGTGCTGGTACAGTGACAGCTGGTGGGTGTACTGCACACCTGTAACATACCACATCATGTATGTTATGTAGCGTAGCGCATCACATCTGCAGCATAGCACATCACACCTGTGGCATACCACATCACACCTGTAGCACACCACATCACACATGTAGCATACAACATCACCACATCACACCTCTAGCACACATTACACCTCTAGCACACCACATCACACCTCTAGCACACCACATCACCCCCTCCAGCACGCCACATCACACCTCTAGCACACCACATCAACCCTCCAGCATGCCACATCATACCTCTAGCACACCACATCACACCTCTAGTACACCACATCACACCTCTAGCACACAACATCACACCTCTAGCACACCACACCACCTCTAGCACACCACATCATCCCTCCAGCACGCCGCATCACAGCTCTAGCACGCCGCATCACAGCTCTAGCACACCACATCATACCTCTAGCACACCACATCACACCTCTAGCACGCCACATTTTATTTTTATTTTTTTTTTCTTTTATATCGAGGATAACAGAATAAGCACTCATGTGCTTTTTTTCATCCGGTCCCCGTGTGTATGCAGTTTTGTAAATATTGTCATCTGTTCCCACCGGCACACGATGGCCTACTCTTACGAAAAGCGGAACAGGATTTAACGTGTGCGCAAGATGTTCTGCGTGCGTTCGCACACGGGGCCTCGGTTTAAAGTCTCACCACATCACACCTCTAGCACACAACATTCATAACACATCACACATGTAGTACACCACATCAAACCTGTAGCATACCACATCACACATGTACTGATGTAGCACACATCACACCTGTAGCATACTATGTCACACCTGTAGCACACCACATCACACCTGTAGCACACCACATCACACTGTAGCACACCACACTTTATGTATTCAGTTCTTTTGAGGATAATGAAATAACCACTTGCGTGCTTTTTAACATCCAGTCCCCGCGTGTATGCAGTTTTGTAAATATTGTCATCTGTTCTAACCAGCACACAATAGCCTACTCTTCTGAAAAGTGGAACAGGTTTTAACATGTAATTGTATGTAAGATGTTCTGTGTGCATTCACACACGGGACTTCAATTTACAGTCTCATATGAAAGACTTTTGGGGGGAGTGGCATCTGTTATATGTAATATTTGTAATATATATGATTCATCTATTTTTGTTGTTCAAAGCAGAAGATGTAAAAGCTTTCAGGAAGAAGATAGGTGTAATTATATTTATATTATACATGTATACAATACTGGATGGGGATAGATGTTCAAGTAATATAACTTTCAAGAAAGAGGCTACTTTTTTCAGGATGATAATAAGTTTTATAATTAGTAATTTCTTTTTTCAGGATTGTGATAATTGTTTCATTAACTCGGTTCAGCTGTGAGCGTGAACTTCTTCATTATGAAATACCATTTGATTCGCATGTTTAGGCTAGGGTCTAAGCATGTACACACACACACAAACACACACACACACATACACACACACATACACAACACACACAAAACACACACACACACACACACACACACACACACACACACACACACACACACACACACACACACACACACACACACACACACCACACCACACCACACCACACCATACCACACACACACACACACACACACACACACACACACACACACCACACACACACACACACACACCACATGACACCACCATCACCAAGAACACTGTCAACAGCCACACATCCCACTTCAAAGCACTGACCACATTCTGGGCAGATGTAGGGTGCAGAGGCACACAGCGTGTGGCACTGGGGGTCATGAAGACGATGATGTGCCTTTAGGGCACATGCTGAGGGCAGTTCAAAGTGACAGAACTCACACGTGTGCTGAAACCAGCACACCTCCTCACCAGAAAAGTGTTTTTTCAGACTTGACAAATCCCTAAATTTCTGGCCACATTCGTACACTTCACTGACTGAATGCCCTCAGGCCATGTGGGATTCATGTACTGGATCTCTGAAAACAACACCACCACATCAGGTACAACATTGGAAAGTGTTTACATGGGATTTGTGTACTGGATCTCTGAAAACAACACACACCACATCAGGTACGACATTGGAAAGTGTTTACATGGGATTTGTGTACTGGATCTCTGAAAACAACAACACCACATCAGGTACGACATTGGAAAGTGTTTACATGGGATTCGTGTACTGGATCTCTGAAAACAACATTGCCACATCAGGTAAGGCACTGAAAAGTGTCTACATGTATGGGATTCATGTACTGTATCTCTGAAAACAACATTGCACATTATAAGTTAGGACACTGAAAAGTGTTTACATGTATGGGATTCATGAATGTACTGGATCTCTGAATATGACATTGCCACATCAGGTAGGACATTGGAAAGTATTTGATATTCAGGAATCAAATCTGAACTGTCATGACTTCAACTCCACTAATTCTGCTGCTACTGCAGCTGTTACTACAGTTTCTTGCTGCTGATATATAGTATAATTTAAACTACAACAGCTGCTGCTGCTCCTACTACTTCTACAGCTGCTGCTACGATTACAGCATTTCTGCTGCCAATGTGTCACTCCAATGATGATAATTATGGTGACCAGTATGCTCTGTTGATGCGATTAGCACACTAAATAATACAGACAGACAATGAAAAATTAGTTCAACTGATATTACCAGTACACATCACCAAGTCAGAACTGATTTTGCTTGTACACATCATCAAGTCAGAACTGATATTGCTAACTTACTAGTACACACCATCAAGTCACACCTGATACTGCCAGTGCACATCATCAAGTCAGAACTAATCTTGCTAGTGCACATCATCAAGTCAGGGGGACGGGATAGCCTAGTGATAAGAACATTGCGCTCGTAATCCGACAACCCGGGTTCGATTCCCCGTCGAGGGGATTTTTCCCCTGGAGTTAACATCAGTGCTGACTCCACCCTCCCGGATGAGACTATAAACCGAGGCCCCATGTGCAAACACACGCAGAACATCTTGCACACACGTTAAATCCTGTTCCGCTTTTCGTGAGTAGGCCATTGTGTGGTGGTGGGAACAGATGACAAGATTTACAAAACTGCATACACATGGGGACTGGATGTAAAAAAGCACATGAGTGCTTATTCCACTATCCTCAATATAAAAGAATAAATAAATAAAGTCAAATCAGTCTGTAAATCAACAAAAATTGACAAGATTATCTTTCTGCCAATGGCTTTTCTGTTTTCAACACAACATCTTGTTCTGTTTTTAAAACAGCAATAAACAATACACACATCTGATACTAGTGATAGGTGTTCTATAGGTAAAACATTCAAAATGGTAAATGACAGAAAGTAAGAGGTTGGTATGTGTTGGGTGTATGTGTTTGTGTGATGAACATGTATATGTTTAAATGTGTTCAGCTTTCCGCAAAGTTATTCAGCTGTGTTTGCTAGACAAATGTATATTTAAAATGTTGCTTTGTAAGTGGGTGGCTATGAGTATGTATGTTGGGGAGGGGGGGGGGGGGGAATGTTGTATGCAAAAACAACAAATCCTGAATTAAAAAAATATATAAACAAAAAAAAGAAAATAAGAGGTCATAACACATAAAAAAAACCCTCCTCTGAACAGCACTCACTCACTCACTCACTCACTCACTCACTCACCAGTGGGTGGCAGCAACTCCTTGGGAAGGGAAGACGCCGATATCCTGTAGCTCCTCAGGTTCAGCACACTCCCTGTGCTGTGCTTGCGGATGTGCGCCAGGAAAGTGCACTTGTTGAAGAACACCAGAGCCGCCTCACACACCATGCAGGCGTAACGAATCACCATCGACATGCGCTTGACGTGCCACGTGTAGCCCATGCGCGTGGAGTACAACACCCCACACTCCACGCAGCGGAACGCACAGTCTGAACTCGAGGCTTTGCCCGGTTTGGGCTGCGGCTCCAGAGAAGGGACCAGAGACTTTCCTTGAATCAGGACGGACATGTCGACCGCCGACAGCTTCGCTCCGGCGCTGGCTTGGTCCACGACGAATGTGCTGGTTGGAGGCAGCGGTGGTGATGAGGGTGTCACAAAGCGTGGAGGCTGCAGTGGGGGTGGGGGTGTCACAAAGTGTGGAGGCTGCAGTGGGGGTGGTCAGGGTGTCACAAAGTGTGGAGGCTGCAGTGAGGGTGTCACAAAGCGTGGAGGCACTAGGAATGCTGGTCGAAAGCTGTGCTGTGGTGACCCCCACACCCGCTGAGGTGGGGCCTGCAGGGTCAGACGCTGCCCCATCTCCCTGCCCCAGCCTCTGCCCCTGCTGCTACAGCGGGCCGACGGGTTTGAACCAGCACATGGCCGTCTGAGGGGTGCAGACCAATTCTGACCTCAGGGGGACCAGACTTCTGCACTGTCGACACTGGCGCGCAGGAAACGTTTATCTGGGCACCGAACATTTGGGAAATGGTTTTCTGAGAACTGGACGTTTGGGAAACTGTTTTCTGAGCACTGGGCATTTGGGAAACTGTCTTCTGAGTACCAGACATTTGGGAAAGTGTTTTCTGACCACTGGACATTTGAGAAATGCTTTTCTGATCACTGGACATTGGGGAAACGCTTTTCTGATCACTGGAATTTGTGGAAGTGTTTTCTGACCCCTGGACAATAGGGAAAGTTTAATCTGACCACTAGCCATTTGCGAAACTGATTTCTGAGTGCTGGACACCAGCATCTGGGGAACAGTTTTCTGAATGTTAGGCACCAGTGTTTGGGAAACTGTTTTCTGAGTGCTAGACACTTGTGTTTGGGAAACATTGTGAATGTTGGACACCAGTGTTAGGGGAACAGGATTCTGACTGTTAGACATTGGTGTTCGGGAAACGGAACTTGGGACACCAGGATTGATGTGCATGGGGGAACAGGTTTCTGAATGTTAGACACCAATGTTTGGGGAACAGGTTTCTGAATGTTAGACACCAATGTTCGGGGAACAGGTTTCTGAATGTTAGACACCAATGTTTCGGGACACAGTTTTTCTGATGTTAGACACCAATGTTTGGGACAGGTTTGAATGTGACACCATGTTCGGACGTTTCTGAATGTTAGACACCAGTGTTTGGGAAACAGTTTTCTGACTGTTAGGCAATTTGGTTTGTGGGCGGAAGTCAATTTACAAGTAACTCCCCGTCCAGCAACGGTTGTTATGGGCAGAGAAACCACCCTCTTGATGGGCTGTGAGGAAGCCCCAATGTTTGACGCTTTCCCTTTTTTGCATTTGATAATCACTCTGCCTGAACGGAACACAGAAACCCCCTTTCTGCCCTGTGTGCTGACAGGAGTCCTATGGAAGACTTGTGGTGCAGAGCTGCTTGAGGCTGTCCCCGCAAGAGGAGAACGGCTTGGTTTGGATGGCTGTGTACCTGTGCTGCTGACTGAACTGTCTGCCGGTACACTGCTCTTCTGAGATGGGTCACTCCCTGTGCTGCCCACCTTCTTTGCTCCAAGTGTGTCTGGTATGGTAAGAAGAACACTTTTAGTGGCAAGGGTCGAAGCCTGAGTGACCCCTTTTTTGGTCAAGTGGTGAGGTATCACGAGAGGTTTGCTGTGTGTGCTGTAGGCCCCATGCTGCTGTGACTGAGGGCTAACACTAGCCTGTGGTGACACACTGAGGGCAGTGTCTCTCTTAGCATCAGCGCTGCCTTGATCTCCCTGTGAACTTGCTTCAGCCATGTCTTGATCCGGATCATCTAACACATGGGCACCTTCTGTGGTACAGCTGACTTTAATCTTGCTTTTCTTCACCCCGCTACATTGAATGCCTTGTTTTTCATGCTCCGTTTCCACAACTGAGTAAGGTCTTTTTCTGTGAGAACTTGCTGGTGATGCCACACCACTGGAAGAGGTGGCAGCAGCTGAAGACACAGGTGCAGGTGATGGTTCTGGTGCTGGTTCATAGTCAGGGTCCTCTACCTCCAACTTCACTACCAGGGGCCCCCAGTCCTCAGCACGACCATCTCTCTGCACTTTGGAAGGGCTACTTTTCACCACCTCTTCCACTTTGCCCTTTTCTGGCTTTCCAGCAACTTCTGCTGACACACCTTCACTCTGGCTCTTTGCCATGTCACCGACACAATGTTCTTCACAGCTCTGTGACAACAGCGTGCTCTCTCTTGTTGTGTTGCCCAAGGCTTGTCTCACAGACTGTGTGAGGTTGTCTGAAATACGGCTGGCTGCTTGCTGAAAGGATGTTGATGTGGAGGGATGCTGGGGAGACAAAGGCAGTTCTTCACAGTCTCCTCTGGTTTCTGTATCAGCTGCCTCAGAAACAGTCTGCAGTGGCTGGATTGTTGATGCTATTCCTGACCTGTATTCTTGGAAGTCTGCTTCTGTTTCAGTATGTTCTGACGAACAGGCATCTGACGACAATGACAGATGTTCCCATGTTTCCTGTGTTCCAGTGTGGCCCTCCTCTTTATCATGAGGCTCAAAGAATGGGCTTCTCTCCCTCACTGAGCACGCACTGGAAATGACCAACTGGGGCATCATGAAGTCTTCCTCTGACAAAGTCAGGATATCATCATCATCATCATTGTCATCATCATCACTTTCATCATCATCAACACCTTCAGCAAGTGAATAACAGCTGATTCCATCAGCATCATGGGTATCTAAGGCATGATCAGAATCCCTTTCCATTGGAGGAGAGCCGGTGCCATCAGACTGTAACGCTTCAGGTACCAACAGCTGCAGTCCTGGGGTCTCTTTTTCAGCACAGGCACTGCCATGCAAACCCTCCCCAGATGACCCTGCACTATTACTCTGAAGAGAATCCTCCAAGGAAGATTCTACCTGTAACTGTTCTGCAAGCTCAGGGTGATCTGCAGCATGGTCCAGCATGATGCCCACACTGTGCCCGCCTGCGACTTCCATGGCAGTCATTTCTGTGTCATCTCGACTGCTGTGGATCCTGTCAACATGGTGAGCAAGCGTCAACACAGCAGGCTGCTCACTGTTGCCTTTCTTCTCCCATGCTGACACAGCAGGCGGTGATGCTGCTCTGTCAGTTCTGTCATCAGCACATCCAGTCACCTCACCACCACCAGCATCTGCCTCACGCATCTCTGCATCCTCAACACCAACTGCTCCACTTCCTACAGCAGAGGAGGAACTTTCCCACACTGGGACAGCAGCGGTTGGTGAAGCCTCATTCTGCCTGGAAATTGTTGGTTTGTCTTTTTCACGATCAACACGTGTGGAGTGCACAGGCTTCAGACGAGTTTGCTGAATAGTTCTCTTTCTCTTTCTTTACAGGGCTGATCCATCACTCTGTAACAAAGCAGTCAGGACTGAATTCACAATGTATGCCTGAGGAGCACAGGACAACTTTCAGCTAAGCTTGCTGTCATGCTGTTTACAGAGAAAAAATAAGATTTATGCAAAAAAATAAGTAAATAAGTAAATTTAAAAATTTAAAATAAAAACAACAGATTTAAAAAATGTCAGATACAATGCATAAACCCAGCATCAAAACTACACATTACAACCGTCCACTGATTACTTGTCTCAGAAGATCTTTCCCGTATACACATAACATGATGACTATAAAAAAAAAAGCAACAATACAAGTTAGCCACATCTTTACTAGTACAAGGTGATTTGCACAGTACTGATCATTATTTCAGAGTCAGCAGCACACAGTTAAGTGTAACATCTAAACCTTGAAGACACAGATCAGTGTAACATCTAAGTGTTGAAGACACAGCTCAGTGTAACATCTAAATGTTGAAGACACAGATCAGTGTAACATCTAAGTGTTGAAGACATAGATCAGTGTAACATCTAAGTGTTGAAGACACAGCTCAGTGTAACATCTAAGTGTTGAAGACACAGATCAGTATAATATCCAAGCCTTGAAGATACATCATACAGCTCAGTGTAACATCTAAGTGTTGAAGACACAGATCAGTGTAACATCTAAGTGTTGAAGACACAGCTCAGTGTAACATCTAAGTGTTGAAGACATAGCTCAGTGTAACATCTAAGTGTTGAAGACACAGATCAGTGTAACATCTAAGTGTTGAAGACACAGATCAGTGTAATATCCAAGCCTTGAAGATACATCATACAGCTCAGTGTAACATCTAAGTGTTGAAGACACAGCTCAGTGTAACATCTAAGTGTTGAAGACACAGCTCAGTGTAACATCTAAGTGTTGAAGACACAGATCAGTATAATATCCAAGCCTTGAAGATACATCATACAGCTCAGTGTAACATTAAGTGTTGAAGACACGATCAGTGTAACATCTAAGTGTTGAAGACACAGCTCAGTGTAACATCTAAGTGTTGAAGACACAGCTCAGTGTAACATCTAAGTGTTGAAGACACAGCTCAGTGTAACATCTAAGTGTTGAAGACACAGATCAGTGTAATATCCAAGCCTTGAAGATACATCATACAGCTCAGTGTAACTTTTAAGTGTTGAAGACACAGCTCAGTCAGTGTACATAACATCTAAGTGATGAAGATGTGGAAGAGCAAAGCGCCACATGTTTTCCATCAGACATGACATGACTTGATTTCTTTGTAAACAAATCATTGGCCAAAACTACACTCAATTTTTTCACACTGTGGTGTGTGGGA
This sequence comes from Stramonita haemastoma, assembly GCA_030674155.1. Taxonomy (NCBI): domain Eukaryota; kingdom Metazoa; phylum Mollusca; class Gastropoda; order Neogastropoda; family Muricidae; genus Stramonita; species Stramonita haemastoma. Next base: position 36,088,375 of record CM060328.1, on the reverse strand, counting down.
GGGGGGGGGGGGGGGAGAGATAACCTTAGAGTTAGATCTACTTGGGCTACACTTCTTACTGAAACTGTTGGGACAAAGCAGTAACTTTGCACAGCAGGATGAGTGAGTAGTAAAGTATCATGACTACTGGAATGTAGTGACACATGTATATGTTCTGAACATGTCAGGATGTTCCAGCCACCTCCATTCTTTCCCACACCACACTGACACCTGTTAATTTCTGTGTTCAGGTTTGCCTTGCTATTTTTTCCCCCCTGTGCCACCACATAAGCCAGTTCTACCTGTGTCATGTGGGTAGATGGAGCTCATCAGTCTGGGAACAGTTCATCTAGGAGAAGGAAAACTCTGACTTAAAACTTCCACTGCCTTACAGCCATACCTACTCATAGAAAAGGCTTCAGGAGACAACCCTGAGGAAAAATTGGGAATTGGAGTCCCCATAGCAGTCCGAGGCTGTATACAGCAACGTTCTGGCAACTCCTGTGACAACACTGGAACCATGACTATTGGTGATTGCCTTTCCAATGGACCATTCCAGTGAAGCCGAGAGGGAGGACCTGCTGCATGGGTAACAGCTGCACCCTCCATACAAACTTATCCAGGCTTTGCGCTCAAGAAAGGTATTAACACCTAGAGCGCAACTCCATATGACCATAGTCTTTCAAGACTGAAGGTTGCTAATGCCACAGTATGGCAGGAAAGGAGAATCTTCTGTCCACAAAATACTGACAAAAAATCATTTACAAATCGTATAATTTTGAATCAAGTTAGCATGAAACTGCAAGCTACATTCAGTATCATACAGCACTTGACAGACACACACGCACGGCCGCACGCACGCACACACACACACACACACACACACACACACACACACACACACACACACACACACACACACACACACACACACACACGCAAGCACACACGCAAGCACACACACACACGCACACACACACGCACACGCACACACACGCACACGCACATGCACACATATGCACACATACGCACACATTCGCACACATAGTCTGATAGAGTCTCACACACACACACACACACACACACACACACACACACACACACACACACACACACACACATGCGCACGCGCGCGCACACACACACACGCACGCACGTGCACGCACACACATACACACACAAATGATACACAGACACACACACTGCTAGTGCTATGTGTGCTTACATTGCACATATGACTCAGATGTGTACATGTATGCACACACATGTGATGTATACATGTGCACATACACTTGCATGCAAGCATGTACGTTTACACACATGTCTGTGCATGCATGTACAGGTCTGTGTATCACACTGTATGTGGGTGCAAGTTATGTTAGTTGTTACACCAACAGTAAAACACTTAAACACTTTTTTCTCTTTCACCAACCATGCACAACTCAACAGAAATATTCTAGACTGTTTAAAAAAACCACATACCTTTAATGGAAATTTATACCACTGCCACCTGTCTGGACTGCTCCAGTATGGTATAGATCTGTAAAACTAAAAGGGAGAAAGCAAGGGAGCCCTGAACAAAGAAAGTGGAATTGGGCTACAGGAAGTACATTGCTAAAAATCTCAGAAGTTGGCTACAGCCTAGACTCATGGGAAACAGACAACAGTTCAGGAAAAATATCCTAGGGACATTTTCATTGGTCAATTTTACTAAGCCCTTTGTACTCTCACTGATCAGAACACATTTCTCTTGATTTAGTTTCTCTAAAATTTTAAATGATCTATACATGCGTAAATGATAACTATCAAACAAGAAAATGAAATAGTTTCTAAAAAATACTTTAGACTAAGTAGAGATGTCTGATCTCTTACTTTGGGATATTACTCATCGTTCACAAATGCTGATTACAGTCAATTCACAATCATTCGATCAGGGCAAAAACTGATAAAAATCTAAAATAGGTGATCACTACCATTACATGTGTGCATGTATGCATGCACACGCATGCACACACACACACACACACACACACACACACACACACACACACACACACACACACACACACACACACACACACCCCCTGCACACACACACACACACACAGTGACATACAGTGACACACAGTGACACACACACACACACTGGAATTTTCACAGACTTTATGACACGTGCAGGTTTGCACAGATTGTTGATCAAAGAATGATCAGTCATGTCCTGTATATCACAAACCAAACCATTGTAAAAAAAATGTCATTACATACAATTTCCTTTCTTCTCTTTTTATATACCTAAAGAGAAACTTAAGAATGGTCAAAGATTGTCCTAGGCCAAAAGTTGTGTCAGTTATTGATGTCAGCTCATTGCCAAGGCCTACACTAAAATGTTGTGATGTTGTAAAATGTTGTGTTGAGATTGCTTTCAGCCATGACAAGCTCTTAACAGAACAACCTGCACTCTCCTTCAAAGGAGAATAAATCCTCTGAAGTCGGAGTATGGCTGCCTATATGGCGAGGTACTTGAAAATAGTCATACACACAAACTTCTCATTCAGTGTGCAATTTCAATCTCATACGGATTCCCAGGTGGGATTAGTGAGTCAGAGTGCATATTCTGGGTGACCCCCCAGAGTGTTAAGCTGGGAACAACAACAACAACAATGGTCAAAGATCAAAACTAGACTGATCAAAGTTCAAACCATAATTACTGAGTGATATCCATGATCATTAGCATCCCAGCATATTATATCCAAATACTTAATACAGTGAAGAAATTTGACTGACAAACATATGGGCAGTTCTATATGTGCATTTTCAACAATAGTCTGGTGCATTTGTGAACTGATATTAATTGAATTGAAGTTTTCTGTTGTAGCACTGAGCATGAGCAATTATTGATCAACATGCCTTCCAGTACATGCTAGCATTGGGATACTTGTTTGGAGCTTTTATCTGGTAACTGTACAATGTAAGCTACATGAATACTTTGGAAATAACATAAGCAACTTATTTCAGTTACCTGAAATGCCTTGAAATCTCAATTAAGGATTGTCATAGCTGAATCATAGGAGTTGTGTCCACTCCAGAAGATGTAGGAATCCAACTTAGTTTTAGGCCATGCTTCCTAAAGTCTTAAAAAGCAAAAACTTGTTTTTTTCTCATCTGAGTGATATAATAAACCATTATTTAAAATGAATAACTCAGCATGAAAGAGTGATTGTATCAGAAAACAACTTTGAACATGAAACATTGAAAAACTCTTCTCTATCAGGGAGTTTCTTTTCTCTACAAGGGAAAGAACTATTAATGCGCGTAAGTTTATTGAGCGGAAGTGTTGTCAGTCTCTACCGGGGTAAATCAAAATGCTCGCAGAGTGACAAACTATGAAAGAAGATTTCTTGTCAATACTCAAGAAGTTTTGTAATTTCTTGCCGTAATCGGCTACCAAGACACAATGAGTAGGTTCATCGTGCTCCCATTGTTGCTCGTCATTTGCTGTTTAATCTCGGAAGTCGAACATGCAGAGAAAATCCCAGGTCATCGCAGGCCGTTGGGTTCGCACATGACGCCGTACGGAGTGACTGCTATCGGCAAGTTTTCCTCTCCAGCAGTGTTCTATGGTCATTTTGTCAAAGCAAGTAAGCCAATACATATGAAGTCAGCCCTGACAGAGACCAAACACCCAGGCTTGGAGGAATGGACTGATGACTATCTGAGGTATGTGTATTGTATCTTAGAACACATCTCGTCTTGATAATGTTGGATTTATAATTTACGGAGCACTTTGGGGGAAGAAGACCTTCACTGCTTTTTAATAAACATGCTTTTAAAAGATCTACATCCAGTGGAGCATTTAGCGCATAACTGAGTGTTTTTAATACTCCATGGTCATTATTGTCTTAGCATACCATTGACATACTGGAGAGATTAGGACAAATATTTCTTAGGGGTTCATTCACTGATTCACTCATTGACTTCACTTACTCAGTTAGCCTACTGAAGTTACTCCTGAAGACTTAGACAGAGTGTTGACTCTTGAGCATGTGAATTGTGATAGGCCTACTGATGCTATATTACTTATTAGTTATATATCACATATAATTCATAATTTCCATTGTTAACTTAAGTTAGCATACACATGCCTAACAGCTCTGAATAATTGATTTCATATTTGTAATGAAATTGTAGACCTGTATTTTAATTTTTATATTATCATGTATGAACAGATGACAAGATGTGTTAACTACCTAGAACAAACTAATTTAGACTGTAAGTGTAATTGTTAATTTGTTATTTAAATGTATTGTGCTTGTTCATGGACTATGGAAAAAATATACTGTTTCACTTTCAGTGTATAATTGTACAATTATAACTTTTCTAAGAATATAATGCTCAAAAACTAACAAGTCAAATGATGTATTATTGCCATTGTTTTCCAAAGTTTACAGAATCATTGAATGTCTTCCATTCTCATTTTGAAATCTCAGAAAACAACTTGATTTGACTTCTTAGTTATATGTGTTTTACTTTTAGTGTTTAGGAGGAATCTGGACAGTATGAGTATGCTAAAAAGTAAAATCAAATGTCAGGTTGTGTATCATCGACAAGTGAGCCTAGCCCATCCTTCAGGTGGCAAGGTATTTTGCTAGGTATCGTTTTTATAGTCGTATCATCTAAGCCAGTACACAGGGTTCACGCTAGGATTTTTTAAAACCGGTACTGCGAGTTGCCATTTCAGAGATATCTTGACCAACTCCCCCAAAATCGGTCCCCAGAAAATAAAATCCGGTACATACTGTGAACAAAACGAAACTATTCAGTGAGGGGGTGGGGAGGGGGGGATTGTTCGGCAGCAAAACTAAATCTAAATTGAACGCAAATCTCTCAGACTTTGACTGCCGTGCTGCTGCCGCTCGCTTCTTGGGCACGAAGCCACGCAGGAAATAGGTGTTTTTTTTTCTAGCGCCTGTGCCACTGTCCGTGTCAGTCCGTTGTTTTGCATGGCATCATTCGTGAGACTTGTATTCTTCTTTCTTGTTTCTATGCTTAGCGCTCATCTAGATCTTTCGTTCAATTTAGATTCAGTTTTCGACTCTTCTCTCTCAAAGCAACGCGCAAATTCATAGTCAAAGACCCTCCGCTTTTCGCTTTTCATAAGAGCAGGCCATCCTGTGCTGGTGGGAACAGATGACATTTACAAAACTGCATACACATGGGGACTGGATGTAAAAAAGCACAGGAGTGCTTATTCCATTATCCTCGCTATAAAAGATTAAAAGAATAAAGATTAAATAAATCTAGGCCCCATTTACTCATTGTGAAAGGAAGTTGCTGTCATGCCGAGAAGAGTGCGAAGCTCTATTCTTTCACAGTAAATCTTGCTGTTCTGCGTGCTACGCTAATGAGGCTGGCACCAAAGATGTTTGTCGGAAGGGGTGGTGGTAGAAAGGGGTAGGTGCGTAAGCACAGTACAGGCGCATGACAGACTGTCAGAAAATGTCACTTCAGACTTTTTTTGAGACGGAAACCTAATCGGTCACAGGCAAACAGAATCGGTACGCGGTACCGGCTGCTTCGAAAATTTTTGGTATTCCCTGTTTACAATCGGTAAAATACCAACAATTACCGGTTATCGCGAACCCTGAGTACATATATATATATATATATCATTTATACTATCTAACCAAATGACAACATCTGATAAGTGTTAAAATGGCCTCTGCATGATTAAATTGTCTCATCAGAGTGAGTCATCCTTTAGGGTAAGATAACGGTATATTGTATGTGTTTTGTACTGGTTAGGGCAGGCTTGTAAATTTGTGTCCATCATATTCATAAACAAATGTGTCAGTGCCACATAAATCATTAAATGCCCCTGTTACAGTATTACTATTACACTATTAGTGTTATATTAACTTTTTTAAGTTCTTACCTGATTTTGACTTGATTTATCTTGAACAACTCCTTGAGGAGTCATTGGGGGCACCGCACTGAATTTTTCAGGCAGTTTGGACCTGATAGAGACAACTCTCTTTAGACAGCACACTGAATTGTTATTTTGTAATCTCAACAGAATCTGGCTACCTTAAAATCATTGTTACTTAATGGTGGGCAAAAACAGACACAATAATCATTATAATGTATAATACATAAAAATCTCACCATTTGTGATCCTCAGAGGTCTAGCAGGGTTCGCACTAGGATTTTTTAAAACCTGTACTGCGAGTTGCCATTTCAGAGATATCTTGACCAACTCCCCCAAAATCGGTCCCCAGAAAATAAAATCCGGTACGTACTGTGAACAAAACGAAACTATTCAGTGAGGGGGAGGGGGGGGGATTGTTGCAGCAAACTAATCTAAATTGAATGCAATCTCGCAGAGACTTTGACTGCCGTGTGCTGCCACTCGTTCTTGAGCATGAATGATGAGCACGTAGAAATAAGTCGATTTTTTTTCTAGCGCCTTGTCATTGTCTGTGTCAGTCTGTTGTTTTGCATGACATCATTCATTGACTTAACTTTTGCTAAGCTAAAGCTGCTATTCTTCTTTTGTTTCTATGCTTAGCGCCATCTAGATCTTTCGTTCAATTAAGATTTAGTTTCGCTCTTCTCTCTCAAAGCAACGCGCAAATTCATAGTCATAGACCTCGCTTTTCGTAGAGTAAGCCATCATGTGCCGGTGGAACAGATGACATTTACAAAACTGCATACACATGGGGACTGGATGTAAAAAAGCACAGGAGTGCTTATTCCATTATCCTCGATGTAAAAAGAAAAAAAGAATAAATCAATCTAGGCCCCATTTACTCATTGTGAATGGAAGTCACTGTCATTCCGAGAAGAGCGCGAAGCTCTATTCTTTCACAGTAAAGCTTGCTGTTCTGCGTGCTAATGAGGTTGGCGCCAAAGATAAGAGTTTATCCGAAGGGATGGGAAGGGGTAGGTGCGTATGCACAGGCGCATGACAGACTGTCAGAAAATGTCACTTCAGACTTTTTTTTTTTAGACGGAAATCTAATAGGTCACAGGCAAACAGAATCGGTACGCGATACCGGGTGCTTCGAAAATTTTCGGTATTCCCTGTTTACAATCAGTAAAATACTGACAATTACCGGTTATCGCGAACCCTGGTCTAGCCGAGGAAAGTTCCCCACCCCACCCACCCCCCAAAAAAAAGTCTTATTGGAAAGACATTCAGAGGAATGGAGTCGGCACCAATGATATTTAAAAGAGATCAGATGGATCTGTTTGAACCTGTTAACATATTGTAGACATGTATCTGGCTTTGTAAATTTTGTTTCAGTGGAGGTCAGACATGAATTCGCACCCTCAGTTATGATTAGTGGTAATAAAAGTATAACACACAAGTTTACTTCTAATGGCACTATGCTATCCTGGGGGGGGGGGGGGGGGGGATGTTCCTCAAAAGGTTCACCAATGGTGAGATTTTATGCAACTTTTTACCTACCATTCCAACTTTAGTGACATATGATATTATATATCCTGTATAATTGTATGGAGAACTTATGTTAAGAGAAACCTGCGAGAATTAATGTTTTGCCTTTGTGTACCAGAGAGCACTTTGGCACAGAGTTGGTGCGTGTGGAGATGGGGAAAAAAGAAGTGCGTCAGCGTAGTGCACAACACATGAGGCTGACCAACTTTCTGGACGACTATGCCAACAATGATCTGTACATGGTGCAGAGCCTCAAAGGACCTATGGAAGGTGAGGAATTTCAAATGTTGTCATCATCCATCCCAGTTTAAATATTGTTTGAAGATGTCACTGTTCGTCAACATCATATATATATATATATATATATATATATATATATATATAATATATATATATATATATATATATATGTCTTATGGGGTCTAAATATTGTATGCATTGTCATCTGGGAGCTCTATGGATTCTAAGATCAGAAATCCGAGCTGTTGTAAGGTTTTATCTCAGTGTGGTGTTTTTAAAATTTTGTTGTGGTGGTCACCACCTTTGGTGGACGTTTCACTCAGTCTGGCTCAGACTGAGCTAATATTGTCATTAGTACTATGGTAGGTGGCTTAGTAGGTGGTGTCCTGCGTATGTTAGCTCAGAACAGGCACCACTGAACACCACCAAAGTGACCCAGCAACAGTGCAGGGTTCCTCTGGCTGGTGGCCCTGGGGTGGCCTAATATTGATGGACTCCCTGTGGACTTCTGACCATGAGGATGAGACATAAGAAACCTGGGTATGGCTGTGGCAGGGAGATTGAAAAGAGCAGCGTGGGAACAGCAGGAATGGGAACATCACTGATGAGGCAGCAAAAATACAATTTAAAAAAAAAAGAACCTCTGTATCAGCATTCAATATTTGACTGGCCTGAGTTTTTTTTTTCATTTTTAGGGTCAACAGTTGTTTAATAAACTTGAAAGTTGAAAGAATTGAGTCAACTATATCATCTATACTGGTATATATATATATATATATAAGTCTGTCCAGAGCCTAAGGCTCATCAGGCCGGTGCTTATCCCGGTTTCTGTGGCGTTAAGCGACTGAGAGTCATAGACTCCCCCCTGGATAGGACGCCAGTCTATCGCAGGGTTAACCCCCAACACAAAGTTGGTACCCCTTTTACACCTGGGTGGGGTGAGAAAATAGCCGTTAAGTGCCTTTTCCAAGGGCACAACGCCATAGACGAAAGCTGGGTTCGAACCCGCAACCTTTAGATTACGAGTCCAACACCCTAACCACTAGACTACAGCGGCGGCTATATATATATATATATATTCTTAAAGTTTATGATGCCATTGATTTTGTTTGATCGATAACAGACAAGTTGTTGTGGTTATTAACAGGGTTGGTGTACATACCGTCCACCTTGCAGTGCGGAGGCTTTGAGAAATCGGTGCTGGAGTCGGTGCTGTGGATGGGGAGGGGGCCACTTCACTCTGTCCTGCATTACGATGAACTAGAAAATCTCCTCTGTGTCTTCGGCGGTACTAAGGACATCATTCTTATTGACAAGGTTTTCTTTTCTTTTTAGGCACTTGTTTTTTTTCTTCCTGTCTTTGTCGCTTTCTCTTTGTATTGTATATATTTGTATGTTTGATCTTCTTGCAAAGGGAATTAAGTCACTTGCAGGTCTGCAACTTGAAGTTTACCAGGTAGATCATGTAAAAAAAAAAAAATCTTAATTCATGAGACACTGCCTAGATTCAAACACAACTTTATGGACACATCAGATTAAAGTAGAATGGTCCTAATCACTTTACTATAGTGTCCATTGGTTGGTTCTTTCAACCATGGCTACTTTGTGTGAGAGAAACCAGTTGTTGCAGCCATGTGTTCCTCTTCTTAACACCCTAGGGGTCACTCAGCCACCGCGGTAGTCTAGTGGTTAGGGCGTTGGACTCGTAATCTAAAGGTTGCGGGTTCGATCCCAGCTTTCAGCTATGGCGTCGTGCCCTCGGAAAAGGCACTTTACGGCTATTTTCTCACCCCACCCAGGTGTAAAAGGGGTACCAACCTTGTGTTGGGGGTTAACCCTGCGATAGACTGGCATCCTATCCAGGGGGAGTCTATGACTCTCAGTCGCTTAACGCCACAGAAACCGGGATAAGCACCGGCCTGATGAGCCTTAGGCTCGGGACAGACTTTAACTTAGGGGTCACTCACTCAGAAAATGCATTCTGCCTCCCTCAGTACACCTGGGATTCACTGTGATGTCACACACTGACTGAGGATGCTGTGTGTTTAACTGTCTTCACTGCAGCCATACTCTCAACTTTAGAGGATTTTTTTTCTGCTGAAATGAAACTGCATGTTGTTGAATTGATGGAGTTTAACATGGAGGAAGTTAATCCCCACATAACATTTCAAAGCACAACAACATTTTTATTCAGGCCAAAACATTTTGCTTACATCAATAAATTGACAAAGCGTTTGACCTGAATAAACACTACCCCTCAAAAAAAAAACCCACCCCAAAAAACAAAAGAAAATTTTAAAACAGCAACAACAAAAAAACCAAAAGAAAATCTAGCAAACAAAACAAAACAACCACAGTTGAGTTGTAACACTCCTGATCTTTCAGCTCAGTGTTACAGTTAATAACAACAGACGAAAAAACATGTACATGTACCATAGTCAAAACTGTATTTCAAAGAAGAGGCATTCTGACAGTGCGACACTACTGATTAGAAAACAGTATTTTGAAGACTTAACCATAATGAATTATACCATCCTTTCCCTTCTTTTCCCCCTTGATCCATGGAATGGCTGTGGACGTATACATGCAGGGTGATTAGGTCAGTGTAGTCTGTGGAGTTCTTTGCCATGATGATCATCCATTGTCCAATGACCTGGTACTGTGGGCATGCTGACCTCACGGGGGTCAGAGTCCCACTTTGACCATGGACATGATGCATGACTAATCTTCTCTCTGAGCAAAGAGCTGGCCACACGTCAAAATGCAGTTTAATCAAACTCACACATATGCAGGCATACATTATGTAGGCATACTTTATGTGCAAGCACATACATACACTCAGAGTCACTCCCACACCTTGGTGTAATGTCACTTTTAGGGAATCAAAAAAAATTTAATTGAAGAGCAACAGCTTTCATGCATACATGCACGCACGCATGCATGCATGCGCGCACGCACGCACGCACGCACACGCACGCACACACACACACATGCTCATTCTTGCGCGCGCGCACAACACACACACACACACACACACACACACACACACACACACACACACACACGCACGCTCATTCTCACACACACACACACTCATTCTCACAACACACACACATTTTCACTCACACACACACACGCACGCACGCCACCACACACACACACACACACACACACACACACACACACACACACACACACACACACACACACACACACACACTCTAACATATCTGTGCCTGTGTGTTGCTCAGTTCTACAAGGACAAGGTGGAGAGCCATGGGTTTGTCCAGGAGGGTCACTACAGCCAAGTGGACCCCGAGTCTGTGGACATGCGCTCTTTCCCTCAGTTCCAGAACTTGCCCTGGTATCGTGTCCATCTGGAGCCTGGCGACTGTGTCTACATTCCTTATGGGTAGGTTTGGGGGGGGGGGGGGGGGGGTGGAGGAGGGGGGGGTTGCAGAGTATGTGCTTATGTTGGGAAGGATGGGAGAGTGTGTGGGTATGATTGTGGAGGGTTGGATAAATGGTGTGGGTGGGTGTGTTGTGTGAGGAAATGTGAGTGCATGATTGTGTTATGTGTGTTTGTGTCAGAGTGAGCAAATGTGAGGGGGTGTGTGTGTGTATGTGCACGTGTATGCACTCACACTTTGGTATACATGCAAAATTTGTGCATGCATACATGTCCATGCGCAACTTTTATTCCTTCTGAGATAAGATTTTTCAAAATGTGACTGCTTTTACTCACCATTAAGGTAGCTGCATGCTGAGTTCAGGGATGGTGTCTAAACACTACACCTCTATGCATGCAATTTTTTTTTGTCATTTGCTCCAACCAACAGCTTAACTCTTCCTGAAGGCAGATGGATTTTTTTATATGTGCACAAGATGTTCTGTATGTGTGTTCACACACAGGGCCTGAGTTTATAGTCTCATCCAAAGAACTCTTTGAGAAGTGGAGTCAGTGCTGATGTTAAATGCAGGTTAAAGTTCCCTAAAACATGTGCCTCTGTTGTGGCTTAATTCCAGACTGTCAGATCATGAGTACAGTGCTCAAATATTTTTTCATCATAACTGAGACAAATACATGCGTAAGTTAGTGGATTATTCTTCCCATATTTTCAGGTGGTGCATGGACTTATGCAGACATGGCCATTAGGTTCTTTTGTACTGTGTAAATAAAAATTCTGTTCTCATCATAACTGAAACAAATGCATTAAGAAGTCAGTGGACTGTTTTGCCTGTGTTTTCAGGTGGTATCATCAGGTGACATCATACGGGGACCGCAGTGTGGCACTGAACCTGTGGTTTTCCCACATCTGGTGGTTCAACGACGACTCCTGTGAGGACCTGTCCTCCTTCCCCCATCACAAACCCCTGCTGGAATTTGGGGGATTTGCCTCTCCCAATGAAGCCCTCAGGTTAGCCCTGCAAGAGATGCTGTCACAATCTTAACCGCTTGACTGACCCTGCCCAGAAATTTTCCAGGACTAAATGTGCACTCTATATGCCTACAACCCGGAAAATTTCCAGGGTGACAACATAAACAAACCAGCTTCCTTGAACACATATAAAGGAAAATAACTACAAAAATTAGTGGAGATCTCTTTCCTTTTGTTTGGCGCCATGTAGCTGCAGAAATGTGGCAAAAACAAAAACAAACACTTTTTAGCTCATATTTTGTGTTATTTTGCATGACTGCATGGACTGTATTTGTTCAAAATAGCCCTTCTTGTTGAAAGCATCAGAGACTTTACACAGCTAAAGGAGTGGCAAATGAGATTTTAAATGATCCTGACAGTGATGAAAACGATCTTGTTTGATTCAGGAGGTCGTGAACATGAAAAAAATTACTGAGATTTTGCCTTGACTTAAGTGACCCTATTGAGATGAGGCGTACTCCGAATGATGGTGGTGATGAAGAAAGTGTATTTTATCTCTTCAAACAATTGTTTAATATATTTTTGTAGTCAAATATCATGGTAACTACTTTGAGCTTGCTTGAAAGCCATCTACTGAATACATACTGTCATTGGGCAGAGTATCAGGATTATTCATAAAAAAATTTCTGAGTAACAGGGACATAAGCATAGTAAGTGGTACATAAGAATTTTATTCCCCAGCATATAGGGTGTTTTTGCATTTGGCAGCTAAGAGGTTAAGGCTAAGAACTAGTATGAAGGATGACTGGTGTTGTAAATGGAGGAATGTTTTGACTGCTGGAAAAGGAGAACATGAAATTTGTATTATTGAAAAGAGTGTCAAGACTCTTGATAATGTCCTCATAGATAGATATTGAATATTAGCCATGCTGTTACTAGTGTTTGCTCACGTCTCTGCCATTCTCTGAGAAAACATCGAATACAGACCAAAACATCAAATCAGTACCAAAAATGTTGTAGATGAATACAAAAAGTATTGAACACTGATCATACCTTAACACTCTGTCATTCTCTGCACTCTCTTTGCCATTCTCTGCACTCGCTCTGCCTTTCTCTGCACTCGCTCTGCCATTCTCTGCACTCTCTCTGCCATTCTCTGTACTCATTCTGCCATTCTCTGCACTTACCATGCCATTATCTGCACTCTCTTTGCCTTTCTCTGCTCTAGCCTTTCTCTGCATGCATTCTGCCATTCTCTGCACTCGCTGCCATTCTCTGCACTTACCATGCCATTATCTGCACTCTCTTTGCCTTTCTCTGCTCTAGCCTTTCTCTGCACGCATTCTGCCATTCTCTGCACTCGCTGCCATTCTCTCCACTCACTCTGCCGTTCTCTTTTCCTGCCATCCATGGCATTGCATATTGAATGCAGACAAACACCCACTCACAGTTATTAGCAGTGTGATTTCAGTCACAAAGTTAAAAGTGTCAACTGCTTTACATTAATCATGGATGTATAAGAATTAAAAATCATCCCACCTCCATTCTTGGAAAAAAGTGTTGATGTTTTGCTGTGAAGTTACCACATGTTTTCACACAGTGTTTTTGCATGTAGCCTACTGCCTTTTTTGTATCCATCTATATAGAACTGGTGACAAACTTACCGTTTTAACCATGCGGTTCAGACATACTATTCAAACCTGTTCATTCAAACTTGTTAATGTGGAAAGGAAGAACGAACTCCAACAGGAGATGTTTGAAATATGGACAAAATAAAAAATTGTGTGCCCAGAGGCTTTATTGGCATTCACAAGGTACACAGATTTGCACGTACAAGTAACCTGTAGCTTTAAACCGAGTGCTGATTGGCTGGAGTGTGTAAGGTGGCTGTATGTGTCTGATCCAAACAAAACACAATCTATCTCATATGGTCAGGGTGAATTTAATGGAAACCACTTGAGACATACATTTACAATGACAGCCTATCTGTTTTGGATCTGTTTTACCATGCCTGCCCTGGCCTTAGGGTTCAAGAGGCTAGTCTGTCACCTGCTTTTGTGATCCTGCTTGCTTTTGAAGAGAGGTGTGTGTGCATGTGCATGTGTGTGTGTGTGTGTGTGAATCTGTAATAGTCACATCTAGTAGTTTGTAATGTTCCTAGATGACTGTTACTTCCAGTAATTCGTAGGTTCTAACCATACAATCCATGCTTCAGTGGTGAATAAGTTCAGCAAGCAGATAAAGAGCCTGAGGTATCACATCAGTTATGACAGTAAAACGCCAACTCTGAATCCATACACCGACTGGTCACTCTGTGTCACCTCAATATGGCAGTAAAACACCAACTCTGGATCCACACACTGACTGGTTGTTCTGTCTGACAGATCCCGGTGGCTGGAGAAATTTGAGGACACAGACGATGATGTCAACTTGAAGGATTTCTCCCTCAGGGTGGCCTCAGGCTCCACAGAGGATTTGAAAAAGGTAAGGGTCTGACCTCACTAGTTAAAACAAAAAAGCAACAACAAAAAAACCATCGATGACTGTAAATTTAAATCAGCATGTCTTGGAGAAGACACAAGGAGAAATACAGGACTGAGGTTTATGGATCAATGTTGAAGTATTAGCATGTCATGTAGAAGACACAAGAAGAAATATAGGACTGAGGTTTATGGATCAATCTAGAAGTATTAGTATGTCCTTGAGATGACATAAGGAGAAATATTGGACTGATGTGTATGGATCAATGTAGAATGTGAGTAGTTGTAGTCCAGCAGTCACAGATATCTATAGATAGCAAAGAGTCACAGATTTGATTCCCAACTGAAGCCAGACATTTTGCTCATCCACTAGATGTTGTCTGGCTTGAACAAGACAATAAACTGAGGTCCTGTCTGCCACATGCCTTTAGTGCATGCAAAAGAAGCTACAGCAACAAGGTAGGTGTTTCTGGCAAATTACGGGAAAAAAAATTGTAATCATCTCCTACGGGGAAAAAATTACACATCCGAACAGGGGGGAGGGGATTTAAGATTCTATCAAATCTGTGTTACTGCAGATGCAGTCTTCCCAAGGAGAACAGCCTGAATTTTCATGCAGAAAAATCTGCTGCTTCCTAAAATAAAAAGGCACATTAGTCATCTTACATAAATGTTTGGTTTTTTGTTTCTGTTTCTGACATTATCAGGTATTGCACAGCAGATAGGAAACTTAGAGATGTGAAGTGTTCCCCAGATTAACACCATGGGGATCACACAGAATATGCATGTTGTCTCTCTCATCACACCTGGGAATCACTATGAGATGGTAAACTGTACATTCTAGATGGAAAGTTGTCTTTGTAAAACTGTTTTCAAGTACCTTGCCATAGAGGTAGCCTTACTCCAACTTCAGAGGAAAGATAAAGCTAAGAGGCAACTTTGCATTATTTCAGCCAAGCAAAGTGTAATTGTGGACAAACTAGGAAAGTCAAGTCATCAGTGATCACAGATTGGTATCCAGTCGAATAAGGATGGATAAAAAATAATCCATATTCACACGCAAACATGCATGCCACTCACGTGCATGCAAGCATAAACACTTGTTCTCTCTCTCTCTCTCTCTCTCTCTCTCTCTCTCTCTCTCTCTCTCTCTCTCTCTCTCTCTCTCTCGCATGCATGCACCCCCCCCCCCCCCCCACACACACACACACACTTCTAAAACACAGCCTGTTCCCTTTTTCTGCAGGCCTTTTCCTTCATTGACGGGGACAAAGATGACACCCTGTCTTGGGAAGAGCTGTCATCGTTTGACATCAGCAGAGCCCTGCTGCAGTACCCCTCCGTCTTCTACCCCAGCTCCCAGGCCTCACCCCCCACCCCAGACCACGAAACATCGTCTGCAGGCAGTTCTGCAGGGGAGGACACCGACACATCAAAACACAACCGTTCATCTGACCCTGAGAGTTTGAGACACGAAGAATTGTAATACTGGTCCAGGGTGCTAGGTATGTGTGTGTGCAAGAAAAAAATTATAGAGCAAACAGGAACAAGTGCACAGTGTTTCTTGAGAAATTTCTGTTGTGTATATGCCTGTGGGTGTGGCAGTTTTGTACTCTCTATAAATTGTGCGTTTGTTCATTCATGCAATGTGGAAATATGTGTTCACTCCTTGGAGGCAAAGCTGTATGAAGTGTAAAGAGTATCCCACAGCTGTGAACTGATCAGAAATAATAGTCATGCATTTACAGTGTTGATTCTAGGGTGCGCCCTTGCGGGATTCCCGCATTTTTTTCAACTTTGCCGCAAAATAATCTAACCAGTGCGCCCTAACGGACGCAAAAAAACTGTGACTAGCGCATATTTGAACAAACAGTGCGCCCCCGCAACTGCTGTTTGTATAGTTTCAAAATAGCGCTACATGCGTTGGTCATTACGTTGATACCCCAGGGACAGCAAGATGCACTGATTAGCACCTAAAGGCGTCACAACCATCACAAAACGGCTGGTTTGACGTCATTTCCCTACTCATTTACGTCATTACGTCATTTTTCAAAGGAGCCGTGATTCCAGAAATGAGTGACGTCATTGTGACGGAGATCGTTAGTGGTGTTAGGGGAAGAAGCGCCGGCGTCCCGGCAGGGTTCAAAGCTGGTAGACCTAAGAGTTTTCAAGGCGGTTTTTCAGATCTGGCTAGTCAAGTAGCCCGTGGTGGCAACAATAATGATGGTCTAGGGTAGACTATCGGCTGGATATCAAAAATGACTTTGACACCCCCCCCCTCTCTCTCTCTCTCCTCTCTCTCTCTCATCTCTTCTCTCCTCTCACTCTCTCTCTCTCTCCTCTCCCCTCTCCCCCCCCCCCCTCCTCTCTGCATGGGAAGAAAAAGACTTTGATATTGGATTTCACGTCTTTTCTCATCTAGATCTAGATCTCTCCTTAACAAAATCTCTCTCTCTCTCTCTCTCTCTCTCTCTCTCTCTCTCTCTCTCTCTCCCCCCCCCCCCCTCCCTCCCTCATGGGAGAGGGGAGGGCAAGACTTTGATATTGGCTTTCACCTCTCTTCTCATCTAGATCTAGATCTAGACTCCTTAACAAAACTCTCTCTACTTTCCCTCCCCCCTATGGAAATGCAAACTTGATTTGCTCTTCCCTCTCTCTCTGTCTGTCTGTCTCTCTCTCTCACATGGGAAGAAAAGATAAGACTTAGATATTTTGCTTTTAACCCCTTTATGGTAAGGAGAGGTACGGGGGGGGGGGGGGGGGGGGGACTGAATTTGGCTCTTGCCTTTTTGTTCATCTAGATCTAGCTCTCTCTCCAACTCAAAATGTGGAAATACAAATTTGACTTTGACTCTCTTTCTCCTTCCTTCCCTCCCTCCTCCCCCCCCCCCCTCTCTCTCTCTCTCTTCCCCCCCCCTCTCTTTCCTGTGTAAGAAAATCATTTCACAGACCAGCTGCAATACATAAGGTGTATATTAAACCCTGTCTGCCCACATGCCATCCTGTTTGTTTTGTTTCTCGTTCTTGAAAAATAGCAGAAATCAGAGTTACTAACGGTATTATGAGCAAAATATACTACTTACTACTTGTTCCCTTTTTTATGAAGAGAAAAGGGGGGAGGGGGGCAAATGCCCCCTTTTTTTTCATTTCAGGGGGCCCTTGGGCCCCCTTTTTTGAAATCCTAGAATCAACACTGCATTTATTTCATCTATTTGGGCTCTGTGTGTGTGTGTGTGTGTGTGCGTGTGTGTGAGAGAGAGAGAGAGAGCAATCTAGTTTTGTTTGATTTGTGATTAATATGTGCACATGTAAAGGCATTATTATGTAACATACTTTGTTATATTTTTTCCTAATTTTACAGACATCATGTATGTGAAAGAAACTTAGCCTACTGCCATGACATACATACATGTATGTATACATTTATCCAGTCATTGTGTTCAAAGAGCATATCCTTTCTCTATTATTTTGTGTACACTAAACATTTTAGGGTAAAGTAGGAGGGGGGTGTTGCTTCATTGCTTTCTTGTTGCTGTTGGTAATTATTTAGTTGTCAACTAAGGGTTTTATAACATAGAAAGTTTATAATGCCAATGCCCATATTGGATTTTTTTCAATATAACGATCCATAAAATTGATTTGATTTTGGGGGTTTCAGATTTTGCAAATGAAACCTTTTTGATTTGGGGTAAAACTATTAATATTAACTAACTCAAACCAGATTGTGATTAATTATTACTGCTGTTTTTCTTTATAAGAGAATTTTACATTTACAAAGGTGTCATTTCATGCGCATATTCTCTGAATGTGAATTCTAGCTTCACAGCTCACTAATCTATCTCAGTGCTAAAATTAGCATAGCTGTGTAAGGATAAATAGGTTTCATTTATTTATTTGATTTGGTTGTTGTCCTATTCTTGTTACCATTTGATTGATTGGTTGTTGTGATTTGATAAATGGCTGTTATGATTTAACTTATTGGTTGTCATCCTATTGTTGTTATACATTTGATATGGTTTTTTGTCCATGTTATTGTGATTTATTTCATGAGTTGTTGACCTGTTGTTATGATCCATTTGGTTGGTTGTCCCTTTGTTTTGCTTTATTTGGTTTGTTATTTTATTGTCTTTACAGTAAACATGACAATTTTGGTCACTTTCTTCAGTTTTGTCTTCTGGCTGAAACTAACCAAAGAGGTTGGAGTTTGTAGTGAGAAATTAATCTCTTTTGATAGAGAAACCGTTTGAGGTTTTATTTATGAACAGTGTGTGCTTGATTGCTTGGAGTTTGTAGAAAGAAATTAATCTCTTTTGACAGAGAAACCGTTTGAGGTTTTATTTATGAAAAGTGTGTGCTTGATTGCTTAGGAGATGTGTGTTGTCATTCACAGCCTCACCAGTTTCTTTCCTAGTGTTGTATTCCTATCCAGTTACAGGGTTTCTTCAGAATTTTTTTCGGTCAGTTTTTTTTCTTTTGCAAAAAATAGTACTTAAATAGCCAGCCGTTTTTTTTTCTTTTCAAAAGCTGGGTTAATTTTTTTTAATTGAATTTGAGACCCTTTTATTCAGTGAATGTTCCTTGCAAGCATTAAATTTCAGATGGATTTTTTGTTTTTTGTTTGGGGTTGTTTTGTTGTTGTTTTGCGGTGGGTTTTTTTTTTTTAGGGGGGGGGGGCGGGTCAGGGTGGTTGTTACTTAAGTGTTTGCAAATAATGAATTATTAAAAAGAAAAAAATTAAGAAATTACCAAGTTTTTGCAGGAATGTGTCTCTTTTGTTTCCCCCATTCCTTGGCTAGAGCTCCAAGGTTCAGCAATGGTGAGATTTTTGTGTCTGCAACTTTTTTTTTCCCTCACCATTAAGGTATTTGCATCCTAACCTACCGGTTTTTCCAGAGCAGTCTGGAGACCTCCCTGCTCTTTCTGATTTTCAACAGTCGTGGATTCTTTTGATGTGCACAAGTCCATAAGCACATAGGTCCAACTGGTTTAAATAGGGCAAAGTTGGAAATAAAACCCAGATTGTCAGTCTATTTGTTAGGCAGGTGAACATCTTAACCATCCTTTTACACCAGAAGCTTTAAAAAACATCTCATTTTGGTCAGTTTTATTTCAAGGCGGTACTACAGTGAACAGGAATCTTCCTTTATTTTTCCCCTGTTTTATTTTTTTCCTCTTTTTTTTTTTTTTTTTTTTGTGTGTGAAAAGGTTTTGTGAATATGGACATGTCACATATATATAAACTGGAATGATATGAAAGCATGAACTACTTTGAATATCCACAGATCTCATTTATCAGACACAGTATGCAGGCAATGTTTATTTTTATCATTGTTGTTTTTGCATGCAGACCATTTTTATTGTATTGATTTATTTTGTATGCTGCAGGCCATCTTTATTGTATTTATTTTGTATGCAGGCCATCTTTATTGTATCTATTTATTTTGTATGCAGGCCATCTTTATTGTATTTATTTATTTTGTATGCAGGCCATCTTTATTATATTTTTTATTTTGTATGCTTGCCATTTTTTTTTTGTATTTATTTATTTTGTATGCAAGCCATTTTTATTGTATTTATTTTGTATGCAGGCCATCTTTATTGTATTTTTTTTAATTTTGTATGCAGGCCATCTTTATTGGGTTTTTTTGTTTTTTATGCAGGTCATTTTTATTGTATTTTTTATGTTGTTTGCAGGCTATTCAGAAAAAAATATTAGTTTTGTACAAATACAGGCCATTTTGTAATACAAAAATTTGATGCCCTGTATTTTCATATCCAGATCATCATTAGAGATGGTCAGTAACATTTTCTGTTGCTGGTTTTTGAATCATCACTTTCGATTTGGATGGGAATTCATTAATTCTGTACATACATACATGCCAGTGTCTCATTCAGTGTGCTCTTATAGTCTCATCATGCCAGTGTGCATTACCATCTACCAGTGATTCCCAGGTACAATGAGGGAGACGAAAGTGCAGAATCTCGGTCACACACACACACACGCACACGCACACACATGCACCACCCTAGGTGTTGAGCTGGGAAACTCCCAGCCAACTGGCTGTTCTATATGTAACTGATTTGAAATTTGTTATAGTTCTTGTTAATTGGAGAATGAAATTGGTTTACCTAGTTAGGGATTGATGTTGAAGAATACACTGAATTAACTGTAATTGCTGATGAAATGTGGAATGAGACATGGCTTTATCTGCTTGGTTGGGGCACAGTAGGAGAAATAGGATAGCTATAAGGATATATTGTACAAAATACCTCTCTGTATGTATACATGTCAATATGTAGTATATGCCTGTGGATTTGTTGATGTAGTATTACAGCATTATTGGGGAACATGTGCAGTGTTGTTTCTAACATTGTTTTTTTTCTAACCTTCCCAGTGAAACAAGCAAGTGTGCAAAATGTGTGTGTGTGTGTGTGTGTGGTGTGTGTGTGTGTGTGTGTGACATGAACTGCTTGGCATATCTCTGTGTGTGCATCGTATGATTGTCAATGATGTGCCAAGGTAAAAAATTTTCACAGAATAATTTTCTCTGTATTTTTGATGCAGATAGATGATTTTCCTGATTTGGACTAATGAACTTGTGCAATGTTTGTTCATTTACATTTGGCTACTGTTAAAAAAATCACATACATCACATATAAAATGTTTATAACAAGGATGCAGGTGGATATGGATTGAAATAAAGATATACATTTTTGTTTTTGTGTGACGTATAAAGTTTTTTGTGAGAGAGAGAGAATGTGTGTGTGTATGTGTGTGTTATATACTTGCAAGTAAGCAAGAATTCAATCATGAGTGGTTAGTAAAGAGGTTTTCAGACAAATAGAAGACACTTAAGACATGGGATTTTTTTTTACATCCCTCAGAACTCCACCATCAGCAGTTAATTCTCTGCTGTTCTGCCATCAGAAAAATCGATTCAATTAAACAGTAAGCAAAACAATCAAAGAACATGCATAGTAATCAAATGTTGAAAACTTGACCTATCTTTTAGCATCCTTTTCAGTGTGAAACAGATCTTATGTCAGCTGTGGCCCCTGGGGGTTGTAAGCTAGGGAAACACAAACAAAAGGTAATGTGAAAGTCACTGTAGTTGTAAACACTCTTTTCAGGCAAAGACAGATTAATAACAGCAACAAAACACACTTTTTCAGTGAATGTGCTGGAATAAAGGTACAAAAAGTAATAATGATAATAAAATAGAGGCTTATATAGCGCGAATTCCCCAAAACATGGGCTCACCGCACTGTACAATCAAATCAATTCATATAGGTTACATGTGAAAAATTTGACCAGCACAAAAAAAAGGAAAAATGCATGCACATACAATACACAGCTATCACATGACCAGACAATAAAAGTAAAATAAAAGCAATATCATCCCCCCCCAAAAAAAATGTGCAGTGCAGAACAATGCATACACACACACGCATGCGCGCACACACAAAACGTATAAATGAAATAACAAAGAAAACGGCACATTCACAGATTTACCCTACATGTACTCACATTAACAACAACAAAAAAGATAAAGTAAAATAGAAATGAAGAACCTTATCAAATCCCAAAAGACCAGCACTAGAGTCAGAGATGAGTCAATAAAATGGGAAATCAATTTTGATCAGTGGTCAGGGACGGGAATCGGATAAAAAGGTATATTTTGAGCAGCCTTGTAAAGGAGGAAGTAGAGTCAGTGTGTCTTATTTCAGAGGGAAGTGCGTTCCAGAGAGTGGGACCTACATGAGAGAATGAGCGCTCGCCATGCTGTTTTTTTACTTTGGGAACTCTCAAGATTTTAGTGTCAGAGGATGAGCAGAGTGGTCTGTTTGGGTGGTACACAGAAAGAGTATCAGAGAAGTATGCTGGAACTTTGTTCAAGAAGAAATTATGACAATGCATCATAGCTTTAGCCGCCGCTGTGGCCTAGTGGTTAGGGTGTTGTACTCGTAATCTAAAGGTTGCGGGTTCGATCCCAGCTATTCCGCTATGGCGTTGTGCCCTTGGAAAAGGCACTTTACGGCTATTTTCTCACCCCACCCAGGTGTAAAAGGGGTACCAACCTTGTGTTGGGGGTTAATCCTGCGATAGACTGGCGTCCTATCCAGGGGGGAGTCTATGACTCTCAGTCGCTTAACGCCACAGAAACCGGGATAAGCACCGGCCTGATGAGCCTTATGGCTCGGGACAGACTTTAACTAACTTTAACTTTTATCATAGCTTTATACTGGATACGAGCTTGGATTGGAAGCCAGTGCAGATTTCACAATACAGGTGTGATGTGATTACGTTCTTTGTTTTGAGTACCAATTGGGCAGCTGAGTTTTGTACCTTTTGTAGTTTCTCTATTAAAAGCTTGGGACAGCCTGCAAGCAGGGAGTTTGCATAGTCAAGCCTAGATAGACAAGGGCACAGACGAGTTTCTTGGCTGTGTCTACATCGATATACATTCTGATGTTACTAATCTGACAAAGCGCAGCATAAGCTGAGCGGCAAGTCTGTGAAACATGTTTTTCAATTGACATGGTATTTGTCAGGATGAATCCTAGATTGCGCACTGATGGTGAGAAAGAAATATATGATTTTCCAACACGAATGGTATATGGCAGATCAACTGATAGAGAAGAATGAGTGGTGGAGTGAATCAGCAGGGCTTCTGTTTTATCATCATTTAATTTCAATTTGTGTCTAGTCATCCAGGATTTGACGTCGGATATACAATTTTTGCATGATTTCAATAGTAGTGTTGACATTATCAGGACGGCATTTAGAGTAAAGTTGGGAGTCACCTGCAAAAGACTGATTTTGGTTAAAGTGACTGCTAATGAGGGTGTTCAGTGGCTTGGTGTACTTGATGAAAAGAATGGGTCCCAAGACTGATCCTTGTGGTACGCCAAACGAGATGTTTGCTGGTGAGGACTTGAACTCATCTACGATAATGGTTTGCGTTTGATCGGATAGATAGTTCTGAAACCACTTCAGTGCTGTTCCACAGACACCAAAGCCGCCGCTGTAGCCTAGTGGTTAGGGCGTTGGACTCGTAATCTAAAGGTTGCGGGTTCGATCCCAGCTTTCGGCTATGGCGTTGTGCCCTTGGAAAAGGCACTTTACGGCTATTTTCTCACCCCACCCAGGTGTAAAAGGGGTACCAACCTTGTGTTGGGGGTTAACCCTGCGATAGACTGGCGTCCTATCCAGGGGGGAGTCTTTGACTCTCAGTCGCTTAACGCCACAGAAACCGGGATAAGCACCGGCCTGATGAGCCATAGGCTCGGGACAGACTTTAACCACAGACACCAAAGTGTTGTTGGAGAGCTTGGTAGAGAATGGTGTAATCAATTGTACCAAATGCAGCTGATAGATCCAAAAGAGTGAGAACAGAGATATTTCCATCATCTAGAGCAAGCAAGATATCATTTGCAACTTTCAGAAGTGCTGTTTCAGTGCTGTGCGAGGGCCTGTATGCTGACTGGTTTGAAGGTAGAAGAGAATGTGAGGCAAGATGTTCAAAGAGTTGATTCAGCACAAATTTTTCAAGGATCTTTGACAAGAAGGGCAAGTTGGAAACAGGTCTGTTATTCTTGAGGATGTTTGGGTCAAGAGATGACTTTTTGAGCTGAGGTTTTACAACTGCACATTTGAAACTAGAAGGGACAACACCTGTGGATAGACTCTGATTCATTATCTGTGTAATAACAGGTAAAATATCATTTGAGCATTCAGTCAGAAGGGGTGTTGGTGGGGTCAAGTGTGCAGGTAATGGGTTTGGATTTATGGATAATCTTACGGACTTCATCTGCGGTAACTAAGCAAAAGGAAGATAATGGAATAGTATCTGATACTGAAGAGGGCTGAGGGTCTTGAACTGAGAGGGTTGTAGAGAGATGGTCAAGCTCACGTCTAATGTCAGCAACTTTCATAAAGCTGTTTTCCGTATGGTTTCTTTTTTATCCTTTGCAAGTGATGTGGCGATAAAGATTTACTACTTACCAGCGAGAAAGAGGTATGCATGTGCGCAGGATTTGATGTGTGCGCAAGATGTTCTGCCTGTGAATGTGTGTAATAATAATAATATAATAAGAAAAATGCCCCTTAACCTGGGTGGTCGCAGGGGAGCGAGGCGTCAGAGACCACAGCTTCTCTAGGGGCCAGCATGTTGAGGGCGGCGCCCATCTCCTCTCCCTCGCTGCTTTACCTTCCCTGACCCGAAAGAGGGCAGGTACCTATTTACAGCTGGGGGAACTGTACTGAAGCCAAGGCACGCTATCAGTCACCCAGCAAACTGGTAACCGCGTTCGACGCTGCTTAACTTGGGTGGGGGAAAGCGAGCGCTCTGACCACTGAGTATCCCGTCCCCAAACGTGCTGGAATAAGTCAAGTAAGTCATTGATGCAGAACATCTATAAAATTATTTATATCAGAGAAGGAGCAAGATGATGATGATTACATTGAAGTCAAATTTCTGAGATGCAGTTTATACTTATATATGTAGATACCTGGCATAAATCCATAACAGATACCACAGATGACGTGACCAAACTTGCCTGAACTGTGCAGTGCAGTGCAGTGCAGTTCCCCAACCACTCTGGGAGTTGAGGGAGAAGCAAGTACAGCCGCGTGTCTTACCCCATCACCCCCTTCCATTTAAAGCGCTTCCTCTCTCAAAGACTAGCTCCATCCATGGCTAGTACCTAAACAGACCCCTGTCAGTACAGCCACACAGCACCTTTATGCTCTCCATCTCCTTAACCTGTATAAAAAGTTAGTTTAAAAATCGTTTCAGTACATCCAGATCGCTGAATCAGCAACAGCAACATTAGAGAGTGGTTTCGAACAACAGTTGGATTAAGGCAGGGCAGTCTACTATCACCCACTCTTTTCAACATCTTCCTGGAGAGAACAATGGCTGATGCACTGAAACATCATAAAGGATCAGTCAGCATTGATGGCAGAACGATCATAAACCTCTGCTTTGCAGATGACATTGACAGACTAGCAGGATCAGAAAAAGAGCTTGCCAGCCTAACAGAACACCTGAATAAGGCCTCCAAAACATATGGGATGAAATATCAGTGCAGAGAAGACCAAACGAATGATCAATAACGCCAAGGGCATCAGCATTGATATCAGGGTCAACAACCAGAAGCTGGAAACGGTTCAAAGCTTTAAGTACTTGGGAGCCGTTGTATCACACCAGGGGTCCAAGCCAGAACTAGTGTGCAGGATTGCACAGACAATAACAGCGCTGTCAAAACTGAACATTATGTGAAGAGATAAAAATATCTCACTCAGCTCCAAGATCAGATTAATGCATTCCCTTGTCATATCCATATTTTTGTTTGCCCGTGAATCGTGGACCTTCACTGCAGATTTGTAGAGAAGAGTACAGGCGGCAGAGATGAATGCTTCTGGAGACTCCTTGGCATCTCCAACAGAGACCACATAAGCAACGAAGACGTGCATAACAGAATCCAGCAAACCATTGGGCCCTAAGAAAACCTAACAATCGTAAAGAAGCGTATGGCCATGTCACAAGATCAAAAGGACTTGCAAAAACAATACTGCAAGGCACTGTCCAAGGAGGAGGAAAAAGAGGCAGACCAAGGAAGAGATGGAGGACAACATCAGTGAATGGACAGGCTTAGAACTTAACAAAACAATGAGAAAGGCAGAACAGAGAGAGGAATGGGGCGGACTGGTTGTCAAATCTTCACGGGTGCCCCCACCGTCACTATGGGATAGATAGATAGGCATGCTCTTGAGGCATAATTCAATTGCCTCGTTTTAGTCACACTTGTGTACTTAAAATTAATAGTTTCTTTGATTATTTTTTAAAAAAAAGTGTTTGCCCATTCATTTCATATTCATGGGTTTCACTCACTCACTCACTCAGTCCCATGTCCCAAAGGACGTAGGGGGGACATGAGAGAAGACGCAACAGAGATCTTTTTCCATGCTTCACGGTCCTGTGTGGCTAGTAGGAGGTGTTGCAGGGGTTGGGCGGTCCAGTCTTTGATGTTGTCAACCCATGATTTCTTTTGGCGGCCTCTTCTTCTCTTGCCCTCGACTGTTCCTTGCAGGATGGTTTTTGCTAGGGTGTTGTGTCTTGTGGTGTGACCAAACCACATCAGCTTTCTCCTCTTTATGGTGGAGAGCAAAGGCTCTTGGGGGCCCACACGCTTTTTGATTTCTTCTTTCACATAGTTATTGGTCTTGTGTTCTTTGTATGATATTCTGAGGAGTCTTCTGTGGCACTTGTTCTCGAATGCTTGGATTCTCCTCTCTAACTCTGTTGTCAGAGTCCATGATTCACAGCCATATAGGAGGATAGATATCACGAGGGATTTGTAAAGGTGGTATTTGGTGCAGAAGCTGATGTTGTTGCTTCTGATGATCCTCTGGAGTCTGACTAGAGCAGATGTTGCTGTTGCAATGCGAGCTTTCACTTCATTGTTTGATGTGCCATCTTTTGTTAGGATGGAGCCTAAGTATTTGAATTGGCTCACCTCTTCTAGTATTTCTCCATTCATCTTTATTTCCGTGATGTCATTACTCGCGCTGTTGACCATGATCTTTGATTTCTCTGTACTGACCTCCATGCCGTATGCGCTCGCTCGATCTGTTAAATTGTCTGTGAGGATTTGCAGTTCTTGTTTGCTGCTGCCCATGAGGTCAATGTCATCTGCAAATCTGAGGTTGCAAAGGGGTCTTCCACCAATGGAGATGGAAGTGTGGTGGTTTTGCAGTGTCTCTGTCATGATGTTTTCGAGGAAGAGGTTGAAGAGTACAGGTGAGAGAAGGCAGCCCTGGCGAACCCCAACCGTGGTCTTGAAGAACTCGCCCACGTGATTGTTCATGAAAACTGCACTTCTTGCGTTCTCGTACAGAGCCTTGATGACTTCAATTAGGCAGCTGTCAATGTTGAAGTGCCTGAGTACTTGCCAGAGGCCGTCATGCCATACCCTGTCAAAGGCCTTTTTGAAATCTATGAAATTGTGGTACAAGTCTTTTTGGTGTTGGAGATGCTTCTCTATCAGAATTCTCAGATTGAAAATTTGTTCCATTGTGCTGCGTTTTGGTCTAAAGCCCGCTTGTTCTTCTGCCAGGAGTTTTTCCGCTTGGTTTTTCAGTCTGTTGAGGACTACCTGCAGCATGATCTTGCTAGGATGACTTATGAGACTGATGGTTCTGTAGTTCTGGCATTGCTTGAGGTTTCCTTTCTTTGGCAGGGGTATTACAAGAGACTGTGTCCATTCTTTTGGCCATTCTTTGGTGTCGTGGATCTTCTGACAAAGTTCTGTGAATCGCCTTGCTGTTTCATTCCCTCCATTTTTTATGAGTTCAGCTGGGATGTTATCGATTCCAGGGGACTTCCCCTTCTTCAATTGTTTAATAGCTGCATCTACTTCACACCTTAGTATTGGTGGGTCTTTATCTTGGTGTTCAGGGGGTTTGTCAGAAACTATGTTGGTATCTGGGCGTAGTGGGTAGTTATACAATCCCTCACAGTATTCTGTCCAGCGTTGGAGGATGGCATTGTTTTCCGTTAAAAGATTTCCTTCTTTGTCTTCAATAACAGAGGCTTTAGGCTGTGTGGTTTTCGTTAGTGCTTTCAAAGTGTCGTAAGCTGTTTTGCTGTTTCCCTTGGCCATTCTAGCTTCGATGTTGATGCATTGTTCTTCTATCCACGCTTCTTTGGCTTCTCTCATCTTTTTCCTCACTTCTCTGTGGCTATCCATGTACTTCTTGTAAGCTTCTCGACTTGTGAACTTTTGTTTCTTAAGTTCTTTTCTTTTGTCGCAGAGGTCAAGAACCTCATTTGTCACCCAGGGTTGTTTCTTTGTTCTGCTTCTTCCTAATGTTTCTTCTGCTGCTGTCGTCAGCACTTCTTTGATGTTGTTGGCCAGTGTGTCCACATCATTGTCGATGGCTGTGAGTGCGGCGAACTTTCCTCCAATGTTGGCTTGGTAGATGTCAACCACAGTTGGGTCTTTGAGTTTTTCCAGGTCGAATCTTATGCGTGGGCTTTTTGGCTGGTGTTTGCTTTCAGTTTCAGCCTGATGGTGGTAAGTACAAGGTCGTGGTCACTGCCAATGTCAGCTCCTGGGAATGTTCTTGTGTTTGCCTTGTTTATGCTGGATTTGAATCTTTGGGGTGACAGAATGTAATCAATTTGATTATGAATCAGACCATTTGGTGAGTGCCAGGTTGATGTTCTGGATGGCTTGTGAGGGTGGAGTGTGTTAGCCAAAGTTAGTTTGTGCTTCTTTGCGAATTCCAGCAGCCGCTGTCCTCTGTCATTTGTTTCTCCCAGTCCAAATCGTCCTGTGGTTCCTGCCCAGGTGTCATAGGCATCAGGTCCCACCTTAGCATTCCAGTCGCCTTCCACAATAAGGATGTCTTTTTTGGGCGTTTTGGAGATGACGTTTTCAAGTTCTTCATAGAATTCTTCTATCTGGTCATCATCGTAGTCAGATGTTGGAGCATACACTTGGATGATGGTGAGATTCTGGGGTTTTGCAGAAACTCTGATTGAGATGAGTCTGCTGGATACTGGTGTGCAGCTGATGATGCTTGACACAATCTCTTTCCTGACAATAAAGCCTACTCCATGTTGATGTAGTTTCTCTTCTCCGCTGTACCATATTTTGTGGCCGTCTTGCGTGGTTGTTTCTCCGAAGCCAATCCATCTGACTTCCGCAAGCCCTAGGATGTCCCATTTATACCTCTGTTATTCATGTGTAAGTTCCTGTACTCTTCCTGTTTGGTACAGAGTCCTTACATTCCATGTACCAATGGTTGCCCCTTTAGCTGGAAGCTTTAGAGTTGGTTCTGCCCCAGTAGCACACTTGTCACTCCCACCCTGGAGGCTTGCAGTGGGTAGCGCGGTCGTTGTTGATCCGGGCCTCGACCGATCCGGCATGTCTTTCTGTTTTGTTTTTCTCATCATGTCCTTTCAGTGGGCTTGAGGAAGCTTGGTGGCGCCCATCTCCTCTCCAAGACTCCTACTGGTGGGTAAGAATGCACCAGCCCCTCACAACGTTTCGCCCGCCAGTAGAAGCGGTTACCGGGGTGTGGGTGGGTTAAGGACCCGGACCCAGAAGTGAGAGTTGAGTGCCAAGTGAGGACCAGTGCTCCCGTCCATCCCGAGGGATGCTACTGCCAGGTTTACAAAGGTACCACCTCTCCTTAAGCACCCCATAGGCCTACACCCCTCATGGGTTTAAGAAAAATAAAATAGATTATGTCATAATAGGACAAGGTTTCCACTTGTTCCTGCCCCTTTCCCTCCCCTCCCCTTGTTTATAACTTACAGTCAAAGATTTCGGTTTTACTGTTAAAACAGAATTCAATTCAGGTTTTGTCACCTCATAATTTTGACAGGACAACAAATTATATTATTAGAATCCTGTTCTCTCTCTCTCTCTCTCCTCTCTCTCTCTCTCTCTCTCTCTCTCTCTCTCTCTCCTCTCTCTCTCCTCTCTCTCTCTCTCTCTCTCTCTCTCTCACACACACACACACACACACACACACACACACACACACACACACACACACACATTATACAGCAAAGAACAGATTGTAAAATGGGTTCTAACCAGAAAAAAAGTGTTTGTGAAAGCATACATCAGTTAAAGACTTATAGAAGTGTGATCAAAGAAAGACAGCTTGAGACATTATTTTATAGAATCCGATTAAATGCTTTTATCACAAAATTTAGCAAGGATGTTAAATGCTTATGTGGAAACAATCATATTTCAAATACCCATATTGTATTTGAATGTAAGACTTTAAAACCTTACTTACCCAGTTTTCATGAAACTTCCCTTGAACAAGTTTTGGAGAATATCAAGTTAGTGTTTGCTATTGCTAAAGGTTTATTGTTAAGTCCTATAGGGCATTTGTTGTAGTTATATCAATGTTGTTCTGTTATGAATTTTATTCTCTCCTGTTAATTTAGTGTTTAGCATACAGTTTCACTTAATGTAATTAGGATATCGTCAGTCACAACTACACACCTGCACCAACACACACACACGCGCGCGCGCGAGCACACACACACACACACACACACACACACACACACACACACACACACACACACACACACACACACACACACACACACACACACACACACATGCTAACATTTTTTTTGGTGCATTTTTTTCTTGAATCTTTACTTATTTTTAGTCATTCCATCCCTCAACTATTCTCTGTCTTTGTCTTTCCCTTTCCCTCTTCTTTTTACCAATATTTCAACTGTTATTATTATCATTAGATTTTATGTTAAGGGGGTTTGGGTTTTTATTTTATTTTCTTCTTCTTCTTTTATCAATTTCATTATTTATTTTATCTATCTATTCATCTTTATATTATTTTTATTTATTTTATTTATTATTATTATCATCATCATCTTATTTATTTATTTTGATTCTTATGATTTTATTATTATTTTTTAAATTCCCCCCCCCCCCTACCCCGTCCAGTATCACTTTATGTGGAAGGACGTAAAATTGAAGACTACTACTACTACTACTACACACACACACACACACACACACACACAGAGGTTGTGATGGTATCTTTGCTACAATAATTGTTAATTGAGTAAACCTATTTGAGAACAAAGCAGATAGGCATAGCTATGAAACAACTTCAATGATTAAAATAACAAAATCAATAAAAGGGCTGGAACAAATCATAGCAAGTCCTGTTATATTATGGCCAACAGAAGGCTTGCAAAATCCCTGATCATGATCTTTGGTTGGAAATTAGTGCTCAAAATAGGAAGGGAGGGGAATGGTAGGTGTAAGAAATTGTGGCGAACAGGACAATAGGTCTAGGCCTATAGGCACCCCTTCCTTCCCCCTACATGTAGGCCTAGAGCCTCAGTGCGCACTGGGATCGCATGTTGTGGTTAAAAAAAAAATCATTGACGTGAAGAACAATAAAAAGTAGAGGTGGGGGGAAAAAGTGACGGTGAAAAATATAGAAGCGGCTTAATTAATTATTCTTTGTTGTTATTATTATTCATAACAATGAAGGTATCCCAGCCTCGCTCAAAGCTACCGCGGCAAATGTCAGCGCTTGTCTCTGATTGGTCAAAATAGTTGTACCATGCAGAGTTCTAGCAGACCACAAATTCAAGGGGGGTAATTACTATTAATTGGCGCCATGTTGGTAGATTTTTGTCTCAGATTTAAATAACAAAACAAGTAAACAAAACTGTGCATTAAATCCCATGTTACTGACGAAGCAGAGCTCGAAGACTAGATAAACAGAGTAACAACATACAAGACAAGTGTTTTCGCTGCGTGTGTGATAAAACGCTTTAGCCTGCAAGCAAAAGCGGCCAAGAGTTTGAAGCTGAAAATGAAACCAACTTCTAGAGTCGGCGTTGTTTGACCAAAACTTGGCAGAGCTTTATTTGCCTGTAGTTGCTGTGAAGCATAATATACAAGGTAAGAAATTTCGATGCAGCTTATTTCTCAACGCTCGACTCTAAACAAAATTGCAGACCGATTTCATTTATGAAAAACGACATAAACAAGACAGTGATCATTGTACTTTCGGTTTCAACGTGTGAACATTTCGTCTCAAATGTGGCTTTGTCTTGCTGACAAAATCGGTAATTGTGGCATCTAATGTTGCCAAGAGGTAGTTATGAACCTCGAATATTTTTATACTACATAAATTTAACGGTAAAAACAATAAGTGGTTTGTATTTCAAACCAATTCTAACACACACACACACACACACACACACACACACACACACACACACACACACATAATTTATTTTAAAAAAAAAAAAAAAAAAAAAAAAATATATATAATATATATATATATATATATATATATACATACACACATACATATATGTATGCTGACTCCACTCTCCTCAAAACTTAAAAAGTCTTTCGGATGAGACTGTAAACCGAGGCCCTGTTGCATGTTCTGCACACACCTTAAATCCTGTTCCGCTTTTTGTAAGAGTAGGCCATCGTGGGCTGGTGGGAACAGATGCCAATGTTGACAAAACTGTATGCTCACGGGGACTGGATGAAAAAAAGCACATGAGTACTTCTTCCATTATCCTCGATATAAAAGAACAAAATAAAAATAAATTTAAATAAATATGTATACATACATACATACAGTACATACATACACACATAAATACATACATACATACATACATACATACACATACATACATACATACATACATACATACATACATACATACATACATACATACATACATACATACATACACAACATAAATACAACATACATACATACATACATACATACATACATACATACATACATACATACATAACATACATACATACACTATGCCCACACATACATACATACATACATACATGCATACATACCATTGAGCATTAAAGTTTGGCAGTAACTCAGATGTTATGCCCAAAACATAAGTATTGTAAGTAATTTAGTAAAGCAATGATCTCTCCTCACACACACACACACACACACACACACACACACACACACACACACACACACACACACACACACACACACACTTATGTATAATACAGAAATAATCCATATTCCTTGATAAAACAAGTTTTATACTCGCACACACACACACACACACACACACACACACACACACACACACACACACACACACACACACACACACACACATCCTTCGATGAGACTATAAACTGAGTTCCCTGTGTGAACGCATGCAGAACATCTTACACACATGTTAAATCCTGTTCCAGATTTTGTAAGAATAGGCCATCGTGTGCCTGTGGGAACAGATGACATTTACAAAGCTGCATACACATGGGGACTGGATGTAAAAAAACACGAGTGCTTACCCATTATCCTCGATATAAAAGAATATATAAAAAAAGAATAAAACACACACACACACACACACACACCACACACACACACACACACACACACACACACACACACATGGGTGGCAATGAATGATAGAGCTTGGCATAGGTAGGCTACAAACATAATACTGTAGCAATCACAGCCTTAGATTTCTTGAAAAGCTCCTTGAAAAGTCTTTGAATCTTATACTGTTCAGAGGTCTGTATGAACCTTTATGTATCTAATGAGGAAAAAGGCTTCAGTTAAATGTTAATGATCCCAAACATTTTAAAGACTTTCTGCTTAGGCTCACACAACAACACTGCCAACATATTTCTCTTGACTGGTTGTGCTTTGAGAGTAATTTGACTAAAGGATTTTTTTTTCATATAACATTACATCTTTTAAAATTTGATTTGAATTTGAGGAGAGTTTAAAATTTGTTCTAAAGCTTCAGTTTAGGGAGCTGCACCCCCTATGGCTATTGTAACATTTTTTTTCAAGTTTAGTATTAGACTTTTCTTGTTGAAAATCACCCCTTGAATTGGCAAGGGTTAACTTGTGTCTCATACTTTGTAATTGAAACTTTGCTATTTGTATTACACCAATATAATAAATGCGCAAACCCACTCATTACAATAATAATAATAATAATAAATAATAATAATAATAATAATAATAATAGTAATAATATTATTTATAATTATTCATCAGAATTTTTTTTAAACAATAAAAATATTCTAAGTCTGTAAAAGTATGTGATTTATCAAAGCTGCGAAATAAGTGCAATGGAATAAATTTCTTCAGCATCTGTATTATGGTCATCATCAACTTCCTCTTCTTTTTCTTTTTAAAATGTTTTATATTATTATTTATTCTTTTATTTTGAGGATAATGTAATAAGCACTCATGTGCTTTTATTACATCCAATCCCAGTGTGTTTGCAGTTTTGTAAATTTTGTCATCTGTTCCTATCAGCACACAATGGCCTGCTCTTACAAAAAGCAGAACAGGTTTTAACATGTGCCAAGATGTTCTCTGTGTGATTGCACATGGGACCTTGGTTTATGATCTGACCAGAGACTACTGGAAGAATAAAATGCAGAGGTTCAGTACTGACAGAGAGAGAGTACTATAGTATGAGCTCAATGTTAAGTGTCTGTCCCTTGGTACCAGCAACAAGTTATCCAAATCAAAGCTTGAGCTACCTGACACTTTTATTGGTCTGCTCCCATCAGTGGCAGATGAAGAATAAAAGGGGATTGTGTACTTTCCCAGAGGAAGCCTTAATGAGGGAAGGGAGTGAGGGGAGGGAACAAGGGGAAAAGAAATAAATGGCTGGCTGAGAAAGTGTGTGCATGCATGCAAAGATAGACAAAGAGAAATTGAGAGAGGGCTGAGCATCCCTTTTTTAACCCCCAATTCTTCTTTCTTACCTCCCCCCCCCTCCTCTCTCCCTCACCCTCTCCCTCTCCTCTCTCTCTCTCTCTCTCTCTCCTCTCTCTCTCTCTCCTCTCTCTCTCTCTCTCTCTTTCTTCTAGGCTGTGTTGCTGAAAAAAATGCCAATTTCTTCAGGTAAATCATGTTTGAGACAAATTTCGCTTTTCAGCTGTTAAATCACTTGATTATCTGTGGTGGTGGTATATTATAGACTGCTTTTAACATGCTTCAATTTCAACCAGAACAAAAAAATAAATAAAAACCAGCATGCATACAGGTGTCATGTTTAGATCCCACCCGTGAGGAAAGTCGGAGAGTTGGAGTTCCCTGGGCGGTTGGGGCTTTAGGCCTGTTATGGCAACGTGCAAATTTTTGCATGATGATCAATGGTGATGGGGATGATGAAATGATGCTATGGCAATGGCAACGTTCTGGCGGCTCCTGCGACGGCAGTGGAACTATTCTTATCGGCGATTGCCTTTCCAATGGACCATTCCAGCGACGTCGAGAGGGAGGGAAAGGGGGGGGGGGGGATCTGCTGCATGGGTAACATAGGGGGACGGGTAGCCTAGTGGACAGAACATTGCGCTCGCATTTGACGACCAGGGTTCGATTCTCGTTCGAGGGGATTTTTCCCCTGGAGTTAACATCAGTGCTGACTCCACTCTCCCCAAAAGTAATTCGGATGTGACTATAAACCGAGTCCCCGTGTGCGAACACACGCAGAACATCTTGCACACACATTAAATCCTGTCCCGCTTTTCGTAAGAGTAGGCCATTGTGTGCCGGTGGGAACGGATGACAATATCTACAAAACTGCATACACACAAGGACTGGATGTAAAAAAAAAAAAAGCTAATGAGTGCTTATCCCATTATCCTGGATATAAAAGAATGAATGAATAGATAAAATTTAAAATAAATAAATAAAAATGAACAGCATGGCCCTCATACTTAATTAATCCAGGCTTTGGCTCCAGAGCGTAGAGCACAACTCCATAGCCTTCCGAGACTGACGGATGCCTACCTATTTCAATGCATAGCTGAAGAATTTAAAAAAAATAATTATTATAATTTCACTACCACCTATACCTTCCGGACCTGACTCTCACTTGAATTTGTTACATGCGTATGTAGGCTAACATTTTCAGTCATGTACTTCCAAAGGGGTTGTATGGTGAATTCTGCCTTATCATGTCACATGTGTGATTCTCCCCTTTTTCGTCCCCTTACTGAAAACTGAACTATTATCTTACACAGTAGGACAGTCAATAGGCCTAAGCCAACAGAGTATGGTTCAGAAGAGGAGAGGCTGGGGGTAGAAATCGTTGCTACAACCCCCCCCCCCCCCCCCCCCGCAAAAAGAAAAGAAAACAAAAAAACATAACCACCAAAAAACACTTTGCTTTATAAATCTGTTTTTGTTTTTAATTGAGGTCAATTTGAAAACAAGAAAAGAGCAGTTTTTGTTTTTAGTCGTTTATCCGCTAGGCCCACAGCTAGATTCACCAATGCGAGATTTTGCATACGCGAACAGTTTATAGCCACCATAAAGGTAGTGGCACTTTGACTTGGGGTACAGGGAACCTGTTTAAGGACCAAGCCTTCAAAACTGTAAATTATCTAGCTGATTGCTTTGTGTGATTCTGGATAGGGTTTACTTTATTCCGCTGATCCGAAAGTAGCATGGTGGAAAATCACAGCAATTTTGAGTAGGCTTACTCGTCACATAGCCTGTTGTGGGCTCAAGGTGAGCTACTAACTCCCCCTTACTAATGTTACTAATTCCCCCTTCGGCCTAGCAAGATCTAGGAGTGAGTAAAACCGCCATTCTAATGTTGCTTGGCTAAACAGTCTGATAGCGTAAACATTGGCAAGTGATCGTAGTTAAGATGATTATCATGATAAATGTTGTGTAAGTTTCTGATTGCTTTGAGTTTAACATGCATTTTATGCTGAACATCGTGTCCAACCGCCCTGCACGAGCCAGACATTTAAAAAATGGCCGATTTCAAGAGTCCGAGTACATGGGCCTTTCCTGACATGAATTAATATTTCAGTGCTGCTGGAGATCCATTTTTCTTGTAAGTACCGTTTGCGTGATAAGCTGAGTACTAGAGAAAAAAACGTCGACCAGTTGCATGAATGTTCTTTGGCCTACCAAAATAAACCTGCGAAATCTGATATATTTTAGAGTTTTATCACTGAACAAACCGATGCAGACATCACAAACCCGGTTTAATTTTTTTTTTTTTATATACATGTCCAATCGTTTATTTTTTTTTTTTTTTTTTCAATTTTCTTTTAAGCCTGCACAACATTGTCATATTGTTTTACCAAGGCCTTGAAGGTGACCTCAGATTTTGAAAGTCCATGTGGATAAGATTAGTGACACATTTTAAAAAAAAAAGTTTCCTTGTAAAGATGGAGCACAACACGGAGGCTTTACATATGGACAAAAAATTATTTTGGATGTATTTTGACTCATCAGTGCCTAGTGTATTAAGGTCTATGAGACCACAGAAACCAGCTACTTGTATGCATCAGAATGAAAATTAGAAAGATAAAGTAATGAAACTTGGCGACTCTAAGAAAAAGATCGGATGTATCTCTTTGTAAAATAACAGAAGATAGTGAAAGGTACCTCATTTATGGTTGAAAATGAAAAATTGTGCGCAATGCAAAATATTATGAGCTACAGCCGAGGAACAAACAAAAACACATGCTGCAACACAGCAATAGTGTCATGCTAAACTCATTTCAGCTATTAAATAATTAAAAATCATTCATGCCAATGCAAACAGAGAGAGAGAGAGAGAGAGAGGGTGGAGGGATGAAAGGGGGAAGAGAGAAAAGGGAGAGAATTGCATGGAATCTAGATCAGAGAAAGATTTTTTCAAAGAGGCAAGTTGTTTTATCAGTATGTTAATAGTTATTGGGTAATACATAAAAAATCATCAAGAATAATTCTTTTTTTCTGTTTTGTGGTAGTAACAACATGTCTTTATCATCCTCAGGACATCACCAAGACTGTCATGACCATCAGGACTTCATTATGACCAAGCCTTGACGCCTGCATTATTGCCAAGACTTCGATGCTAGGATTTCACCAAGCAATGACTTCATCATTGCCAGGGCTTCATCATCACCAAAATGTCTTCCACACCAAGCCTTCCTCATTATCAAGACTTCATCAGTGCAGAATTCATCAGCACCAAGACTTCATCATCACCAAGACTTTGTTGTCACCAAGACATCATCAGTGCCAAGACTATGTCATCACTAAGTCTGCATCATCATGAAGACTGCATCATCACCAAGACTTCGTCAGTGCCAAGACTTTGTCATCACTAACACTTCATCATCGTGAAGACCTCAGTATCACCAAGACTTCATCATCACCAAGACTTTGTCAGTGCCAAGACTTCATCAACACCAAGACTTTGTCAGTGCCAAGACTTCATCAACACCAACACTTCGTCAGTGCCAAGACTTCATCAACACCAAGACTTCGTCAGTGCCAAGACTTCATTATCACCAAGACTTCATCATTACCAAGACTTCATCATCATGAAGACTTCAGTATCACTAAGACTTCGTCAGTGCCAAGACTTCGTCAGTCCCAAGACTTTATCATCACCAAGACTTCATCATCATGAAGACTTTACCAATGTCAAGACTTTGTCATCACAGAGACTTCATCAGCACCAAGGCTTCATCAACACCAGGACTTCATCAGCACCAAGACTTCATCAACACCAGGACTTCATCAGCTCTAAAACTTCATCATCACTAAAACTTCATCAGCACTAAAACTTCATCATCACCATGACTTCAACATCACTAAGACTTCATCATCACCAAGACTTCATCATCACCAGAAATTTATCATTACCAGAAATTCATCAACACCAGAATTCATCAATACCAGGACTTCATCAACACCAGAAATTCATCAACACCAGGACTTCAACACCACCAGGACTTCATCATCACCAAGACTTCAATGCTGAGACTTTGTCTTCACTAAGGCTTTGTCAATTTCAAGACTTCATCATCACCAAGACTTCATCATCACCAAGACTTCATCAACACCAGAAATTCATCAGCACCAGGACTTCATCAACACCATGACTTGATCATCACCAGGACTTCATCAAAACCAGGACTTCATCATCACCATGACTTCATCAAAACCATGACTTCATCATCACCATGACTTCATCATCACCAGGACTTCATCAAAACCATGACTTCATCCTCACCAAGACTTCATCAACACTAAAACTTCATCATCACCAAGACTTGGGCAGTGCCAAGACTTCATCATCACCATCACTTCATCAACATCAGAACTTCATCAACACCAGAACTTCATCAACACCAGAACTTCATCAGCACCAACACTTCATCAGCACCAACACTTCATCAGCACCAACACTTCATCAGCACCAGGACTTCATCAACACCAGGACTTCATCAGCACCAGGACTTCATCAACACCAGGACTTCATCATCACCAGGACTTCATCAGCACCAAGACTTCATCAGCATCAGGACTTCATCATCACCAGGACTTCATCAGCACCAAGACTTCATCAGCATCAGGACTTCATCAACACCAGAAATTCATTAGCACCAGGACTTCATCAACACCAGGACTTCATCATCACCAAGACTTCTTCCTCACCAGGACTTTGTTAACACCAAGAGTTCCATCAATGCCAAGACTTCACCAACACCAAGATTCAATGAAAATCAAGACTTTATCATCACCAAGACCTCATCAATGCCAAGATTTTATCAAAATCAAGATTTTATCATGATAGAAACTTTGTCAACACCAGATTTTATCAACACCATGACTTCATTATTGCCAAGACTTTGTCAATGCCAAGATTGCATCATCACCAAAATGTTATGTCCACAGGACTGACATCATCACTAGAATATACCCTATCACCATGATTCATCATCACCACGACTTCTTCAGCATCAGTGCTTTATCTTTACCACTTCTTCTTTTTTCCCAGAAAAAGAAAAAAAATCCTTCCCTGCCTCCAGACCCCAAACAAACACCAAAAGACTATGGAAAAAATAATAGGTGGAAGGCCTTGAAAAATCAGAAAAAAGACTAGACAAAAGGACCCACCCCCTTCCCCTAAAAAAAGAAGAAAAGTATACTTGTCCCTTCTGCCCCCACCCCCCTTTAAACAAAGGTGGAGACCTTAGAGAGAAAAAAAAATTGGCTGAGTGTATGTAAAAAATACTTTTATTTCCTACAAGCATAAATGAAAAGTCCATTGAAAACATGTTCTGATCTCAGAATGCTTTTTTGATTTCAATAAATTTGACTGTATTTGTGTTGCTTGTAAATCCATAGACTTAGTCATCTGCTTTTAATAGATTTTATCTGTCAGAAGGTATAGTAAAGCTGCAACTGAAACCAACTAGATGAAAATGTGAGGGTTTATGAAGGATTAATATGGAAAATTAAGTAAATGATTAGTTGCACAGTTTTTAGTGTAATGTGTGTATGAACTATGTGTGTGTGCAAATGAATTGGCATTCTAGAATTGTTTTTAGTGTTTGATTTTATCATTGGAAGCCCCTGCCTATTTTACAGCAGCACTCAGTATTGTTTGCAAGTATGCAGTGATTGGTCGGCTACTAAAGCCAGCACAGCAGATGGATTAGTCTGTGTTTGTTGTTTTTTCTCCATTGGAAAGTTATAGTGATGGGTAGGAGACGTGAGTTTGTGTGCAAGTGCGCTCATATGAGTGGGCTTGCGTGTGTCTGTCTGTGTCTGTGTCTGTGTGTGTGCGTGTTTGTGAGCATGCATATATATACATGTGATTTTTTTAGTATGTGTTATGTATTTACATTTTCTTTTCTTTTTCCTTGCCTAGATCTCTGAGCTTCACCAATGGTGAGATTTTACATATGGGGCTGTTTTTGTCCACCATGATGGTAGACACATTCTGACTTTGGGGATGTATGCTGGATGTGTTCATGTTTCCATAACCTACAAAACACTGACATGAATTACGAGATCTTCACATATGTAATTGAGGGAAAATTATAGCAAAGGTGCATAAAATGGCTTTCTTAAGACTTAAATCCTTTTTCCCTTTTTTTAAAATATTTTTTTTTACTGGATTAAAAAAAGTTTCGGCCATGGAGCCTTTTCCGTGGTGTTGGGGTAAAAAAAACTAAAAGCCTTTCAGCATTTTTTGGGTTTTGGGGTAAAAAACAACAACTAAAAGACTTGCAGCACTTTTTTGTGGTGTTGGGGTAAAAAAAAACCCTCAGAATTACCCTCAGCTTTAGGTGGGAATAAAAAGTTTATTAAAAGAAGATTTGAATATCATGGTGTCCATATACCATTGTGTCCACATGCATGCATCCATGCATACATACAGACAAACTGACAGCACTGTCCCTAATCCTAACCATAACCTGATACTAACTGTTTATACTTACCCTAACCCCTACCCTGCATGTGAACACACTGGCAGGTGGATGCAATGGTACATGGACATAATGATATCTGAACTGTCCTGAAACCAATAAACGAGTTTGAGGAGGAGTGAAATTTGGGAAAAATAGATATTTTGGAGAAAGTAGCATGGTATTTATTCAGGGATATGCGAATTAGGAAAAGAGATTGAGTTTAAGTAATCCGTTCCTACTGGCATACAATGGCATACTCTTCCAAAAGGCAAACCAGGTTTTTTACATGTGTGCAAGATTACAGTCTCATCCCAAGGACTGGATTCGGCAATGATGTTTGAATGGGTGTAGCTCAAACCCAGGCTGTCAGACTGCATATATGCAATGCTCTGACCATAAACAATGTTTGTGTGTGTGTGTGTGTGTGTGTGTTTGTATGAATGTATGTTTGTATGTATGTTTGTATGTATGTATGTATGTATGCACATGATGGATAGTTTGTAGTGCAAGCAAATATGTGCACTGGTGCTATCATGGACTATCACAGACAAGTAGCCATGATATTTAAAGCAAGATTTTTGCTTCTGTTGTAAAACCAGCACCACAGTTGCATGTGTGGATGTACATGCTTTTTCATGACAAAGTGTCCCTACTTCAGTTTGTATGGGTCTTTTTTTTGTATTCTTTTTAATCACTTGTTTTGGTACATGAATTTGAAGTATTTTTTGTTTCTTTGTTTTTAATAGATGTTTGTGTATGTGACATAAAGCTTGGGTGTTAGAAAATGAAAATATAAGTGGAAGATGGAGGACCCACAAAAAATGGGGAAAAGAAAAGGTGGTTGGAGGCCCAACAAAAAAGTTGTTAAAAATGAAGAAAAAAAGGAAAAAAATAATGTTGAAAACATCAGGCTGCTTAAATGTCATCATTTTTACTATTACAGTGAGTTGTGAAATCCCATTTTAATTTGTGAATACTGTTCAGTTGTCCATTGAATTGTGTTGACAGGTTAGCCTGGATGTTTGTAATTTATGAAAGCAGCAGAGTTATAGTACTTGTTTGTATGATTTTATTATGTCGCTTTACAATTACCATTACTTGTATATATGATGTTTTTAGTGAAAAAGTTGTTTCCCATACCTTATGTTTTTTGTCGTTTCTGATCAGACTGAATTTCTTCTTATGATCTCGTAGTGCAGAAATGATGTTTGTTGTGATGTGTTGTTACAAGATTCCAGTTCTGAAGTACCTGTTGATGTGGGTAGGAAGAGAGTGAATTGTGGGCAAATCCATGCTGTGGCCTTAGGACTGATAATGCCATGGCAGATTGGACTGCAACAAACTTGTTAAAGCAGCATGAATTTTAGGGTATTGTTTTGAGTGTATATATATATATATATATATATATATATTATATATATATATATATATATATTTATATTTTTTTTTTATATCGAGGATAATGGAATAAGCACTCGTGTGCTTTTTTACATCCAGTCCCTGTGTGTATGCAGTTGTGTAAATTTTGTCATCTGTTCCCACCAGCACACAATGGCCTACTCTTTTGAAAAGCGGAACAGTCTTAACGTATGTGCAAGGTCTTCTGCATGCGTTTGCATAGCAGAACGCATTTTATAGTCTCATCCAAAGGACTTTAGGGGGGAGTGGAGTCTGCACTGATGTTAACACCAGGGGAAAATACACCCTTGAACAGGATTTGAACCTAGGTCATCAGATTGTAAATGCAATGTTCTAACCACTAGGCTGTCCGGTTGAAGACAGAATGCTCCTGTCTAAATGTGTGTATTAGTTTTTTTTTCTAATCCTGTTTTTTTGAGCATTCCTTTCTTTGATAGTTTTTTTCCATTTGAATGAGTGTTTGTGTAGGTGATTTAAACTGAAACTAGAAAGAAAAGTGTGAAAAAAGGGGAGAATGAAAGATATAAAAAAAAAAAGGGAGGGGGGGGGGAATGGGGAAAAGAAAAGGTGGTTGGAGGCCCCACACATAAAAAGAAGAGAAAGAGATAAAAAAGTAAAAAAAAAAAAAAAAAAAAAAAAAAAAAACGAAAGGAAAGGAAAAGGTGGTTGGAGGCCCCACACATAAAAAGAAGAGAAAGAGATAAAAAAGTAAAAAAGAAAAAAAAAGACAAGGGGAAAAGAAAAGGTGGTTGGAGGCCCCACACATTTTTTTTTTCAAAGAAAAGAAATGGGGAAAAGAAAAGGTGGTTGGAGGCCCCACACTATTTTTTTTTAAAAAGAAAATAAATGGGGAAAAGAAAAGGTGGTTGGAGGCCCCATACATACTTTTTTTTTTTAAAGAAAAAAACCGGGGAAAAGAAAAGGTGGTTGGAGGCCCCACATACTTTTTTTATTTGAAGAAAAAAACATGGGGAAAAGAAAAGGTGGTTGGAGTCCCCACATACTTTTTTTTTTTAAAGTTAAAAAAAACGGGGAAAAGAAAAGGTTGTTGGAGGCCCCACACATACCTTTTTTTTTTCAAAGAAAAAACATGGGGAAAAGAAAAGGTGGTTGGAGGCCCCACATACTTTTTTTTTGTATTTTTAAATGGGGAAAAGAAAAGGTGGTTGGAGGCCTCACAAATTAAAAGAAAAAATGGGGGAAAAAATAGGTTTGAGGCCCCACAAAAGAAATAAAAAGACTTTGTGCAGTTTTCTTGCCATTACACATTTTGTACCAAGTTTGAAACTCATATTTCAAATCAGAAGATTTCTTCAATTGTCCATTGAAAAAAACTCATAATCAGGTGGCTGTAAAGTTGGTGTTTTTGGCTAATAATTTGTGCATCAATCTATTACTGATAAATTTAATATCTGCTCTGAAACTTAGTTCTTTATTGCTGCAAGGACTTTTTTTTGTCGCTGTTGGGAAAACTTCATTGTTGCAAGGAATTGTTCGTGGCTTGTTAATTGCTGCAAGGAGTTTTCCATCCAAGCAAGGATTTTTTAGTCACAGAAAAGACTACTTCATTGCTGCAATAACATCTTTATTGGTGCAAGGACTTCTTCATCTATGCAAGGACTCTTCATCACTGCAAGGATTTCTTCATCTCTGCAATCACCTCTTCATCGCTGCAAGGACTTTGTCATCGCTGCAGGACTTTCTCATCACTGCAAGGTCTTGTTCACCACCACAAAGATGTCTTTATCACTGCAGGATTTATGCAGGGACTTTTTTTAATCATGGAAAGGACTAGATTACAAGGACTGCATCATTACCACAAGGACTTCATCATCCCTGCAAGGACTTTTTCATCTCTGCAAGGACTTCTTCATCACTGCAAGGACTTCATCATCCCTGCAGGTACTTCATTACTGCAGGGACTTCTTTATCACTGCAAGGACTTCTTCACGTTAAAGACTTTTCCTTTGCTGCAAGCATCTCATTGTTGCAAAGAGTACCAACACTGCAAGGACTTCTTCATTGCAAGGATGTCTTCTTTGCAAAGGCTTTTTCATTGCCTAGACTTTTTTTCATTGCCAC
This sequence comes from Stramonita haemastoma, assembly GCA_030674155.1. NCBI lineage: Eukaryota > Metazoa > Mollusca > Gastropoda > Neogastropoda > Muricidae > Stramonita > Stramonita haemastoma. The sequence goes on along the minus strand of CM060328.1, from coordinate 36,043,553 downwards.
AAGCATCTCATTGCTGCAAGGACTACTTTGTCACTGCATGGACTTCTTCACTGCCAAGACTTCAAAGTCAGCATTCATTGATTCCCTTCAAGGTATGGTTCTGTCACCTATGCTCTATATTCTTTATATTTATAAATGATTTTAATTGGATTGGATTTGATAACACCCTGTTGATTATGTGACCTAATGAAACTGCTTTTGATTCCGCCGTGAAGGATACTTTTGATGTACACAAGTGTGTAATGGGATAGCTTGGTTGGTTTGAACATTGTACATTGCACTTGTGATCAGCTGACCTGTGTTTGAATCGTGTTCAAGGGGATATATTCCCTTGGAGATAACATCAGTCCAAACTCCACTACCCACAAAAGTCCTTTGGATGAGAATAAAAGTTGAGGTATCATGTGCGAATGCACATAGAACATCTTGCACACGCACTAAAAGCTGTTCCCCGTTTCGGAGGAACAGTCTATTTTGTACTGTCGGAAACAGATGACAAAATTGACAAAACTGCATACACATGGGGACTGGATCTGAAAAAGCACATGATAGCTTATTCCATTATCCATGAAAAAAAAGAACAGTTAAATAGATAAATAAAACGAAAAGCACATGGGTCCATCTAGTTTACAGTTTCCTCGTAAAGACTTGATATTCATTTTGATTTTCCCATCAAACTGGGAAAAAAGGGCAAGGCTGGGAATGGAACCCGGAATCTCTTGGTTTACTTGTTAGGCAGGGGAACATCTAAACCATTGTGACACTTTCCTACTTACGTGTTTTGACTAAAACTTGTAGTGCGAAAGTAAGCTGCATGAATTGTGATGCATCAGTGTTATACTGTGTTGTATTATGTGATGATTTGATTTAGATTGGGAAAAAATATTGCACAGAACTTTGTCTTGCTCTTGATTTATTTCATCTGTTTTGAGATATAGTATTTGTGTTTTTGACAGAAAATCATCATCACAAGAACTTCACCATTGCTCAAATATGCCCAGAACTTCAGTGTTCATCATCACCAGGACTTCAGTGTTCATCATCACCAGAACTTCAGTCTTCATCATCACCAGGACTTCAGTCTTCATCAGCACCAGCACTTCAGTCTTATTCATCACCAGTTCTACAGTCATCATCAACACCAGGACTTTAAAAGTTAATTTTTAACTTGCTCCTTGCAAGGTACAGTTTTGCCATCTATTGTCTGCATTTTTTATACAGTTGAAACAGTATTGGATGTGGTAGCACAGTGTTGGTAAAGTTCTCTGTGGAAACTGCTGTTGGAGATAAATGACATTGATACTGTGTGTATTGTAAGGGAGTGGAAAAGTTTCCTCTACTGATGAAAACGGTAAACATGTTTTGTAAGATAGAGAGCAGTATGATGACATGACATGTTAATGTTACCACCTGTATTTTGTGATTATTTGTTTGTCCTTAATGTTGTTTTATTTTATTTTTGAATGGCTTGCTCATTACTTGTGTCTGTTTTAAGATAATGTGTTTCTGTTTGTATGATTACCAGGTCTTCATCTTTGCGAGAATTTCTTGATTGCAAGGACTTTTTTTTTATTGCTGCATTGACTTCATAATCACTGCAAAGATGTCATCATTACAAAGGATCATCTTCATCAGGACATCTTCATTGCTAAAATGACTTCATCATCACAAGGACATCTCTATCATTTCAAAGACTTGTTCATCACTGCAAGGATGCCTTCATTGCCAGGACTTCAGAAATCTTCTGTGACTGGTCTTCTTCAAGGTATGATTCTGTCAACTGTCCTCTTCATTCTTATATAATTTTAATTGAACTGGAGCTGAAACTACACTGTTGATAGATACCTTGATGACGCTGCTCTTGGAAGTGAAATTAATGGTGTGTGTATTTTAAAGTTGAAGAGTTTCCTATAGAAAGAAATGTACTGAATAAAAACGGTAAAAATATGTAGCAGGAGCGTAAGACTGCATAAAGTGTGGATGCATTGTTATACAATGCTACGGTCTGTGATTTTTTGTTCCTTATTGATGTAATTTTTGTCATTTCTTTTTTAGTGCCTTGCTTATAAGCTGCTCCAATTTCCTCTTTTGAGATAAAAATGTTTTGTGTGTTTTGTTTTTTGGACAGAATCTCATCATCCCAAGAACTTTCATCGTCTCTGGGACTTCAGTCATCATCATCTTCCGAACTTCTATCCCCCTCAGAACTTTATCAACACCAGGACTTCATCAACACCAGAACTTCACCAACACCAGGGCTTCACCAACACCAGGACTTCAACAACACCAGGACTTCATCAACACCAGAACTTCACCAACACCAGGGCTTCACCAACACCAGGACTTCAACAACACCAGGACTTCATCAACACCAGAACTTCACCAACACCAGGGCTTCACCAACACCAGGACTTCAACAGCACCAGGACTTCATCAACACCAGGACTTCATCAACACCAGTACTTCATCAACACCAGGACTTCATCAACACCAGGACTTCGCAAGTCATCTTTTACTTGTTCCCTGCAAGGTATGGTTCTGTCTCCCCTGAATCCATTTTTTATACAAACAATTATGACGGTATAGGATCTTATAGTACTGTGGGGTAAAAGTCTGATAATTCTGTTCTTCAAGACTTTTTATATTTACTTTCTGAATATTCTAAAGTTTGGAGGGGGGGGGGGGGGGGGGGGGGGGGTCTGTAAATAAAAATGTAGGGATTAAAATTGTAAAAAAATATATGTGAAAAGATAGTGGGCAGAATGAAGGTCATGGTACATTAGTGTAGTACTGTGCTACAATCTGTGATGATTTCTTCTTTCATATTTTTTTCATCAAATTATTTTTTACATGGCTTGTTTATCACCTACACAGATTTGTGTTATTTTTGTGTTGGTTTGTTGTTGTTTTTAGATGATATTGTTTTTTTGTTGTCGTTTTTTTTTAGATAATATTGTATTCCTATTTGTTTGATTGCCAGGATCTTCACCAGGATAACTTCATCACAAGACTTCTTCATCATCACAAGGACTTTGTCTTCACCAGGATAACTTCATCACAAGACTTCTTCCTCATCACAAGGACTTTGTCTTCACCAGGATAACTTCATCACAAGACTTCTTCATCATCACGAGAAGGAACTTTGTCATTCACCAGGATAACTTCATAAAAAGACTTCTTCATCATCACAAGGACTTTGTCTTCACCAGGATAACTTCATCACAAGACTGCTTCATCATCACAAGGACTTTGTCATCACAAGACTTCTTCATCATCACAAGGACTTTGTCTTCACCAGGATAACCTCATCAGAATTTTTCATCACCAGAAGACACCTTTACCTTTACCTTACCTACAAGGCACAGTTCTGTCACATACCCTCTTGATTTTTTACATGAATGGTTGTTATCCTTCAGGATTTCTTTTTGCCTTTTGTACTTTGGCTAGAGCTGAAAGATTCCCCAGTGGTGAGATTTTAGGTATACAGCCATTTTCCCATCACTAAGATAGCTTTCCGGCCTCAAGGATGATGTATAAACACATCAGTGGGCATGCATTTATCAAAACTTTGTCATTTCTTCCTACGAGCATGCATTGGCCTACTCTTCCATAAGGTGGAATAAGCTTTAATATATTCGCAAGATGTTGCTTGTGTATTGAGACACAGGACATCAGCTGATAGTCTCATGTACAGGAATTTTGGGGGAGTGGGGATGGCAGTGATGTTAACTCGGGGGAAAAGAAGAAGAGAAAAGAAAGAAAAGAAAAGAGAAAAAAATGGGGAAAAGAAAAGGTGGTTGGAGGCCCCACATAAAAAAAAAAACGGGGAAAAGAAAAGGTGGTTGGAGGCCCCACATATTAAAAAAAAAAAAAAAAAAAAATGGGGAAAAGAAAAGGTGGTTGGAAGCCCCACAAATTAAAAAAAGAAAAAATACGGGGAAAAGAAAAGGTGGTTGGAGGCCCCACATATAAAAAAAAAGAAGGAAAAAAACGGGGAAAAGAAAAGGTGGTTGGAGGCCTCACATATTAAAAAAAAAGAAAAAAAACGGGGAAAAGAAAAGGTGGTTGGAGGCCCCACACATAAGAAAAAAAAAAGAAAGAAAGGAGAAAATGGGGAAAAGAAAAGGTGGTTGGAGGCCCCACATAAAAATAAAAAAAACGGGGAAAAGACAAGGTGGTTGGCCCCACATAAAAAAAAAAAAAAAAAAAAAACACAGGGAAAAGAAAAGGTGGTTGGAGGCCCCACATATAAAAAAAAAAAAGGAAAAAAATGGGGAAAAGAAAAGGTGGTTGGAGGCCCCACATATTAAAAAAAAGAAGGAAAAAAACGGGGAAAAGAAAAGGTGGTTGGAGGCCCCACACATAAGAAAAAAAAAAGAAAGAAAGGAGAAAATGGGGAAAAGAAAAGGTGGTTGGAGGCCCCACACATGAAAAGAAGAGAAAAGAAAATATGGGGTGAAAAATAGGTTTAAGACCCCACAAAAAATATAGTTTTCTGATGTGTGTGTTTTTGTTGGAATTATACATTTTGTGTCAAGCTTGAAATTCATATTTTTAATATTAAGATTGGTTTGATTGTTCATTGAAATATAGTCACTGTCAGATGAAAGTAAAGTTTGTGTTTTTGGCTAATAATTTGTGCATTTATGTATTGCTGATAGGTTTAATATCCGCTGTGAAATTGAGTTCTTTATTGCTGCAAGGACTTTTTTGTCGCTGTTGGGAAAACTTGATTGTTCCAAGGACTTATTCGTGGCTTGTTAACTGCTGCAAGGACTTTTCCATCCAAGTAAGGACTTTTTAGTCACAGAAAGAAGTACTTTGTTGCTGCAATGACTTCTTTATTGGTGCAAGGACTTCTTCATTGCTGCAAGGACTTCAACTCTGGAAGGACTTCTTCATTTGTGCAATGACTTCTTCACCTCTGCAAGGACTTCTTTATCACTGCAAGGAATCACTGCAAAGACTTGTTCATTACTTTAAGGACTTCTTCATTGCTGCAAAGACTTCTTCATCACTGCAATGGCTTCTTCAATGCTGCAAGGTCTTGTTCATCACCACAAAGATGTCTTTCTCACTGCAGAACTTCTTCATCTTTGCAAGGACTTTTTTGTCATGAAAAGGACTACGATTGCCACAAGGACATCATCATAACTGCAAGGACTTCTTCATCACTGCAAGTTCTTTATTACTGGAAAGACTTCATCAATACAACAAAGACTTCTTCATCATTACTATCACTGCAAGGAATTCATCATCACTGCAAGGACTACTTTATCACTGCAAGGACTTCATCATCACTGAAAATACTACTTCATCACTGCAAGGACTACTTCATCACGGCAAGGACTACTTCATCACTACAAGGACTACTTTATCACTGCAAGAACTTCTTTATCACTGCAAAGACTTCTTCATCATTAAAAGGACTTTTTTTTTCTTATGACTTCTTCATTACCACAAACACTTCTTCATCACTGCAAGGACTTCTTTATCACTGCAAGGACTTTTTTTTATTATTTTTTTTTTAGGACTTCTTCATTACCACAAACATTTCTTCATCATTGCAAGGACTTACTCACTACAAGGACTTGTTCACTGCAAGGAATTCTTTATCACTGCAAGGACTTACTGCAAGCGCTTCTTCACTTTAAAGACTTTTCCATTGCCACAAGCATCTCATCGCTGCAAATACTACTTCAACACTGCAAGGGCTTCTTCATTGCACGGATGTCTTCATTGCAAGGACTTCTTCATTGCAAAGATGTCTTCATTGCAAAGGCTTTTTCATTGCAAGGATGTCTTCATTGCAAAGGCTTTTTCATTGCCTAGACTTTTTTTTCATTGCTCCAAGCATCCCTTTGCTGCAAGGACTAGGCCTACTGTGTCACTGCATGGACTTCTTCACTGTCAAGACTTTTGTGGGTTTTGTGGATTTTGTTTTTTGGACAGAATCTCATCATCCCAAGAACTTTCATCATCTTTGGGACTTCAGTCATCATCATCGCCCGAACTTCTATCCCCCTCAGAACTTCATTAACACCAGGACTTCACCAACACCAGGACTTCATCAACACCAGGACTTCATCAACACCAGGACTTCATCAACACCAGGACTTCACCAACACCAAGACTTCATCAACACCAGGACTTCATCAACACCAGAAATTCATCAACACCAGGACTTCATCAACACCAGGACTTCATCAACACCAGGACTTCTAACACCAGGACTTTATCAACACCAGGATTTCATCAACACCAGGATTTCATCAACACCAGGACTTCACAAGTCATCTTTTACTTGTTCCCTGCAAGGTATGGTTCTGTCTTCCCTTGTATCCATTTTTTATACAAACAATTATGGTTGTATTGGATCTTATAGTACTGTGGGATAAAAGTCTGATGAATCTGCTCTTGGAGACTTTTTAGATTTACATTCTGAATATTCTTAAGTTTGGAGGGGGGGTGGGGGGGGGGGGGGGGGGGCTGTGTGAATAAAAATGTAGGGATTAAAATTGTAAAAAAATATGTAAAAAGGTAGTGGGCAGAATGAAGGTCATGATACATTAGTGTAGTACTGTGCTACAATCTGTGATGATTTCTTCTTTCATATATTTTTGTTATTAATATATTTTTAAATGGCTTATCACCTACACACATTTGTATTGTTTTTTTGTTTGTTTGCTGTTGTTTTTAGATAATATTGTTTCATTTGTTATTGTTTTTGTTTTTTAGATAATATTGTATTCCTATTTGTTTGATTGCCAGGATCTTCACCAGGATAATGTCATCACAAGACTTCTTCATCATCACAAGGACTTTTTCACCACAGCAAGGACTTCTTCATCACTTTGACTTCTTCATCTCTGCATGGACTTCTTTACCACAGCAATGACTTCTTCATCACTGCAAGGACTTCTTTATCAATGCAAGGACTTCTTCATCAATGGAAAGACTTCTACTTCACAAGGACACCCTCATTGCCAGGACTTCAAAAGTCAAATTTTACTGGTTCTCAAGGTATGTTTCTGTCACCTATCTTTTTCATTCTGTATATAAATGATGTTAATTGTACTGGATCTGATACCGCCCTGTTAATAAGGTATCTTATTTCTCATCTCTTGAAAATTAGTGGCATTCACATTCTGTATGTTCTAAAGAAGTTGAATTGTGTTTTCTTATGACCAGAAAATGTACATATTAAAGTAAAAATGTGTGGCACTTAAGTAGGATGCATGATAAAGTCATGGTACATTAATGTTATATTGCACTATGTTCTGTGAGTATCTTTCTTTGTTATTTTATCATTTTGTTTTTGCCTTGCTTATACTCGACTCCCTTGTCTGTGTTTTGGAATCATAACCCATTCCTGATAGTATGTTCTCCAGATGGTCATCATCGCCAGGTCTTCATATCACAGGGACTTGCAGTTTCCTCATCACCTGGACTTTTACATCGCCTGGATTCCTTTTCACCACCATCAGGACTTCAAGAGGACTTCATCACAGCAAGGACTTCTTCATCACAGCAAGGACTTCTTCATCACAGCAAGGCCTTCTTCATCACAGCAAGGACTTCTTCATCACAGCAAGGACTTCTTCATCACAGCAAGGACTTCTTCATCACAGCAAGGACTTCTTCATCACAGCAAGGACTTCTTCATCACAGCAAGGCCTTCTTCATCACAGCAAGGCCTTCTTCACAGCAAGGACTTCTTCATCACAGCAAGGACTTCGTCTTCACTGCATGGACTTCTTCATCACTGCATGGACTTCTTCATCACCGCATGGACTTCTTCATCACTGTATGGACTTCTTCATCACTGCAAGGACTTCTTCAACACTGCATGGACTTCTTCAACACTGCAAGGACTTCTTCACTGCAAGGACTTCTTCATCACTGCATGCACTTCTTCATCACTGCATGCACTTCTTCATCACTGCAAGGACTTCATCACTTCAAGAACTTCATTGCTGCAAGGACTTCTTCATCGCTACAAGGACTTCTTCAATACAGCAAGAACTTTCTCATCACTTCAAGGACTTCTTCATCACTGCAAGGACTTCATCACTTCCACGGCAGACATTTAACCCCACTTTCCGCTGCTCTCAGACGCTGGTACTTGAGCCCTTATGATCTAATCTTAGCTCACACTCTTACCGCATGGAAGGGTCTGCTCAAGATAGTGTGGCATCCTTTCCACTGTTACAGTGGAGAAAAGTGACCACACGGATTTTGTTTTCCAACTTTTCAGTGCTTTGTGATATGTTTGCAGAATTCCTCAGCGCTATATTCAGGTGTATTCAATGCAGTGTTCTCTTGTTGTTGTGAAGTAAATTTGAATCGATTTCTTTCATCTGCTTAGGAGTTAAAGCAAAAAATAACAGCTTGATGGGATGTTCACGTCATGTTGCTCTTCTTTGTTTAGTATTGAGAGTGGTAACTCTCACGCCAGTGACGTAAATTGATCGCAATTTTCCTACTGAATTCAGATAAATTTGATTTTGTCAAAGCCCGGATTGTAATATTAATGCTTCATTTTTAAACTTCCTTCAATATTTTTGTATCTTGTCAACGTGTTCATCTCTTTTGAGGGGTTCAAATCTTGGGAAAAACTGATAAATTTGGCATTCTTGATCTACTCCCGCGTGGCGAGCCTGCTGCACGCAGCGCACTTGTCTAACATAACGTAAACTTTGCCCTCTTTCTAGCCATCCACCTCTCAGGCCTTCTGTGCAAGTGTGCGATAGTTTGAGACACAGTGGTGGGGGAAAGGTGGAAAAAAAAGGGAGGGGTGTGGGGGGTACAAAGACAGGGCGCACTAATCTTAGCTGTGGCTGACTGGTGTGGGATAGGTGTGTTGTGCTTCAAGGACTTCATCACTTCAAGTACTTCTTCATCATTTTAAGGACTTCTTCATCACAGCAAGGACTTCTTCATCATCTCAGCAAGGACTTCATCACTTCAAGGACTTCTTCATCATTTTAAGGACTTCTTCATCACAGCAAGGACTTCTTCATCATCTCAGCAAGGACTTCTTCATTACAGCAAGGACTAAAGAAAAAAACCGTTTACTGTTTCTCTGCAAGATACATGGGGGCGGGAGAGCCAAGTGGTCAGAGTGCTTGCTTTCTCCAAACCAAGTTAAGCAGCGTCGAGCGTGGTTATCATTTGGATGGGTGACAGTTTGTGCGCCTTGGCTTCAGTACAGTTCCCCTGTTCACCCAGCTGTGAATGGGTACCTGCCCTCTTTAGGGTCAGGGAAGGTAAAGCAGCGAGGGAGAGGAGATGGGCGCTGCCCTCAATATGCTAGCCCCTAAAGAAGCTGAGGTCTCTGATGCCTTGCTCCCCTATGACTGCCTAGGTTTTGGGACACCTTTAACTTTACCTTACCTGCAAGGCACAGTTCTGTCAAATACCCTCTTGATTTTTAACATGAATGGTTGTTATTCTCCAGGGTTTCTTTTTGCCTCTTGTACTTTGGCTAGAGCTGAAAGATTCCCCAATGGTGAGATTTTAGGTATACAGCCATTTTCCCATCACTAAGATAGCTTTCCAGCCTCAAGGATGATGTATAAACACATCAGTGGGCATGCGTTAATCCAAACTTTGTCATTTCTTCCTACCAGCATGCATTGACCTACTCCTCCGTAAGGTGGAATAAGCTTTAATATGTGCGCAAGATGTTGTTGATGTGTTGAGACACAGGACATCAGCTAATAGTCTCATGTACAGGAATTTTGGGGGAGTGGGGATGGTAGTGATGTTACTCGGGGGGGGGAAGAAGAAGAGAAAAGAAAGAAAAGAGAAAAAAAACGGGGAAAAGAAAAGGTGGTTGGAGGCCCCACATAAAAAGAAAAGAGAAAAAAACGGGGAAAAGAAAAGGTGATTGGGGGCCCCACATATAAAAAAAAAAAAAAAGGGACAAAAACTGGGGAAAAGAAAAGGTGGTTGGAGGCCCCACGTATTAAAAAAAAAAAAAGAAAGAAAAAAACGGGGAAAAGAAAAGGTGGTTGGGGGCCCCACGTATTAAAAAAAAAAAAAGAAAGAAAAAAACGGGGAAAAGAAAAGGTGGTTGGAGGCCCCACGTATTAAAAAAAAAAAAAAGAAAGAAAAAAACGGGGAAAAGAAAAGGTGGTTGGGGGCCCCACGTATTAAAAAAAAGAAAAAAAAAGAAAAAAACGGGGAAAAGAAAAGGTGGTTGGAGGCCCCACGTATTAAAAAAAAAAAAGAAAGAAAAAAAACGGGGAAAAGAAAAGGTGGTTGGGGGCCCCACGTATTAAAAAAAAGAAAAAAAGAGAAAAAAACGGGGAAAAGAAAAGGTGGTTGGAGGCCCCACGTATTAAAAAAAAAAAAAAAGAAAGAAAAAAACGGGGAAAAGAAAAGGTGGTTGGGGGCCCCACATATAAAAAAAAGAAGAAAAAATGGGGAAAAGAAAAGGTGGTTGGGGGCCCCACATATAAAAAAAAAAAAAAGAAGGAAAAAAACGGGGAAAAGAAAAGGTGGTTGGGGGCCCCACATATAAAAAAAAGAAAGAAAGAAAGAAAAAACGGGGAAAAGAAAAGGCGGTTGGAGGCCCCACATATAAAAAAAAAAAAGAAAGGAAAAACGGGGAAAAGAAAAGGTGGTTGGGGGCCCCACATATAAAAAAGAAAAAAAAGGAAAAAAAACGGGGAAAAGAAAAGGTGGTTGGAGGCCCCACATATAAAAAAAAAGAAGGAAAAAAAACGGGGAAAAGAAAAGGTGGTTGGAGGCCCCACACATGAAAAGAAAATAAAAGAAAGAAAAGAAAAAAAATGGGGGAAAAGAAAAGGTGTTTGGAGGCCCCACACATGAAAAGAAAATAAAAGAAAGAAAAGAAAAAACGGGGAAAAGAAAAGGTGGTTGGAGGCCCCACACATGAAAAGAAGAGAAAAGAAAATATGGGGTGAAAAATAGGTTTGAGAACCCACAAAATATAGTTTTCTGATGTGTGTGTTTTTGTTGGCATTATACATTTTGTGTCAAGCTTGAAATTCATATTTTTAATATTAAGATTGGTTCGATTGTCCATTGAAAAATAGTAGTCACTGTCAGGTGAAAGTAAAGTTTGTGTTTTTGGCTAATAATTTGTGCATTTATCTATTACTGATAGGTTTAATATCCGCTGTGAAATTGAGTTCTTTATTGCTGCAAGGACTTTTTTGTCGCTGCTGGGAAAACTTGATTGTTCCAAGGATTTATTTGTGGCTTGTTATTTGCTGCAAGGACTTTTCCATCCAAGTAAGGACTTTTTAGTCACAGAAAGAAGTACTTTGTTGCTGCAATGACATCGGTATTGGTGCAAGGACTTCTTCATCACTGCAAGGACTTCAACTCTGGAAGGACTTCTTCATTTGTGCAAGGACTTCTTCATTGCTGCAATGACTTCAACTCTGGAAGGACTTCTTCATTTGTGCAATGACTTCTTCACCTCTGCAAGGACTTCTTCATCACAGCAATGGTTTCTTAATTGCTGCAAGGTCTTGTTCACCACCACAAAGATGTCTTTCTCACTGCAGAACTTCTTCATCTTTGCAAAGACTTTTTTGTCATGAAAAGGACTACGGTTGCCACAAGGACATCATCATCATAACTGCAAGGACTCCATCATTACTGCAAGGACTTCTTCATGACTGCAAGTTCTTCATTACTGGAAAGACTTCATCAATACAACAAAGACTTCATCATTACTATCACTGCAAGGGCTTCATCATCACTGCAAGGACTACTTTATCACTGCAAGGACTTCATCATCACTGAACATACTACTTCATCACTGCAAGGACTACTTCATCACTGCAAAGACTACTTCATCACTGCAAGGGCTTCTTTTTTTATTTTTAGGACTTCTTCATTACCACAAAGACTTCATCACTGCAAGGACTTACAACGACTTGTTCACTGCAAGCGCTTCTTTATCACTGCAAGGGCTTCTTCATCACTGCAAGGGCTTCTTCACTTTAAAGACTTTTCCATTGCCACAAGCATCTCATCTCTACAAATACTACTTCAACACTGCAAGGGCTTCTTCATTGCAAAGGCTTTTTCATTGCCTAGACTTTTTTTGTCATTGCTCCAAACATCCCATTGCTGCAAGGACTACTGTGTCACTGCATGGACTTCTTCACTGTCAAGGCTTCAAAGTCAACATTCATTGATTCCCTTCAAGGTATGTTTCTGTCACCTATGCTCTTTATTCTGGATAAGTGATTTTTATTGGATTAGATTTGATACCACCTTGTCGATAAAATGACCTGATGGAATTGCTGTTGATTCTGACTTGAAGGATACTTTTGATGTACACAAGTGTGTAATGGGATAGCTTGGTTGGTTTGAACATTGCACATTGCACTCGTGATCTGCTGGCTCGGATTTGAATCATGTTCAAGGGGATATTTTTGCCTGGAGTTTAACATCAGTCCCAACTCCACTACCCCAAAAGTCCTTCGGATGAGAATGTAAGCTGAGGTACCATGTGCAAATGCACGTAGAACGTCTGCACACACACTAATAGCTGCTCCACTTTTCGGAAGAACAATCTTTTTTGTGCTGGTGGGAATGGATGACAAAATTGACAAAACTGCATATACATTGGGGACTGGATCTAAAAAAAAAAGCACATGATTGCTTATTCCATTATCCTTGAAATAAAAGAACAATTAAATTAATAAAAAGAAAAGCACATGGGTCCATCTGGTTTACAGTTTTCTCATAAAGACTTGATATTCATTTTGATTTTCCCATCAAACTGGGAAAAAAGGGCAAGGCTGGGAATGGAACCCGGAATCTCTCGGTTTACTTGTTAGGCGGTGTGAACATCTAAACCATTGTGACACTTTCCTACTTAGATGTTCTGTCTAAAACTTGTAGTGCGAAAGTAGGCTGCATGAATTGTAAAGCATCAGTGTTATACTGTGTTGTATTATGTGAGGATTTGATTTAGATTGGAAAAAAACATTTTAGGGAACTTTGTCTTGCTCCTGATTTATTTCATTTGTTTTGAGATAATATTGTATTTTTGTGTGTGTTTTTGACAGAAAATCATCATCACAAGAACTTCACCATTGCTCAAATATGACCAGAACTTCAGTCTTCATCATCACCAGGACTTCAGTGTTCATCATCACCAGGACTTCAGTCTTCTTCATCACCAGTTCTGCAGTCATCATCAACACCAGGACTTTAAAAGTTAATTTTTAACTTGCTCCTTGCAAGGTACAGTTCTGCCATATATTGTCTTCATTTTTTATACAGTTGAAACAGTATTGGATCTGGTAGCACAGTGTTGGTAAAGTTCTCTGTGGAAACTACTGTTGGAGATAAATGACATTGATACTGTGTGTATTGTGAGGGAGTGGAAAAATTTCCCCAACTGATGAAAACAGTAAATATGTTTTGCAAGATAGAGAGCAGTTTGAAGACAAGACATGTTAATGTTACCACCTGTATTATCTTTTGTGATTATTTGTTCGTCCTTATTTTTGTTTTATTTTATTTTTGAATGGCTTGCTCATTACTTACAGAAATGTGTTTGTTTTAAGATAATGTGTTTCTGTTTGTATGATTGCCAGGTCTTCATCTTTACCAGAACTTCTTGATGGCAAGGACTTTTTTTATCGCTGCATTGACTTCATAATCACTGCAAAGATGTCTTCATTACAAAGGCTCAACTTAATCAGGACATCTTCATCGCAAGAACTTATGCATCATCGCAAGGACTTCTTCATTGCTAAAAGGGTTTCTTCATCATCACAAGGACATCATCATTTCAAAGACTCGTGCATCATCACAAGGACATCTTCATCATTTCAAAGACTCGGTCATCACTGCAAGGACGCCTTCATTACCAGGACTTCAGAAATCTTCTGTGACTGGTTTCCTTCAAGGTATGGTTCTGTCACCTGTCCTCTTCATTCTTCATATATGAATTGTACTGGAGCTGAAGTCACACTGTTGATAGATACCTTGATGACACTGCTCTTGGAGGTGAAGTTGATGGTGTGTGTATTTTAAAGTTGAAGAGTTTTCTATAGAGAGAAATGTACTGAATAAAAACGGTAAAAATATGTAGCAGGAACGTAAGACTGCATAAAGTGTGGATGCATTGTTATACAATGCTACGGTCTGTGATTTTTTGTTCCTTATTAATGTAATTTTTGTCATTTCTTTTTTAATGCCTTGCTTATAAGCTGCTCCCATTTCCTCTTTTGAGATAATGTTTTGTGTGTTTTCATTTTTGGACAGAACCTCATCATCCCAAGAACTTTCATCATCTCTGGGACTTCAGTCATCATCATCGCCCGAACTTCTATCCCCCTCAGAACTTCATCAACACCAGGACTTCATCAACACCAGACCTTCATCAACACCAGGACTTCAACAACACCAGGACTTCAACAACACCAGGACTTCATCAACACCAGGACTTCATCAACACCAGGACTTCAACAACACCAGGACTTCATCAACACCAGGACTTCTAACACCAGGACATTATCAACGCCAGGACTTCACCAACACCAGGACTTCATCAACACCAGGACTTCAACAACACCAGGACTTCATCGACACCAGGAAATCATCAACGCCAGGACTTCATCAACACCAGGAAATCAACAACACCACGACTTCATCAACACCACGACTTCATCAACACCAGGATTTCAACACCAGGACTTCATCAACACCAGGACTTCCTGAACACCAGGACTTCATCAACACCAGGACTTCACAAGTCATCTTTTACTTGTTCCCTGAAAGGTATGGTTCTGTCTTCCCTTGTATCCATTTTTTATACAAACAATTATGACTGTATAGGATCTTATAGTACTGTGGGGTAAAATTCTGATGATTCTGCTCTTGGAGACTTTTTAGATTTACATTCTGAATATTGTAAAGTTTTGAAAGGGGGGGGGAGGGGGGGTGTAAATAAAAATGTAGGGATTAAAATTGTAAAAAATGTATGCAAAAAGATAGTGGGCAGGATGAAGGTCATGATACATTAGCATAGTACTGTACTACATTCTGTGATGATTTCTTCTTTCATATTTTTTTGGGTTATATTATTTTTTAAATGGCTTGTTTATCACGTGCACAGATATGTGTTGTTTTTGTGTTTGTTGTTGTTTTTAGATAATATTCTTTTTCTTGTTATTGGTTTTTTTTAGATAATATTGTATTCCTGTTTGTTTGATTGCCAGGATCTTCCCCAGGATAACTTCATCACAAGACTTCTTCATCATCACAAGGACTTTGTCTTCACCAGGATAACTTCATCACAAGACTTCTTCATCATCACAAGGACTTTGTCTTCACCAGGATAACTTCATCACAAAACTTCTTCATCATCACAAGGACTTTGTCTTTACCAGGATAACCTCATCACACAACTTCTTCAAATTTTACTGGTTCTCAAGGTATGTTTCTGTTACCTATTTTTTCATTCTATATATAAATGATATTAATTGTACTGGATCTGATACCGCCCTGTTAATAAGGTATCTTATTTCTCATCTCTTGAAGATTAGTAACATTCACATTCTATATGTTCTAAAAAAGTTGAATTGTGTTTTTTATGAACAGAAAATGTACATAGTAAAGTAAAGATGTGTGGCACTTAAGCAGGATGCATAAAGTCATGGTACATTAATGTTATAGTGTACTATATTCTGTCATTATTTGTGACTTCTTTCTTTGTTATTTTATCATTTTGTTTTTGCCTTGCTCATACCCCACTCCCTTGTCACTGTTTTGGAATCATAACCCATTCCTGATAGTATGTTCTCCAGGTGGTCATCATCGCCAGGTCTTCTTATCACAGGGACTTCTAGTTTGCTCATCACCTGGACTTTTATATCGCCTGGATTCCTTCACCACCATCAGGACTTCAAGAGAACTTCATCACTGCAAGGACTTCTTCATCACAGCAAGGCCTTCTTCTTCACAGCAAGGACTTCTTCATCACAGCATGGCCTTCTTTATCACAGCAAGGACTTCTTCATCACAGCAAGGACTTCTTTATCACAGCAAGGCCTTCTTCATCACAGCAAGGATTTCTTCATCACAGCAAGGCCTTCTTCATCACAGCAAGGCCTTCTTTATCACAGCAAGGCCTTCTTCATCACAGCAAGGATTTCTTCATCACAGCAAGGACTTCTCCACTGGAAGCTTTTCTTCATCAAAGCAAAGACTTCTCCATCACTTCAAGGACTTCTCCATCACTTTAAGGACTTCATCATCTCAGCAAGGACTTCATCATCTCTGCAAGGACTTCTTCATTACAGCAAGGACTTCCAAAAAAAACATTTACTGGTTCCCTGCAAGATACATTGGGGCGGGATAGCCAAGTGGTCAGAGTGCTCGCTTTCCCCCAGACTTCATCATGATGAAGACTTTACCAATGTCAAGACTTCATCATCACCAGCACTTCATCATCACCAAGACTTCATCATCACCAAGACTTCATCATCACCAGCACTTCATCATCACCAAGATGTCATCATCACCAGGACTTCATCATCACCAAGACTTTGTCAGTGCCAAGACTTCATCAACACCAGGACTTCATCAACACCAGAAATTCATCAACACCAGAAATTAATCAGCACCAGGACTTCATCATCACCAGGACTTTATCAACACCAGGACTTCATCAACACTAAAACTTCATCAGTACTAAAACTTCATCATCACCAGGACTTCGTTAACGCCAAGAGTTCCATCAATGCCAAGACTTCACCAACACCAAGATTTAATGAAAATCAAGACTTTATCATCACCAAGATCTCATCGATGCCCAGAATTTATCAAAATCAAGATTCTATCATCACAGAAACTTTGTCAACACCAAGACTGTATCAACACCACGACTTCATTATTGCCAAGACTTTGTCAATGCCAAGATTGCATCATCACCAAAATAGTATGTCCACAGGACTGACATCATCACTAGACTATACCCTATCACCATCATTCATCATCACCACGCCTTCTTCAGCATCAGTGCTTTATCTTGACCACTTCTTCTTTTTTCCCAGAAAAAGAAAAAAAATCCTTCCCTGCCTCCAGACCCCAAACAAACACCAAAAGAATATGGAAAAAAATAATAGGTGGAAGGCCTTGAAAAATCAGAAAAAAAACTAGACAGAAGCCTGCCCCCCCCTAAAAAAAAGAATAAAAATATACTTGTCCCTTCTGCCCTCCCCCCTCCCCTTTCAAACAAAGGTGGAGACCTCAGAGAGAGAAAAAAAAAAGAGTGTATGTCAAAAATACTTTTATTTCATACGAGTATTGATCAAAAGTCCATTGAAAACATAATCTGGTCTCAGAATACTTTTTTGATTTGAGTAAGTTTGACTGTATTTTGTGTTGCTTGTAAATCTATAGACTTAATCATCTGCTTTTAATAGATTTTCTATGTCAGTAGATATAGTAAAGCTGCAACTGAAACCAACTAGATGAAAATGTGAGGGTTTATGAAGGATGAATATGGAAAATTAAGTAAATGATTAATTGCACAGTTTTTAGTGTACTGTGTGTATGAACTATGTGTGTGTGCTAATGGAATGGCATTTTAGAATTGTTTTTAGTGTTTTATTTTGTCATTGGAAGCCACTGCCTATTTTACAGCAGCACTCAGTATTTGCAAATATGCAGTGATTGGTCGGCTACTAAAGCCAGCACAGCAGATGGATTAGCCTGTGTTTGTTGTTTTTTCTCCATTGGAAAGTTATAGTGATGGGTAGGAGACGTGAGTTTGTGTGCAAGTGCGCTCATATGAGTGGGCTTGCGTGTGTCTGTCTGTGTCTGTGTGTGTGCGTGTTTGTGAGCATGCATATACATGCATGTGATTTTTTTTTAGTATGTGTTATGCATTTACATTTTCTTTTCTTTTTTCCTTGCCTAGAGCTGTGAGCTTCACCAATGGTGAGATTTTACATATGGGGCTGTTTTTGTCCACCATGATGGTAGCCACATTCTGACTTTGGGGATGTATGCTGGATGTGTTCATGTTTCCATAACCTACAAAACACTGACATGAATGACGGGATCTTCACATATGTAATTGAGGGAAAATTATAGCAAAGGTGCATAAAACGGCTTTCTTAAGACTTAAATCTTTTTTCCTTTTTTTTTTTTTTTTTTAAACTGGATTAAAAAGAAAAATTCACCCATGGAGCCTTTTCCTTGGTGTTGGGGTAAAAAAAACACAACTAAAAGCCTTTTAGCATTTTTTTGGTTTGGGGGTAAAAAAAACTAAAAGCCTTGTAGCACTTTTTTGTGGTGTTGGGGTAAAAAAAACCCTCAGAATTACCCTCCGCTTTTGGTGGGAATAAAAATTTGATTAAAAGAAAAATTTGAATACCATGGTGTCCATAAACCATTGTGTCCACATGCATGCATCCATGCATACATACAGACAAACTGACAGCACTGTCTCTAATCCTAACTATAACCTGATACTAACTTTTTATACTTACCCTAACCCCTACCCTGCATGTGAACACACTGGCAGGTGGATGCAATGGTACATTGACATAATGGTATCTGAACTGTCCTGAAACCAATAAACAAGTTTGGGGAGGAGTGAAATTTGAGAAAAAAACAGATATTTTGGAGAAAGTAGCATAGTGTTTATTCAGGGATATGCGAATTAGGAAAAGAGATTGAGTTTAAGTAATCCATTCCTACTGGCATACAATGGCATACTCTTCCAAAAGGCAAACCAGGTTTTTATATGTGTGCAAGATTACAGTCTCATCCTGAGGACTGGATTCGGCAATGATGTTTGAATGGGTGTAGCTCAAACCCAGGCTGTCAGACTGCATATATGCAATGCTCTGACCATAAACAATGTTTGTGTGTGTGTGTGTGTGTGTGTATGTATGTATGTATGTATGCACATGATGGATAGTTTTATAGTGCAAGCAAATATGTGCACTGGTGCTATCATGGACTATCACAGACAAGTAGCCATGATATTTAAAGCAAGATTTTTGCCTCTGTTGTAAAACCAGCACCACAGTTGCATGTGTGGATGTACATGTTTTTTCAAGACAAAGTGTCCCTACTTCAGTTTGTATGGGTCTTTTTTTGTATTCTTTTTAATCACTTGTTTTGGTACATGAATTTGATGTATTTTTTGTTTCTTTGTTTTTAATAGATGTTTGTGTATGTGACATAAAGCTTGGGTGTTAGAAAATGAAAATATAAGTGTAAGATGGAGGACCCACAAAAAATGGGGAAAAGAAAAGGTGGTTGGAGGCCCAACAAAAAAGTTGTTAAAAATGAAGGAAAAAAGGGGAAAAAAATAATGTTGAAAACATCAGGCTGCATAGATGTCATCATTTTTACTATTACAGTGAGTTGTGAAATCACATTTTAAATTGTTAAAACTGTTCAGTTGTCCATTGAATTTTGTTGACAGGTTAGCCTGGATGTTTATAATTTATGAAAGCAGCATGAGTTATAGTACTTGTTTGTATGATTTTATTATGTAGCATTACAATTACCATTACTTGTATATATGATGTTTTTAGTGGCAAAGTTGTTTCCTGTACCTTATGTTTTTTGTCGTTTCTGATCAAACTGAATTTCTTCTTATGATCTTGTAGTGCAGAAATGATGTTTGTTGTGATCTGTTGTTAAAAAATTCCGGTTCTGAAGTACCTGTTGATGTGGGTAGGAACAGAGTGAATTGTGGGCAAATCCATGGTGTGGCCTTAGGACTGATAATGCCATGGCAGATTGGACTGCAACAGACTTGTTAAAGCAACATGAATTTTAGGGTATTGTTTTGAGTGTATGTATATTTTTTAAGCACTCATGTGCTTTTTTACATCCAGTCCCTGTGTGTATGCAGTTGTGTACATTTTGTCATCTGCTCCCACCAGCACACAATGGCCTACTCTTTTGAAAAGCGGAACAGACTTAACATATGTGCAAGATCTTCTGCATGCATTTGCATATGGGACCTCAGTTTATAGTCTCATCCGAAAGACTTTTGGGGGGAGTGGAGTCTGCACTGATGTTAACACCAGGGGAAAATACACTCTTGAACAGGATTTGAACCTAGGTCATCAGATTGTAAGCGCAATGTTCTAACCACTAGGCTATCCAGTTGAAGACAAAATGCTCCTGTCTAAATGGTCTACTCCAGTTTGTATTAGTTTTTGTTCTAATCCTGTTTTTTGGAGCATTCCTTTCTTTGATAGTTTTTTCCATTTTGAATGAGTGTTTGTGTAGGTGATTTAAACTGAAACTAGAAAGAAAAGTGTGAAAAAAGGGGAGAATGAAAGATAAAAAAAGAAAAAGGAGAAGGGGGAATGGGGAAAAGAAAAGGTGGTTGGAGGCCCCACACATAAAAAGAAGAGAAAAAGAAAGAAAAAGAAAAAAAACGGGGAAAAGAACAGGTAGTTGGAGGCTCCACACAATTTTTCTTTTTAAAGAAAAAACAAGGGGAAAAGAAAAGGTGGTTGGAGGCCCCACACATACCTTTTTTTTGTAAAAAAAAAAAAAATGGGGAAAAGAAAAGGTGGTTGGAGGCCCCACACATACATTTTTTTTTGGTAAAGAAAAAAAAATGGAGAAAATAAAAGGTGGTTGGAGGCCCCACACATACCTTTTTTTTTTTTTAAAGGAAAAAAATGGGGAAAAGAAAAGGTGGTTGGAGGCCTCACAAATTAAAAGAAGATAAAAGAAAATATGGGGAAAAAGATAGGTTTAAGGCTTGCCATTACACATTTTGTATTGAGTTTGAAAATCATATTTCAAATCAAAAGATTTCTTTAATTGTCCAATGAAAAAACCTCACTATCAGACGGCTGTAAAGTTTGTGTTTTTGGCAAATAATTTGTGAATCAATCCATTGCTGATAAATTTAATATCCGCTGTGAAACTTAGTTTTGCTGCAAGGACTTTTTTGTCGCTGTTGGGAAAACTTCATTGTTGCAAGGACTTATTCATGGCTTGTTAATTGCTGCAAGGACTTTTCCATCCAAGTAAAGACTTTTTGGTCACAGAGAGGAGACTTCTTTATTGGTGCAAGGACTTCTTCATCGCTGCAAGGACTTATTCATCTCTGAAAGGACTTCTTCATTACTGCAAGGACTTTTTATCACTCCAAGGACTACTTCATTTGTGCAATGACTTCTTCATCACTGCAAGGTCTTGTTCACCACCACAAAGATGTCTTTATCACTACAGGATTTCATTTCTGCAGGGACTTTTTTTTTTATCATGGAAAGGACTAGATTGCCACATGGACTGCATCATTACCGCAAGGACTTCATCATCCCTGCAAGGACTTCTTCATCTCTGCAAGGACTTCTTCATCTCTCCAAGGACTTCTTCATCACTGCAAGGACTTCTTCATCCCTGCAAGGACTTCTTCATCACTGCAAGGACTTCTCCTCACTGCAAAGACTTCTTCATCACTACAGGGACTTCTTCATCACTGCAAGGACTTCTTCACATTAAAGACTTTTCCTTTGCTGCAAGCATCTCATTGTTGCAAAGAGCACTTCAACACTGCAAGGGCTTCTTCATTGCAAGGATGTCTTCTTTGCAAAGGCTTTTTCATTGCCTAGACTTATTTTTTCATTGCCACAAGCATCTCATTGCTGCAAGTACTACTGTGTCACTGCATGGACTTCTTCACTGCCAAGACTTCAAAGTCAGCGTTCACTGATTCCCTTCAAGGTATGGTTCTGTCACCTGTGCTCTTTATTCTGGATGAGTGATTTTAATTGGATTGTATTTGATACCACCCTGTTGATTATGTGATCTGATGGAACTGCTGTTGATTCTGACTTGAAGGATACTTTTGATGTACACAAGTGTGTAATGGGATAGCTTCATTGGTTTGAACGTTGCACATTGCACTCATGATCTGCTGATCCGTGTTTGAATTGTGTTCAAGGGGATATTTTCCCCTGGAGTTTAACATCAGTCCCAACTCCACTACCCCCAAAAGTCCTTTGGATGAGAATGTAAGCTGAGGTATCATGTGTGAATGCATGTAGAACATCTTGCACACACACTAAAAGCTGTTCCCCGTTTCGGAGGAACAGTCTATTTTGTACTGTTGGAAACAGATGACAAAATTGACAAAAGTGCATACACATGGGGACTGGATCTGAAAAAGCACATGATTGCTTATTCCATTATCCTTGAAATAAAAGAACAAATAAATTAATAAAAAGAAAAGCAATTGGGTCCATCTAGTTTACAGTTTCCTCGTAAAAACTTGATATTTATTTTGATTTTCCCATCAAACTGGGCAAAAAGGGCAAGGCTTGGAATGGAACCCGGAATCTCTTGGTTTACTTGTTAGGCAGGTGAACATCTAAACCATTGTGACACTTTCCTACTTAGATGTTGTGACTAAAACTTGTCGTGTGAAAGTAGGCTGCATGAATTGTGATGCATCAGTGTTAGACTGTGTTGTATTATGTGAGGATTTGATTGAGATTGGAAAAAAATATTGCACAGAACTTTGTCTTGCTCTTGATTTATTTCATTTGTATTGAGATAATATTGTATTTTTGTGAGTGTTTTTGACAGAAAATCATCATCACGAGAACTTAACCTTTTGCTCAAATTTGATCATGACCAGACCTTCAGTCTTCATCATCACCAAGACTTCAGTCACCAAGACTTCAGTGTTCATCATCACCAGCACTTCAGTCTTCATCATCACCAGCACTTCAGTCTTCATCATCACCAGCACTTCAGTCTTCATCATCACCAGGACTTCAGTCTTCATCATCACCAGGACTTCAGTCTTCATCATTGCCAGTTCTGTAGTCATCATCAACACCAGGACTTTAAAAGTTAATTTTTAACTTGCTCCTTGCAAGGTACGGTGCTGCCATCTATTGAGTTCATTTTTATACAGTTGAAACAGTACTAGATCAGGTAGCACAGTGTTGGTAAAGTTGTCCGTGGAAACTGCTGTTGGAGATAAATGACATTGATACTGTGTGTATTGTAAGGGAGTTGAAAAGTTTTCTCTACTGATGAAAACGGTAAACATGTTTTACAAGATAGAGAGCAGTATGAAGACATGACATGTTAATGTTACCTCCTGTATTTTGTGATTATTTGTTTGTCCTTAATGTTGTTTTATTTTATTTTGAAATGGCTTGCTCATTACTTATGTGTCTGTTTTAAGATAATGTGTTTCTGTTTGTATGATTACCAGGTCTTCATCTTTACCAGAATTTCTTGATGGCAAGGACTTTTTTTATTGCTGCATGGACTTCATGATCACTGCAAAGATGTCTTCATTACAAAGGGTCATCTTCATCAGGACAACTTCATTGCTAAAATGACTTCTTCATCATCACAAGGACTTCATCACAAGGACTTCATCACCACAAGGACATCTCCATCATTTCAAAGACTCGTTCATCACTACAAGGATGCCTTCATTACCAGGACTTCAGAAATCTTCTGTGACTGGTTTTCTTCAAGGTATGGTTCTGTCACCTGTCCTCTTCATTCTTCATATAATTTGAATTGTACTGGAGCTGAAACCACACTGTTGATAGATACCTTGATGACACTGCTCTTGGAGGTGAAGTTGATGGTGTGTGTATTTTAAAGTTGAAGAGTTTCCTATAGAGAGAAATGTACTGAATAAAAATGGTAAAAATATGTAGCAGGAGCGTAAGACTGTATAAAGTGTGGATGCATTGTTATACAATGCTACGGTCTGTGATTTTTTGTTCCTTATTAATGTAATTTTTGTCATTTCTTTTTTAGTGCCTTGCTTATAAGCTGCTCCCATTTCCTCTTTTGAGATAAAAATGTTTTGTGTGTTTTGTTTTTTGGACAGAACCTCATCATCCCAAGAACTTTCATCACCTCTGGGACTTCAGTCATCATCATCGCCTGAACTTCTATCACCCTCAGAACTTCATCAACACCAGGACTTCAACACCAAGACTTTTCATCAACACCAGGACTTCTAACACAAGGACTTCAACAACACCAGGACTTCATCAACACCAGAACTTCATCAACACCAGACCTTCATCATCACAGGACTTCATCAACACCAGGACTTCTAACACCAGGACTTCAACAACACCAGGACTTCATCAACACCAGGACTTCATCAACACCAGGAATTCATCAACACCAGGACTTCATCAACACCAGGACTTCAACAACACCAGGACTTCATCAACACCAGGACTTCATCAACATCAGGACTTCATCAACACCAGGACTTCATCAACACCAGGACTTCTAACACCACGACTTCATCAACACCAGGACTTCATCAACACCAGGAATTCACAAGTCATCTTTTACTTGTTCCCTGCAAGGTATGGTTCTGTTTCCCCTTGTATCCATATTTTATACAAACAATTATGACTGTATAGGATCTTATAGTACTGTGGGGTAAAAGTCTGATGATTCTGCTCTTGGAGACTTTTTAGATTTACATTCTGAATATTGTAAAGTTTGGAAAGGGGGGTGGGGGTGTAAATAAAAATGTAGGGATTAAAATTGTAAAAAATATATGCAAAAAGATAGTGGGCAGGATGAAGGTCATGATACATTAGTGTAGTAATGTACTACAATCTGTGATGATTTCCTCTTTCATATTTTTCTTTCTTAAATTATTATTTAAATGGCTTATCACGTGCACAGATTTGTGTTGTTTTTGTGTATGTTGTTGTTTTTAGATCATATTGTTTTTCTTGTTATTGTTTTTTAGATACTATTGTATTCCTGTTTGTTTGATTGCCAGGATCTTCCCCAGGATAACTTCATCACAAGACTTCTTCATCATCACAAGGACTTTATCTTCACCAGGATAACTTCATCACAAGACTTCTTAATCATCACAAGGACTTTATCTTCACCAGGATAGCTTCATCACAAGACTTCTTCATCATCACAAGGACTTTGTCTTCACCAGGATAACTTCATCACAAGACTTCTTCATCATCACAAGGACTTTGTTTTTACCAGGATAACCTCATCACAAAACCTCTTCAAATTTTACTGGTTCTCAAGGTATGTTTCTGTTACCTATCTTTTTCATTCTATATATAAATGATATTAATTGTACTGGATCTGATACCGCCCTGTTAATAAGGTATCTTATTTCTCAGCTCTTGAAGATTAGTGGCATTCACACTCTATATGTTCTAAAAAAGTTGAATTGTGTTTTTTTATGAACAGAAAATGTACATAGTAAAGTAAAGATGTATGGCACTTAAGTAGGATGCATAAAGTCATGGTTCATTAATGTTATAGTGTACTATGTTCTGTCATTATTTGTTACTTCTTTCTTTGTTATTTTATCATTTTGTTTTTGCCTTGCTCATACCCCACTCCCTTGTCTGTGTTTTGGAATCATAACCCATTCCTGATAGTATGTTCTCCAGATGGTCATCATCGCCAGGTCTTCATATCACAGGGACTTGTAGTTTGCTCATCACCTGGACTTTTACATCGCCTGGATTCCTTCACCACCATCAGGACTTGAAGAGGACTTCATCACAGCAAGGACTTCTTCATCACAGCATGGCCTTCTTTATCACAGCAAGGCCTTCTTCATCACAGCAAGGACTTCTTCATCACAGCAAGGACTTCTTCATCACAGCAAGGCCTTCTTCATCACAGCAAGGACTTCTTCATCACAGCAAGGACTTCTTCATCACAGCATGGCCTTCTTTATCACAGCAAGGACTTCATCACAGCAAGGACTTCTCCACTGGAAGCTTTTCTTCATCAAAGCAAGGACTTCTCCATCACTTCAAGGACTTCTCCATCACTTTAAGGACTTCATCATCTCTGCAAGGACTTCTTCATTACAGCAAGGACTTCAAAAAAACCCCATTTACTGGTTCCCTGCAAGATACATTGGGGCAGGATAGCCAAGTGGTCAGAGTGCTCGCTTTCCCCCAGACTTCATCATGATGAAGACTTTACCAATGTCAAGACTTCATCATCACCAGCACTTCATCATCACCAAGACTTCATCATCACCAAGACGTCATCATCACCAGGACTTCATCATCACCAAGACTTTGTCAGTGCCAAGACTTCATCAACACCAGGACTTCATCAACACCAGAAATTCATCAACACCAGAAATTAATCAACACCAGGACTTCATCATCACCAGGACTTCATCAACACCAGGACTTCATCAACACTAAAACTTCATCAGTACTAAAACTTCATCATCACCAGGACTTCGTTAACGCCAAGAGTTCCATCAATGCCAAGACTTCACCAACACCAAGATTTAATGAAAATCAAGACTTTATCATCACCAAGATCTCATCGATGCCCAGAATTTATCAAAATCAAGATTCTATCATCACAGAAACTTTGTCAACACCAAGACTGTATCAACACCACGACTTCATTATTGCCAAGACTTTGTCAATGCCAAGATTGCATCATCACCAAAATAGTATGTCCACAGGACTGACATCATCACTAGAATATACCCTATCACCATCATTCATCATCACCACGCCTTCTTCAGCATCAGTGCTTTATCTTGACCACTTCTTCTTTTTTCCCAGAAAAAGATAAAATATCCTTCCCTGCCTCCTGACCCCAAACAAACACCAAAAGAATATGGAAAAAAATAATAGGTGGAAGGCCTTGAAAAATCAGAAAAAAACTAGACAGAAGCCCCCCCCCCCTAAAAAAAAGAATAAAAATATACTTGTCCCTTCTGCCCTCCCCCCTCCCCTTTCAAACAAAGGTGGAGACCTCAGAGAGAGAAAAAAAATTGAGTGTATGTCAAAAATACTTTTATTTCATACGAGTATCGATCAAAAGTCCATTGAAAACATAATCTGGTCTCAGAATGCTTTTTTGATTTGAGTAAGTTTGACTGTATTTTGTGTTGCTTGTAAATCTGTAGACTTAATCATCTGCTTTTAATAGATTTTATCTGTCAGTAGATATAGTAACGCTGCAACTGAAACCAACTAGATGAAAATGTGAGGGTTTATGAAGGATGAATACGGAAAGTTAAGTAAATGATTAGTTGCACAGTTTTTAGTGTACTGTGTGTATAAACTATGTGTGTGTGCTAATGGAATGGCATTTTAGAATTGTTTTTAGTGTTTTATTTTGTCATTGGAAGCCACTGCTTATTTTACAGCAGCACTCAGTATTGTTTGCAAATATGCAGTGATTGGTCGGCTACTAAAGCCAGCACAGCAGATGGATTAGTCTGTGTTTGCTGTTTTTTCTCCATTGGAAAGTTATAGTGATGGGTAGGAGACGTGAGTTTGTGTGCAAGTGCGCTCATATGAGTGGGCTTGCGTGTGTCTGTCTGTGTCTGTGTCTGTGTGTGTGCGTGTTTGTGAGCATGCATATATATACATGTGATTTTTTTTTAGTACGTGTTATGCATTTACATTTTCTTTTCTTTTTTCCTAGCCTAGAGCTGTGAGCTTCACCAATGGAGAGATTTTACATATGGGGCTGTTTTTGTCCACCATGATGGTAGCCACATTCTGACTTTGGGGATGTATGCTGGATGTGTTCATGTTTCCATAACCTACAAAACACCGACATGAATTACGGGATCTTCACATATGTAATTGAGGGAAAATTATAGCAAAGGTGCATAAAACGGCTTTCTTAAGACTTTAATCTTTTTCCTCCCCCCTTTTTTTTTTTTTAACTGGATTAAAAAACAAATTCAGCCATGGAGCCTTTTCCGTGGTGTTGGGGTAAAAAAACCCAACTAAAAGCCTTTTAGAAATTTTTTGGTTGGGGGTAGAAAAAACAACAACTAAAAGCCTTTTAGCATTTTTTTGGTTTGGGGGTAAAAAAAAACAACTAAAAGCCTTGCAGCACTTTTTTGTGGTGTTGGGGTAATAAAAAACAACCCTCAGAACTACCCTCAGCTTTTGGTGGGAATAAAAATTTGATTAAAAGAAAAATTCGAATACCAT
Source organism: Stramonita haemastoma (assembly GCA_030674155.1). Classification (NCBI taxonomy): domain Eukaryota; kingdom Metazoa; phylum Mollusca; class Gastropoda; order Neogastropoda; family Muricidae; genus Stramonita; species Stramonita haemastoma. The sequence goes on along the minus strand of CM060328.1, from coordinate 36,015,579 downwards.
GGTGTCCATATACCATTGTGTCCACATGCATGCATTCATGCATACATGCAAACTGACAGCACTGTCCTTAATCCTAACTATAACCTGATACTAACTTTTTATACTTACCCTAACCCCTATCCTGCATGTGAACACACTGGCAGGTGGATGCAATGGTACATTGACATAATGATATCTGAACTGTCCTGAAACCAATAAACGAGTTTGGGGAGGAGTGAAATTTGAGAAAAATAGATATTTTGGAGAAAGTAGCATGGTATTTATTCAGGGATATGCGAATTAGGAAAAGAGATTGAGTTTAAGTAACCCATTCCTACTGGCATACAATGGCATACTCTTCCAAAAGGCAGACCAGGTTTTTACATGTGTGCAAGATTACAGTCTCATCCCAAGGACTGGATTCGGCAATGATGTTTGAATGGGTGTAGCTCAAACCCAGGCTGTCAGACTGCATATATGCAATGCTCTGACCATAAACAATGTTTTGTGTGTGTGTGTGTGCGTGTATGAATGTATATATATGTTTTGTATGTCTGTCTGTATGTATGTATGCATGCACATGATGGATAGTTTATAGTACAAGCAAATATGTGCACTGGTGCTATCATGGACTATCACAGACAAGTAGCCATGACATTTAAAGCAAGATTTTTGCTTCTGTTGTAAAACCAGCACCACAGTTGCATGTGTGGATGTACATGTTTTTTCATGACAAAGTGTCCCTACTTCAGTTTGTATGGGTCTTTTTTTTTGTATTCTTTTTAATCACTTGTTTTGGTACATGAATTTGAAGTATTTTTTGTTTCTTTGTTTTTAATAGATGTTTGTGTATGTGACATAAAGCTTGGGTGTTAGAAAATGAAAATATAAGTGGAAGATGGAGGACCCACAAAAAATGGGGAAAAGAAAAGGTGGTTGGAGGCCCAACAAAAAAGTTGTTAAAAATGAAGAAGAAAAAGGAAAAAAATAATGTTGAAAACATCAGGCTGCTTAAATGTCATCATTTTTACTATTACAGTGAGTTGTGAAATCCCATTTTAAATTGTGAATACTGTTCAGTTGTCCATTGAATTGTGTTGACAGGTTAGCCTGGATGTTTGTAATTTATGAAAGCAGCAGAGTTATAGTACTTGTTTGTATGATTTTATTATGTCGCTTTACAATTACCATTACTTGTATATATGATGTTTTTAGTGAAAAAGTTGTTTCCCATACCTTATGTTTTTTGTCGTTTCTGATCAGAGTGAATTTCTTCTTATGATCTCGTAGTGCAGAAATGATGTTTGTTGTGATGTGTTGTTAAAAGATTCCAGTTCTGAAGTACCTGTTGATGTGGGTAGGGACAGAGTGAATTGTGGGCAAATCCATGCTGTGGCCGTAGGACTGATAATGCCATGGCAGATTGGACTGCAACAAACTTGTTAAAGCAGCATGAATTTTAGTGTATATATATATATATATATATATATATATTTTTTTATATCGAGGATAATGGAATAAGCACTCGTGTGCTTTTTTACATCCAGTCCCTGCGTGTATGCAGTTGTGTAAATTTTGTCATCTGTTCCCACCAGCACACAATGGCCTACTCTTTTGAAAAGCGGAACAGTCTTAACATATGTGCAAGGTCTTCTGCATGCGTTTGCAGCTAATAGTCTCATCTACAGGAATTTTGGGTGAGTGGTGGATAGTAGTGATGTTAATTCAGGGGAAAAGAAGAAGAGAAAAGAAAGAAAAAAACGGGGAAAAGAAAAGGTGGTTGGAGGCCCCACATAAAAATTTTAAAAAGGGGAAAAGAAAAGGTGGTTGGAGGCCCCACATATAAAAAACAAAACAAAAACATAAAAAAACGGGGAAAAGAAAAGGTGGTTGGAGGCCCCACAAATTAAAAAAAAAGAAGGAAATCTTCGGGGAAAAGAAAAGGTGGTTGGAGGCCCCACATATAAAAAAAAAAAGAAGGAAAAAAACGGGGAAAAGAAAAGGTGGTTGGAGGCCCCACATATAAAAAAAAAAGAAGGAAAAAAAACGGGGAAAAATAAAAGGTGGTTGGAGGCCCCACATATAAAAAAAAAAGAAGGAAAAAAACGCGGAAAAGAAAAGGTGGTTGGAGGCCCCACATATAAAAAAAAAAGAAGGAAAAAAACGGGGAAAAGAAAAGGTGGTTGGAGGCCCCACATATAAAAAACAAAACAAAAACATAAAAAAACGGGGAAAAGAAAAGGTGGTTGGAGTTCCCACAAATTAAAAAAAAAGAAGGAAATCTTCGGGGAAAAGAAAAGGTGGTTGGAGGCCCCACATATAAAAAAAAAAAGAAGGAAAAAAACGGGGAAAAGAAAAGGTGGTTGGAGGCCCCACATATAAAAAAAAAAAAGAAGGAAAAAAACGGGGAAAAATAAAAGGTGGTTGGAGGCCCCACATATAAAAAAAAAAGAAGGAAAAAAACGCGGAAAAGAAAAGGTGGTTGGAGGCCCCACATATAAAAAAAAAAGAAGGAAAAAAACGGGGAAAAGAAAAGGTGGTTGGAGGCCCCACATATAAAAAAAAAAGAAGGAAAAAAACGGGGAAAAGAAAAGGTGGTTGGAGGCCCCACATATTAAAAAAAAGGGGAAAAAACGGGGAAAAGGAAAGGTGGTTGGAGGCCCCACACATAAGAAGAAAAAAAAAGAAAGAAAGGAAAAAATGGGGAAAAGAAAAGCTGGTTGGAGGCCTCACACATGAAAAGAAGAAAAAAGAAAATATGGGGTGAAAAATAGGTTTGAGAACCCACAAAATATAGTTTTCTGATGTGTGTGTTTTTGTCGGCATTATACATTTTGTGTCAAGCTTGAAATTCCTATTTTTAATAACAAGATTGGTTTGATTGTCCATTGAAAAATAGTCAATGTCAGGTGAAAGTAAAGTTTGTGTTTTTGGCTAATAATTTATGCATTTATCTATTACTGATAGGTTTAATATCCACTGTGAAATTGAGTTCTTTATTGCTGCAAGGACTTTTTTGTCGCTGCTGGGAAAAGTTGATTGTTCCAAGGACTTATTGGTGGCTTGTTATTTGCTGCAAGGACTTTTCCATCCAAGTAAGGACTTTTTAGTCACAGAAAGGAGTACTTTGTTGTTGCAATGACATCTGTATTGGTGCAAGGACTTCTTCATTGCTGCAAGGACTTCAACTCTGGAAGGACTTCTTCATTTGTGCAATGACTTCTTCACCTCTGCAAGGACTTCTTCATCACTGCAAGGAATCGCTGCAAAGACTTGTTCATTACTTTAAGGACTTCTTCATTGCTGCAAAGACTTCTTCATCACTGCAAGGACTTCTTCATCACTGCAATGGCTTCTTCATTGCTGCAAGGTCTTGTTCACCACCACAAAGATGTCTTTCTCACTGCAGAACTTCTTCATCTTTGCAAAGACTTTTTTGTCATGAAAAGGACTACGGTTGCCACAAGGACATCATCATAACTGCAAGGACTCCATCATTACTGCAAGGACTTCTTCATCACTGCAAGTTCTTCATTACTGGAAAGACTTCATCAATACAACAAAGACTTCTTCATCATTACTATCACTGCAAGGACTTCATCATCACTGCAAGGACTACTTCATCACTGCAAGGACTTCATCATCACTGAACATACTACTTCATAACTGCAAGGACTACTTCATCACTGCAAGGACTACTTCATCACTGCAAGGACTTCATCATCACTGCAAGGACTACTTCATCACTGCAAGGACTTCTTTATCACTGCAAGGACTTCTTCATCACTGCAAGGACTTTTTTCCCCTTTTTTATGACTTCTTCATTACCACAAACATTTCTTCATCACTGCAAGGACTTACTCACTACAAGGACTTGTTCACTGCAAGGGCTTCTTTATCACTGCAAAGACTTGCTCACTGCAAGGGCTTCTTCACTTCAAAGACTTTTCCATTGCCACAAGCATCTCATCGCTGCAAATACTACTTCAACACTGCAAGGGCTTCTTCATTGCAAGGATGTCTTCATTGCAAAGGCTTTTTCATTGCCTAGACTTTTTTGTCATTGTTCTAAGCATCCCATTGCTGCAAGGACTACTGTGTCACTGCATGGGCTTCTTCACTGCCAAGACTTTTGTGGGTTTTGTTTTTTGGACAGAACCTCATCATCCCAAGAACTTTCATCATCTTTGGGACTTCAGTCATCATCATCGCCCGAACTTCTATCCCCCTCAGAACTTCATCAACACCAGAACCTCATCAACACCAGGAAATCATCAACACCAGGAAATCATCAATGCCAGGACTTCACCAGCACTAGGACTTCATCTACACCAGGACTTCATCAACACCAGAAATTCATCAACACCTGGACTCCATCAATACCAGGACTTCATCAACACCAGGACTTCAACAACACCAGGACTTTATCAACACCAGGACTTCATCAACACCAGGAATTCACAAGTCATCTTTTACTTGTTCCCTGCATGGTATGGTTCTGTTTCCCCTTGTATCCATTTTTTATACAAACAATTATGACTGTATTGGATCTTATAGTACTGTGGGGTAAAAGTCTGATGATTCTGCTCTTGGAGACTTTTTAGATTTACATTCTGAATATTGTAAGTTTGAGAGGGGGGGGGGGGGGGGGGGGGGGGGTAATAAGTAAAATGTAGGGAATAAAATTGTAAAAAATATATGTAAAAAGATAGTGGGCAGAATGAAGGTCATGATACATTAGTGTAGTACTGTACTACAATCTGTGATGATTTTTTCTTTCATATTTAAAAAAAATTTTTTATTTTTTAAATGGCCTGTTTATTAGCTACACAGATTTGTGTTGTTTTTGTGTTTGTTGTTGTTTTTAGATAATATTTTTTGTTGTCTTTTTTTTTTTTAAATGATATTGTTTTCCTTTTTGTTTGATTGCCAGGATCTTCCCCAGGATAACTTCATCACAAGACTTCTTCATCATCACAAGGACTTTGTCTTCACCAGGATAACTTCATCACAAGACTTCTTCATCATCACAAGGACTTTGTCTTCACCAGGATAACTTCATCACAAGACTTCTTCATCATCACAAGGACTTTGTCTTCACCAGGATAACTTCATCACAAGACTTCTTCATCATTACAAGGACTTTGTCTTCACCAGGATAACTTCATCACAAGACTTCTTCCTCATCACAAGGACTTTGTCTTCACCAGGATAACTTCATCACAAGACTTCTTCCTCATCACAAGGACTTTGTCTTCACCAGGATAACCTCATCACAAAACCTCTTCAAATTTTACTGGTTCTCAAGGTATTTTTCTGTTACCTATCTTTTTCATTCTATATATAAATGATATTAATTGTGTTGGATCTGATACCGCCCTGTTAATAAGGTATCTTATTTCTCAGCTCTTGAAGATTAGTAACATACACATTCTGTATATTCTAAAGAAGTTGAATTGTTTTTTTTATGAACAGAAAATGTACATAGTAAAGTAAAGATGTGTGGCACTTAAGCAGGATGCATAAAGTCATGGTACATTAATGTTATAGTGTACTATATTCTGTCATTATTTGTGACTTCTTTCTTTGTTATTTTATCATTTTGTTTTTGCCTTGCTCATACCCCACTCCCTTGTCTGTGTTTTGAAATAATAGCCCATTCCTGATAGTATGTTCTCCAGGTGGTCATCATCGCCAGGTCTTCATATCACCTGGACTTCTAGTTTCCTGATCACCTGGACTTTTTCATGGCCTGGATTCCTTCACCACCATCAGGACTTCAAGAGGACTTCATCACTGCAAGGACTTCTTCATCACAGCAAGGACTTCTTCATCACAGCAAGGACTTCATCACTGCAAGGACTTCTTCATCACTGCATGGACTTCTTCATCACAGCAAGGACTTCTTCTTCACAGCAAGGACTTCATCACAGCAAGGACTTCTTCATCACAGCAAGGACTTCTTCATCACTGCATGGACTTCGTCATCTTGCAAGGACTTCATCACTGCATGCACTTCTTCATCACTGCAAGGACTTCATCACTTCAAGAACTTCATTGCTGCAAGGACTTCTTCAAAACAGCAAGAACCTTCTCATCACTTCAAGGACTTCTTTATCACTTCAAGGACTTCTTCATCATCTCAGCAAGGAATTCTTCATCATCTCAGCAAGGACTTCTTCATTACAGCAAGTACTAAAGAAAAAAACCATTTACTGTTTCTCTGCAAGGCACATGGGGGCGGGATAGCCAAGTGGTCAGAGTGCTAGCTTTCTCCAAACCAAGTTAAGCAGTGTTGAGTGTGGTTACCAGTTGGATGGGTGACCGTTTGCGCGCCTTGGCTTCAGTACAGTTCCCCCAGTTCCCCCAGCTGTAAATGGGTACCTGCCCTCTTTAGGGTCAGGGATGGTGAAGTAGCCAGGGAGAGGAGATGGGCGCCACCCTCAATATGCTAGCCCCTAAAGAAGCTGAGGTCTCTGATACCTGGCTTCCCTATGACCGCCTAGGTTATGGGACACCTTTACCTGTACCTTACCTGCAAGGCACAGTTCTGTCAAATACCCTCTTGATTTTTTACAGAAATGATTGTTATCCTCCAGGATTTCTTTTTGCCTTTTGTACTTTGGCTAGAGCTGAAAGATTCCCAGTGGTGAGATTTTAGGTATACAGCCATTTTCCCATCACTAAGATAGCTTTCCGGCCTAAAGGATGATGTATAAACACATCAGTGGGCATGCATTTATCAAAACTTTGTCATTTCTTCCTACCAGAATGCATTGACCTACTGTTCCATAAGGTGGAATAAGCTTTAATATGTGCGCAAGATGTTGTTGATGTGTTGAGACACAGGGCATCAGCTAATAGTCTCATGTACAGGAATTTTGGGGGAGTGGGGATGGTAGTGATGTTACTCGGGGGAAAAAAAGAAGAAAAAAGAAAAAAAAGAAAAAAATATGGGGAAAAGAAAAGGTGGTTGGAGGCCCCACATAAGAAAAGAAAAAAAAAATGGGGAAAAGAAAAGGTGGTTGGGGGCCCCACATATAAAAAAAAGAAAACGGGGAAAAGAAAAGGTGGTTGGAGGCCCCACATATAAAAAATAAAAAAATTTTAAGGGAAAAAAAACGGGGAAAAGAAAAGGTGGTTGGAGGCCCCACATATTAAAAAAAAAAAAAAAATAAAGGGAAAAAAACGGGGAAAAGAAAAGGTGGTTGGGGGCCCCACATATAAAAAAAAGAAAACGGGGAAAAGAAAAGGTGGTTGGAGGCCCCACATATAAAAAATAAAAAATTTTTTAAGGGAAAAAAACGGGGAAAAGAAAAGGTGGTTGGAGGCCCCACATATTAAAAAAAATAAATAAAGGGAAAAAAACGGGGAAAAGAAAAGGTGGTTGGAGGCCCCACATATAAAAAAAAAAAGAAAGAAAAAAACGGGGAAAAAGAAAAGGCGGTTGGAGGCCCCATATATAAAAAAAGAGAAAAAAACGGGGAAAAGAAAAGGTGGTTGGGGGCCCCACATATAAAAAAAAGAAAAAAAAACGGGGAAAAGAAAAGGTGGTTGGAGGCCCCACATATAAAAAAAAAAAAGAAAAAAAAAAGGAAAAAAACGCGGAAAAGAAAAGGTGGTTGAAGGCCCCACATATTAAAAAGAGGATAAAAAAAAAAAAAAGGAAAAAAACGGGGAAAAGAAAAGGTGGTTGGAGGCCCCACACACACACAAAAAAGAAGGAAAACAACGAGGAAAAGAAAAGGTGGTTAGAGGCCCCACACATAAGAAGAAAAAAAAAGAAAGAAAGGAAAAAATGGGGAAAAGAAAAGGTGGTTGGAGGCCCCACACATGAAAAGAAGAGAAAAGAAAATATGGGGTGAAAAAGAGGTTTGAGAACCCACAAAATATAGTTTTCTGATGTGTGTGTTTTTCTTGGCATTATACATTTTGTGTCAAGCTTGAAATTCATATTTTTAATATTAAGATTGGTTCGATTGTCCATTGAAGAATAGTCAATGTCAGGTGAAAGTAAAGTTTGTGTTTTTGGCTAATAATTTGTGCATTTATCTATTACTGATAGGTTTAATATCCGCTGTGAAATTGAGTTCTTTATTGCTGCAAGGACTTTTTTGTTGCTGCTGGGAAAACTTGATTGTTCCAAGGACTTATTCGTGGCTTGTTATTTGGTGCAAGGACTTTTCCATCCAAGTAAGGACTTTTTAGTCACAGAAAGGAGTACTTTGTTGCTGCAATGACATCGGTATTGGTGCAAGGACTTCTTCATCACTGCAAGGACTTCAACTCTGGAAGGACTTCTTCATTTGTGCAAGGACTTCTTCATTGCTGCAAGGACTTCAACTCTGGAAGGACTTCTTCATTTGTGCAATGACTTCTTCACCTCTGCAAGGACTTCTTCATCACAGCAACGGCTTCTTATTTGCTGCAAGGTCTTGTTCACCACCACAAAGATGTCTTTCTCACTGCAGAACTTCTTCATCTTTGCAAGGACTTTTTTGTCATGAAAAGGACTACGGTTGCCACAAGGACATCATCATCATAACTGCAAGGACTCCATCATTACTGCAAGGACTTCTTCATCACTGCAAGTTCTTCATTACTGGAAAGACTTCATCAATACAACAAAGACTTCATCATTATATCACTGCAAGGGCTTCATCATCACTGCAAGGACTACTTTATCACTGCAAGGACTTCATCATCACTGAAATATATTCATCACTCAGGACTACTTCATTCACTGCAAGGACTACTTCATCACTGCAAGGACTACTTCATCACTGCAAGGACTACTTCATCACTGCAAAGACTACTTCATCACTGCAAGGACTTCTTTTTTTATTTTTAGGACTTCTTCATTACCACAAAGACTTCATCACTGCAAGGACTTACAACAAGGACTTGTTCACTGCAAGGGCTTCTATATCGCTGCAAGGGCTTCTTCATCACTGCAAGGGCTTCTTCACTTTAAAGACTTTTCCATTGCCACAAGCATCTCATCTCTACAAATACTACTTCAACACTGCAAGGGCTTCTTCATTGCAAAGGCTTTTTCATTGCCTAGACTTTTTTTGTCATTGCTCCAAGCATCCCATTGCTGCAAGGAGTACTATGTCACTGCATGGACTTCTTCACTGTCAAGACTTCAAAGTCAACAGTCATTGATTCCCTTCAAGGTATGTTTCTGTCACCTATGCTCTTTATTCTGGATAAGTGATTTTTATTGGATTAGATTTGATACCACCTTGTCGATAAAATGACCTGATGGAATTGCTGTTGATTCTGACTTGAAGGATACTTTTGATGTACACAAGTGTGTAATGGGATAGCTTGGTTGGTTTGAATGTTGCACATTGCACTCGTGATCTGCTGGCTCGGATTTGAATCATGTTCAAGGGGATATTTTCGCCTGGAGTTTAACATCAGTCCCAACTCCACTACCCCAAAAGTCCTTCGAATGAGAATGTAAGCTGAGGTACCATGTGCAAATGCATGTAGAACGTCTTGCACACACACTAATAGCTGCTCCACTTTTCGGAAGAACAATCTTTTTTGTGCTGGTGGGAATGGATGACAAAATTGACAAAACTGCATATACATGGGGGACTGGCTCTAAAAAAAAAGCACATGATTGCTTATTCCATTATCCTTGAAATAAAAGAACAATTAAATAAATTAATAAAAAGAAAAGCACATGGGTCCATCTGGTTTACAGTTTTCTAGAAAAGACTTGATATTCATTTTGATTTTCCCATCAAACTGGGAAAAAAGGGCAAGGCTGGGAATGGAACCCAGAATCTCTCGGTTTACTTGTTAGGCAGGTGAACATCTAAACCATTGTGACACTTTCCTACTTAGATGTTTGACTAAAACTTGTAGTGCGAAAGTAGGCTGCATGAATTGTAAAGCATCAGTGTTATACTGTGTTGTATTATGTGAGGATTTGATTTAGATTGGAAAAAAAATATTGCACAGAACTTTGTCTTGCTCTTGTGTTATTTCATCTGTTTTTAGATAATATTGTATTTTTGCGTGTGTTTTTGACAGAAAATCATCATCACAAGAACTTCACCATTGCTCAAATATGACCAGAACTTCAGTGTTCTTCATCACCAGGACTTCAGTCTTCATCACCAGGACTTCAGTCTTCATCATCACCAGGACTTCAGTCTTCATCACCAGGACTTCAGTCTTCATCATCACCAGGACTTCAGTCTTCATCATCACCAGGACTTCAGTCTTCATCATCACCAGGACTTCAGTCTTCATCACCAGGACTTCAGTCTTCATCATCACCAGGACTTCAGTCTTCATCATCACCAGTTCTGCAGTCATCATCAACACCAGGACTTTAAAAGTTAATTTTTAACTTACTCCTTGCAAGGTACTGTTCTGCCATCTATTGACTTCATTTTTTATACAGTTGAAACAGTACTGGATGTGGTAGCACAGTGTTGGTAAAGTTCTCTGAGGAAACTGCTGTTGGAGATAAATGACATTGATACTGTGTGTATTGTAAGGGAGTGGAAAAGTTTTCTCTACTGATGAAAACGGTAAACATGTTTTGCAAGATAGAGAGCAGTATGAATACATGACATGTTAATGTTACCTCCTGTATTATCTTTTGTGATTATTTGTTCATCCTTATTGTTGTTTTATTTTATTTTTGAATGGCTTGCTCATTACTTACAGAAATGTATCTGTTTTAAGATAATGTGTTTCTGTTTGTATGATTACCAGGTCTTCATCTTTACCAGAACTTCTTGATGGCAAGGACTTTTTTTTATCGCTGCATGGACTTCATAATCACTGCAAAGATGTCTTCATTACAAAGGCTCAACTTGATTAGGACATCTTCATCTCAAGGACTTATGCATCATCGCAAGGACTTCTTCATTGCTAAAAGGATTTCTTCATCATCACAAGGACATCATCATTTCAAGGACTCTTGCTTCATCACAAGGACATCTCTATCATTTCAAAGACTCATTCATCACTGCAAGGGTGCCTTCATTACCAGGACTTCAGAAATCTTCTGTGACTGGTTTCCTTCAAGGTATGGTTCTGTCACCTGTCCTCTTCATTCTTCATATAATTTGAATTGTACTGGAGCTGAAACCACACTGTTAATAGATACCTTGATGACACTGCTCTTGGAGGTGAAGTTGATGGTGTGTGTATTTTAAAGTTGAGTTTTTTATAGAGAGAAATGTACTGAATAAAAAACGGTAAAAATATGTAGCAGGAATGTAAGACTGCATAAAGTGTGGATGCATTGTTATACAATGCTACGGTCTGTGATTTTTTGTTCCTTATTAATGTAATTTTTGTCATTTCTTTTTTAGTGCCTTGCTTATAAGCTGCTCTCATTTCCTCTTTTGAGATAAAAATGTTTTGTGGGTTTTGTGTTTTGGACAGAATCTCATCATCCCAAGAACTTTCATCATCTCTGGGACTTCAGTGATCATCATCACCCGAACTTCTATCCCCCTCAGAACTTCATCAACACCAGGACTTCATCAACACCAGAGCCTCATCAACACCAGGACTTCACCAACACCAGGACTTCAACAACACCAGGACTTCAACACCAGGATTTCAACAACACCAGGACTTTAACAACACCAGGACTTCATCAACACAAGGACTTCATCAACACCAGGACTTCAACAACACCAGGACTTCATCAACACCAGGACTTCTAACACCAGGACATTATTAACACCAGGACTTCATCGACACCAGGAAATCATCAACACCAGGAAATCATCAACACCAGGACTTCTTCAGCACCAGGAAATCAACAACACCAGGAAATCATCAACACCACGACTTCACCAACTCCAGGACTTCACCAACACCATGAATTCATCAACACCAGGACTTCATCAACCAACCACGACTTCATCAACACCAGACCAAAGGGCTTCATCACCACCAGGACTTCATCACCACCAGGACTTCATCAACACCAGGATTTCATCAACACCAGGACTTCACAAGTCATCTTTTACTTGTTCCCTGCAAGGTATGGTTCTGTCTCCCCTTGACTTCATCAACACCAGGAGTTCATCAACACCAGGATTCACAAGTCATCTTTTACTTGTTCCCTGCAAGGTATGGTTCTGTCTCCCCTTGACTTCATCAACACCAGGAGTTCATCAACACCAGGAATTCACAAGTCATCTTTTACTTGTTCCCTGCAAGGTATGGTTCTGTCTCTTGTCTCCATTTTTTATACAAACAATTATGACTATATAGGATCTTATAGTACTGTGGGGTAAAAGTCTGATGGTTCTGCTCTTGGAGACTTTTGAGATTTACATTCTGAATATTCTAAATTTTGGAAGGGGGGTGGGGGTGGGGGGTGTAAATAAAAATGTAGGGATTAAAATTGTAAAACATATATGTGAATAGATAGTGGGCAGAATGAAGGTCATGATACATTAGTGTAGTACTGTACTACAATCTGTGATGATTTCTTTCATATATTTAAAAAAAAAAATTTTTTTAAATGGCTTGTTTATCACGTATACAGATTTGTGTTGTTTTTGTGTTTGTTGTTGTTTTTAGATAATATTCTTTTTCTTGTTATTGTTTTTTTTATAGATAATATTGTATTCCTGTTTGTTTGATTGCCAGGATCTTCCCCAGGATAACTTCATCACAAGACTTCTTCATCATCACAAGGACTTTGTCTTCACCAGGATAACTTCATCACAAGACTTCTTCATCATCACAAGGACTTTGTCTTCACCAGGATAACTTCATCACAAGACTTCTTCATCATCACAAGGACTTTGTCTTCACCAGGATAACTTCATCACAAGACTTCTTCATCATCACAAAGACTTTGTTTTCACCAGGATAACCTCATCACACAACCTCTTCAAATTTTACTGGTTCTCAAGGTATGTTTCTGTTACCTATCTTTTTCATTCTATATATAAATGATATTAATTGTGTTGGATCTGATACCGCCCTGTTAATAAGGTCTCTTATTTCTCATCTCTTGAAGATTAGTAACATACACATTCTGTATGTTCTAAAAAAGTTGAATTGTGTTTTTTTATGAACAGAAAATGTACATAGTAAAGTAAAGATGTGTGGCACTTAAGTAGGATGCATAAAGTCGTGGTACATTAATATTATAGTGTACTATATTCTGTCATTATTTGTGACTTCTTTCTTTGTTATTTTATCATTTTGTTTTTGCCTTGCTCATACCCCACTCCCTTGTCTGCGTTTTGGAATCATAACCCATTCCTGATGGTATGTTCTCCAGGTGGTCATCATCGCCAGGTCTTCATATCACCTGGACTTGTAGTTTCCTCATCACCTGGACTTTTTCATGGCCTGGATTCCTTCACCACCATCAGGACTTCAAGAGGACTTCATCACTGCAAGGACTTCTTCATCACAGCAAAGCTTTCTTCATCACAGCAAGGACTTCTTCATCACAGCAAGGACTTCTCCACTGGAATCTTTTCTTACAGCAAGGACTTCTTCATCACTTCAAGGACTTCTTCATCGCTGCAAGGACTTCATCACTTCAAGGACTTCTTCATCACTTCAAGGACTTCTTCATCACTTCAAGGACTTCATCATCTCAGCAAGGACTTTGTCATCACAGCAAGAACTTCTTCAATACAGCAAAGAGTTTCTCATCACTTCAAGGACTTCATCACTTCAAGGACTTCTTCATCACTTCAAGGACTTCATCATTTCAAGAACTTCTTCATCACAGCAAGGACTTCTTCATCTCTGCAAGGACTTCTTCATTACAGCAAGGACTTCTTCATTACAGCAAGGACTTCAGAAAAAAAAACATTTACTGGTTTCCTGCAAGACACATGGGGGCGGGATAGCCAAGTGGTCAGAGTGCTCGCTTTCCCCCAGACTTCATCATCATGAAGACTTAACAATGTCAAGACTTCATCAACACCAGGACTTCATCAACACCAGGACTTCATCAACACCACAACTTCATCAACACCACGACTTCATCAGCACTAAAACTTCATCAGCACCAGGACTTCATCATTACCAACACTTCATCAACACAATGACTTCATCATCACCAACTTTTCATCATCACCAGGACTTTGTTAACGCCAAGAGTTCCATCAATGCCAAGACTTCACCAACACCAAGATTCAATGAAAATCAAGACTTTATCATCACCAAGACCTCATCAATGCCAAGATTTTATCAAAATCAAGATTTTATCATCACAGAAACTTTGTCAACACCAAGACTTTATATCAATGTCACGACTTCATTATTGCCAAGACTTTGTCAATGCCAAGATTGCATCATCACCAAAATATTATGTCCACAGGACTGACATCATCACTAGAATATACCCTATCACCGTAATTCATCATCACCACGACTTCTTCAGCATCAGTGCTTTATCTTGACCACTTCTTCATTTTTCCCAGAAAAAGAAAAAAAATCCTTCCCTGCCTCCAGACCCCAAACAAACACCAAAAGAATATGGAAAAAAAAAAAGGTGGAAGGCCTTGAAAAATCAGAAGAAAGACTAGACAAAAGGACCCCCCCCTCCCCTAAAAAAAAAGAAGAAAAATATACTTGTCCCTTCTGCCCCCACCCCCCTTCAAACAAAGGTGGAGACCTTAGAGAGAAAAAAAAATTGGCTGAGTGTATGTAAAAAATACCTTTATTTCCTGCAAGCATAAATCAAAAGTCCATTGAAAACACATTCTGATCTCAGAATGCTTTTTTGATTTCAATTAATTTGACCCTATTTTGTGTTGCTTGTAAATCCATAGACTTAGTCATCTGCTTTTAATAGATTTTATCTGTCAGTAGATATAGTAAAGCTGCAACTGAAACCAACTAGATGAAAATGTGAGGGTTTATGAAGGATGAATATGGAAAATTAAGTAAATGATTACTTGCACAGTTTTTAGTGTAGTGTGTGTATGAACTGTGTGTGTGTGCAAATGGAATTGCATTTTAGAATTGTTTTTAGTGTTTTATTTCATCATTGGAAGCCACTGCCTATTTTACAGCAACACTCAGTATTGGCAAATATGCAGTGATTGGTAGGCTACTAAAGCCAGCACAGCAGATGGATTAGTCTGTGTGTGCTGTTTTTTCTCCACTGGAAAGTTATAGTGATGGGTAGGAGAAGTGAGTTTGTGTGGAAGTGCGCTCATATGAGTGGGTTTGCGTGTGTCTGTGTGTGCGTGTTTGTGAGCATGCATATATATACATGTGATTTTTTTTTTAGTATGTGTTATGTATTTACATTTTCCTTTTTTTTTTTTCCTAGCCTAGAGCTCTGAGCTTCACCAATGGTGAGATTTTACATATGCGGCTGTTTTTGTCCACCATGATGGTAGCCACATTCTGACTTTGGGGATGTATGCTGGATGTGTTCATGTTTCCATAACCTACAAAACACTGACATGAATGACGGGATCTTCACATATGTAATTGAGGGAAAATTATAGCAAAGGTGCATAAAAAGGCTTTCTTAAGACTTAAATCCTTTTTCCCTTTTTATTTTTTTAATTTTTTACTGGATTAAAAAAAGTTTCAGCCATGGAGCCTTTTCCGTGGTGTTGGGGTAAAAAAAACACCCTAAAAGCCTTTCAGCATTTTTTGGGTTTTGGGGTAAAAAAAACCCTCAGAATTACCCTCAGCTTTAGGTGGGAATGAAAATTTGATTAAAAGAAAAAAAATTTGAATACCATGGTGTCCATATACCATTGTGTCCACATGCATGCATCCATGCATACATACATACAAACTGACAGCACTGTCCCTAATCCTAACTATAACCTGATACTAACTTTTTATACTTACCCTAACCCCTATCCTGCATGTGAATACACTGGCAGGTGGATGCAATGGTACATGGACATTATGGTATCTGAACTGTCCTGAAACCAATAAACGAGTTTGAGGAGGAGTGAAATTTGAGAAAAATAGATATTTTGGAGAAAGTAGCATGGTATTTATTCAGGGATATGCGAATTAGGAAAAGACATTGAGTTTTAAGTAATCCATTCCTACTGGCATACAAGGCATACTCTTCCAAAAGGCAAACCAGGTTTTTACATGTGTGCAAGATTACAGTCTCATCCTGAGGACTGGATTCGGCAAGGATGTTTGAATGGGTGTAGCTCAAACCCAGGCTGTCAGACTGCATATATGCAATGCTCTGACCATAAACATGTGTGTGTGTGTGTGTGTGTGTGTGTGTGTGTGTGTGTGTGTGTGTGTGTGTGTTTGTATGAATGTATGTTGTATGTATGTTTGCATGTATGTATGTATGCACATGATGGATAGTTTGTAGTGCAAGCAAATATGTACACTGGTGCTATCATGGACTATCACAGACAAGTAGCCATGACATTTAAAGCAAGATTTTTGCTTCTGTTGTAAAACCAGCACCACAGTTGCATGTGTGGATGTACATGCTTTTTCAAGACAAAGTGTCCCTACTTCAGTTTGTATGGGTCTTTTTTTTGTATTCTTTTTAATCCCTTGTTTTGGTACATGAATTTGATGTATTTTTTGTTTCTTTGTTTTTAATAGATGTTAGTGTATGTGACATAAAGCTTGGGTGTTAGAAAATGAAAATATAAGTGTAAGATGGAGGACCCACAAAAAATGGGGAAAAGAAAAGGTGGTTGGAGGCCGAACAAAAAAGTTGTTAAAAATGAAGAAGAAAAAGGAAAAAAATAATGTTGAAAACATCAGGCTGCATAGATGTCATCATTTTTACTATTACAGTGAGTTGTGAAATCACATTTTAAATTGTTAAAACTGTTCAGTTGTCCATTGAATTGTGTTGACAGGTTAGCCTGGATGTTTGTAATTTATGAAAGCAGCATGAGTTATAGTACTTGTGTGTATGATTTTATTATGTAGCATTACAATTACCATTACTTGTATATATGATGTTTTTAGTGGAAAAGTTGTTTCCTATACCTTATGTTTTTTGTCGTTTCTGATCAGACTGAATTTCTTCTTATGATCTGGTAGTGCAGAAATGATGTTTGTTGTGATGTGTTGTTAAAAGATTCCGGTTCTGAAGTACCTCTTGATGTGGGTAGGAAGAGAGTGAATTGTGGGCAAATCCATGCTGTGGCCGTAGGACTGATAATGCCATGGCAGATTGGACTGCAACAGACTTGTTAAAGCAGCATGAATTTGGGGGTATGGTTTTGAGTGTGTATATATATATATATATTTTTTTTTTATATATCGAGGATAATGGAATAAGCACTCATGTGCTTTTTTACATCCAGTCCCTGTGTGTATGCAGTTTTGGAAATTTTGTCATCTGTTCCCACCAGCACACAATGGCCTACTCTTTTGAAAAGCGGAACAGTCTTAATGTATGTGCAAGGTCTTCTGCATGTGTTTGCATATGGGGCCTCAGTTTATAGTCTCATCCGAAGGACTTTAGGGGGGAGTGGAGTCTGCACTGATGTTAACACCAGGGGAAAATACACCCTTGAACAGGATTTGAACCTAGGTCATCAGATTGTAAATGCAGTGTTCTAACCACTAGGCTGTCCAGTTGAAGACAGAATGCTCCTGTCTAAATGATCTACTCCAGTGTGTATTATTTTTTTTTTTTTCTAATCCTGTTTTTTGGAGCATTCCTTTCTTTGATAGTTTTTTTCCATTTGAATGAGTGTTTGTGTAGGTGATTTAAACTGAAACTAGAAAGAAAAAAATGAAAATAAAGGAGAATGAAAGATATAAAAAAAGGGGGGGGGGATGGGGAAAAGAACAGGTGGTTGGAGGCCCCACACATAAAAAGAAGAGAAAGAGAAAAAAAAAAAAAGTAAAAAAGAAAAAAAAAAGGGGGAAAAGAAAAGGTGGTTGGAGGCCCCACACATTTTTTTTTTCCAAAGAAAATAAATGGGGAAAAGAAAAGGTGGTTGGAGGCCCCACACTATTTTTTTTTAAAGAAAAAACATGGGGAAAAGAAAAGGTGGTTGGAAGCCCCACACATTTTTTTTTCTAAGAAAATAAATGGGGAAAAGAAAAGGTGGTTGGAGGCCCCACACATACCTTTTTTTTTTTTTTTTTTTTTTTAAAACGGGGAAAAGATAAGGTGGTTGGAGGCCCCACATACTTTTTTTTTTAAAGAAAAAAAAACGGGGAAAAGAAAAGGTGGTTGGAGGCCCCACATACTTTTTTTTTTAAAAAGGAAAAAAAAAAAAACGGGGAAAAGAAAAGGTGGTTGGAGGCCCCACACATACCTTTTTTTTTTTTTCAAAGAAAAAACATGGGGAAAAGAAAAGGTGGTTGGAGGCCCCACATACTTTTTTTTTTTTTTTTTTTGAATGGGGAAAAGAAAAGATGGTTGGAGGCCCCACAAATTAAAAGAAAAAATAGAAAAAATGGGGTAAAAAATAGGTTTGAGGCCCCACAAAAGAAAAAAAAAAGACTGTGCGGTTTTCTTGCCATTACACATTTTGTACCGAGTTTGAAACTCATATTTCAAATCAAAAGATTTCTTCAATTGTCCATTAAAAAAACCTCACAATCAGATGGCTGTAAAGTCGGTGTTTTTGGCTAATAATATGTGGATCAATCTATTACTGATAAATTTAATATTTGTTCTGAAATTTAGTTCTTTATGGCTGCAAGGACTTTTTTTGTTGCTGTTGGGAAAGCTTCATTGTTGCAAGGAATTGTTCGTGGCTTGTTAATTGCTGCAAGTTTTCCATCCAAGCAAGGATTTTTTAGTCACAGAAAAGACTACTTCATTGCTGCAAGGACATCTTTATTGGTGCAAGGACTTTTTCATCTTTGCAAGGACTTCTTCATCTTTGCAAGGACTTCTTCATCACTGCAAGGATTTCTTCATCTCTGCAATCACTTCTTCATCGCTGCAAGGACTTCTTCCTCACTGCAAGGACTTCATCGCTGCAGGACTTCCTCATCACTGCAAGGTCTTGTTCACCACCACAAAGATGTCTTTATCACTGCAGGATTTCTTCATTTCTGCAGGGACTTTTTTATCATGGAAAGGACTAAATTACAAGGACTGCATCATTACCGCAAGGACTTCATCATCCCTGCAAGAACTTTTTCATCTCTGCAAGGACTTCTTCATCACTGCAAGGACTTCATCATCACTGCAGGGACTTCTTCATCACTGCAAGGACTTCTTCATCTCTGCGAGGACTTCCTCATCCCTGTAGGGACTTCTTCATCACTGCAAGGACTTCTTCACGTTAAAGACTTTTCCTTTGCTGCAAGCATCTCATTGTTGCAAAGAGTACCAACACTGCAAGGGCTTCTTCATTGCGTGGATGTCTTCATTGCAAAGGCTTTTTCATTGCCTAGACTTTTTTTTCATTGCCACAAGCATCTCATTGCTGCAAGGACTACTGTGTCACTGCATGGACTTCTTCACTGTCAAGTCAGCATTCACTGATTCCCTTCAAGGTATGGTTCTGTCACCTCTGCTCTATATTCTTTATATTTATAAATGATTTTAATTGGATTGGATTTGATACCACACTGTTGATTATGTGACCTAATAAAACTGCTGTTGATTCTGACTTGAAGGATACTTTTGATGTACACAAGTCTGTAATGGGATAGCTTGGTTGGTTTGAACATTGTACATTGCACTCATGATCAGCTGACCTGTGTTTGAATCGTGTTCAAGGGGATATATTCCCTAGGAGATAACATCAGTCCCAACTCCACTACCCCCAAAAGTCCTTCGGATGAGAATATAAGCTGAGGTACCATGTGTGAATGCATGTAGAACATCTTGCACACACACTAAAAGCTGTTTCCCGTTTTGGAGGAACAGTCTATTTTGTACTGTTGGAAACAGATGACAAAATTGACAAAAGTGCATACACATGGGGACTGGATCTGAAAAAGCACATGATTGCTTATTCCATTATCCTTGAAATAAAAGAACAATTAAGTAAATAAATAAAAAGAAAAGCACATGGGTCCATCTGGTTTACAGTTTTCTAGAAAAGACTTGATATTCATTTTGATTTTCCCATCAAACTGGGAAAAAAGGGCAAGGCTGGGAATGGAACCTGGAATCTCTCGGTTTACTTGTTAGGCAGGTGAACATCTAAACCATTGTGACCCTTTCCTACTTAGATGTTCTGACTAAAACTTGTAGTGCGAAAGTAGGCTGCATGAATTGTAAAGCATCAGTGTTATACTGTGTTGTATTATGTGAGAATTTGATTTAGATTGAAAAAAAAAAATTGCACAGAACTTTGTCTTGCTCTTGATTTATTTCATCTGTTTTTAGATAATATTGTATTTCTTCTTGTGTTTTTGACAGAAAATCATCATCACAAGAACTTCATCATTGCTCAGATTTGATCATGACCAGAACTTCAGTATTCATCATCACCATAACTTCAGTCATCATCATCACCAAGACTTCAGTCTCTTCATCACCAAGACTTCAGTCTCTTCATCACCAAGACTTCAAACTTTATCATCACCAGGACTTCAGTCTTCATCATCACCATCAGTCTTCATCATCACCATAACTTCAGTCTTCATCATCACCATAACTTCAGTCTTCATCATCACCATAACTTCAGTCTTCATCATCACCAGGACCTCAGTCTTCATCATCACCATAACTTCAGTCTTCATCATCACCAGGACTTCAGTCTTCATCATCACCAGCACTTCAGTCTTCATCATCACCAGCACTTCAGTCTTCATCATCACCAGGACTTCAGTCTTCATCATCACCAGGACTTCAGTCTTCTTCATCAGCAGGACTTTAAAAGTTGATTTTTAACTTGCTCCTTGCAAGGTACGATTCTGCTGTCTATTGTCTTCATTTTTTATACAGTTAAAACAGTATTGGATCTGGTAGCACAGTGTTGGTAAAGTTCTCTGTGGATACTGCTGTTGGAGATAAATGACATTGATACTGTGTGTATTGTAAGGGAGTGGAAAAGTTTTCTCTACTGATGAAAACGGTAAACATGTTTTGCAAGATAGAGAGCAGTATGAAGACATGACATGTTAATGTTACCTCCTGTATTATCTTTTGTGATTATTTGTTCGTCCTTAATGTTGTTTTATTTTATTTTTGAATGGCTTGCTCATTACTTACAGAAATGTATCTGTTTTAAGATAATGTGTTTCTGTTTGTATGATTACCAGGTCTTCATCTTTACCAGAACTTCTTGATCGCAAGGACTTTTTTTTATCGCTGCATGGACTTCATAATCACTGCAAAGATGTCTTCAGTACAAAGGCTCAACTTAATCAGGACATCTTCATCGCAAGAACTTATGCATCATCGCAAGGACTTCTTCATTGCTAAAAGGGTTTCTTCATCATCACAAGGACATCATCATTTCAAAGACTCCTGCATCATCACAAGGACATCTTCATCATTTCAAAGACTCGTTCCATCACTGCAAGGGCTGCCTTCATTACCAGGACTTCAGAAATCTTCTGTGACTGGTTTCTTCAAGGTATGGTTCTGTCACCTGTCCTCTTCATTCTTCATATAATTTGAATTGTACTGGAGCTGAAACACACTGTTGATAGATACCTTGATGACACTGCTCTTGGCAGGTGAAGTTGATGGTGTGTGTATTTTAAAGTTGAGGAGTTTTTTCTAAAGAGTAATGTACTGAATAAAATGGTAAAAATATGTAGCAGGAAAGTAAGACTGCATAAAGTGGATGCATTGTCATACAATGCTACGGTCTGTGATTTTTTGTTCTTTATCCATGTAAATTTTGTCATTTCTTTTTTAGTGCCTTGCTTATAAGCTGCTCCAATTTCCTCTTTTGAGAAAAATGTTTTGTGGGTTTTGTTTTTTGGACAGAACCTCATCATCACAAGAACTTTCATCATCTCTGGGACTTCAGTCATCATCATCACCCAAACTTCTATCCCCCTCAGGCCTTCATCAACACCAGGACTTTATCAACACCAGGACCTCATCAACAGCAGGACTTCATCAACACCAGGACTTCACAAGTCATCTTTTACTTGTTCCCTGCAAGGTATGGTTCTGTCTCCCCTTGTATCCATTTTTTATTCAAGCAATTATGACTGTATAGGATCCTATAGTACTGTGAGAAAGAGCGGCGGCCAACGGTAGATAGGTTGAATCTGGGTATTCTTAAGGACAAAGTATCTGCCGACGAGCGGAGGGAGCGAGAAGGTGTGTACAAGTGAAGACATTCACAGAGGTAGGAGGGTGCAGTATTGTGGAGACATTTGTAACAGAGGTTATTGATCTTGTAGTTTACTCTCTGTGGTACGGGCAGCCAATGGAGAGATTGCAAGAGAGGGGTAATGTGCTCAGATTTTTTCTTTCTGAGGACCAGTCGAGCTGCAGAGTTTTGTATACACTGAAGGGAGTGGATGGATGATGCTGGCAGACCAGCCAAAAGAGAATTGCAATAGTCCAGACATGAGAGAATAAGAGAAGTGACAAGTTTGGATGTTGCATCAGTGGACAGGTACTTTCGAATTGCGCTAATATGCCGTAGTTGATAGTAGCATGACTGACAGGTTTGGGTAATGAATTTTTGCATGGAGAGAGTGTTGTCGACAATGACTCCTAGATACTTCACAGAAGTGGATAGCGGAACTGACGTATTGCCGAATTCTATTGAAGTTGTTGGAATGGAGGAGAGTTTGTGTTTGGTGCCTACAAGCATGGCTTCGGTTTTATCTGCATTTAGTTATAATTTGTTTTGTATCATCCAGTGTTGGATATCATGAAGGCAGCTGGTCATATTTGTCAAGAGAGAAGGAAGATTTTCAGGTGAGTCACTGCTTTGAATCTGTGAGTCGTCAGCATAAAAGTGATAATTGATATGATGACGGTCTATTGTATGTGACAGTGGAGCAGTATAGAGGGTAAAAAGAAGAGGGCCCAGAACTGATCCCTGAGGGACACCACATTCCAGTTTGGCAGGTGCTGATTGAATCTTGTTTACTGCAACTGTATGGACTCGGTCTGCAAGGTATTATTATTATTATTATTTATTATTACTACAATCTGTGATGATTTCTTTTTTCATATATATATTTTTTTATTAATCTATTTTTTAAATGGCTTGTTTATCACCTACACAGATTTGTGTTGGTTTTTTTGTTATTTTCTTTAGATAATATTTTTGTTGTTTTTTAGATAATATTGTATTCCTATTTGTTTGATTGCCAGGATCTTCCCCAGGATAACTTCATCACAAGACTTCTTCATCATCACAAGGACTTTTGTCTTCACCAGGATAACTTCATCACAAGACTTCATCATCATCACAAGGACTTTGTCTTCACCAGGATAACTTATCACAAGACTTCTTCATCATCACAAGGACTTTGTCTTCACCAGGATAACTTCATCACAAGACTTCATCATCATCACAAGGACTTTGTCTTCACCAGGATAACTTATCACAAGACTTCTTCATCATCACAAGGACTTTGTCTTCACCAGGATAACTTCATCACAAGACTTCTTCATCACCTCGAGAACTTCTACACCACCATAAGAATTTCCTCATCCCTACATTATTGCCAGGACTTGAAAATCCAACTTGTATTGCTTCCCTTCAAGGTATGGTTCTGACACCTTTTTTATTCATTCTGTAAAGAACTTTAATTGTACTGGATGTGATACCACCTGTTGATTAAGTACCCTGATAACACTTCTCTTGGAAGATTTTTTGATTGGCGCCCCGAATACTCTAAACAAGCTGAAGAGATTTCTGTTAGAAGAAAATTGTAAAGATGCTCAGCAAGAAAGTAAGACTGCATGAAGTCAGGATGCATTTATGTTATGCTCTGCAAGGTTCTGTGATGATTTTTCTTCTTGATGTCATTTTATTAATTTCTTTTTAACTGCCTTGATCATTAGCTGTTCCAGTTTTCTCTTTTGAGATAATAATGTACTCTTATTTGTTTCCAGTTGTGTTTTTTTTTGACAGAATCTCATCATCATAAAACTTTCATTGCCTGGATTTCGTCAGTGCTTGACTTCAGTCTTCATCTTTGTGGGGACTTTGAGTCCAGAACTTTCAGTCTTCATCATCACGAGCACTTCAATCTTCTTCATCACCAGAACTATTTCTAAACTCTGCAGTAAATGCATACGATACTGGTTCAAACTTCTAAAACAACATAACGGTAAATATTCAAAATGTGCCTACAATATGTTACTGGAAATGCACAACCAAAGACATGTTAATTGGGTTACACGCATTCGGGATTTACTATGCCTTAGTGGGTTCTCATTTGTATGGACCTATGGCAGCGTTGGAAATGAACAAATGTTTCTATGGGAATTCAAAATGAAATTAAAGGACGTGTTCTGCCAGCAGTGGTTCTCGCACTTTGAGAGAACAGATAGAAGTCAAATGTACAGCGAACAAAAGAGCTGTCTTGACAGAGAAAAGTACGTTGAACTGATCAGTTTTAACGTATATAGAACAGCTCTAGCACGATTTAGGATTGGAGTTTCGGAAATAAACTGTCACCGATTTCAATATACATCGCTTGCCAAGAAAAGAAATTGCCCGTTTTGTAAAAATGTATTAGAAGACGAAATTCATGTTGTTTTTTTATGCTCACTATATCAAGACATACGCCAAAAGTAATTAACTATTACTGATACGAGACCACTTAAAACACAGTATGCTAAATTGTTAAGTTCTCAGAAGGACGAAACTATCCTTAACTTCAGCAGATTCCTGTATTTCATGCTGCAGGAGCGACGGAGACAGATGACCATGTAATATTGTCAGCATTGCCTCTAGCCAACGAGCACACATGTACATGTGCTCCATCATTTGGAAAATGTGTTGACATAAATAATGGTGAATCTATATGGCAACAACTTAGGAGTGCTCACGCGTATGTGTATGTGTGTGTGTGAGTAAGTGAGTTTTGTGTGCGCGCGTGTGTGTGTGTGCGCACGCATGTGCCGTGTGTATGTGTGTGCACGTGCATTGGTGCGTGCATGTGTGTGTGCATGCGTGCGCGCGCGTGCATGTGTGTGCACGCGTGCGTGTGTGTGCGCACGCGTGCAAGGAAGTGACATTGCCCAATATGTGTACTTTTTCTCTGTATACTGTGTTGTAGTTTGAAGAACCTTGTTTCTCACTTCATGATGCATGATTGTCAGCTACTGATTTGTGTATTATTGAAACCCCAAATGTACGGGGCTGTTGGCCTTAAACATTAAAATTTCGTATTTTCATCACCAGAACTTCAGTCTTCTTATCACCAGGACTTCAGTGTTCATCACCACCAGAACTTCAGTCGTCATCATCACCAGGACTTCAGTCTTCATCATCAGCCCACCTTTGCTTGTTCCTTTCAAGGTAGGGTTCTGTCGCCTACGTCTTAATTCTTTGGACAATGATTTTGATTGTACTAGATATGATACCACCCTGTTATTTAAGTGTCCTGAAAACAATTCACACTGTGTATGCTATCAAGAAGTTCAGTTATATACAAATAGAAATTTGCTGAATAAAATTATGAACATACGTAGCAAGAAAGTCTGTTGCATACATGGTGAAATAGTTAGTGCCTTGGGTTACTGACTGAAGGTCGCGGGTTCGAATCCCTTAGGTCATTGGGATTTAAAAAAAATTTTTTTTACTCCAAGTGGCTCCTGGCTAGAATGTGTTGTGGGACTCATTAAGAAGACTGGGACCACACAATTGAGCTTCATCCACTTTATGGATGGGATTTTGAGAGTGTTGCTCATTCAACATTCTTTTTTTTATTTTTTTATCGACGATAATGGAATAAGCACTCGTGTTTTGTTTTTGGTTTTTTTTGCTGCCTCATCTTCTGTGACGTCCCTGTCCTGCTGCTCCCATACTGCTCATTTCAATCTCCCCGCCACAGCCATGCCCAGATTCATTGTGTCTCACCCCCAGGGTTGGGAGTCCACAGGGAGCCCATCAATATTAGGCCGCCGCTGGGCCACCAGCCAGAGGGGCCCTGCACTTCTGCTGGGTCACTTTGGTGGTGTTCAGTGGTGCCTGTTCTGATCTAACATACTCAGGATACCACCTGCTAAGCCCCCTACTAACGACAGTATTAGCTCAGTTGCTGAGCCAGACTGAGTGAGCCACCCACCTGAGGTGGCGACCACCACAACGTCCCTCCAACAACCGCCTCCCTGCGAACCTCCAACCCCAAAGGCTTTGACACAAACTCACAGCAGGCACAGAAGTGAATGGGGAAACCGAATCTGAAGTCACCATGAGACCAGAGCAACGGGTGCCACCGAATCAGAGGCAATTTTTTTTTTATTGCATGATGATCAATGATGATGAGGATGGTGTAATGATGCTGCTGTGGAAGTGCATCCGCTTTGAGACTACTTGACAGGTTTGTACTCTATGCTTACTATCATAATATATCCCAGCGTCAACCGGGCTGGAGAGATACAGACACCTGCAGTGTTGGTCGGGTAATTTGAGCAACACTCTCAAATTCACATCCGTAAAGTGGATGAAGCTCGACTGTGTGGTCCCAGTCTTCCCACTGAGCCCACAGCACACTAACTCTGGGTAGGAGCCGGCTGGAGCCGGAAAAATCCCTATGACTCTTATGGGATTCGAACCCGCGACCTTCCAGTCTGGAATCCAAGGCGCTAACCACTGCGCCATGGCGGCTGGTCTCATGTGCTTTTTATATCCAGTCGCCGTGTGATTGCAGTTTTGTAAATGTCATCTGTTCCCACTGGCACACAATGGCCTACTCTTAGGAAAAGTGGAACAGGATTTAGCATGTGTACAAGATGTTCTGCGTGCATTCGCACACGGGACCTCGGTTTATAGTCTCATCCGAAAGACTTTGAGGCTCAAATGGTACATCGCCTGACCAGCACTGCAGGGGTCTGTATTTCTTGTGTCTGGTTGATGTTGGGATATATTATGACAGAAAGTGTAGAGTACTGTCAAGAAGTCTCAAAGCAAATGCATTTTCATAGCAGCATCATTGCATTATCCTTATCATTATTGATCATCATACAGTTAAAAAAAAAAACAACCCCCCCAAAAAAAACCAGTCTGACTCAGTGGCCCTGGTTGCTTTGATCTTATGGTGACCTCAGTTTTGGTTTTCCATAACACATGCTTGTGGTGAGTTTGTGTCAAAGCCTTTGGGGTTGGAGGTTCACAGGAGAGGGTCGTTGGAGGGATATTGTGGTGGTCGCCACCCCGGATGGGTGACTCACTCAGTCTGATTTCACAACTGATCTAATGCACTGTCTTTAGTAGGGGGTTTGTAGGTGGTGTCCTGCATGTGTTAGCTCACAACTTGCACCACTGAACACCACTGAAGTGGCTAAGCAGTAGTGCAGGGCCCCTCTGACTGGTGGCCCCACTGCAGCCTGACATTGATGAACTTCTGGCCCAGGGGATGCAACATAACGAATCTGGGTATGGCTGGGGTGGAGAGATTGAAATGAATGGCATTGAAACAGAACAGGAATGTCAAGGAAAATGAGGCAGCAAGAAAAAAAAAAAGCAGGCTGCATAAAATTATGATGTATCAGTGTTAATGTACATGTTCTGTGATGATTATTTCTTCTTTCTTGATGTTATTTTATTTCTTTCCAATTACCTTGCTCATAGGCTACTTTCTGTTTTGAGATTATAATGTATTCCTATTTGATGTTTTTGTTGTTTGTTGTTTTGTTGTTGCTTTTACAGAATATCGTCATAGCAAGAATTTTTCAAGATCATCTGAACTACATCCTCCTCAGGACTTCACCACCAGGACTTCATGTTGCATGTGCATGTTGGGTATGTACATATTTTTGTAGCCCACCAAATGCTGACATGTTTTATGCGATCTTTAACATGCAGATTTGCTCTTCTGCATGCATATGTACATGAATGGAAAAAAGGCACTGGCAGATCTGCCGTTGAAGTTGACCTGGGAGATCATAAAAAGTCCACCCTCAATTCACCAGATCCCTGTCGCCGAGATTTGAACCCAGGACTCTATAGGCCCACCTGATTGAAGTCAGATGGTCTTAACCACTCAGCTATAGCATCTGTCCTAGATCTGATAGCACACTGTTGATAAAGTTCTCTGAGGTCACTGCTGTTGGAGATTTGTGACATTCACATTCTGTGTATTCTAATCAAATTAGAGGGATTTCTTTTTTGATGATTTTTTTTTCTTCATTTATTTTGAAATGGCTTGCTCATCACCTACCCAGAGCTCTATGTTTTGAAATAACCATGTATTCCTATAAATTTATATTTTTGCTAGGTCTTCATCCCCACCAGAATTTCTGGATGGCAAGGACTTCTTCATTGCCTCAAGGACTTGCACAATACCACAAGGACTTCTTCATCACTGCAAGGACTTCACCACTGCAAGGACTTCACCACTGCAAGGACTTCTTTATCACTGCAAGGTGGTTCTCTTCAAGGTATGTTTCCGTCACCTATCTTTTTCTTTTTTTGTATAAATGATATTAATTCCACTGGATCTGATATCTGTTAATAAGGTATCTTATTTTTCAGCTCTTGAAGATTAGTGGCATTCACATTCAGTATGTTCTAAAGAAGTTGAATTGTGTTTTTTTTATGAACAGAAAATGTACATAATAAAGTAAAGATGTGTGGCACTTAGAAGATGCAAAAAGTCATGGTACATTGTTATACTGTACTATGCTCTGTGAGTATCTGTTACTTCTTTCTTTGTTATTTTATCATTTTGTTTTTGCCTTGCTCATACCCCACTCCCTTGTCTCTGTTTTGGAATCATAACACATTCCTGATAGTATGTTCTCCAGGTGGTCATCATCGCCAGGTCTTCATATCACAGGGACTTCTTGGTTCTTCATCACCTTCATTGCCAGTACTCCTGGATTCCTTCATCACCAGGAGTTCATCAACACCAGGACTTCATTACAGTATGGACTTCTTCATCACTTCAAAGACTACATCTTCATCACCTCAAGGACTTTTTCATCACTTCAAGCACTTCATCATTTCAAGGACATTTCCATAACAGCAAGGACTTCTTGTAACTGCAAGGACTTCTCCATCACTTCAATGACAACTTCATAACAGCAAGGACTTCTTGTAACTGCAAGGACTTCTCCATCACTTCAAGGACATCTTTATCACTGCAAGTACTTCTTCATTACAGCAAGGACTTCATCACAGCAAGGACTTCTTCATTACAGCGAGGACTTCAGAAAAACCCATTGTTCCCCACAAAGCACAGTTCTGTCACATGATTGATTTTTTATACAAATGATTGCTATTGTACAGGATTTTTTGTGTGTGTGCTTTGGCTAGAGTTCAAAGATTCCCCAGTGGTGAGATTTTAAGTATACGGCCATTTTCCCATCACATAGATAACAGCTTTCAGGCCTCGAGTATGATGCATAAACACATCAGTGTGCATGCATTTTATCAAAACTTTGTCATTTCTTCCTTCCGGCATGCATTGACACAGGACATCAGCCTACAGTCTCATCTAAAGGATTTTTGGGGGAGTGGAGATGGTACTGATGTTTAACTCTAGGGGAAAAAAATTGTTGATTGGGTGTGCCAGTGGTGGGTCCAACCCACGCTGTCAGATTGTGTGCTATTTGTTCTGACCACTACACTTCCCCTCCTTCCCCACCCTTCTACTGTATCTGATACCACTATGTTAATTGATAAAGTGTTTGTCATTTGTGTGATGTTAGTTTTATGCTGCAGCAAAATGCAGCAAAATTTGATAACGTGAGCTGCCTGCATACCTGTCTTCATATTTGTGTGTGTGTGTGTATATATATATATATATATATATATATATATATATATATATATATATATATATATATAATAAAAATACATATATATATAATAAATATATATATCTTCTTCACCTGGCTTGAGTCCTGCGGACTGTGGGGGCAATAACATATATATATATATATATATATATGTATATACATCTATAATACTGGATTCAGACCTCAGACTTGAGAGTTAAAAATTAAAAGACATGAAAAAAGTATGCAAAATATTTTTTGAGAGTTCAGACATGCCTTTAATAAATAGGAGAAAAGAGACCAGCGGTAATTGGAAGACTTCACAGAAAATCAGCAAAATGTAGACAAAGTGATTGGTGTGATGTACGTTACTTGGTTTCCACTTTGTACCACTTATTCAGATAAATTATACAGGTTTCATGCAAAGAATGAGGCCATCAATACAGACACCTAACATCATATTTCCAGTATTAGACTTGAAAAGAACTTCATTATGTCCTGTATATAAGCTTACATCTAGGTGGAGACTGTCGTACATGCAACATTGCGGCTGAACAATTTTTGGCTAACAGTGGCAGTGCTGCAGCATGGAGGTGTCTTGATTTATTTCATTAAAAATATTAAAAGCTTGCTTTCTATGACAGTGATTATCATAGGGGCACTGGTATATTTATGTTAATGAGAAATGTGTACAGTGCGTGGAACCCTAATGGGAAACCATTCTTTGGTTCTATCAAGCAGTATCAGAATAAATCTCTGTTTGTATATTTTGATAGTCTTGATGCATTATCTTTTCTCAATAGTTTTCATTTTAGTTTGCAGGACTTAACAAGGCATAAATGCAAGCAATAACTGTTGTGAATTTTGAGCAGTTTATCCAAATTGGCTGGATTCTTTTTTAAAAAATCTTTTGATTTCAGTGAATATGAAATTTCTGTTGTTAAACATCACAGGTACAAGTGGAAACAGACTTACTGAACTGATTTCTCCTTGCACTGATTCATCCTTTCGTCTAGTCTTTTCTCAGTTTGCTGGAAGTTTTAAGTGGAGGGGGAGAAGACTATTTCATCAAGTCATGCTGAGAATCCATCCTGATCCTTGATTACATTTTCACAACCTGAACATTTAAAGTCCCTGCATTGGTATAGCTTTCAAGCAGTGAAAATGGCTGCAAGAGACACAGGTTGTAGTTAACCACCTAAACAATGTCACCAATGAAAGTTGAACTGCTGATCAGGGACAGAAGGTGAGGAGTGAAGCGCCATGTTGTCACCTCAAGGACCAAGAACAGCACGGTCAGCAGGTGGGGCAGGATCAGCAGACATGTATCAGCTTCCACTGCTGGCTAGGATTGGGGATGGAAGACATGTATCAGCTTCCACTGCTGGCTAGGATTGGGGATGGAAGACATTTATCAGCTTCCACTGCTGGCTAGGATTGGGGATGGAAGACATGTATCAGCTTCTACTGCTGGCTAGGATTGGGGATGGCAGACATGTATCAGCTTCTACTGCTGGCTAGGATTGGGGATGGAAGACATGTATCAGCTTCCACTGCTGGCTAGGATTGGGGATGGCAGACATGTATCAGCTTCCACTGCTGGCTAGGATTGGGGATGGCAGACATGCATAAGCTGTCCTATTCAATGGAAATGTACACATGAAATTTAAAAAAGAAATAAGTTTACTTGCATTCATTTAAGGAGTGATACAACTGTCACGACTACATTTTGTGCAATTTTAAAGTCGAGAGTGCCAGCTGTTGATTAGGTGGTGATTCCAGCTGTCTTCAAAAATACATCTGACACATGGCATTTCTTCTGATGAATGGGAATACAAGTTAGTTCATACTGCATGTTTGATTATGATGATGGAAATCTGCTGGAGTTTTGAAGATTTGTTCATCATACTTGTGTTGAAAATAACGAAAACAAAACTTGCGTATAGCAGTTTGATTCAATAAAAATAAAGGGGCATATGATGAAACTTGATTGACTGATAAATGATGATGATGATAAAGGATTAGTTTTGTAAAGGTATCAGCATGCTGAGAAAGAGACAGCCTGCTAGAGAGAGAGACCGACAGGGGAAGGGGGGGTGAAAAGGAAGAATTCCCAATAGGTCTTGGACATAGACAACAGGCAGATCAGACACATTGTACTGATGTGTAGATCAAAGCAGAAGAAGAGGGAGAGTAGGTTGGGGGGGGAGGGGGGGGAATAAGGGTAGTGATGAACGCTTCCCATCCGTATCTGCTCTGCCCCTCCCCCCCCCCCCCCCCCCCTTCCTTACGATCCCCTTCATCCCATTATTTTGAGATCTGCCAGTCCTATCCTTTCATGAAGCTTGACACACATTGTTGTTGGTTCTATGCATGTGGCCTTGACATCCC
The DNA here is from genome assembly GCA_030674155.1 of Stramonita haemastoma. Classification (NCBI taxonomy): domain Eukaryota; kingdom Metazoa; phylum Mollusca; class Gastropoda; order Neogastropoda; family Muricidae; genus Stramonita; species Stramonita haemastoma. The sequence goes on along the minus strand of CM060328.1, from coordinate 35,983,424 downwards.
CCCCCCTCCCCCATCCTCCCCATTTTCTACCAAGAGAGTTTCACCCCACCATTTGCATTCTGAAAACACTAGGACTTCTTTCATTACGTGACTTTTCAAAACTCTTCAAGAAAAAAAAAAAGAATAATAATAATAAAAATGTTCATTGAGGCAAGTATAGAAGTCAGAAAATGAACAACAATATGAAGAGAAGCCAGAAGAGTAAAATTATTTTTAAAAGTGAATGAAAAGTTAAGGTTGTATATGTACATGTGCCTGTACTTATCTCTCTCTCTCTCTCTCTCTCTCTCTCTCTCTCTCTCCTCTCTCTCTCTCTCTCTCTCTTCTCTCTGTCTCTCTCTCTCCTTTTGGATATTCTTTCTTTTCAAATATTTTTCTTGCTGAATTTTATCATATTTTCTAAACACTTTTCTTCATAAACAGTTTGTTTCTTGTTGAGATTTTGATTTTTTTAATCGATTTTTTTTCATTCATCTTTTTTAAAAAATCATGTCAGTACAATTTGAAGGTAGTCGAACAATGAATACATTGTGATGATGATGATGCATGCCTGTGTTTGAGAGAAGTAATAGACTCAGAGAGAAACAGTGGTAAAAATAGGAGTGTGGCAGAGTAGTTTCACTGCAGTGCAGTAACAAGAAGTTTATCATCCTATCCATTGTTTTGACATGATGGCCACTCAGAAGTAATACAACATAGAGAAGAAACAGTGCTGAGCCATTTTCAGAGAACGTGGTCAGAAATGTGCAAAATGAAGAAGCGGTTGCTGTCATCTAAATAGATCTGAATCGCTACCGTGTCACCAATTAACTTTTCTGTCAGCAAGATAGCTAGAATGACGGTATCTTTTCTCTTGATTTGCAGTTAGGGTATTCATCTTTATGTTGCCTTTTTTTTTTCAAGCATTGTAGTGATCATCTTTATGTAGTTTGTTTCTTTTTCAACCAGGGACAAGAGCTATAGATCTAGATCCATCCATTCTTTAAAGATGAATACCCTGAATGCAAATCAAGAGAAAAGATAACATCATTCTAGCTATCATGATGACAGAAAAGTTCATTGGTGACAGTGTAGTGATTCAGATCTACTTCAGGATTTAGATGACCTAGCCGCTTCTTCATTACGCATATATCTGACCACGCTTCTCTAAAAATGGCTCATCACACAGATCTATGTTATGCATTTCTTTGTTTCTTCTCTGCATTGTATTACTTCTGAAGTGGCCATCATGATAAAACAATGGATAGGGTGATAAACTTCTTGTTTGTGCATTGGAGAGAAACTACTTGCCACACTCCTATATTTATCACTGTTTCTCTCTGAGTCTACTACTTCTCTCAAACTCGGGCATGCACAATCGTCATCATCATGTGTTAATTGTCAGACTGCCTTCAAATTGTCCTGAACAGATTTTTTTTTAGGAAAATGAATAAAATAGAATAAAAATTTAATCTCAACAAGAAACAAAGTATTTATGAAAAAATGATTAAAAAAAAAATCACATTCAAGTAAGTATGTAAAAAGAAAAAAAATATCGGGGGTGGGGGGGGGGGGGCAACAAATTATGGGAAAGATGGATACAGGCACATGCACTTATAACAACCCTAACTTTTCACTCACTTTTTTTTTTAAAGTAAGTTTCACCCTTCTGGTTTCTCTTCATATTGTTCTTCATCTTCTCACTTCTATACTAGCCTTGATTTATTTGTATTTTACTTTACTGTTTTAATTTAAGAGTTTTGAAAAGTCGCGCTGTGAGAGAAGTCCAGTGTTTTCAGAATGCAAAGGGTCGGGGTAAAACTTTCTTACTAGAAAAAGGGAAGGGGGAGGGGGCTGTTAAGGCCATGTGTATAGTACCAACAACAATGGGTATCGAGTTTCATTACTGGGCAGGACGGTAGATCTAAATGCAGAGGGAGGAAGGGGACGGTAGGAAAGTGGAGAGCAGAGTAGAATGGGAAGCTTTCATCACTACCCCCAGCACCAACACGCCCCCTTCTGCTTTGATCTACACATTAGTACAATCTGTCTGCTTATTGTCTGTGTCCCAGACCTGTCCTGAGTTCTTCCCTTCCATTCCCCTCTCCCTCCCTCTGACTGTCTGTCTTTCTGTGTGTGTGTGTGTGTCTCTCTCTCCCCCTCCTCTCTCTCTCTCTCTCTCTCTCTCTCTCTCTCTCTCTCTCTCTCTCTCTCTCTCTCTCTCTCTCTCTCTCTCTCTCTCTCTCTCTCTCTCACAGGCTTTCTCTTTCTCAGCAAAACAAATCCTTTAACATCATTGTCGTCATCTATCAGTCAATCAAATTTCATCATATGCTTTAAAAAAAAAAAAAAAAAGATAGAGTAATTCAAGCTGCTTTGCATTAGTTTCATTTTTGAAAAAATGATAGAGTAATTCAAGCTGCTTTGCATTAGTTTCATTTTTGTTATTTTCAACAGAAATATGATGAACAAATCTTCAAAACTCCAGCAGAAATTCCATCATCAAAATCAAACATGCATATAAACTAACTTGTATTCCCATTCATCAGAATTAATTACATGTCAGATGTATTTTTGAAGACAGCTGGAATCACCACCTAATCAACAGCTGGACTCTCAACTTAAAAATTGCACAACATGTAGTAGTGACAGTTGTATCACTCCTTAAATGAATGCAAGTAAACTTATTTCTTTTTTAAATTTCATGTGTACATTTCCATTGAACAGGACAGCTTATGCATGTCTTCCATCCCCAATCCTAGCCAGCAGTGGAAGCTGATACATGTCTTCCATCCCCAATCCTAGCCAGCAGTGGAAGCTGATGCATGTCTTCCATCCCCAATCCTAGCCAGCAGTGGAAGCTGATACATGTCTTCCATCCCCAATCCTAGCCAGCAGTGGAAGCTGATACATGTCTGCCATCCCCAATCCTAGCCAGCAGTGGAAGCTGAAGTCTGCTGATCCTGCCCCACCTGCTGACAGACCATGCTGTTCTTGGTCCTTGAGGTGACAACATGGCGCTTCACTCCTCACCTTCTGTCCCTGATCAGCAGTTCAACTTTCATTGGTGACATTGCTTAGGTGGTCAACTACAACCTGTGTCTCTTGCAGCCATTTTCACTGCTTGAAAGCTATACCAAAGCAGGGACTTTAAATGTTCAGGTTGTGAAAATGTAATCAAGGATCAGGATGGATTCTCAGCATGACTTGATTTAGTAATCTTCTCCCCCTCCACTTAAAACTTCCAGGAAACTGAGAAAAGACTAGACGAAAGGATGAATCAGTGCAAGGAGAAATCAGTTCAGTAAGTCTGTTTCCACTTGTACCTGTGATGTTTAACAACAGAAATTTCATATTCACTGAAATCAAAAGATTTTTTTTTAAAAGAATCCAGCCAATTTGGATAAACTGCTCAAAATCCACAACAGTTATTGCTTGCATTTATGCCTAATTGTTAAGTCCTGCAAACTAAAATTAAGACTATTGAGAAAAGATAATGCATCAAGACTATCAAAATATACAAACAGTGATTTATTCTGATACTGCTTGATAGAACCAAAGAATGGTTTCCCATTAGGGTTTCACATACTGTACACATTTCTCAATTACATAAATATACCAATGCCCCAGTGATAATCACTGTTATAGAAAGCAAGCTTTTAACAATTTTAATGAAATAAATCAAGACACCTCCATGCTGCAGCACTACCACTGTTAGCCAAAAATTGTTCAGCCGCAATGTTGCATGTGTTATGGTCTCCACCTAGATGTGAGCTTATATACAGGACACAGAGAAGTTGTTTTCAAGTCTAATACTGGAAATATGATGTTAGGTGTCTGTATTGATGGCCTCATTCTTTGCATGAAACCTGGCTATTTTATCTAAACGAGCAGTACCAAGTGGAAACTATGTAACGTACATCACAACTGTCACTTTGTCTACATTTTGCTGATTTTCTGTGAAGTCTGTAGATGATCTTTGTTCTCTTTTTTCCTGTTTATTAAAGGTATGTCCGAACTCTCAAAAAATATTTTGCAAACTTTTTTCATGTCTTTTCATGATTTTGTGTGTGTGTGTGTGTGTGTGATTTTGTGTGTGTGTGTGATTTTGTGTGTGTGTGTGATTTGTGTGTGTGTGTGCGCATGAATGCAAGCAAGCAAACGCGCACATGGTTATGCCTATTGTTTGTACCATGTACCTGTGATGGCGGCTTGCTTGGTGGCGGGGTGTGACCAGGGGTTGGGTTTGCGGCTGAGGGAGGGAGGTGGGGGTGCACAGTGGTTGCTGGGCTGTGTCAGTGGACATCTGAATGTCGGACTCTACTTTGAGCAGAATGATAATTTTAAAGCCATATTTTTATCTCCTATTTTTGATATAGCTCATCAGTCTCATCTTAATGTTCAACAGCCAATTTTATGTTGTTTGATTATTTTTAGCGTAGTTGATTCCATTGATGCAGTGTGTGTGGCGCGTGCATGCGTGCCGTGCTGTGCTGTTTGTCTGAGAGTGTGTGTGTCTTTAACAAATGTTACCTTTAATCATGTGTATTCAATTTTATAGATGTCTTAATCTTTAGTAGTGTTGAATATATTTTTTTCCTTGTTAACAAATATCTCTTCTAGAGGTGTATGTAATGTGTGTTGAGTGATGATGTTCGTGTGTTGTGTTCAGCTACGTAGCTAAGGAGTAGTGTGTGTTGTGTACGTTGGTTGTTTTGTTGTTGTGTTTAATAATGTTAACTTTTATCATGTGCATTCAAATTTATCGAAATTTATAGATGTTTAAACTTATAAGTGTGGAAGTAATTTCATTGTTATTAAACAGATTTCTTTTAGTAAAGGGGTGTGTGCGTGCATGTGTGTGTGCGTGCATTAGTTGATGTGGATGCATTTTTGTGTGTGATGTGTTGTTAACAATGTTACACTTATTTTGTATGTTTAAATTTCTCGATTTCTTACTAGTGTTTAGATAAAGTTTTAATCATTTGCTAAACAATTTCCTTTAACAGAGGACATAAAGGGTTGAATTGTTTCAATTGTTAAATTTTTACTCATGTCCTGGGTCTGGCCCGCCGCGGTAGTCGAGTGTTAGGGCGTTGGACTCGTAATCTAACGGTTGCGGGTTCGATCCAGCTGTCGGCTTATGGCGTTGCCCTTGGAAAGCGCACTTTACGGGCTATTTCTCACCCACCAGGTTAAAAGTGAGGTACCAATCTTGTGTTCAGGTGGGAACCTGCGATGACTGGCGTACTATCCAGGGGGGAGTTATGACTCCTAGTCGCTTAGCGCCACAGAAACCGGATAAGCAACTCGGATGAGCTAGGCGTGGACAGACTTTAAACTTATTAATTTTTTGTTTCCTGTAACTTAGTTATTGTAGGATTGTGTACATATATGAGTTTGTTTAATGTGTACATTATAGGTTTAATAAGTTTTTAAAGCATATGTTAGTGTTGTTCAAAGCTGTGGTTAAAGAAATTACAGTGTAAGAATGATGAGTTTTCAGAGTCTAATTCTGGTTATGGGAAGAGACTAGGGTTTTGCGCATGTTCACATGTTTGATTAATTTTCAATATCTACAATATTGCCTCATTTACTGTGCAAATTCTATAGTAAGAATTCCCCTGAAACCTTGCATGTAGATGCAAAAATGGCTTCTGAGAGAAATGCAATTATTGAAAAAAATTTTGGTCTTATCAAGGTTTTAATTTTAAGCATGGTTAGATTTGGTAATGTTAATTTGTTGATTTTAAGTAAAATCCAGATTGGTGTTGTCCGCACCTATGTGAATTTATACATATATCCAAATTTCTGTCCATAGTACCTTTCTATTCATATCCTTTACCTTTGTAATAATTTTAGTTTCAACATTCCATACATTAGCTATTTGTAGATGAGGGGATGTACCTGTTTTTCACAAAATAGAATATTTTTTTTAATCATAAAAATATTTAACCACGATATTCACTGTTGAAACTCAATATTCTAGCTTTAAATAATGTTTTCTCTTTCTGTATTAAATTTTATTGCAAAATATTTTGTAGAACCTGAGATAAATAATCAGCCAAAATGAGCGCCAAGGGCCAGGGGTAGTCACCCATTAAAATAAGTTTAATATTTGAGAAAATTCCTATATGACCACAAAACTTAGTAAGTATGTATTTCTGTGTGTACTCAACCAGCTTGTAGAGTTTCATAAAAGATTGAACATTGGTTGCTAAGGAAAAGTTAACATTAAAATTGTAATTCAGTTTTTCTTCATTTTCTCAAAATGGCCGCTTTCAGGTAAACCCCCTTCTAAACCCTGTATCTCAAAAACTAATCGATTTGGATGGGGTTTTCACCAGTAGAAAGAGCATTCAAAGTACATCTAGAATCATATAAAATATGCAAAAAAAACGGATGATGAGAAGCAACTCTTTATGTGCTGGAAGGTCACATATGTGGATGCATTTTCAACAAATTTATCATCAGTTCCTACCAGCACTTGCATTTGCACCCAGAACCATGTGTGGATGCATTTTGAAAAATTTGTCATTCATTCCTACCAGCACAAAATGGACTACTTGTCTGAAAGGCAATATTTTCTGCATGCATTTGCTCATGGGACCATGGTCTATAGTCTCACATGAAGGACATTTGGGGAGAGGAGTCGTTTATCCCAAACCATCAGATCACAACTGCAATGTTCTGATCACTAGGGTGTCCCACCCTCGATGCTATGTATATATATGCATTGGTATATATGTAGGCATTTCTGTTAAAAAGAAGGTATTTTCTGCATAGAAGTCATGAAACATTGATGCTGTTTTGCACCATTTTCTGTGGTTATTGTTTCATATTTTAAGAAAATATTGTGGGATTATCGATATTTTCTTGAAATATGAAACCATCACTTATTGCTTCATCAACATTGGCTGGGGTAAAGCGAGTACTCTGACCTTTGAGCTGCCCTGTCCCCTTAATATATATATATATATATATATATATATATTCATATATTTATATTATATTTTTATATATATTTATATATATATGTATATGTTCCAAAATCATCATGAACTAGAAATAAGATATTCTTATTTGCATGAGCTTGTGTGTACACAGGCACATGTGCGCACACACAAACACACAGTGCTTCAAGTTGATACAAGCATATAGATATTGAAGGGGAAAAAAAGAGAGAGAAAAATGATAACAACTCAGACACAAGTTTTATCTATAGAATGAAGGTAACAACACATACCCACACCCAAAAATATGCCCACATCCACCCACTTACCAACACATTACACTCACATGCATGCTTATGCACATCTGTCTGTGCATATAATGACACACGCACATTTATGCTTATATGTATATTGACTGCACTCATGACAATAAGAATCTGGCAAGTATATCAGAGAAATGTGAAACTGGGTAGTCAGTGTTTTTGTGAATTTAGAATTTGAGTGATTACTGGCAAAAAAGAATTTTGTTTTCTGTCTGTTTTGTGGTTGGGGCACTGAAAAAGGAGTCCCTGAAGGCAACAATGGCAGAAGAATGTTGTTTTCTGTCTGTTTTGTGGTTGGGGCACTGAAAAAGGAGTCCCTGAAGGCAACAATGGCAAAAAAGAATGTTGTTTTCTGTCTGTTTTGTGGTTGGGGCACTGAAAAAGGAGTCCCTGAAGGCAACAATGGCAAAAAGAATGTTGTTTTCTGTCTGTTTTGTGGTTGGGGCACTGAAAAAGGAGTCCCTGAAGGCAACAATGTCGGGGGTGATTTTCAGTATTTTTTTCCAATACTTAACTTTTTTTTTCTTTTTTAACCTTAGCTAGCACATACATGACAGTCTATCGAATAGTCATAGCAAACAAAGATGTATAACACTATAAGCAAATACCTGAAGTACACACTACATTCAGATGAGACTATAAACAGAGACCCCGTATACGAACGCATGCAGAACATCTTACGCACTCATTAAAACTCATTCTGCTTTTCGGAAGAGCAAGCCATCGTGTGTCGGTGGGAACAGATGACAAGTATGAAAAAAAAAACAGCATGCACACAGGTGTCGTGTTTAGACACCATCCGCTGAGGGGGAAAAAAAAATGGGTAGGCGCTGCACTTGTTGTGACGCGCTCTCCCCAGGGAGAGCAGCCCGAATTTCACGCAGAAAAATCTGCTGTGACATAAAGTGGTATAAAAAAAAAAATTTTAAAAAACAGTGCAAAGCAACGAACATTTTACAATGCGGGATAGTACAGTGGATGAGCTTGGGGAGAGATGTGACCTCTTTCTCTACTAAAAAGTGGGGGATCAGGGGGCACAGCCCTTTTTCAAAATATAGACGAACTTTCTCGTGAAATGAAAACCTATTGTGTGTGAAAATATCTGGAATCTCTTTACTGTCTAAAAATAACTGCAGTCAAGGGGGAAAAAATGCTGGCAGCATTGTTGTGTAATCCTGAGCAGGAAGTCTTTCAAAACATGTGGGATTGGGAGCATAGGCCTGAAGACTTTTTCTCCATTAGATATGTGTAGGGTTCATACAGACCTTTCAGTACAAAACCCAAAGACTTTTCAAAGGGTTTTCAAGGAGACTTTTAAGACATTCCTGTATGATTCATGTAGTATTACATTTGTAGCCTACACATGCTAATTCTATTTTAGATTGCCACCAAAAATAGAATTATTAATACATATCACTGGGGGTGGGGGTGGGGGGGTGTTTCAAATCTACTCACAGACTATTATAATAGCAATCTTTTTTTTTTTTAATTCAATTTGTTCTTTGTCAGGCAAGTGTCCCTAGACTGTTTTATTTGGCATTAAACTAATAATTCATGAAGGTCTCCAATGTCTGATGAATGCACATTAATTGTGTGTGCGTCTGTGTTGTGAGAGGAGAGGTAGTTTAACTTACAATACTTTTAGCCATAACATCTGAGTTACTGTCAAATTCTTAAGCTATGTTTATGCTAGTTTTGGTAACCAGACTGTTTTATGTATATAAAAAAAAAACAGTTTTCTAAAAACTGTTTACTAAGTCTAAAATAATTTAGTAAAAAAAAAAATATTAAAGAAAAACACACACCCCAAAATCTAATAAATAAAGTTGGATGCCACATCTACTGATTCAGTCAGCAAAAGAATGCCGCATTTTGGACACAATGTCCACATGTGGAAACCAAAAGTACAATGTTAACTCGTCTTGGTCTTATCAGGGTTTTTTTCCCCATAAGTACAAAATCTGCATGTAATTTCATTTCAAGGCGTGTATTTAGCACCAGTTGCATCAAATTTTGTTCCTCTGTATCTGTTTGCTAGCAACTAAGTCCAAAGTGCTCAATCTTGGTCAGACCTCGTCAGCTCTTAAAAGTTCACTTCAACTTCACACTCAGGCTCACCATGGCCTGCAGGAGAATTTGTGTCATCACATGCACTGCCTAAACACTGGTTTTGCTTGTTGCTGCTTCCGTAGTCTAACCTTCAAGCTCAGCTCTTGTTTGTTACACAGAACTTAACACATAGGGGTTTGTTTGGGTTTTTTTTTTACTTGCTTTGTTGGTTTTAACTGGACACACTACACTAAAATACATCCTACAAGTGTAATTGATGGACAACTCCTGAGACTTTCTGCACATGCACCAAATTAATAATAACTTTCCTTGGACACTTTGTCCTCTTCTATTCCGTGCCCATTTCGTCCACACACTAGCAGGTATTTGCTTTTTTTGTGTGCACAAGAATGTATTCTCAGTTTATTGTCATCATTAATGAGAACACTTTCAATAGACAAGCCTTGGTTTTCAAGGGGCTGTCACAGGTTGTCATTGTCAACAAAACTTAAAGTCTTTGATATAGTATATCTTTAAAAGAAAAAAAATTTAATCCAAAACTCGCCAATATGGAATTCTGTTTAAAACAGAAGGAATATCACCCATGAATTGATCCATTTCTTCTGTATCCTTTTCTTTCTTCTATTTTGTTCCTTGCCCCTGTTTTGGTTTCCCCCCTTTTGTTCTGTTCTTCCCCTTTTTCTATTTCAGCATCTTAATTTCTTTGTTGCTGATGTTGCTGCCGTTTCTGGTTTTGTTCACCATTTCTTCTTTTTTCTCTCTGCTTTTTGTTGCTTTTACTGGTTGTTCTTGTGTTTCCACCTTCTTTCTTTCTTGTTATTAACCTTCTGTTTTCTTCTTTTCCTATCTGTTTCTTTTTTTTTTCCTTGTTCTTATTGTGCTTTTCCTTTGTGAGTTCCTTTATATCTAGTACTAGTACCGTAAAATCCCTAGCATACACCCACCCCCCCTGTGCACAGATTTAGGGCAAAATTGGGGGGTTGGGCGTTTGCTAGGGATGGACCCCTTTGCACAAAGTAATTTTTGTGCTCAACCGTAATTGAGTGAATGCAAACCCCAAAAGCATATAAGTTAGGTCGTGTGAGTAGAAGACGACCTATCCACAGAAAATTCACGGGCACACTCCGAAACATTCCCACCTGCTTCATTATCCAGATACTGGAGGGCTTCCAATTAGAAAGATACAGTGTAAGACTGTCGCTTTGGCATTTTGCAAAAATGACACAGAGAGATTCAAGAACCAACTTACGGCCATCAGGAAGCATCATCAAAGTACAAGTACATCACTGCTTTTTTCCACTGACGTCTTTTGTCTGTCAGTGACGTAGGGTACTTTGATGATGCTTCCTGATGGCCATAAGTTGGTTCTTGAATCTCTCTGTGCCATTTTTGCAAAATGCCAAAGCGACAGTCTTACACTGTATCTTTCAAATTGGAAGCCCTCCAGTATCTGGATAATGAAGCAGGTGGGAATGTTTCAGAGTGTGCCCGTCAATTTTCTGTGGATAGGTCGTCTTCTACTCACACGACCTAACTTATATGCTTTTGGGGTTTGCATTCACTCAATTACGGTTGAGCACAAAAATTACTTTGTGCAAAGGGGTCTATCCCTAGCAAACGCCCAATCCCCCAATTTTGCCCTAAATCTGTGCACAGGGGGGGTGGGTGTATGCTAGGGATTTTACGGTACTAGTACCAGATATAAAGGAACTCACAAAGGAAAAGCACAATAAGAACAAGGAAAAAAAAGAAACAGATAGGAAAAGAAGAAAACAGAAGGTTAATAACAAGTAAGAAAGAAGGTGGAAACACAAGAACAACCAGTAAAAGCAACAAAAAGCAGAGAGAAAAAAGAAGAAATGGTGAACAAAACCAGAAACGGCAGCAACATCAGCAACAAAGAAATTAAGATGCTGAAATAGAAAAAGGGGAAGAACAGAACAAAAGGGGGGAAACCAAAACAGGGGCAAGGAACAAAATAGAAGAAAGAAAAGGATACAGAAGAAATGGATCAATTCATGGGTGATATTCCTTCTGTTTTAAACAGAATTCCATATTGGCGAGTTTTGGATTCAATTTTTTTTCTTTTAAAGATATACTATATTGAAGACTTTGAATTTTGTTGAAAATGACAAACCTGTGACACCCCCTTGAAAACCAAGGCTTGTCTTTTGAAAATGTTCTCATTAATGGTGACCATAAACCGAGGATACATTCTTGTGCAAAAAAAAAAAAAGCAAATACCTGCTAGTGTGTGGACGAAATGGGCACGGAATAGAAGAGAACAAAGTGTCCAAGGAAAGTAATTATTAATTTGGTGCATGTGCAGTAAGTCTCAGGAGTTGTCCATCAATTACACTTGTAGGATGTATTTTAGTGTAGTGTGTCCAGTTAAACCAACAAAGCAAGTAGTAAACATTTTTTTTAAATACCTATGAGTTAAATCCTGTGTAACAAACAAGAGCTGAGCTTGAAGGTTAGACTACGGAAGCAGCAACAAGCAAAACCAGTGTTTAGGCAGTGCATGTGATAACACAAATTCTCCTGCAGGCTGTGGAGGGCAGGAGTGTGGAGTTGAAGCCAACTTTTAAGAGCTGACGAGGTCTGACCAAGATTTGGGACTTTGGACTCAAGTTGCTAGCAAACAGATACACAGTAACAAAATTTAATGCTACTGGTGCCAAAACCACGCCTTGAAATGAAATTATGTGCAGATTTTGTACTTTTGGGAAAAAACCCCTGGTATAATCAAGACGAGTTAACATTGTACTTTTGGTTTCGACATGTGGACATTGTGTCCAAAATGCGGCATTCTTTTGCTAACTGAATCAGTAGATGTGGCATCCAACTTTATTTATTAGATTTTGGGGTGTGGGTTTTTCTTTAATATTTTTTTTTTTACTAAATTATTTTAGACTTAGTAAACAGTTTTTAGAAAACTGTTTTTTTTTATATACATAAAACAGTCTGGTTACCAAAACTAGCATAAACATAGCTTAAGAATTTGACAGTAACTCAGATGTTATGGCTAAAAGTATTGTAAGTTAAACTACCTCTCCTCTCACAACACAGACGCACACACAATTAATGTGCATTCATCAGACATTGGAGACCTTCATGAGTTATTAGTTTAATGCCAAATAAAACAGTCTAGGGACACTTGCCTGACAAAGAACAAATTGGATGAAAAAAAAAAAAAAGACTGCTATTATAATAGTCTGTGAATAGATTTGAAACACCCCACCCACAGTGATATGTATTAATAATTCTATTTTTGGTGGCAATCAATAATAGAATTAGCATGTGTAGGCTACAAATGTAATACTACATGAATCATACAGGAATGTCTTAAAAGTCTCCTTGAAAACCCTTTGAAAAGTCTTTGGGTTTTGTACTGAAAGGTCTGTATGAACCCTGCGCATATCTAATGGAGAAAAAGTCTTCAGTCCTATGCTCCCAATCCCACATGTTTTGAAAGACTTCCTGCTCAGGATTACACAACAATGCTGCCAGCATTTTTTCCCCCTTGACTGCAGTTATTTTTAGACAGTAAAGAGATTCCAGATATTTTCACACACAATAGGTTTTCATTTCACGAGAAAGTTTGTCTACATTTTGAAAAAGGGCTGTGCCCCCTGATCCCCCACTTTTTAGTAGAGAAAGAGGTCACATCTCTCCCCAAGCTCATCCACTGTACTATCCCTCACTGTAAAATGTTGGTTGCTTTGCACCGTTACTCATGTAGTGTGTATTTCAGGTATTTGCCTATAGTGTAATATGTCTTTGTTTGCTATAACTATTTGATAGACTGTCATGTATGTGCTGGCTATAGTTAAAAAAAAAGAAGTTCAGTCTTGGAAAAAATACTGAAAATCACCCCTGCCTTTGTTGCCTTCAGGGACTCCTTTTTCAGTGCCCCAACCACAAAACAGACAGAAAACAACATTCTTCTGCCATTGTTGCCTTCAGGGACTCCTTTTTCAGTGCCCCAACCACAAAACAGACAGAAAACAAAATTCTTTTTTGCCAGTAATCACTCAAATTCTAAATTCACAAAAACACTGACTACCCAGTTTCACATTTCTCTGATACACTTGCCAGATTCTTATTGTCATGAGTGCAGTCAGTATACATATAAGCATAAATGTGCGTGCATCATTTTATGTAAGCATGCACACACAGATGTGCATGAGCATGCATGTGAGTGTAATGTGTTGGTAAGTGGGTGGATGTGGGCATATTTTTGGGTGTGGGTATGTGTCGTTACCTTCATTCTATTGATAAAACTTGTGTCTGCATTATCATTTTTTCCCCTTCAATATTTATATGCTTGTATCAACTTGAAGCACTGTGTGTTTGTGTACACACAAGCTCATGGAAATAAGAATATCGTATTTCTGGTTCATGATGATTTTGGAACATATACATATATATATATATATATATGTATATATATGTATATATATATATATATATATATATATATATATATATATATATATATATATATATATATATATATATAATATATATATATATATATATATTATATATATATATATATATATAAGGGGACAGGGCAGCTCAAAGGTCAGAGTACTCGCTTTACCCCAGCCAATGTTGATAAAGCAATAAGTGATGGTTTCATATTTTAAGAAAATATCGATAATCCCACAATATTTTCTTAAAATATGAAACAATCACCACAGAAAATGGTGCAAAACAGCATCAATGTTTCATGACATCTTTGCAGAAAATACTTTTTTTATTTTTATTTTTATTTTTAAAAGAAATGCCTACATATATACCAATGCATATATGTACATAACATCGAGGGGTGGGACACCCTAGTGATCAGAACATTGCAGTTGTGATCTGATGGTTTGGGATAAACGACTCCTCTCCCCAAATGTCCTTCATGTGAGACTATAGACCATGGTCCCATGTGCAAATGCATGCAGAAAATATTGCCTTTCAGACAATTAGTCCATTTTGTGCTGGTAGGAATGAATGACAAAATTTTTAAAATGCATCCACACATGATTCTGGGTGCAAATGCAAGTGCTGGTAGGAACTGATGATAAATTTGTTGAAAATGCATCCACATATGTGACCTTCCAGCACATAAAGAGTTGCTTCTCATCATCTGTTTTTTTGCATGTTTTATATGATTCTAGATGTACTTTGAATGCTCTTTCTACTAGCAAAAACCCCATCCAAATCAGATTAGTTTTTGAGATACTGGGTTTAGAAGGGGGGTTTACCTGAAAGCGGCCATTTTGAGAAAATGAAGAAAAACTGAATCACAATTTCATTGCTCCCCACCCCCCACCACCCCAAATCAAACAAATAAAGTTGGATGCCACATCTACCGATTTAGTCAGCAAAAGAATGCAGAATTTGGGACACAATGTCCACATGTCGAAACCAAACGTACCATGATAACTCGTCTTGATCATATCGGGGGTTTTTTCCCCATAAGTTCAAAATCTGCACGTAATTTCATTTCAAGGCGTGGTTTTGGCACCAGTAGCATTAAATTTTGTTACTGTGTATCTGTTTGCTAGCAACTTAGTCCAAAGTGCCAAATCTTGGTCAGACCTCGTCAGCTCTTAAAAGTTGGCTTCAACTCCACACTCCTGCCCTCCACAGCCTGCAGGAGAATTTGTGTTATCACATGCACTGCCTAAACACTGGTTTTGCTTGTTGCTGCTTCCGTAGTCTAACCTTCAAGCTCAGCTCTTGTTTGTTACACAGGATTTAACACATAGGTATTTAAAAAAAGTTTTTACTACTTGCTTTGTTGGTTTAACTGGACACACTACACTAAAATACATCCTACAAGTGTAATTGATGGACAACTCCTGAGACTCTGCACATGCACCAAATTAATAATTACTTTCCTTGGACACTTTGTTCTTTTCTATTCCGTGCCCATTTCGTCCACACACTAGCAGGTATTTGCTTTTTTTTTTTTTGCACAAGAATGTATCCTCGGTTTATGGTCACCATTAATGAGAACATTTTCAAAAGACAAGCCTTGGTTTTCAAGGGGGTGTTACAGTTGTCATTTTCAACAAAACTCAAAGTCTTTAATTTAGTATATCTTTAAAAGAAAAAAAATGGAATCCAAAACTCGCCAATATGGAATTCTGTTTAAAACAGAAGGAATATCACCCATGAATTGATCCATTTCTTCTGTATCCTTTTCTTTCTTCTATTTTGTTCCTTGCCCCTGTTTTGGTTTCCCCCCTTTTGTTCTGTTCTTCCCCTTTTTCTATTTCAGCATCTTAATTTCTTTGTTGCTGATGTTGCTGCCGTTTCTGGTTTTGTTCACCATTTCTTCTTTTTTCTCTCTGCTTTTTGTTGCTTTTACTGGTTGTTCTTGTGTTTCCACCTTCTTTCTTACTTGTTATTAACCTTCTGTTTTCTTTGTTTTCTTCTTTTCCTATCTGTTTCTTTTTTTTTTTTTCCTTGTTCTTATTGTGCTTTTCCTTTGTGAGTTCCTTTATATCTAGTACTAGTACCGTAAAATCCCTAGCATACACCCACCCACCCTGTGCACAGATTTAGGGCAAAATTGGGGGGTGGGCGTTTGCTAGGGATAGACCCCTTTGCACAAAGTAATTTTTGTGCTCAACTGCAATTGAGTGAATGCAAACCCCGAAAGCATATAAGTTAGGTCGTGTGAGTAGAAGACTTGACCTATCCACAGAAAATTGACGGGCACACTCCGAAACATTCCCACCTGCTTCGTTATCCAGATACTGGAGGGCTTCCAATTTGAAAGATACAGTGTAAGACTGTCGCTTTGGCATTTTGCAAAAATGGCACAGAGAGATTCAAGAACCAACTTACGTCCATCAGGAAGCGTCATCAAAGTACCCGTACGTCACTGACAGACAAAAGACGTCAGTGGAAAAAAGCATGACGTAATTTTAATTCACTTTGTTGGGGATGGGTGGGAGTGAGGAGAGGGGACAAAGAATAAGAAAAAAGGAAAGAAATACGAAAAGGTAAAGAAAGGGAAAAAGATTACTTTTAGAACAGTCTGCACAAATCCTAGTGAAAGTGAGCATAGTCTCTTTGAAAAAAAGCAAGGTGGGCGTGTACCCCTGTGCACAACTTCTGGCCCAAAGTGGGGGGTGGGCATTTGCTAGATGGTAGGCTTATGCTAGGGATTTTACGGTACTTCTGTTTCTTTGGCTTATTTTGGGTTTTTTTGCATATTCTTATGCTTCCAATTCTTTTCTTTTTCAACCAACAGTTCATCTGATCTAAACGAAATGCAAATGTTCAGAAAGAAGGAATACACAGACATACTCTTCCAACCTTATATGCATCTATCACATATGTCAGTATGCTCTCTCTCTCTCTGTGTCTCTCTCTGTCTCTGTCTCTGTCTCTCTCTCTCTCTCTCTCTCTCTCTCTCTCTGTGTCTCTCTCTGTCTCTGTCTCTGTCTCTGTCTCTCTCTCTCTCTCCACATTCCCAAATATTTGTTACGCCTTTGGAACTTTTAAACTCATGTGCTGTTATTTATTTCCTTTTCTTCATAATATTGTTTCAAAGACAGAAAAATATGTTAAAATGTTTGATATGTTTGTATTTCAGTTTGGTTGGGTTATTCTCTTCTCAGCTGTCTTCTCTCAATTCTAATCTATTTGATTCACATTCTATAATGTTTGAGTGAGTTAGAAATTATGGGTTTGGTGAATATATACCTGTCTCTTTTGTGTAAATGATTGTCAATGTATTTAGTGGGAATTATGTTTTCAGTGTATATCTGTCCCTTTTTTAAACCATAGGTCAAATTTTATTAGTGGTGGTGGTGGTTTTGATTTTCTTTTGCTTTATTTTGCTGTTGGTTTGGATTTTTGGGGGGAAGGGGGGGGGGGGGCAGGGAATGGGAGGTCTTTTGGGGGGGAGGGTGCTATTCCCTAACCAGGGCATGGGCCGGGTGAAAAAAAGTATGTGAATGCTTTCTCTGTTACCCTTGGAAAGTAAAGATTCATTCATTTCATTATTCATTCATTCCCCTCTCTCTCCTTCTCTCTCTCTCTCTCCTCTCCTCTCTCCTCTCTCCTCTCTCTCTCTCTCTCTCTCTCTCTCTCTCTTCTCTCTCTCTCTCTCTCTCTCTTCACTCCACACACACACACACACACACACACACACACACACACACACACCACACACACACACACACATATGCACAAAAAATAATCATCTTGGTGAGACTGCATTTCCCACTAAACTCCACCTTCCCTATTTAGATAAATAAGCATTTTGCTGAAATATTTCCCCTCCTCTTATTAAAAAAAAAAAAAAGTTTGCCTATTCCATAGTCTTGCTCCCACACTCACTCACAGAGACGACAGCCATAACTTCTCTTATGCCCCTTCCCACATACAGCTCTACCCATCCCACCCCTTCTGTCTAACACCCTTTCCCTAAAACACCCCCATACTCCTCCACACCTCAAAATGCAAGAAACAGAAAAAGGTTTGTCTCTGTGTCACATCTTGTATCATGATATCCACCTGCCTTTTGTGTTCACATGTGGGGCCAGGTTAAGAAATAAAGGTTAGAGTTAGCAATTAACATTAGTAACTGGGAAAAGGCTCCAAACCATTATTTCAAAAGCTAGGTATCATTGTGTCTATGTGCCATTATGTCCACATGCATACAGGCAGACAAGCCAGCTGATATAGTTGACAGCTGTTTGTGGTAAGGGGCATAAGAGAAGTTATGGCTATGTCGTCTCTGGGAGCAAGTGTGAGAGCAAGAATAGGAAATGGGCAAACTTTTTTTTTTTTTTTTTTTTAGTAAGAGGGGGGAAATGTTCCAGCAAAAAAGTAATTTATTTAAATAGGAAAGGTGGGGCAAAGTGGGAAATGCAGTCACCAAGATGATTATTTTGTGTGTGTGTGTATGTAAGTATGTGTGAAATGGCGAACAAAACCAAAAATGGCAACAACATCAACAACAAAGAAATTAGGTGCTGAAATAGAAAAAGGAGGCAAGAACAGAATAAAAGGGGAGAAACCACAACAGGGGCAAGAAACAAAATAGAAGAAAGAAAATGATACAGAAGAAATGGATGAGTTCATGGGTGATATTCCTTCTGATTTAAACAGAATTGCATATTGGCGAGTTTTGGATTTTTTTTTTTTCTTTTAAAGATGTACTATATTAAAGACTGAATTTTGTTGAAAATGACAACCTGTGACGCCCCCTTGAAAACCAAGGCTTGTCTATTGAAAGTGTTCTCATTAATGATGACAATAAACCAAGGATACATTCTTGTGCACACACACCCACACACAAAAAGCAAATACCTGCTGGTGTGTGGACGAAACGGGCACGGAATAGAAGAGGACAAAGTGTCCAAGGAAAGTAATTACTAATTTGGTGCATGCACAGTAAGTCTCAGGAGTTGTCCATCAATTACACTTGTAGGATGTATTTTAGTGTAGTGTGTCCAGTTAAACCAACAAAGCAAGTAGTAAAAAAATTTTTAAATACCTATGTGTTAAATCCTGTTTAATAAACAAGAGCTGAGCTTGAAGGTTAGACTACGGAAGCAGCAACAAGCATAACCAGTGTTTAGGCAGTGCATGTGATAACACAAATTCTCCTGCAGGCCGTGGAGGGCAGGAGTGTGGACTGGAGTTGAAGCCAACTTTTAAGAGCTGACGAGGTCTGACCAAGATTGAGCACTTTGGACTTAGTTGTTAGCAAACAGATACACAGAGGAACAAAATTTAATGCTACTGGTGCCAAAACCACGCCTTGAAATGAAATTACGTGCAGATTTTGTACTTATGGGGAAAAAAACCCCGATATGATCAAGACGAGTTAACATTGTACTTTTGGTTTCCACATGTGGACATTGTGTCCAAAATTCTGCATTCTTTTGCTGACTAAATCGGTAGATGTGGCATCCAACTTTATTTGTTTGATTTGGGGGGGGGGGGGGGGGAGGGTTACTAAATTATTTTAGACTAAGAAAATAGTTTGTAAAAAATAAATCCTTTTTTTCTTTTACTTAAAATAGTCTGGTTACCAAAACTAGTATAAACATAGCTTAAGAATTTGACAGTAACTCAGATGTTATGCCTAAAAGTATTGTAAGTTAAACTACATGTCCTCTCACAACACAGACGCGCACACAATAAATGTGCATTCATCAGACATTGGAGACCTTCATGAGTTACTAGTTTATTGCCAAATTAGACAGTCTAAGGACACTTGCCTGACAAAAAACAAATTGGATTAAAAAAAAAAAAAGACTGCTATTATAACAGTCTGTGAGTAGATTTGAACACACCCAGGGCCCAATACCCAACACACACACACACACACACACACACACACACACACACACACACACATACACACACAGAGTGATGTGTACTAATAATTCTATTCTTGGTGGCAATCAATAAAAGAATTAGCATATGTAGGCTACAAATGTAATACTACATGAATCACACAAGAATGTCTTAAAAGTCTGCTTGAAAACTCTCTGAAAAGTCTTTGATTTTTATACTGAGAGGTCTGAATGAACCCTACACATATCTCATGGGGAAAAAGTCTTCAGGCCTATGCTCCCAATCCCACACATTTTGAAAGACTTCCTGCTCAGGCTTACACAACAATGCTGCCAGCATTTTTTTCCCTATTGACTGTGCTTATTTTTTTAGACAGTAAAGGGATTCGAGATATTTTCACACATGATAATTTTTCATTTCACGAGAAAGTTTGTCTACATTTTGAAAAAGGGCTTTGCCCCCTTTTAACACACACACACACACACACACTTCTTAGAAGAGAAAGGGGTCACATCTCTCCCAAAGCTCATCCCTCAGGGACGCCTTTTTCAGAGCCCCAACTGCAAAACAGACAGAAAACAAAATTCTTTTTTGCCAGTAGTCATTCAAATTTTAAATTCACAAAAACACTGACTACCCAGTTTCAAATTTCTCTGATATTACTTGCCAGATGCTTATTGTCATGAGTGCAGTCAATACATATATAAGCGTATATGTGTGTCCAAGCATGCATGTGAGTGTATGTGTGAGTAAATGGGTGGATGTGGGCATATTTTTGGGTGTGGGTATGTGTTGTTACCTTCATTCTGTAGATAAAACTTGTGTTTGCATTGTCATAAATTTTTTCCCCCTTCAATATCTATATGCTTGTGTTAACTTGAAGCACTGTGTGTATGTGTGTGCGTGTGCACGTGTGCATGCATGTACGCAAGCTCATGCAAATAGATATGTCTTATTTCTGGCCTATGATGATTTTTGAAAATATATGTATATATACATATTCATATATATACAAGATGACGGGATAGCTCAAAGGTCAGAGCACTCACTTTATCCCAGCCAATGTTAAGCAGCATTGAGCATGGTTTACTCTAGTATGGGTGACCGTTTGCATGCTTTAGCTTCAATATAGCCCCCCAGTTCACCCAGCTGTAAATGGGTACCTGCCCTCTTTAGGGTCAGGGAAAGTAAAGCAGCAAGGAAGAGGAGATGGGCTCCACCCTCAACATGCTGGTCCCTAGAGAAGCTGACCCTTAAGATTGACCAAGGCACTGATACAAGCAAGGACAGTAAAGTTGGTTTTATATCCCGTTTTCATCTGTATATCGTTGCAGTTTTAATCTGAGTGACAGCCCTGATATGTCCTGTGTGGTCTGCAGGGCTATGAACAGCATGGTTGGATTGGATTGGATTGGACTTGAATTAAGATGGTGTTGAGTACAGCCCTGTCACATAGTCTCAAAGCAGGTCCACTTCCAGAGCAGCAGCATTCATGATCATCCTCATCACCATTGATCTTTGTGCAGTACAAGGAAACTGGCCCTGATTCAGAGGCTCCAGTTGCTCTGGTCTCATGGTGACCTTAGTTTCCGTTTCCCATACACTTCTGTGACTATAATGAGTTAGTGTCAAGGCCTTCAGGGTTGAGGGTTTACAGAAAGATATTGTAGGGATGTTGTGGAGGTCACCATCTCAGGGGGGCATCTCAAACAGTCTGGCCCTGTGACCAAGCTACCATTGCTGACAGTAGGGTTCATAGTAGGTGGTGTCCTGCATATGTTTACTCAGAATCAGTCCGATCATGCACAGCTGAACACCATCAAAGTGACTCGTCAGCAGTGCATGACCCCTCAGGCTGGTGGTGCAGAATGTCTTACCTGTGCCCACTACACCACACAGTGCTTTTTTAAAAAATAAACTGAAGTTTTGAATTTGACATTCAGTCTGGCTACGTGACAAAATGTTTTGAATTTGTAGGCATTTAAGCTGAATCTATGATTTAACCTTTGCTTTCATCAGCAGGAGCCGCCGCTGTAGTCTAGTGGTTAGGGCATTGGGCTCGTAATCTAAAGGTTGCGGGTTCGATCCCAGCTTTCGGTTATGGCGTTGTGCCCTTGGAAAAGGCACTTTATGGCTATTTTCTCACCCCACCCAGGTGTACAAGGGGTACCAACCTTGTGTTGGGGGTTAACCTGCGATAGACTGGCGTCCTATCCAGGGGGGAGTCTATGACTCTCAGTCGCTTAACGCCACAGAAACCAGGATAAGCACCGGCCTGATGAGCCTTACGGCTCGGGACAGACTTTAACTTTAACTTTTAACTTCATCAGCAGGATACTTGAGGAGGTGGGGCACTGGATAGGCTGGATCCAATCCAGAACCACTGGACGCTTTTGAAGTGACCCAGTAGCAGTGCAGGGCCACTGTTGATTGTTAGCTCATGGCAGCCTGACATTGATAGCTCCCTGTAGACTTTAGACTCTGAGGGTTAACACATTGATAGCTCCCTGTAGACTTTAGACTCTGAGGGTTAACACATTGATAGCTCCCTGTAGACTTCAGACTCTGAGGGTTAACACATTGATAGCTCCCTGTAGACTTTAGACTCTGAGGGTTAACACATTGATAGCTCCCTGTAGACTTTAGACTCTGAGGGTTAACACATTGATAGCTCCCTGTAGACTTCAGACTCTGAGGGTTAACACATTGATAGCTCCCTGTAGACTTTAGACTCTGAGGGTTAACGCATTGATAGCTCCCTGTAGACTTTAGACTTTGAGGGTTAACACATTGATAGCTCCCTGTATACTTTAGACTCTGAGGGTTAACACATTGATAGCTCCCTGTAGACTTCAGACTCTGAGGGTTAACACATTGATAGCTCCCTGTAGACTTTGGACTCTGAGGGTTAACAAACAATCCTGGGAAAACAAGAGGCACCAAACTGACAGTGAAACAAAAAAATCACTCACACACACACACACACACACACACACACACACAACAAAACACACACATTTTGGAATTGTTTTTATTTCTTGCATAACAGTACATTTACAGCTTACATATTTTACATGTATTTATGCACACAATTTTACCTGCATATCGAGAAGCATGTGCAACACAACTTCAACACATGCATGAGTATGATTCATGCACATCAATAATAATTATACCAAGTCCTGATGAGACTATAAACAGAGACCCCGTGTGCAAACGCACACAGCACATCTTGTGCACACGTTAAATCCTGTTACGCTTTTTGTAAGAGTTGGCCATTGTGTGCCGGTGGGAACAGATGACACTATTTACAAAACTGCATACACACAGGGACTGGATGTGAAAAAAAAAGTACAGGAGTGCTTATTGTATTATCCTCGGTATAAAAGAATAAATAAATACCAAACTATTTTGTCACATTGGATTAGTATACATGTATTACACATATTTTGCAGAGTTCATCCAGTCCAGGTCTATGCATTCAAGTGACTCAGATGTCAACTTTGAGAGGAATGGAGTCAGTACTGAAGTTAACTCCAGAAAGAAAAATCCCCTTTAAGGGGTGTCTGAGTGGTGGCTGAAAACTGGCCTCATTTGTGGGCTGTTAAATCTTAAGCCCAACGCTCTAACCACTAAGCTATCCCCCCACCCCCATATAAACTCTTTTTAAAAGTAAAACTTCACTTTTCAAAAGATAAAACATAGACACATGCTATAAAAATACACTGGATCACTAGCTGATAAGAGAGCAAGAGGTCGCATGACTTTAAAGTTTCAGGGACTAAACCTATAATACACTGTTAAAAGTAAACTGCTATACATTTGTATGTAAAACAGCATTACACATAACAAATAATCCTATAAAACTGCATTGCATTTAAATTGCTAAAAATAAACCTATAAAACTTAAACTGCATACATTTGTATGTAAAACAGCATTACACATAACAAATAATCCTATAAAACTGCATTGCATTTAAATTGCTAAAAATAAACCTATAAAACTTAAACTGCTATACATTTGTATGTAAAACAGCATTACACATAACAAATAATCCTATAAAACTGCATTGCATTTAAATTGCTAAAAATAAACCTATAAAACTGCACTGCTCTTGCACTTAAAAAAAATCTATAAAACTGCACAACACCAACACTGTCAAAACAAAAATATAAAAAACCTGCACTACCGCTGCCAAAAATAAAGAAAACACTGCAAATTGCCAAAAATAAACCTATGAAATTGCACATTGCCAAAAATAAACATAATATGATATAACTGCAAATTGCCAAAAATAAACCTATAAAACTGAAAAATTGCCAAAAAGAAACCTATAAAACTGCAAATTGCCAAAAAGAAACCTATACAACTGTAAATTGCCACCCCAAAAAAACTGATAAAGACTGCAAATTGCTAAAAAATAAACCTATGGAACTACACTTACACTGCTAAAATTAAACCACTACTTCTCTCTCTCTCTCTCTCTCTCTCTCTCTCTCTCTCTCTCTCTCTCTCTATATATATATATATATATATATATATATATATATATCAACCTGCACAACACGCACAATAAGCATTGAAATCTGCACTAGCACTGCTAAAAATAATCTTTAAATTTTACTAACATTGCTAAAAACAAACCAGTAACACTACACCTAAGATTGTAAAAGATGATTCTATAAAACTGCACTACACTTAACTGCTAGAAATAAACCTATATTAAAAAAGAGCACAACACCTACACACAACAAATAAAACACAACCTACACTTGTAAAAACAAATCCATAAAGCTACACAAATTACATTGGTAAAACAGAAGTTGGCATTGCTAAAATTAATCCATTAAGCTGCACAACAGTCACACTAAGCACACAAACTAGTAAGTTCAAGAGGATTTTTCCACTGGAGTTAACATTGGCGCTGACCAATGTCTATCAGATGAGACTATAAACTGAGGTCCAGTGTGCGAACACACGCAGAACATCTTGCATACACATTCAAACCTGTTCTGCTTTTTTGGAAGAGGAGGCCATTGTGTGCCAGTGGGAATGGATCAATGTTAAACTTGACTGATAAAACTACATTTTCACTGTTAAACTTGACTGATAAAACTACATTTTCACTGTTAAACTTGACCCATAAAACTACATTTTCACTGTTAAACTTGACCCATAAAACTACAATACATTTTCACTGTTAAACTTGACCCATAAAACTACAATACATTTTCACTGTTAAACTTGACCCATAAAATTACAATACATTTTCACTGTTAAACTTGACCCATAAAACTACATTTTCACTGTTAAACTTGACCCATAAAACTACAATGCACTTTCACTGCTAAACTTGACCCATAAAACTACAATACACTTTCACTGCTAAACTTGACCCATAAAACTACATTTTCACTGTTAAACTTGACCCATAAAACTACAATGCACTTTCACTGCTAAACTTGACCCATAAAACTACAATACACTTTCACTGCTAAACTTGACCCATAAAACTACATTTTCACTGTTAAACTTGACCCATAAAACTACAATACACTTTCACTGCTAAACTTGACCCATAAAACTACAGTACATTCACACTGCCAAACTTGAACCATAAAACTGCACTTACACTGCTAAATTAAACCCATAAACTTGCTTGCTAAGCTAAAGCTTTAAAACTAATACACTTACACAGCTAAACTAAACCCATTACACTTAACACTACTAAACAAAACCCATAAAACTGCAATGCATTTATGCTTCTAAACTAAACCCATAAAACTACACTTACGCTGCTAAAATAACCCATAACACTACACTTACACTGGTAAAACTAAAACCATAACACTATACTTACACTGTATAAAACTATACTTGCACTGCTAAAACTAAACCCATAAAACTATACTTACACTGCTAAAACTAAACCCATAAAACTATACTTACACTGCTAAAACTAAACCCATAAAACCACTTACACTGCTAAAACTAAACCCATAAAACTATACTTACACTGCTAAAACTAAACCCATAAAATTATACTTACACTGCTAAACTAAACCCAAAAATCTACATTTACACTGCTAAACTTGACCCATAGATTTACACTTAACAATGCTAAAACTAAACCCATAAAACTATACTTGAACTGCTAAAACTAAACCCATACAACTGCACTTACACTGCTAAGCTAAACCCATAAGACTGCAATGCACTTACACTCCTAAACATAAAATCACACACTGTTAAACTAAGCTAATAAAATTACACTAATGCTAAAACTAAACCCATAAAACTGCAATACACTCTCACTGCTAAACTAAACACATAAACAAACACACTGTTGAACTAAACCCATAAACATACACTCACACTGCTAACCTAAATCCATAAACATACACTCACACTGCTAAACTAAACCCATGAATATACACTCACACTGTTAAACTAAACTCATAAATATACACAGCTAAACTAAATCTATAAACTTGCATTTCAAAACTAAAGCCATAAGCATACACATACACTGCTAAACTTAACCCATAAACTTACATT
Source organism: Stramonita haemastoma (assembly GCA_030674155.1). Classification (NCBI taxonomy): domain Eukaryota; kingdom Metazoa; phylum Mollusca; class Gastropoda; order Neogastropoda; family Muricidae; genus Stramonita; species Stramonita haemastoma. Next base: position 35,957,208 of record CM060328.1, on the reverse strand, counting down.
TCTAAACTAAAGCCATAAGCATACACTTTCAATGCTAAACTAAGCCCATAAACATACACTTACACTGCTACATAAACATGCACTCACACTGTTAAACTTAACCCATAAACTTACATTTCTAAACTAAAGCCATAAGCATACACTTTCAATGCTAAACTAAACCCATAAACATACACTCACACTGTTAAACTAAACCCATAAACATACACTCACACTGTTAAACTAAACCCATAAACATACACTCACACTGTTAAACTAAACCCATAAACATACACTCACACTGCTAAACTAAACCCATAAACATACACTCACACTGTGCTAAACTTAACCCATAAGCTTACATTTGTAAACTAAAACCATAAGCCATAAACTTGCACTGCTAAACTAAACCCATAAACTTGCACTGCTAAACTAAACCCATAAACTTGCACTGCTAAACTTAACCCATAAACTTACACTGCTAAACTAAACCCATAAACTTACACTTCTAAACCCATAAACTTACACAGCCATAAAACTGTAATACACTTACACTGCTGGACTAGACACACAAAATCCCACTTGCAGTCTGGATGAGACTACAATCCAGGTCCCAGTGCAAACATCTTGCCACATGTTAAAACCCGTTGGGTTTTTCGGAAGACCAGTGTGTGCTGGCAGATGACAAAATTTACAAAACTGTATACACACAGGTACTGGATGTATAAAAAAAAATTTTTTTAAAGCATTGGAGTGCTTTTGTCCATTATCCTCAAAATAAAAGAACAAATAAATAAATAAACAAAGCCTATGATAATGCACCACACTTGCACAGTTGAAACCCATACGACTACACTTGCACTGATAAAATAAACCCCAAAAAACTACTTCACTTGCACTTCTCCACACCATTGTACTTGCACTGCTAAAATGAACCTATATAACACTGATAAAACCAATATGAGCGTGCTTGTACTGCTACAAGCTACTACACATGCACTGCTCCACACAATTTTTACTTGCACTGCTAAACTAAACCAACATACGTAACTACACTGCAGTTGCCCTGCTTAAACCCTTACAAGTGTAATCTATCTATCTATCTATCTATCTATCTATCTATCATATCTATCTATCTATCTATCTATCTAATCTATCTATCTATCTATCTATCTTCTGTCTGTCGTCTGTCTGTCTAGGCTATCTATCTATTATCCCTTAGTCTGGCGACCATGGGGAACCCCTAAAAACTTGACAACCAGTTCCCCCCATTCCTCTTTCTGTTCTGCCTTTCTCAAAATTTTGTTGAGTTCTAGGCCTGTCCATTCGCTGATTTCCTCCCATCTCTTCCTTGGTCTGCCTCTTTTTCTTCCTCCTTGGAAAGTGCCTTGCAGTATTGTTTTTGCAAATCCTTTTGATCTTGTGACATGCCCGTACCATTTAAGTTTACGCTTTTTTACAATTGATAGAAGGTTTTTGTAGGGACCAATGGTTTGCTGGATTCTGTTATGCACTTCTTCGTTGCTTATATGGTCTCTGTAGAAGATGCCAAGGAGTCTCCGGAAGCATTTCATCTGTACTGCCTGTACTCTTCTCTCCAAATCAGCAGTCAGGGTCCACGATTTACAGGCATACAGGAATAATTATGGATATGACAAGGGAGCCATTAGTCTGATCTTGAACTTAAATGAGATATTTTTATCTTTCCGGATGGTGTTCAGTTTTGACTGTGCTGTTTTTGTCTGTGCAATCCTCATACTACCTCTGGCTTGGACCCCTTGTCTGATACAACGGCTCCCAAGTACTTGAAGCTTTGAACTGTTTCCAGCTTCTGGTTGTTGACCCTGATATCAGTGCTGATGCCCGTGGCGTTATTGATCATTGGTCTGGTCTTCTCTGCACTGATTTCCATGCAGTATGTTTTAGAGGCCTTGTTCAGGTGTACTGTTAAGCTGGCAAGATGCTGTTGTAATTCTGCTAGTCCGTCAATGTCATCTGCGAAGCTGGGGTTTGTGATCGTTCTGCCACTAATCCTGACTGATCCTTTATGGTGTTCCAGTGCATCAGCCATGATTCTCTCAAGGAAGATGTTGAAAAGAGTGGGTGAGAGTAGACAGCCCTGCCTTACTCCAACTGTTATTCGAAACCACTCTCCAATGTTGCTGTAGTAGTGCACTGCACTGGTGGCCTTGTTGTACAGCTCTTTGATGACTCTGATCAGGTTTGCATTGATGCTGAACAAATTCATGGTTGCCCACAAAGCTGCATGCCACACCCTATCGATTGCCTTCTTTAAATCAATAAATACGTGGTAGAGGTCTTGTTGGTGTTAAAGGTACCACTCACAGAGTATTCTGAAGTTGAATATCTGTTCAGTTGTGCTACGCCCTGCTCTGAAACCTGCTTGTTCCTCAGCAATGATGGTCTCTGCTTGTGGCATCAGTTTGTTCAGTATAATCTTCAACATGATCTTGCTTGGGTGGCATATGAGGCTGATTGTGCGGTAATTCTGGCACTGCTGAAGATTTTCTTTCTTGGGTAGGGTGATGATGAGTGACTGTGTCCATGGTATTGGCCTTTTTCCTGTCTGGCAGATCTTGTTGCAAATTTTTAGTAGAGTGTTGATCATGGCTTCCCCTTCAGCTTGAACCAACTCATCTGGAATGGTGTCAGCCCCTGCTGACTTCCCCTCTTTCAGTGATCTAACTGCTGTTTCCACTTCTCGGAGGATAGGGTGACTGTCTGTATAGATCTGTGCATGTGGGGACATTGAGGACTGTCTTCAAACTGCTAAAATCCATAAAACTACACTACACACTGCTGAAATAGACCCATAGACTTGCCCCTTTTTATCTATTTACTTATTTATTCATTTTATTCTTTTAGCCTGGCTTGAATATAGCAAGTCTGTCGAACAGAAGGTGGCACAGTGTACGCAATAATATCTAGTAGTAGCCTTCACATGATAATAATGATAATATACAATATTATACACCACAGCAAAGCCCAGGGTCCCCACACGCACACACATTAAACAAAAACGCACACACAAACACGAGTGTGCACATGCATGCCTGTGTACATACTCAGCCCCCAAGATTTAGGGGCATTCCCAGAAGATGTGACAAAGGGGTGGTTTAACTGCCGTCCTGCCCTGACTTTTGCAGGTAACAGAGCCCACAGCAGCACGAGAGTGCTCTAGGCTACTGTATGCATACACACTTTACTATCATCTTGGATATGCTTGGCAGTGGTCTTGTGGCTGCACCATAGCCTCCAAGAGGGCAGCCTGGCTTGAATATGTAGCAAAGTTTCTAGAAACGAAAGCTGGTACAGTGTAAGCAATGACAACCTGTAGTACACCAAAAACAACAATGACAATATACAATATGTTGCACCAAGGCAAAATGCAGGGCCTCCGAACATTAAACACACACACACACACACACACACACACACACACACACACACACACACACACACAAACACACACACACATGAGTGCGCGCATGCATGTGCGCACGCATACACCCCCCCCCCCCCCCCCCCAAGATTAAGGCACATTTCCAGAAGATGTGACAAAGGCACTGTTTGTGTCCCATCCTACCCCGACTTTTGTACAGTAACCTAACAAAGCCCACGGCACCGAGAGAGTACTAGCCTAGCCTATAATTATGCACACACTTTACTAACATCTTGGATATGTGTAGCGTGGGTTTTGTGGCGACACCACAACCCCAAAGATTGCAGCCTAGCTTGAATATAGCAAGTGTGTCGGAACAAATGCTGGTACAGTGTACGCAATTAGGCTTACACATGATAATAGGCCTAATGATAATATAGGCTACATCATGATGCACAGCAAAGTGCAGAGCCGCCCTCACATGCACACAAAAAACCGCACACATAATGAGGGCGCATGCATGTGTGTGGACATACACACCACGCAAGATCAAGGCACATTTCGAGAAGATGTGACAAAGGGGCTGTTTGAGTCCCGTCCTACCCCGACTTTTGCACAATAACAGAGCCCAGGGCCCCCAGAGAGTGCTCTTCTCTATGCATACACTTTACTGGCATTTTGAATAGGCCTATTGGTGGTGCCAGTCTTGTGGCGATACCACAGCCCCAAAGAGGGCAGCCTTGTTGAATGTAGCAAGTTTATCAGAACAAAAGCTGGTACAGTGTACGCATTAATATCTAGAAGTACACATCATGATATTGTTAATAATAATAGGTTACAATACGATGCACCACAGCAAAATGTAGGGTCCCTGCCACAAACACGCATGCGTGTGTGCGGGCGTCCCCCCTCCCTCCCCTAGAACAGGGCGCATTTCGAGAAGATGTGACAAAAGGTCGGATTGAATCCCGTCCTAGGGTAGGGAGTTTTGCACAGTATGGAGCCCAAGACACCGAAAGAGCAGGCCTACTCTACTGTATGTATGCATAAACACTTTACTGGGCTAGCCTCTTGGATATGCCTGGCGCCAGTCTTGTGAAGACACCACAGCCCCCATCCAGCCTGAATAGGCCTATTATATAGCAAGTTTCTCGGAACGAAAGCTGGTAGGCCTATAGTGTGTATGAAAGCGCAATAGTAGGTCTACCTAGAAGTACACATGATAGTAACAATGATCATCTACAACATGATTCACCACAACAAAGTGCAGGACCACCCGCCACATGCACGCACACACAAAAACACGAGCAGCATGCATGGGGGTGTAAGTTGACTTCCATTTGTGCCTAGAATCTGGAGGAAAAAAACACACCAAAAATCAGCAAGTTGAGCTTTGTAGACTGCCTCTGTGTTTGAGAAATGAGTTTCCACAACATGCAACTTAGGTTCTGCCTTTACTTTTGCAAAGCACGGAGGAACATCATGTAGCTCATACTGCACTGAGCATTGGCGGTCCTGATAATGAGGAGGAGGTTCTGTCTGAGACAGAAAAGTGTCAGGCATTGTGTCCCCAGTAACCTCTGAATGACAATGCCATGAGTGGAGTGGGTGGTGTTGGCTCCTGATGGAGTTTCTTCGTTCAGGTCAAAGTTATCCCAGCAAAAATGGATAACCTTGTTCTCTGTCAAACTCACTGTTGAAGGAAGAAGACTTGCGCACTGGAGTACAGAATTGGCCATAGCAGTCTCAAGTCGCACAATGGTTTTGTATCCAGCAACATGACCAAACCTATTCAACAGACTTATGATTTCAGAGCTGCCAGTTACATGTCTGACAGACATTCCAAGCAAAACATGTTTAGGCATTTTCCACTTCCTTCCTGTCACAGATTAGCATATGTCCTGGGCAATTAAGGATGCCAATCTGGTGGTTTTGGGTTGCTCCATAGAACTACTCTTTCCAGATAGCAGTGTTTTTAGAAAGTCTGTGAAAATATCTGGACGTTTAACAGCATCAGACTGAAGAAATTCTGCAGAAGGAGGCCATGGCATATCAGGTGTTGCCTTGAAAGCATCCATAATGTATCAGCGAAGAACATATGCAGATTCCTCAAGACGTCTTTCTTCTGAAGCTGCTGACACAAATGCTGTCTCAACAGCCTGACCCTGGGCAAGTTCATCACAATAAACAAGATCACTGCGGTGGTTCGGAGCCCAGAATTGAATTCTGAAGCCAAAATGTCTCATTACTTTTTTCTTTCAGTTTGTAAGTCTTGTATCCTGGGTTGTAGAAGTCAGGAGAATGTTGTTGCATGTATTCACAGTACTTCTCACCTAGCATGGTCATTCTCTCCACCTGTGGACCTCTGATTATTGCATTTTCATCATACTCGCATATGTACTCAAATGCCCTCTCGTATGCCTGTAGCCGCTCAGTAGTTTTCTGGTCTGCTGATGTTTCAGCATGCCTGTCTTCACATCTCAGATAGTCTTTTCTACAACCTTCGTGATAGTGAGCTTCACGTACTACAAGATCTGTATCTTGATAATGAGTGAAAATGTCATCTTGTTTAGTTTTGGCTGCATCCTGTATAGACTGTTCTGCTGTCTTGGTGATACATTTTACAAGTTTTCCAAAACATGGAACCCCTTTTGAAACTTTCTTTTTAAATTTCTTCTTGCAAAAAATGCAACTGTCTTTTGGAAGCAATGGGCCTGAAGTAGCGACAGTCCTTTAGGTTTTGATGGTCCTGCAACTTCTTCACTACCTGTCTCGCGCTTTCTTTTCCTGGCAAATTTCACACTTGTAAACTGTGCATAACAGCTTCTGTGATAACCATGGCGTGTAAAGTCAAGGTCTCCTGGAATACAATTACAAATCTCATCTAGTCTATGACATGCCACATCTGAAGAACGTCTCAAGTGAAGAGACTTTTAAATAGTTTTTTTTGTGCTTTCTTCAGTTAGTGGAGTTACAGTCTTTTCTGTTATTTTGGAAATGAATTATACAAGTTCTCCCACCCCTGGAAGTTTTTCTTTTGCACTTAAGTGTACTTTTGAAGGTCACTGGATGTTCATCTGCCATGTTGAAATGTTCATTTTATACAGGAAACGTCACATGGGGAAGATGAAATACACTTTCAGTGAGAGACTGCACACTTGCCAGTGACTCCACTCTCCTCAAAAGTCTTTCGGATGAGACTGTAAACCGAGGCCCCCGTGTGCAAACGTACCCAGAACGTCTTACGCACACGTTAAATCATGTTCCGCTTTTCGTAAGAGTAGGCCATTGTGTGCGGGTGAGAACAGATGAAAAAATTTACACAACTGCATACACACGGGGACTGGATGAAAAAAGCACATGAGTGCTTATTCCATTATCCTCGATATAAAAGAATAAAATAAAAATAAAAATAAATAAAATAAAATGACCTGAAACATGATGGTTAAAATGGATATTAAAAGTACTACTCAACAGTTTGCCTTATCCCCAACGTTTGTGGTGGAGGACGCGGAACTGAAAAGAACAACGAATTATGACCACGCCTTGTTCTATTTTTAGATGTATGTTATCGTGTGTCACTTGAATGTGCTGTGGTGTGTGTGTGTGTGTGTGTGTGTGTGTGTGTGTGTGTGTGTGTGTGTGTGTGTGTGTGTGTGTGTTACACGCGTGCACACGCGCGCGACTGATCTGCATATTATGTGTAATTTCTTGAGGAAAAAAAAAGAAACTCAAAAAAATCATAGACTCAAAGCGCCGTGGTTAACACATCCTCTTCGTTAATGATACTTATGGCTGTTGCAGTACTTACTGTGTGTTACAGACATTCTCTGATCAATAACATCTTGATCTAGACTTATTTGTGCATACTTTGTGGAACATACTGATAGTTGGATACATTTCTGGCACCAGACACACAAGGCGTGAGATGAGAAAGTGCCGCTCAACTGATGGTGAGAGAACGGAACAGCGCTCGGCTGTGGTTGAGTGGTAAGACAGATTTCAGCTGCG